>OX421860.1:6080357-7296428 GCA_949127965.1 Pandemis corylana
TTTTTCAATGGAAGAAAATTTACAGGCGCTAGGTAATAGACAAGTAAAATATGCAAATTTTTATTTAGTATTATTTGTAGCAAAATAAACAGTCATGATGAAAGCCATTCTTTTTAGGCCCCATTTTTTAATCCTCATTGGCCTTATTCGACGAATAGCTATCTGTCAAATAAGTGCATATACGAGGATTGAAAAAATGCCTCTGCAACAGTAAATAGTACTAGAAGCATAACAAACACCAACGCACTAAAACGGAATAAAAATCAAAACCTCTAGCAGCATTGTAATAATACATAATTATCTGGTTAATCTAGAAGAAAATTATTGTTATTGTTATCTGCAGCAGAACGTGCTACATAATTGAACTTTACAATATCCCGAAGGCAAACTTTGCGGAACGCTGCAACCGGCTGCAGTCGTGGATGAAAGTTGCACTGGACATGTTTTCCTTTCAAACAAAACTTGGGAAATCTTCGCTATGTCCATTGTTTTCTTTAATGGCGAAGATTTGTTTTGCACGCCTTTGAATAGTGAAAATTAAAAGTGTTGGTATTATAAGCTTTATAACGCGTGTTGTACCTAACCTAAGGGTAACCTGTGACAGGTATCTATCATCGTGACCGTAAACGTGATGTGATGAAGTGGCGTAAAAATGTAGAGGCCTTTATTCAAGAGTGGGAGGATGTGGTGTGGGCCAATTTGACGAGGAAAACGAATCACTGTAATTTTTAACTGTCGTTGAAAGAAAATTTTTAGTGTAGGTTTACAACTTTCTGCAATCTTTATATGCATCACTTAAGGCTGATCAATAATATCAATATCATCATCATGTTCTCCGGCTCACGTGCCATCATTAGGCTTCTTCTCAAACTTAATGCTTGGGTTGTAGTTTCCACCCGGGTCCAGAAAAGCTCACGATGAATTTAAAAAATAGTTGTTTACATAAATTCCGAAAGAGACAGGAGACGCCAGCCCTATTTTGATCTCATGATCATCCGGTTGAAAGGTTATAAATAGGTCTAGAATTCTAGACAACCGCGGATTTTTTCACCGTTTTTCTTTATCTATACAGAACTCCATTACTTTATTGGGATAAATGTGCGGATTAAAAACTTTAATTTCGAAATTATTCAAGTCTGAAAATCGTTGTAAAGTCTGTAACTTAAGGATTTACAATTATGATAAAAGTTATATTGTTGTTTTACAGTCAGGGGCATAAAATATATGTGCATTACCGTACGTCAAAAACATCTCTACACATTTATGGCCCAAACAATGAGGTCGATTTTTAGGACTTGATTCCTATACATAAGACGTTTTCTTGTTTATATTATCAATGAAATGGAATGCAATTAGACTTTGATCCAATTTTCATATTTAGCGCATTCTCATCTCTGCCTCAGCTACACTGACATCAGGGTTTTTGGACAATTAAACGTTACCAAAGGTTACTCGTACGTGCTCGCTCGTCCTTGCAGAGCGCTAACCCTCGGTCATAATTTACGCGGCAGCGGTTCCGTGTCTGTTGACATTACATTTAATTAAAAGTCCACTGTTTATAGGCTTTGTCCCTATTGACGCGCTACGTACTTAAAAATTCATTGAGTTACGCTTTGTTAAAAAAATTGCGGAAAATTTTGTAAAAGAATTAATAGGTAATAAATTTATTAACGGTTTCAAAGAGATTCTTGATAATGTAATTAACTACCTGTTGCGTGCGACTTTGTCCGCGCATAATTAAATATAGCCTATGTCCATCAGGAATAATGTATACAATTCTAATAGTGAAAGAATTTTTCAAATTGGTCCAGTAGTTTTAGAGTCTTTTGGATCAAATCCTTCGTGTTTATAATATTAGTGTACACATCAATTAATTATCTCTCATTCACAGTGTAAATCACGAACTTTACGATCTATATATGAAGTATAGGCAATGAGTATGTTACAGGGAATTTTAGCAAAGAAATGAAACATAATTAATGTAGTTTCTTCATTCTTTCGGTTACCCCTTCGTTCAAATTATTTAGCCGTACAAATATTATAATTTAATAATAATCAAGCCTATACACGTCCCACTGCTGAGCAAAGGCCTCTTCTCAAATTGAGAAGGCTTGGACTATAGTTCCATTACAAAAATATGCCCTTTTATAGGTAAATCTCCTCCGGCTCTACCGCACAGACACAACCGAATAAAATTCCCACAAATACGCAAAATGGAGATAAAAATAATTTACAACCTTGAAAACTGTAGTCCACAAAAACGAATAATGTCCATTTATGCCAGGCTGACTTTATTATTATTTGCCCGAGGCACGACAACTATAAAGCGGGCAGATAAGTTAGCGCCGCGGAGGGTTGAGTTCCAAGGAGTCAACATAGTTTCGGCTTGGGTCGAAAATACCTAATAGGAAGTTACATCTTCTGTTGGAGTTGGAAAGGTTAAATGGGTCTGTTTGGTTGCTGTTTAGCGTGGTGGACGGCATTGTGTGGTCTCGTCTCATCAATATTATCTGCTTGATATGCCGGTCTTCAAGTCATGCCGTAAAAATGTACCTTTCCCTACTGATCTTGTACTGAGCGCATTGAGTCGTTACTCGTGAATCTTCTGCCAGGTTCTATTCTAAGCATTCAATTTGAGAAACTTTAAACCTTTCAAAATGGAAAAACTTATTCAGTCAAATGTTTCTTTATCAACGTCCTCAAGCAAATCAAGTTTTGTGTATAATTATTAATCAATATTATATCAATGTTGAATTCGCATACGAACAAAAGCAAATTCCCCTATTCAGCAAAGTAACTTAAATATAAGAACAACAATAATTAATCTAATAAAGTAGTTTTATGTTAGTAATTGAGACAGCGCATCGCTGAATTTTTTTATACTCCCAAAAGCTGGGGGTAAAGTGTTGTCAACAACAAAACTAACAGTTTTATCCCAGTGTTTATTAAGGGGGTGTAAAGTTCAAAACGCCACTTTTTGTGTAAAGCAACCCTCATAAATGAAGTCGCCGTAATGCTGCCACAATACCTACTATAAAAACTTTTTCTTTTTATCACTGTTGGTAAAAGCTCTATTTGCATGTTTCTGTTGCAAACGCTTTTTACGTTGTCATAAAAAGCCAAGGGTTTTTACTCAAGGAGATAGGCGAAGATGTCTTGAATGTTAATCGTGGCTACCTGTATCACGTAGGTTTTTAAAATTATTAGAAAACGTGTTAGTAAATAAATGTCTTTAACGAAGTAGGTATACTCATTGTGCAATAGTAGCACCGGGAGACTACGCCTTCCTACGTGTTTCGACAAAGAATAAAGCTTGTGTTATGTTTTATTTGGTGACATTAATACTGATTTTAAGTTAATTTACAAGGAAAAAAGACAAAGTTTTAATTTGATAAAAAAGTGAAGTTTTTCCATCTATCACGGCTCATATATAGTTTACAGATTGATTTAGATAACAGATGGTGGGCGCCACTCTATACGTATCAATTGTTTTAAGCTTCAACGCGACGTTTTCTGATGTCAATATTATAACAAAAATGCTGAAAACTTGAAACGCAAACCTACTTAGTCGCTAATAATAAGTTAACGTCCGAACAAACACACATCGCGTGTAGCCCCTGATAAGGGGCGTCATAGACTGTCGCCGAGGCGCCGCCCCGGTCACCTCGCTCATTACTTTATTGTTCATCCGTATGGATATAACTTAGTTTCGTTTTACGGTGCTTTAAAAAAAATCCTACATGTTTTTTTTAAAAAAAACGATAGTAGTAATTTATTTTTCAACTGTAATTTTACAACTATCACTACATAGTATAAAACAAAGTCGCTTTCCACTGTTAATACCTATGAATGCTTAGACCTTTAAATCTACGCAACGGATTTTGATGCGTTTTTCAAATAGAGTGATTCAAGAGGCAGGTTTTTACATATAATTCTACGCAGACGAAGTTGAGGGCAGAAGCTAGATTTATAATCTTTAAATTAAGAATGAAATGTACATTGGTGCTTGTCAGCTTCAATTGTTCGACACTGGTGCCATCACCACATGAAAAACAAGTATCGTAAATCCAATCATATTTTCAAAATTTCTTTGCTCCACGTTCTTAATACTTAACGACACGTTTTGAATACAAAACACACCTCATTAACAAAAATGCTAATAATATTTTTTAAAAGGTGTGAATTATTCATAGAAGGGTGATTTAATTACTACAGATAACGTCCTCAAAACCCTTATCAGTCTATTGCGTGGCGTATTAGTGTCAGAGAATGTTACAAAAAGTTTCACTTTGTTTTATAAAAGGTTAAGTGAAATGCGTCACTCCAAGCTTTCAATAGCTTTAGTAAATAACGTTAAAAACAAAATCCTTGCCGATTTATGTTTTCTTCACAAATATTGTTTCGTATTTATTGTATTCAATAAAAAAACTTTAAAAATAATTTTAAATGTTAATTAATACTGCGACTAGATCGAAGTAAAATTTTCTTAAACAGAATACCATGAAATCTAATGATTAAAAACCCGACTTTAATTATAATAATTCAACAATTAACACTGCTTTTCAATGTTAAGCATCACAGAAAAGCAAAAATTCAACTACAAAATGAAACAGAATTGAGGAGCGCGAATGTAAATTACAGGAAAACACTCGAATTAATTGCTTATAGATTAATCACTTCCAAGTGGGTCAACCCAAGGAAACTAAAGGATGGCCATCAGCAAAGCAAATTTGTGTTACTGTGGAAGCAAGCTAATCTATCATTTTGTTTACCCATTGCCAAAGTCCAAATGAAAATGCACACTTGAAACCATTATTGGTAAGTCATTCTGTTAACCCAATAAGCGTTACCAGTTAAGTAAAATTAAATAATAGACTTTGGGTCTGTGGTGCATGTTGGGTACAACACTAAAGCGTGATTTTAAATGTTGTATAATAATGATTATGACATGGAGGAGCTCAAATCTTTTATATGTACTGTTAATTTTACTAAAATAAATAACTGCTAACCATCAAAGATTGGATTAAATTTACTTATGAAAATAATCGTCTATAATATTTTGGTCTTTCCAGATCAAGAAAGCTCTTCATTAGCTCGTGTATGTGAACCAACTTATGGAAAACATAATATCAAGAGATATTCACTTATAAAAACACGTAGGTATAATAAATCTCCAAGAAGGACTCGTTTCTTTTTAACAGTATCAATAGCAACACACTTTGTCAGCGATATCGCTTACGTATTTCAAACAGCTTCAAGTGACCCGGTTTCGAAAGCGCGAACGGAATGGAAAAATAACAGCAAACTAATTGGAGTACTCCTGGATAAACCCTTTTCATTCAGTTTTCAAGTTATCGGGCCTAATTTAAATGGTTTGCTTCGACGGTGAGTTTGCGTAGCGCTTGTTTGAAAGTTTTATTGGATGTGAACGGCGGAATAAATAAACGAAAAATCCGTACTTTTACTTTTTTAGTTTTTTTTTTTCAACATCAATGAAATGCTCAACTGTTCGAACTGCACGGGATATTTAATCCGAAAGCACCTACAGCAGTTTTCAAGTCAAAATACTAACAAAGAAAAATACCGGGTAAAATGAATTCAATGGTAAAAAAACAACGAATGCCTTTATCAGAAAGTCGACGTTTGACTGAAATCGCGTGCGGACGGTCGCGAGCTCGAATTTATAAGATTTAGTCGGAAAATAAATTAGGTACGACGGAAAAGTTTTCGGTAAATAGGAGGGGACGACGACAATGACGAATTAAATCACGAATACTGGATGGGTCAACATGTGCGCTTTTAAATACTCAGTTGAATGGAACGCGTTGTGTGTTAGGTCTCTTCAAAATATAAGAACAAATCTCTGTCTTTTTAAATCTAGTAAACAAGATTTAATTATAATTAATTAATTCCTAATGGAAATAAAAAGAAAATTACGTATGAAAAAACACGTATGTATTTGACCTTAAATTAAAGTTGCAACAGGCTGCTGCAGGGTTGCAAATTGCAAGTATGATTCGTAGCACAGTGCCGCACCGTGCCGTGCACTGGTGAAATTGCACCTTTAGGGACGTCTTCGTGTGATTTTTCTAGTAAGAATACGAACCGTAACATAACGCATCCAGTGGACTCTATTTCCCTGAAACGTTGTCTCAGGGCGGGCTCAACTTTGTTTGTACGTCTTAATCGCCGCCAGCTAGCTGATTACGAGCCGAACATTTCTTTAGCCGACACTTAATGAGGTGCCTTTTGAAGTTGCCCTATGTAACAAGGATTAGAATATTTCGCCGAAAAATATACAGTTGGATGTTTGTTCATGTTTAGATTTTTATTATTTTTGTGTCCATTTAAACCATTGTATTTAGCTTTGTTATTTATTAGCAAATTTTCAGATATCAAACAGAATTAATCATTAACCCTGGTAAGCTTAAAAATAAATAATCATTTTATTATATTTATTTGACGCTCTATCAAATCGTTCCTTATTTCTTAAGCTATGGAGTTCTGGAGTAACATCCTATTAGCCATTACTTAAAAAATAAAAGATGCCAAACATCCAACCGTACAAACATTAAGAGAACCACTATGTCTGGGGTAAAGTACATCATCCCAGCATATCAAACCACGTCTGTGTTAAATTTACCATAGCAAATCTGCATTTCACCAGCAGTAACTGCTAAGTGCATGTTTGACTATTCATTCTAAATGCGGTTTTCTGCACTATCTTTTTGGCAGAGCCGTCTAATCTGTACCGAATGCACGACTCGCCTCTTTTGAATTGCATACGGCCAGCTATTAATTACATGCGCTGCTTACATTTGGTGCACGGGACTTGCTGAGAACTAGGTTGCAGTAGAATTTGGAATTTGGAGAGTACCTACGTCATATATTTCATAGTTTACATGATGATACTTACAAAGTCGTACCTACTCATACCATAAGATAAGAAAATACCATAGTACCATGGGAACATTTATATCGATGACTTCGTGACCCTCTTGCTCGTTTGACATATTATTTCATAATACAAAAAAACACTCGCTAAAAGTGGATATTCCTACCGGGATTTGAACTTAAAACCTCTAGTCTCATAATCAGGTCCACTCTCACTAAGATAAACGGTCGTTATTTAGAATATTAGAAATTTGAATCCCTCTCTTTCCTTCAGGCGTTTTTTTTACCAACCTAAAAAAATAGTTTGTTCAAAAGAAGAATACATACACATACATATATACCGTCGCGCCTCTTTCCCACAGGGGTAGGCAGAGACTACTTTGTTCCACTTGCTACGATCCTACATTGTGCTTCATCCACATTCATCAATCTCTTCATACATGCTCGCCGGTTTCGGGTACTCCTGACCTGATCTTTTCTCAAAATGTCTCCTATTTGGTCCTTCTGTCTGAGCCTTTCCCTCCCAACGCACACAACGCATTCACACTCCCCAAATAGATCTGTTTAGCTAGTCTACTTTCATCTATCCGCTCTACGTGACCAAACCAACTAAGCATACTTTTTTCTATCCAAGTCACTATGTCTTCTTTCACACAAGCACGTTCACTTATCACGCCATTCCTTATTCTATCTTTCAGGATACACCTTCCATATATTTTGACGCTCTCATTTCTACTGTATTTATTCTATTCAAAAGAAGATTTTTTTGCAAAAGGCTTACTGATGGTCCCACACTAAAGCCTGTCACGTGGCAACTGGATTCGGGGTTAACAGAAGACAACTTGAGCTAGAGTAAAGTTGTAGATGAAGCAATTTTACAGCTGAAGTATACAAATCAAGGTAGGATGATTGGAGTAGCTGGTTAGATGAAATATAAAAAAATAACTAAGAACTTAATCCATTTGAAACTTTAAACTAAACTGAGCTAAAATAGTGATATATTGGTCAACAATATATATAAATGTGGGAATGAGAATGCGATACTGTAGAGAAATGATATTGATGTGAATGAGCGGATAAAACGAGTAGAAGAAATTTGCGAATGAATTAAAGGAGTGAATGTCAGAGATCAGATTGGGTTGTCTAAGGGTGTAACTGTGTTTCAGATGTGCTTAAAACTTTTTTTTATTATGCATTTAAACCTTTACCACCTTGGTTTTTCCTTTATACGATCCCACCACTTTGGGGGCTCGTCCGGGATCTATATATATATTTATATGTATCTCTAAATCTGAGCTGATTAATGACCAATATTCGTACCACGGTCCTTCATTTAACACACGTGTAAGTATGTTGAAAACAATAGGTAACTCTGAAGGGGTCATTCAAATTTAAATTTTCGCTCTCTCGTGCAAATCCCCTGGGTGAGGGTAGCGAATGGGGGAGCAAGCGCTAATAAAGTAAATTAAAGATTAATAATATATTGTCTAAATATAGGTTTTTAGGGATACGCGTGTATGTAAATTGGGGACCCTCGTGAAATCCAATACGGCCGTTTTAATTGAATTATGAATGCGCAGTGACATGTGATGTGACGCCAGTTTTAATCCTTAGTCAGTGTCAATTAGTATGGTTAGTAGCAGTTGTGTAGTTCGTTAGTGTCAGTTGTTCTTCACCCTTTCAGTACGTTTTTCAAGTCGATGATAACTTCGTTTGACTTAATAATGTAAATTAGCTAATTGCAATTATTTAACACGTTGAATCGCAAGCTATCTACAATGAGATCGCGGATCCCAAAAGCAAATGCTACAAAACAGAACCCTTGTAAAAGTTCTGTCTTATTACGTGATGTTCGAGCTGATAGTGTGTTGTTACGTGTCAGCAAATTGGATTCTGTTTTTTTTACTTACGAAACAAAATTTTCATATGTTTAGCGGTATTTTACAATTTAACCACATTTCTAGACAAAAGAATCGATACATTATTTAATATTAATAAGCCTGCCGCTCATTGTTCCCGAGGGAAATTAATATTTTTATGCAACACCGTCGAGTTTAAAAGTTATCCCTCTTTTTTAATTTTATTACCTACTTTGGTTGATACTCGCTTTAATAACGAAAACTAAAGTTAAAAAAACTTTATTAGCCTTTATCAATAAAAAAATAAATTAGTGTGAAACTGGCACTTAATAAATTCAATGATGAAATGTAATCAGAAACATCACTTACGACAGTTTAAGCGATAAGGGTCATAGGGGCAGGTAACTCATTCCCGCTTTTTTGGTAATAATCAGAACAGAATTTATCATCAGGCAAATAGATTTCTGGTCTTAAGTCGAGGGAGTAGCGTTCTTTATTAGAAAACTTTTAAATATCTCGGCGGCAAATTTTTCCTTGTCGATTTCGGTTGACACGGTTGACCACCGGCTGACTTTGCACCTGTAGAATGCGCCTATCTCACCTAAAGATTCAAAAGCCTTCGCCGTCTGACGGTTTTTTCGACGGAAAAAAATAGGCGACGTTATTTTAATTGACGCAGGCTCCATTAAAAAGGACCTTTGCCGAGTGAATTATTCGAAACGCTACCGGAATGGGAAATATTTGGACTGCGCGCATGTTGTGGTATGCAAATAATTCAAATTGACAGTTGCCACGAAACGACTACTGGAAGTTTCATTATCTTTTTTGTCAACAGATTGATATCAGTTAGTTTCACACGACGCCGTAAAGTTTATCACAGAACTAAGTAATAGAGAAGCAGTTACACTCTATCCATAAAATAAAAATAAACTTCTGCTCCCCAAATCGAAAACACATATCTCATACAACCGATACAATAATTCGGCTTTATTGAGCGGAATTAATAACCATACATATAACATAGGTATCACAAATGTAGTTGGAAGTTACTGCAACAAATAAAAGCGAATTGTCGTTTTTATTATTATTCGGATATCCGAGAGCATACGGCCGAGTGGGTATAATCTCGTAGAGGTATTAAGAAAGTTATACGAATCTTAAGCGGAGGGAAACTAACTTGGCCTCTGATATTACGTCCACGCAAACTTTTACGGCAATGATAACTTTCACGTGTTTGCTTTAGCGAGTGTTCATGGAAATTATTCTGAAACACTAACACACTATCTTGATGGGGAAAGTGTTACAATGAAGGACTTGATACGGCATAGTACATAATTACCCATTCAAATAAACAAATACATACGAAATCACAGACAGAGCCTAAAGTAACAGACCTAAAGACCACGTTTAGCATTATAATAAACAAATAATAAGATATAAGTATTTAATCGCAGATTAGGCAAGCCATTAAAAGACTGCCTTAAAACCGAGGAACGCACACATCTAAGTCAGAAATCACACACTAAAATATCATAATAGATGAATTTTGTTTCCTACTTCATTTTCAATAACACTTGAATACTGATTGATTTGAATCATTATGCGATGACAGCAATTTAATAGCATGTGTTTATAGAAAGTTACGGCAAGCTGTAAGCATTTTTCCTTGTAAGAGATACCCATTTATGTATGGCCACAGTAGCATAGGTAAGCAAGAAGTAGCAGAGTCGTCGTTCCACGCACTGCGCTCGTTTTGTCTGTCGCAACTGAACCAGAAACTCGAAGGGAAACTTTTAATAGTTTTTCTTTATTCAATCAACATATTTTCGCTCTTGGACACTTCTCTCGCTTGCCAACAATTTGTTTCGGGACTTTTTACTTTTTTTTCTTTCACTCGACGCACGCTAACTCACGACACTCCCAACAAATTTGGTCCCGAGGGTACTCTAAAAAAGTTTTTGCCTTTGCTTGATCTACACAGTCTAGACGGAATAATTTATTATTGACGGTGTACTCTCATATGTCGATTGGATAATGTGTGACACAATCTCTACTTTCAAAATTCAAATTGCAATCGTCTTCTCATTTGAAAAAAGAATCTTCAATTACATGTTTTACACACACACACATAAATCAGGTTTTCGTCCCTTACGGGGTAGAGAGAGCCTAAGGTAACAAGACTTAAAGGTCACGCTTAGCATGATTGTGATGCGTTGCTGGCCGCAACGCCTATAACATGAGTCCTATACCCATTCCCTCGATGGGCTTTTACCATCTGCGCGGGAAGAGAACTGGTACATTCTATGTTTTTTCTTTGCTCCCGGATCAGCATGGAAGCAAACTTAAGCTTACTTATTTTAAACTCTGCAAATATCATTCAGGCCGATATTTATAAAGGGAAAAAATATTCACTATTACGTAAGTTCGTTCCGCCAATTTTCAACGCTCATTATATGCTCCACATGCGAGGGCCACGCTCCTATATCATAGTTAATATGCGTGAAAGTGTTAAGGACAGGGCTTAAAAAATATAGAATATCTGAAGATAAAATATTTAGCAACATCCTGGAGCTAATCTTACGTCAAAACTATGTTAAACAAGAAAACACGTAACTTTTTAAAATGCAAACCGTTACATTCACGGGAAACTGCAACCACTCTAATTAAACTATCTTCAGTTTGCGTTTCAATTCAATTATTAAGAACGTTTACTTAGTTTCAAATCTTATCGTATCATCAATCACACTTATCAAACTCTTTCAACACTCACTTCCTGTTTCCACATCACGTATTCATTGGTGCTTAGCTCCCGTGTCAAGTGGACTACAAATCCCTAATTACATGTCAAGCAGCCCAATTACCGAGTATGAACAGTTGTTACTGTCCGTCATTATAACGAACTCCCTTGAAACTATACATGTACCTTAAACCCCCAAAGTTTATGCTTTACCTTGTTACTGTGAAACATTCATAACATTTGTGTAATGTCAATATTGCCATTTTTTTTCGGCTTTAATTGCGCTGAGGGTCATATTGTCTAACGCATATGGTATCACAACCACGTTCACGATTTCTGTCTGCCAAACGATATAGATGAGAGAAGAAAGAGATTAAAGAAATGACTGAGAGGATCTGCGTAAATATTGTAGGTACGTCCGAAATGGACAAAGTGTTGAAACTTATAAAAATCATGTTATCACAATTGTACAAGGTTTTAAACAAACGTTTCTTATTTCTTATTTGCGTGTTTGATGATATTATTAATGCCTCAGGTCATTCTACGGTTGGGCGAAAGCCTGATAACTTATTTGACGAAGCTGATGTTATTTATAAATTTTCAGGTGGATTGATGGCGACGGAAAAGATGAAGAGAGCAAGATCCACAAGTGGAACACATAATGAAGATTGTTAAGAAAATACGAGGGATATAAAGTTTTAAAGTATTGCTTTTGGCAGCTATGGTTAATAGTTTGATTATCATGATATTATAATGATAGATATCCTAAAGAGTGTCGTTGACACATAATAATAGTGGTCAGCATCGTCGCCTTCCGCCTAGTGAAAATATGAAGACAAATTACCGGTTGAAATAGTGCAATTGGAATGGAAAGAAGTAAAAATCAGCGTTGAATTGCTATTGCGGGCTCGTGACTAAAATGCCAGATGAGTAATTTTGAGATTCCCCGAATGCCCGCACCGCGAGAGAGCAAATGTCAGCATCTAATAGCATTGCGAGCATGATACGAGCGCCAAAGTGTAATCGAACTTTGCTCTTGTTGCAAAAAGTCTACTAATGTGTTCAGTTGTCGAGGTATTTATTTTGTGTGAAGGAGTTAGGGAGTCTGAACAGAATGACATAGTTTAGTTGTACCTACTGTTAATGGATGGTGACTTTAATGATATTGCAGATTGAAATCGTACTTTTAACTTAAGTAATAATGCGCGTCTCCACGTGGTCCTCTTCTTTGAGATTCTCGTGAGATGAGTAGTGCGTGATTTAAACGAGCGCCCTTATGTTTTTTCGTTGGTAAAATAATGTATGTATGTAAACTCTTAATAATAATAAAGTTGTAAAAATAAATTATAAACAAGGAGATACCCAAATACCATGCTTTGTAATTAAATCAGGCTTAATATTTAGCTGTCCTTGGAATGCAAACACCTTTAAAGTTGGCTAACTAATCACGGTTTGAATATTACTTTTCTGTCACTTTAGTAAATTAATATTTGTGAATGATGGATTCACGTTCCACTCGGCCATCTGTTTAGTGACGCTAAGCAAATAGCGGAACAGATTGTCACGAAACTAACAAATTTCTGTACAAAAAATACTCCGTTAGAAGGGAAAATGATTTATAATGTTATTTCGGATACATTTGAAGGAATGTTTATTTAGAAGCAGGAGGTTGACGCGACGGTGTCGGATGTCTTGCACGGGTAGCTACCGAACGAATTTGGTTGATCGCCGATCTCGTAGAAATAAACTGAATTGTATCAGATCATATTAGTTTTTTGTTTCGTAAGCAACTACAATTTTATTTCACAAAGAGTTGACTAGTCATCATCTCTCACAATATTTTGTTGACAGGATAGTGATGAAAAAAAACTGTCACAACGCAGAACCATCTACCTTTTTATATCGCCAAAACATGATATCTTACGACCTATAAATCCGACTGACTGTGATAAAAAATACATTCAACATGAATTTACATAACTTTTTAGTAGGTAAATACTTACCGATCCTACAGCTCATACAAACGCATTTTGAACATCTTTTCAGAATAGTGACCTAATCCTTAAGTCCGTAGTAGGTACGCGCAGCGTCTTCAATTATGTTATTGTATATTAGCTATTTCCCGGGGTTTCGCCCCCGCTGCAATTTTTTTTTAATTGTATTTTATACAAACCTTGTCCAAACAGTAACAAACACAACTAAAAAACATTTTGCAGCATTCGACGATACATTTTTATTTATTATAAATAACTCCGGTTTTCTCATTTTCTTTTTATGTGTTGGAATTTTTTACCACTTCTTTGTACAATAATAAACCACTTTAATTTTATATTTTTCTGAGCCACAATATAACCATACAATAAATCCCTAACGGCATCCAATAGGTATATAATCACTTTCCTAAGACACTGCTTATCCGGTGATTGCCTCCTTGCACGTGTCCCGGCATGTTTCACGACTACACCGATTCGTCGGACAAGTTTCGGATTACTTTCATCGGATCGCATCTCTGATTAAACTTGCTCGAAACACAGCTTGCTTTATCAAATAAACTGAATGGAATCTGACGCCGTTGTTCCCAACACATCGGACGGTACTGAAGTTGTCTCCAGTTATTTGCCAATGTCATTTGCGAGTTTAATAACGTTTGATAAGCGCATTGGCTCCGAATCTAACGCTCTTAAACTTTGTAGAATATACAACAATGTGTCATTATTTCGAGCAAAATGCTCATCATCGAGCACTGTTTGTCATCTTGTGCGTGAATCTTGTAGCTGGCTTTTTTAGGTATGTGTGTATGTGTCTATTTATATCTCCATTTATTGTAAATGTGTGTTTGTGTGTTTCATCTATAATATATTACGTATTTCAGTATATTGGTATATATTCTGAATTGCACCACCTGCTCAGATCTGTTCTGTTCTCCAGTCCATTATGGTTGCCTGGTAGAGATCGCTCTGTAGCGATAAGGCCGCCTATTGTTACCTTGTAATATTCTGTATACCTTTTTTCTGTTTTGGTTGTTATATGTGGTGTTCAATAAAGAGTTATTGTATTGTATTGTATTGTATTGTATTGCATCGCTAGATACTATGATTTGGTTCACAGTATTATGTACTCGTATGACTTATAATCACAGCCGTTAATTTAAACAAACATCAAGCCCAATAAAAAAGTAGGTAACGTGATGAAATGGTGTGTGTGTGCTGTTTTCACCTGGATAAATACATAACTATACTTTTTATCAATGAAAATGACGAAGCCTCGAGCAACAGCTAGTGCAAAATGATATCGATCCATCGATTAAACAAATCAGTTTTGATATCTTATATTATTTTATATTATTATTGGCTCGTTATGGTATCATCAATTCAATACAAATAACTTAGTTAATAGAATAAAAAGTCTTTAGTGAATTATTAACATAACAAAAATGTCTACGAATAAAATTTAAATTCTGTTCAAATAACGCAGACAAGAAGAATACCTTCTTTATTACTATTATTTACAAGGTGTTGTTTAATAAAAGAATCAAATCATTGTGTAAGAGGTTTTATGGCATTTTGCTGTAGTTTATTGCTATTTCTCAGCATGGAATCTGGCTACTGAATGACCAAAAAGACATTTAAGTATCGTAAAATATGATCAATTTAGTACAAATACGTACAGGTTTTCTGAACAGCGTTCATTCTATAGAATAAATATTTATTAATATCATTAAATGTGTTTTGTATGTTTTGTAAAAAAGTAGCTTATATTCGAAAGATTTGACCTAATGCCTATTGAATAGGGGGTCGCGAGTTTGAGCTTGTTTTTTCTAAGTTTTAAGCAATTTGTATGCAAAATTTAGTATAAGCTATTCCGTGATTTAGATACTTAAGGCGGCGTCTAAGGAACAACAGAAAGGTGAGTAGACGGAATGATCGCGAGGAAATTTTATGAACAATGATTGATTTACTCTATGCTTACTTAAATCATATTTATTATGGGTTGTAGAAATCGTTAATTTTGACCGGTGGGGAGACAAATTAATGTGAAACCACGTATTAAATTTTAATCACCTTTCATCATTTTCAGCTGAAAACCATTTGGTGCCGCTAAATCTGGTTAGAAATTTAAAAATATTAGAAGGCGACTGACTGGTCCTTATTTCATAAAATGAGAAAAATAGTAATCGTGTGCTCAATACGGAATGAAATGCGTGTAGTTGGATAAAATTCTTGCCTCGCCATAGTCGACTAAAACTGCATTTGCCAAGAATTTACTAACACGAACCTAATGAGGAACTAGGCGTGCCGGACGGGTTAATTTCATGCAAGCAGGATTGTTCGAATGGCTCCATAATATTCATTTACATGCACGTATTCCAACATTCCCCGACATCATTAGAGTCATTATGAAAAAAATTCCAAACATAACGACCAAAATTAAAAGCCGCTTGACCGGAGCAAACAGCCAACCGTAACTTGCCGTTCTAACATTTACAAGCTTAACCTTTGACAATCTGACAGAAATCTCTCATAAAAAGAAACATTTATATCTACCTGTTGCATTACAAACGGAATAACAGAACATCTATCTCAATTTGAATAATATCAATCTTCGATAAAATATGTTCTTTGCGTTCAATAATTTATCATAATGGAAGTTAATATTCCGGTCATAGACACGGTCCAACATGTTTGCCTTATCAATTTATCACTCGGAAGATATTGGACCTAAATACTCCTAGGGCTCTCGGATTTGCATAATGATTAAGCATTGAACGCAGCGTGCTGAGTGCCGGGCGATCTTCTTAGCTCTTATCGTGATCATAAAGATTATGTTTGCTCGTCAGCTATGGAATGCGCCGGCCGCATTAGTTGGAGGTAGGCGACCGTTTCAGCAAATTGCCTCTCTATATGCAGAAAGCGGCGAAACCGACTTTCATTAACCGTTTAGAGACGTCCGACAAAGGGCGAGAGTCGATACACTCCGGTCACTATCTGCGGAAACTTGAACAATTGCCGCATCTCTGGCCGCTGAAACATTTAAGGTTTTAATTAAGAAAATGTGTTCGGAACGTCCAGGGGCCGTTGGTACACTTAGCTTAAGCGGTCGCCTGTAAACTTCGCTTAGCAAATTTCCCATGCAAAATTCCTCCCTTCTGCGTCATGGAGTGTTAAGTGACAGTTAGCACAAGTAAAGCAAGCAATCCGTATGTAAATGGTGCAGCGTTGTTGCATATTAATTCTGCATTTACAATGTCTGAGTGTTACGCCTAACGGGCGTTTAGTTTTATCGACGTGTTGAACGTGTACTGCAGTTGATCATTGTTATGATAAGCGTTAACGAACAATAACTGCGATGTCTAACGAAACAGGTTATTTCATTCAAATACAAATAAAAATCAATTTATTTAGCTATCACGGGAAGGCAAGCTTCGGGTGTCATAGGGATTAAAAATAGTAGGTAGGTAAGTAAAAAAGTAAGCAATAGTTAATAGGGACTTGCAAAATAAAAATAGTCATAATAAATAACAAATTAATACACACACACACACACACACACACACACTCACAAATATCACGTCTTTATCCCTTACGGGGTAGACAGAGCCTAAGGTAACGTGGCAAGACCTAGGCCACGATTAGCAAGATTGTGGGCGTATAGATGGCAAAAATGGAATCAAAATTGTGATGGGTTGCTTGCCGCATCGTCTATAACATGATTCCTATGATTTTCGCCTATTCCCTCGATGGGCTTTTATTATATTCTAAGTTTTTTCTTTGCTCCCAGACCAGCATGGAAGTACAGCAATTGGAAGTAGAAATTAATACAATATTAATAAATTTCAATTGAATTGGACCTTATAAATAGTATTCCAATATTTTATTACGAATGGAATCATTTTATTACAATCAATGTTTTGAATTTTTGTGATTCACCAGGGTCACATAAAATATTATACACTTCCTACTAAACTTAAACAAACAAGTCAAAAAAATAACATGTGTATTCAAACTAATACCACAAAAATATAACGGTCTTTTTAAAATGCTTCAAAAGACTTGCGCAACCCGTGCCAACCAGCCACTCATAATAAGGCCACTCGAAAGGGATCATAGCCCCTATAAAAATCAAAACCGGTTCATATTTCGTGGACATAAATACACATCGAGTGCTCATGTCACACCTTTCGATACTAATTTCGCCGTTAACACAATACAGACCCCTAAATCATGAATGAACATGAAGCATTAGCCGAATAAAGCAGAAGGGGTGACGGAGCGAAAGAATATAGAAAGGGTACAGCCATTTGGGTTTTAATTTATCCCATAATGTACGGAACGTGTGGCGAGCTTGAGCTTCATTTTAATCCAATTATATTTGAAAAACCTTACACGTATGGTGAGTATCGAGATTAGGTACAATAAATTCATTTGTATAGAACGACCGAATTTTTACCTCCGCTTTAGCTTTAGGCCAGCAAAGGCAAACCGTTGGTCAAAATTTAAGACTGGCCAAAACGAAACGAAGTCTCTACTTTACTTTATAACGTAAAGTGTGACAGGCAACACGCAACCTAAACCACTAGAGACTTGATATACTTACGGCAATTTTATTATTATGAGTCAATTGAGCAATAAAAAAGGATTAGTGAATCAGTTTTTTTATTCTTCATCTGATTAAGACGCAAGAAGAAGTTCTCTCAAATCATATTCAAAAGAAAAATAAAGTTACGTTGTTCCATAAATCTTCAGCTAAGATTAAAATAACAGATCAATATTAGCACAGATAGATGCAACTTAAAAAAACTGTGACCCCTAACAGATGCACGTAGCACCCTCTTAGGCACATG
Organism: Pandemis corylana; assembly: GCA_949127965.1. Taxonomy (NCBI): domain Eukaryota; kingdom Metazoa; phylum Arthropoda; class Insecta; order Lepidoptera; family Tortricidae; genus Pandemis; species Pandemis corylana. Next base: position 6,098,689 of record OX421860.1, read on the forward strand.
TCACATCACTTCAAAAACCCAAGGGTGTTCCGACCACCAGCACGAATCCTAAATCATCAAAATCCTTCGTTAATCCTGCGCATTGTATATTATGATCGTCGGATTTAGTCCGTATCACTAATACCTAACATGTGGCGCAAGTCGTGATATGAGACACATGTGGTATGATTTAAGAATATTTTGCACATTCATAGCACCTAGAAACCAACCGAGTAGGCGTATCCTGCGTTTATACGGAGGGACTACGTAAAAAAAAGTTGAAAATATGATTATTAAAACATTTTTTTTTACTGAATGTACTAGGTATGGTACCTACTTGGTGCATTGTCATCTAAGTTACATTATGTATTACCTATGTATATCAAATTTCAAGTCAATATAACCACTGGAATTTGTCGAAAATTAATGAGGGAGAGGTGTACGTTTTCTGAAACAAGAAATAACATACTAAAAAATTACTGCCTTACGTCCAGCACCCTAGTGAAAACCCGAAGTTATAAAGTCCTTGAAATTATAAATAAAACACCAATACCTTGCTGCTTTATCGATGCTTTTTGACTGCTAAATATACTGGGATTAGAGATATACTGGGGCTAGAGATGACGATGACGATGTTAATTACTGCTTTAAATATTAATCCGACCAATCGCATTATTTAAAATCTGTGCCTTACCCCACACCCGCTCGGCTGGTACAAGAGTGTGCGACAGCTATGTCGCGCACGTGATAGACTACTCTTTCTTGAACGAACAGCAAGAAAAATATCGGTAGTCTGGTGCTAGCTGTGCCGTTGGTATTCTAAATATAAGTGTAAACTTGACCCATTCTTTCGCAGGTATTATAATGTATTGATGTGGCTGGTCAACTCGCTACCAACAAAACAAGATTCCTGACTTCATAATAATGTCTGCCAGAGAACGGGTCAACTTATGACTGCACGCCAATCGCGGCGATAACTTCACAGGCGAATTTCTATTAGAGAATCGCCCCCCAATTCCGCAAGCTCGCTCTGCTTGTGTGAGTTCCCATAATACATACAACGCTGTGAGTTGAGCGTGCTCTTATAAAAACTACCACGAATAACACATTTGCTGCGTAGTTTTTTTTTTCGAACTAAGTTAAGCCAGGGGCGACACCATACAAATAAAAAGTTACAAATTGACGTTTCCGGCGATCCTTTGGCTCCCGAATTTTACGCATTTGTTGAACTGCTCACGAAATCACTAACTTTGTTTTAGTTTACAATAATACATTTAAAACAGTTACGCTCTGATTTAGCACAAGAGTATGTACACGGCTGGTCAATGTAGCAATAAGGTAAATTGAGTTTGATCTGCTACCAATACATAAATCATATTGCTACTGTGATCTACCTAAACTATGCGTGCGGTATCACTGTCAAACGTATTGTGTTGTGTTTGTTTTTAAAAATATGAAAAAGCAAAATTTAAAAAAATCCTTTTGATGGACCCAAAGTATCTTTAGGAACCCTAGATTTTCAGATTTTTGGTAGATACTTTCTAACATAAAATCTTCAGCTGTTTTTCATTTAACCCACTAGTCGTTTCATACGGCACAATTAGGCATATTACAGGACTAATAATGATTGTTTAGACAATATCCGACTCCCACGGGACCACGTCATATCGGAAGTATGTGCTCCGGATTTTTAATAACAATTCCCAAGTTAATAACAAAGTAAACAGCGCAGCCCTATGTAAACAAAAACAGTGAAACAACGGAACCGTGCAAAATTAACCATAGACCTCGAGTATAACAGAGAAGATCTTAACTATTTCCAATAAAATTTAATATCATAGTGAATTGAATGTTCGACAATGCCACGTTATTAAACATGTCGAGCAGACTCGACTTTGATACGCGAGTGATACGTTTGTATAATAAATCAAAAGATTTTAATACCATGTAGGCTTTGGCTTTACAGAAAGCGTTTGGGAGTTTGAAAAGGATACTGCATTTTTTTAGGTTTGTATTAAAATTATAATTTTAGCTGAAATATGAATCCGGAGTTATCACAAACCATCTCCTGAAGACAAAACGACCGTGTCATACTTTAAGTAAAGCTAGTTTTATGTTTTTTTTTTGTAAGTATTATGTCCGATTCTTTCGTTGAATATAATTATATTCTCAAAAGTTTTTTGAACTTTTGATAATACTTTATTGTATTACTAGCTGTTGCCCGTGCCTTTGGTCGAGTCCCTGCTTTTTTATGGTTTCTCACCGTTTAAACCGTCCCTGGACCTGCACAAATGTTTCAAACCAAAATTATTCAAATTCAGTTTTAGCGTGACAAACAAACAGCAATTATCATTTTTAACGTCAAAAGGTAAAAAAATAATTATGACATCTCTTTCAGTTCTTAGGTCTGTATATTTTTTTTATTTGCATTTAACATCACTAACAGTCTAGTTTTTAATATCTAAAAAGTTTTTCAGTTTCAATTAAGCGAGTGTTTCAGGAGTTCACATTACAGTGAAAAAGAACACAAAATTCTTTATTGAGACCAAATCAATGTTAAAAGCATACTAATTTATAGACAACTTAGGTGCAGAGTAAACATAATAAAAATCTTACCGCTTGATGCGACTTTTTCCTGAAAACTACAAAGGATAGAGTAAAAACAATACATGGTTAGATTAGATTAGATTATTTATTAATTCAATAAAAATTAGGTACATAATAAATTGTACATTGTCAGTCAGGAGAATTTTGATTGAAGTCGTTAAGAACAAATAAAATAAAATTAAATAATACAAATCGATTGAATATTACAAAAATGACAAAATCAAAAACAATAATAATAAGACAAATAAGTACGATTCAATTAATTCTCCGCTAGGGATTGTCACTGCCTACGAACAAAGCAATTATAATAATCAAGAAAATCTTAATCCAATATAACGTCAAAATTACTACAATAATAAAGGCAATTAAATAAAATCAAAAAGGTATATTCCGTAACTCGCTTACAGATAAAATGTTTTTTTCAACAAAAGGACTTTCAGTCGACGCTCAAATTTTTCAAATGTACTACATACGTACGTAGGTATATAACAACAACACACACATACGTACCTACTGTTTGCATACCTAATGATTAGCTAGTTAAAACTGCAGTATAACTGAACCTTATTATTAGTGTACAAATTAATTACACTACATACAACCCATACTTGACGCAACAAAACCACGCATCTACCAATGCGATCGCGACCCAATTACTAAAAACCAGCTAAGTATGTTGGATGTGCATAAAGAAGGGTTCTGTAGTCTACCTTTTTCCATACACATACACACAGGGGTAGACAGAGCCTGAGGTAACAAAACCTAAAGGCCACGTTTAGCATGATTGCAGGCGTATAGGTGGAAAAAGGAATCAAAATAGTGATGGGCTGCTAACCGCATCGCCTATAATTGATTTCTAAGAATTTCGTCCATTCCCTCGACGGGCTCTTACCATCTGCGCGGGACGAGAAGCAACTGGTACATTCTATGTTTTTCCTTTGCTCCCAGACCAGCATAGAAGTACTTTTTCCAGGCCCCGCTAATTTCGTTAAGCTACTAAAAAATTAATCAAAGTTTTAAGTTTTTTAACTGTGAGGGATTAATTTGAAACAATTATAATTTTAAATGACTTTAATTGATTTTGTAGGTACTATATTTTAAATGTAGCTAGGTCACTATATGCACTAGGCCTGGAAAAGGATTAATAAAGTAACAATGGTTAACACAATGGCCGCTGTGACAAGATAATATTATTATGTGCAAGAAGGACCGCTTTATGGTGATACGTCTGCATATAATTCGTTTATCGCTATCCCGCAAGAATTACGCAATTTTCCGGGATAAAAAGTAGCCTGTGTGTTATTCCAGACTATAACCTATCTATGTTCCAAATTACATCCAGATCTGTCCAGCCGTTCTGGCGTGAAAGAGTAACAAACATCCAATCATACTCACAAACTTTCACATTTATAATATTAGTGTAGGAAGTAAGATTATAACTTAGGTACCTTAATTTCTCCATTATTCTTTGATCTTAACGTGTTGGAGTATAAATTATGAGGCGGTATAACTTTTTTGAAAATGTTGAAATATCTAATGATTATGATGATACATCAAAGTACTAATAAAAAATATTTTCCTCCTCGGCTACATGCTTGGAGTGCCTCTTCCAACATATTTTTTTCGTGTTTTACTACAGTCATTTTCAATTTTCATGTGATTGTAGTTTATGGACGGACGGACGGACGGACGGATAGAAGAGACAGTTTTTTTTGTTAATTTGCCTACGGAACCCTAAAAACATTGCAAATTACGTCTACAACGCATTGTTTGAACGAACCCTTCCACTGTTTGCTTTATAAAATTTATGCACCCTCTATGTTCAATAATAAGTGTAGGTTACATGCACCATTTGAATGCTTCCTGTTGATTTTGAACATAAAAGATAATCTACCGCATTGGTGTAAAATAACCGTATTTTTCTCTTGTGTTATGATTTGGTGCGCACCCTTCCGCGCGTTTCTGAGATCGAATTTAGGGGAAATCGGGTTGTAAGCGATGTTTTTTCAGAGCACACAGGCGGTAGACAAAATTTACCCCGACATCTGTCGGCAACGAACTGTATCGCGTTCAAAAGTATGCTATTTCTCGGCTAAAGAAGCGGATGAATGAAAGGAACTTGAAATATGAAATTTAGGGTAGGTAACATTGAAAAAATTAACTATTTTATTATTTACTAGCTGTTTCTCGCGGCTTCGCCCCCGTTCCATATTTATTTGTTTTTTTTTATCCTCATAAAAACATTACGTGAGTTTTGCGGTTAGCAACATTATTTTTATTAGATAACTAGCAGTTGTCCGCAACTTCGTCTGCGTAGAATTCGTTTATCGCTATCCCGCGGGAATCACGCAATTTTCCGGGATAAAAAGTAGCCTATGTGTTATTCCAGACTATAATCTATCTATGTTCCAAATTTCATCCAGATCGGCCCAGTACTTTTTGAGCCTATTCATTACAAACATACAAAAATAGGTACAAATCTTTCCTCTTTATAATATTAGTATAGAAGAATAGATTACATTATACTTAAATGAACACACATAAGTATAGCCAAATACTTATATCAAATTTCAAGTCAATCCGTTCAATAAACGTGACTAAAATTGATTTGTAAGATTTGTTTGAAGCAAAAATGGTAGAACTGTAGAAATCTTCGACCTTTTTCAAAGTTATTCGAGATTTGTCGCCATCGGTCCTATCATTTCTCAGATTTGAAGTAACGTATCTTAAAAGTATTACGATAACAATGGTTTACTAATTCAACTTGGGTGCCTCCATCTCTCGAGTATGGATGAAGTATTAGATAGAGTCACATGTAATGCGTGTTTTAATTTGCGACAGTCAAATCAATCAAGCCCTGAATAATCAGTATTTAATCCGATTAAGCTATTAAACCCTTTATCCGCTGCTAAATGCAACGACATCAGCACTTAGTGAGATGGAGCATAACAGTGTGTTAGCCGATTATTACGTCTGAAACACTTGCATAGAATTATGGGCGTCTTAAAACGCTCGAGAACTTGCGCCAGTCTATCGACGAACGGGAAGGATGCTGTAGCATGGAGAGAGACCTATAAAAACTAAATATAAAAACCTCTGATTTACTAGCTGCCAAAAAAAAAATTCACAACACTACAGACCAGTGTTGCTAACTTGTCCTTTAAGAAGATTTGGCAGTTCCATTAAGAAAAAATATTATTAGGTAATTGGAAAGAATTTAAATAATTTACCTACTAGTTGTTGCACGCGACTTCGTCCGCGCGGAATCACTTTTAGAAGTGGCGATTATTTTATTTATGTTAGAACGTGATTTAGCTACAATATCTTTTTTGTCGAACCTTTTATTTTGATGGAACAATTTGTGTTGCTTTTTTCGTTTATTTTGTTTCTCTTGTTCTGTGCTTATTAAACGACGTTGTCGATAGTTTAATCGAAAATATTTACAAGAAACGACCTTTAGCTACCGATGTAGACCATTTCATCATACTATTAGTATCGTAACGGCACGCGTACCTGACTTATCTTTCTGCGTGTGCCATTATTTTATGAAGGCTGAACACGAATACCTTTAACAATAAGGTCTACGGTCTCCGTCATAATATATGAAATGATAAAAAAATCTATGTACATTGCATATTTATGACGGTAATAGCCAGATCTACTACTCTATGTTCAGTTCCTTTCTTAAGTTGTCGTCTCTATTTGTTACAACGAACTGATAGAGTAGGCATCTTGGATGTCTGACACTTCAGATATCAGGCAATTAACAGGAAGTCATGCGACAGGCTCTAAATGTAATTAATTTTTAAAATATTTGTTTTAACTATCATTTTTAATTTTGCTTAACTGACTATACATTTTGTTGACTGTCCTTGTATTTTCCCTAAATCTGAAAGTGTTATCTTCAAAAATGTATGAAATATAATACAAACGCATATTTATTTATTTCCATACATTTGAATTCTACTTCCTGCCTACAAATAAAATGATAAGCCAATGTAAAAAAATACTAGCTTTTTACTAGGTACATCTGTACCTATTTTTTTACTGCTGCCTGACATATATGGGATATAATTTGACATGTAAAATTAGATCTCAATTTACATTTAAAGTAACACAAAAGCTTTTAAAATAGTCCGTCTCCATAGCAACGGCCCACCGAGAGGAACAGTGAAGTGCGGTATAAGTAATTATTACACAATAACATTCTCGGAATCGTTATTCCGACGCTTCCTTCCTCGGCTTACGGGAACGGAGGGAAACAAGTTAGTTCACTTCAGGCGTAAGATGAGTCCTAACAGCTTAGCGTGTATAATCCATTTTATATTAGCTTTGACTCATGGCGGTGCTTTTGTAAACTGTTAATGGCAGATGGAAATCCGGGTTTACTGAATTCCCATTGGGATTACATTGTGGTATTCCCTTTTACTCGAAGACGACTCGGTCATCCATAATTTCATATCTCTAGACTTAACCGTTGAAAAATTCTGATCCCGTGGAAATATCGGGGTAAAAAGACCTACCTGCTGTGTGATAGAAGTCCAGCCATTTGTATACCACATTTCATTCAAATACTTTTTGCTGCATCTGGACAATCGTAACATAGAAAGGTAACGGATGTTGCCAGTCTAGGCGTTAATTAGAACAAACCTACGTAAAGTACACACTGACTAAAATGCATTCTAGAAAACTATAAGTACCGTATTTATAAATTAAGCAGCGGACGTAACCATAATACATTGACTACATAAACATTTTTATCTAAATCGACAAATCCATTTTAAAGACACAAAGCTGACGGTTCGTTATCGACATTTTCTGAGAATGATTCAGAATGCCATATAATTTTAGATGACCCGTGTTCACCGGAAGAAACACTTGAAAGGTGACATATTCACAACTATTAAAAATTTGTTCGCAGAAGTTAAAAGGACACTTAAAACTTTGGTGCAAAAAATATATTGCAAAAAAAAAAATTGCCACCTTTATTCGTAAACGAGTTTTTCTAAGAACACGTGCGCTAGCTACAGACCACTTGAATATCACGTGCTAATTAGTAGATCATCTGCGCTTGAGCATGTTGAAGTGATCAGTAGGTAGGTGCAGTTCTCCGAAATATCATTTCGCAATCTTAAAATCGATTGACTTGTTGTAACTTGTACCCCTTAATACAAAAAGGTCAAAAGCCGTCAAAGATTCATATAATATTTGATATTATAGAAGTCTTCTTTCATTCATTCTTCCATACTGGTCTGGGACCAAGACATAACATGGAATGTACCAGTTGCTTCTCTACCCGCGCATTGATAACGTGTAAAAAAATTCTTCAATAACCATATTAAGTATGCCTCACAAAAGTTTAAATACTTAATATGTATTCATGTATGTACACATACACATATCACGTCTTTATCTTCAACGGGGTAGACAGAGCTTAAGGTAACAAGACCTACGGTCCACGTTTGGCAAGACTGGGCGTACAGGTGGAAAGTGGAATCAAAATAGTGATGGGTTGCTAGCCGCATCGCCTGTAACACGACTCCTATGATTTTCGCCCATTCATTCGATAGGCTTGTACTTACCATCTGCGCGGGAAAAGGAGAAACCGGTACATTCTATGTTTTTCCTTTGCACCCAGACCAGCATGGAACTTAATGAATCATACGCTAATAATGAACTCGTAATGAACAAACTTATTCTTTATTCTATTGAAGCAAAACGTGGTCTGAGTGGAACAGTGGACAACTACTTTAGAGTACTACATGAATAGACAGTACTGCATACCGGCAGTTTAATGTAACTTCGTAATAAGGGTTAGCCGAACAGGGGCGAACTGCTTTGTTGTTCCACTGGCGATGCATAATTTTGTTACGCCTTCTCTACCGAGAAATATGCTTGTTAGGTTAGTTTTACACAAAGAGTAAGGCGTCGGCTTTATGCTTTTTGTCCATTTACTTACTAGCTGTTGCCCGCGGCTCGCCCCCGTTTTTGATTTTTTCTTAACAATCGTTCGCTAGCTATACGCGTACATACCTATACATTTTTATTTATTTAGATGAGGGCATAAGCCATACATGTAGGAAAATGTATCAAAAAACGATCTAAGAATTGCTAAATTTATTATAAGTAAAATTTCCTACTAATCCATATGAGTTCACTGTATAAAAGCCATAATTATATTTACTTCTCCAACTGACCAATTTAGTAAAGACGCAGTAAAACGAAGCATTTAAGCCTCGTAAAAAAACATGTAACAAAGATAACGATATCGTACAAACAACCCCATTATTCTTTGACATCGCTTCAGGGTTAAACTACCAAAGACGGAAGAAAAACAAGGTTGCGTCTTACGCTAATCTCCGAAAGTACATGAATCGTCCCGAACATCGACGGTGTCTACACGATTAAGGCACATAGACATGTACGTTAATACAGGCCCGGGGCATATTTGTAAGTACCCGTGTATCTGCAAATAACGTTGAAGTATTCCATTATATTGGATCCTTGCCCCGGGCGAAGGAGCGTCCGGTTCTATTAAACGAGACAATAATTCTACCAGCAATGCTATGGTAGACGGAATCCCTTGTTTATTGCTAGTCTCGTTAAAGCTTGGATGTTATGAAACTGATTTTAATTCGTCGGGACTTTGAACTCAAATCAAAATGACTCAATTTTGTCTAACGACGAGTCTAGTATTGCTCATGAATCGCCATTCATTTCATTGCATGCGTTCTATTTTACTTTTGTTATTCTTTCTGACATATTCTAACATGAGACGGCATTTTCAACGTCACGCTCTCACCTATTGGGTAGCACTGCCCTGTAAAGTAAATGTATAATGTACAATACAATACAATAACTCTTTATTAAACACCACATATAACAACCAAAACAGAAAAAGAGGTAAAGGTAGGTATCATATTTGTACCCCTTATTCATAAACGCTCTGTAGGCTTCTGCTAACTTAGCAATCGTTTGTCCTTCTGTCACTTTGACATTTACCTTTCACAGATAAGGACAAACGACTGCTAAGTTAGCAGAAACCTATAGAGCGTTTATGAATAAGGGGGGGTAGTGTATTAGTAGGGATCTGTAGAAAGGCGAATTATATGGATCCGATAACTGGATGAGAAATAATTTTTATATCAAAGGTGATGTATTGAGTTCCAAACTTCCTTGCTGATCTGGGAGCAAAGAAAGAACAAGAAGAAAGAAGAAAAAGAAAAACAAGCCCGTCGAGGAATTGGGCGAAAATCTTAGGAATTAATGAAATGAAATGATTTTATTCCAGACTTGCATCCATAATAGAATTTACAAAATAAAATATTTATAAAATATTAATGTTATAGGCGATGCGGCTAGCGACCCATCACTATTTTAATTCCCATTTTACCTATACGCCCACTATCACGCTAAACGTGGCTTTTAGGTCTTGTTACCCCGTAAGATAAAGACGTGATTAATTAAGTAGGTAAGTATATATATGTAATGTGTTTATAAATACACGTAAACATTTTATACACGAGCAAAAATAACGGATCGCTTTCCATAATAAAGTAGCGTGTCTAAATACGGAATTAAATTCAGTAGGTATTAAGTAAAAGGATTTAATAAAATTATATTCAAATCCCATCTGATATTTTGAAGTCTGATATTTTAAACCAAATCAGTAGAAATTGCACACACCTAATAAAAATTCCCCGCAGAAGATATTTGAATGCTCGACGTAGCCCTAAAGATAAGTCAATGCTTTGGGAGTTTACTAAACTTTATTCAGAAATGTTCATTAAGGATTATTAACTCCTTAAAAGTCGGTAATCATGAGATGACAGGATCGTCTTGGGAGACAGATATTAATTTAATAGGTTTGTTTTGGTGTAACTTGTGTAACAGTTGTAAATTGCTATAATTATGTTTCTTAAGGCGATAAGGTCGAGAAGCATTTTAATACTCGTTAAATGTATATTGAATATTAACATTTTTGGTGGGTTTTACCATTCGTGTGAAACTTTAGATCAGTGTTTTTCAAACTGTGGGTCGCGACCCCCTGGGGGGTCACACAGCCTCTACAAGGGGGTCGCGAGAAGTCGCGAAAACTATCTCATTAAAAAAACAAAGTTACTAACTATGCAAATGTCTAAATGTATATAGTATTGATTGAATATTTGTAACATAAATAAAATACCTACCTACATAAAAAAAGGGAAGGGGGTCGCGAATTTTTTTTTCATTATAGGGGGGTCGTATCATGAAAAAGTTTGAAAAACACTGCTTTAGATATTCCTATTCTAACCATAATTAAGTATTAACCGGAATTTGTACGACCGACGTCATACAAATTCCGATAATATACCTACTGATGCTAAAAAAGTGTTTATTATCCCAAAGTTACGTAATTAGTGAGCTTGTACATATTCCAGACCTAATCTAGGTTTTATTTGCTGCTATTTGAATAGAAAAGTGCCAAAGTGTTGGTCGAAAAGTTATTACTCAAACTGGGCTTAAATCTCAGCGTAGGTACGTACGTATCTTCTCTCATCTCATATCGTATTCATTAGATTTCATTTGTCAGCGCCCGTTTCTTTGATGAATTATTCACAGTATACGCAATTTGTTTATAGTCGTCCAGAAACTATTTCTGGCGAACTCGGACGTGGATGTATAAGTGTTATTACTCTCGGGTTAAGCTTGAGAATGTTTGTTTTATTTTGTGAGGGATTATGTTACTTTATATTCTTAAGTTAATACCGTTGTCTGCGGCTGTACGCGCTTGTAAATAGCTGAGTCTAGACAATCTCAGATTTTATTCGAACCAACCAAGCCCAATGCGTATCTTCATTATCACCAGACTTAATATGTAGACTGTCGTGCCTTGCATCCGTAGGCAAAAGAAGGTCCACCTCCGTTTTTAACGTTGATTCCTACTATTTTAAATCAGAGGAAAAACGATTTTGTTCACGATATTCCCTAACACCATTCTTCCTATTTCTATTCCCATGTCAGGTATTTTATGTTGTGAAATTATTCTTAAATCAAGTAAATTCATTACGCGTTAGCGAAGGAATCGTTAAGCGCTCGCGGCGAAATCAATACGCCCTCGCTTTTAACTCGCCCGTAAATCGCAAGTGCGGAAGAACCTTAGGAATCTGCCTTTAGAAATCTGCATTAATTACCAGGATTTTTTTGAAACAATCAGGCTATTAATTACTACTGCAAACACAAACACTAAGGCATAAATAAAAAAGGATATCATTGCATTTTCAAAACGCACAGAATATTTTTTCGGAAAGTCATTTTTTCGAAAGTAAAATAAATTTCAAACAATACTTAAAATCTACTTAACGTATTCACACACACACACCCACACGTACACATTTATAAAAGGGATGTATGTATAAGGTCCCCAAGTTAACCTTAAATTATATTAGTCTAGAGCAGATACGTGTAAAGTCTACTGGTCTAAAATAACTGCATACTTTATAATACTCGTAGAAAATCTCAGTCTTACTGAATGTCATCTTCATCTTCGTTTGATATATCTACTAGAAATTGAAAGAAATCCGTTACGAGTCAAAACTCCTTTTCCATTTCTATCTCATATTTCATGAGAATAAAACAAGGTTGGCCAAAGGCTCCTTTGTGGTTGGGTTATCCTCGGGGTTTACGCGAACTTTTCAATAATCATTGACAAAATCCTTCATTGGACCTTCCCACCTTTGTATTTGGAGCTCTGCCTTTGGGAATATCAGATAGTATTACGTTGCCTTTTGAGAAGTATCTAATTATTTTGTAATATTATAATATTGACGGTGACAAACGATGCTAAACGTGGCCTTCAGGTCTTGTTACCTTAGGCTCTGTCTACCCCGTAAGGGAAAATCACAATGAAAAGCATGTACAAGCGATATGTTTCACATGGTTTCCGTTAAAACTGTTTTAAATAATGTCTTTTGTGCATTTTGTTATTTACTTTCAAGGAAGGAAAACGAGCAAGTGGGTTACTTGATGACAAGTAATTCCATTTTTCTAAACGACACTGAAAATTATAATACATAGAAAAATCGGAAAAGTAAAGCTATGGCCGGGAATCGATCCCGGATCCTCGTCATTCCGTGACGCGTGCTACCCCTACACCACCCATAGCAGGTGGGTAAGCCTTCGAATTTTTCTATCCGTTACTAGCTGTCACGTGACCTTGTTACTATGCGATTTTTTGTCGCTAAGCGACAATAATTTCATTTTACCTCCTTCCATCTGACCTCAAAATTATAATATTAGCCAAATATCAAGTCTCTAGCGCCTGTGGATTAAGATACGTGCCATCTGTTCATGAATCAGCCAGCCCAATTAGTCTTTTATGGATTACTAGCTTCTGCCCGTGACTTCGTCTGCGTAGAATTATACATGAAAACCTTCCTCTTGAATCACTCTATCTATTAAAAAAAAGCCGCATCAAAATCCGTTGTGTAGTTTTGGAGATATAAGCATACATACCTAGGGACATAGGGACAGAGGAAGCGACTTTGTTTTATACTATGTAGTGACATTACATAATATTCAAAAATAAAACGAGTAAAGAAAGTAACATTGTATTATTTTAAACAAATAACGATAACGTCACTTCGTGTTAATACATAACAAAGTTAATATAACTCCGACTGTATAAGTACGAGTCTCAAAGGATATATGTTCCTTTCCTTACAAGCTTTTGGATATGAAAACGTAAATTGAACTCAATAAATATCAAAGGATTCGTCAGGCCTGAGAGGGATGGCAAGTTACGTTATCCTCGAGAGCTCTCGCTGATATACGTTGTTTTGTTTCTTTTCATACACATTTTATATTAAATTATGTCTACTAGACGCAGAAAAGTGATTTCCGTGTATACAGTGTGTCTGAAAATTGGTCCAGAATATTACAGCATGCAGGTTGGTTTAATTTAAAACCTTTTCCATACATTGGTCGGCGTTCGAAATGTATGACTTAATTTTGAATTCAATTACCATGACGTCTTAATGCGATTCATCCACGCTGATCTGGGAGTAAAGAAAAAACAGAATTTACCAGTTTGCTTCTCTTCCCGCGCAGATGTTAAAGCCCATCGAGGGAATGGGCAAAAGTCTTAGGAATCATGGTTATAGGCGATGCGGCTAGCAACCCATCACTATTTTGACTTTCCTTTCCAGCTATACGCCCTTAATCATGCTAAACGTGGCCTTAAGATTTTGTTACCTTAGGCTCTGTCTACCCCGTAAGGGATAAAGATGTGATATATGTATGTATGTATGTTCAGGTTTTAGTTGTCATTTTTAGTATGGATCTGACAGCGAGTGAACCTAAACTGAATCGGAATTGAATCGCATTAAGACGTCGTGGTAACCCCTGGACAGGAGTGTTTTAATTATACTAACCTGACCGCCCGTTGAAATATATCGGGATGATTAATTTTGAGATACCTTGTATAAATCCAGTTCTTTCCTGCGACTCTATTCCCGTAGAATTACAAAGTCGCCGAATTTTTTTTATGATAATAAAGGCAACTTGTGTTATAATTCAGTGTATAAACTATCTCCTTTAACTTTCGTTTTTACAATTGTAACGTAACTTAAGATTAGAATTTAATTGTAACTAGAATTCGAGAGTAAGTAGGTACATAAACTAAACGAGATTCAGCATTGAAACATTTCATGAAAATTATTCTGTTGGGAAATGGTAAATTGATAACATAAATTTTATTAGCAACGGGATTCCGTAAAATTACTCCGTCACCATTTATTTTTACTCAGAAAGCAAATAAGAAAGTTTAATTTGGGCAACATTGAATAAAAATTAGCTTTCAGCGAATTCAATTCAGAAAGGCCATAAATTCAATAAGTGTACCAATCCCGTCGCTTGTTGCTGGCAATAAATTTTATAAGTTAACAATAATTAAACACCGGACCCCGTTCCGGTATTTAAAACCGGTCAATTATACGAATTTCGAATTCGAACGTCATAAAACTGAGCGCGGCAATAATGAACAGGCGGCGCGTGCAGTAAACTATGTAGCAGTTAATATCGTAAGTACGGACTTGCCGGACATTTCGCTATTTGGCCGGCCCGCTTCCATTAAATAAAGTCCGATGTACACTGCACTGTTTGAATTTAATTTACGGTCGCGACGTATGGGGCCGATCGTACGTTACACTATGCTGCAACTCTATTAAGTACTTCACTGTAGTTTGATTATTGTCGTTTCAAACTACTTCACAACATTTGTTACGCCTTATGCCTTAAATAATGGAAAATAAGGAAACTTTTGGGTAGGTTGAGCAAAAACGCCTCGTTTAAGAACATGATGATCATAAGTAACCTACATTATAAGTGATACTCGCATATTATATTACGTGATAGTCATATATGGTAATGCTGTGAGCCTAATGTGTCTTCATAAAACCAGAGAGTAACCTATGATAGTGTTAATATCCCGGGAAGCAAGAGTTATTGGTCGTTTGCCGTTTCTCGAAAATAAATGGGATAGCCGCGCGCTGCAACGCAGTTGATCAGAATATAACATGTTCTCGTACATACATAGCACTTATAGGCACACGTCCAATTAGGCAATTTGGTTGGAACCCTATTGTTTAAAATGGTAAATTTAATGTAGAAGATTACATTTTCTAATTCAATCAAGTGTGAAAATAAAACTGACAATCATGGAGCTCATGAACCGGACTAGGACAATCATATATTCAATAGTTTTATCACGACACTTGTCTGAATTGCGTATTGGCTGAAAACAATGATGCAATCAAAGAAAAAAAATATATGAAACAAGAGAGAGAGAAATAATCTATATACTAAAACTATTGGAGGAAAAACTGCTCGGGAAGTGTTATATAAAATTCAAAACTTTATTTTGCAAATAATAGGCCGCCAAGGGCTATTTTACATTTTTTTTGTTGAAAGTACCAGCGTGTTCGGAAATGACATCATTGCCAATAACAATAACAAAGTACTTGACACAATATATTTTTTTTATCTGTCTATCTATATACCCGTTTGTTTGTTCATGCTAATCTTGGAAAGTACTTGGCATTTTCACGGCAGATTAAACTTGGCCTGGAACGATATACTGGCACTGTTACATCAAAATCAGATGTCTGGAAGAAAATATATTGTTATCGTCATTTTGTTCACGTGAACGAAGTCACAGGCGTCATGAAATAAAGTAGGTACCCTGAAAACAATAAAAATTGTAACAATTAAAAATTTCAGCCCGAACAAAAAAAAAATCGAATGAAATTCCGTTAGCATGTTATGTTAAAACTTCACTCAAGTTGTCAGAGTGACCGGCCAACTCGATCCGACTCTATAATATTGAATAAGTTTTAATTAAAAAGCCCCTTCTCGACGCTGAAGTTCGGACGCAATTAGCAGGATTGGTCCGCAAATCCCGCGAATACGTCGAATCCCGTGCAACTGCGGGATGTCGCTTGGTCCTTGACGTTAGTAACTATTCAAACAAGCTGATATTTTTACTTATTGTGGCATATTTACTAGTAATAATAATGTATTCTGCCATGCTGGTCTGGGAGTAAAGAAAAACATAGAATGTACGGTCAAGTGCAAAAATAAGTATCGATATGAACTTCTCAAAAATATGTCCCACGACCTTATTACGCCGGTGTAAGAGCGTATGGTACTTATTTTTAAAACTTTGACTAGATACATATTATTACACTTGACTGTACCTGTTGCTTCTCTTCCCGCGCAGATGGTAAAAGCCGAAAATCTTAGGAATCATTATTATATCACTATTTTGATTCCCCTTTCCACCTATACGCCTACAATCATGCTAAACGTGGCCTTTAGGTCTTGTTACCTTGGGCTGTGTCTACCCTGTAAGTAGGTATCAAGACGTGATTTATGTATGTATGTATATGTTTTAATTTTCACAAATTCTAATTTGCATTCATTGAAGTAAATTATACTGTCCCTTTTTACATGTTACACGATTACTACATAGTATAAAACAAAGTCGCTTTCTCTGTACCTATGTCCCTATGTCCCTATGTCCCTATGTATGCTTATATCTTCAAAACGACACAACGGATTTTGATGCGGTTTTTTTTATAGATAGAGTGATTCAAGAGGAAGGTTGTTATGTATAATTCTACGCGGACGAAGTCGCGGGCAGAAGCTAGTAATTAATATTTTGTACTTACTCGTACACGTGTAGACTTACAGTAAGAGAAATGTATTCACGTACTGCCGTAGAACCCTATCGCAATAAGGTGACATAACATAAGTTTGAGTGGCGGTGGCCTGTCAGTTACTGAGCAACCAAAGATGTCCGCCGCGGAATCAAGTGTCTATAACGCGGCCGGCGCGTATGATGTCACACGATACGGCAAATTTATATAAAGTTATTTGTATTTTTTTTTATACAAGAGGGGGCAAACGAGCAGACGGGTCACCTGATGGAAAGCAATCACCATCGCTCAGGGACATCTGCAAGACCTGGGGAATCACAAGTGCGTTGCCGGCCCTTTGAAGAACAGGAAGGCTCGCTTTTTGAAGATCCCTAAATTGTACCGCTCAAGGAATGCTGCAGCAGGAAGTTGGTTCCAGATCTTTACCGTGCGAGGAAAGAAATTGCGTTTAAAACGCACGGAATGTATTAATATGTTTGTTTATTTTTTGTCACAATTACTAAAAACATTTATTGTAGTAAACAAAAATTACATTAAAACTGTACATTGAAAAATAAAAAAAGAACTGAATTAACCTAAACCTAGCCTAACTTAAACTACAAATAAAACACCCCAGGTAACTGTCACTGCTCATTGTACCCAGAAGGCTGGCAGCATTGCCGCGTTGAATCGCGAGGCTAATTCTTTGCCCAAAATAGCTGCCAGCCCGCTGGTCACCAGAAGCATGTATCAGGCGCGTAGATATTTCCCTGGAGAGATCTCGCGCGCCTAGGCCCCACGGTCCCAAGGTCTCAAGGTCTTATTTTTTGATGTTTTCTGTTATGTTTAGGTATTTACTTTAAGTAGTTTATTTAATTGTAGTTAAAATATGGTAATTAATCAAACAGGCGGCCACACACTTAACGATAAAGGCGAACGTGATAAGCCACTACTTTAAGATTACAAAAACACATTAGTTTGATGTAAATCAACAAAAAAAAAAGCTTCCATGCTGGTCTAGGAGTAAAGAAAAAACATAGAATGTACCAGTTGTTTCTCTTCCCGCGCAGATGGTAAAAGCCCATCGTGAGAATGGGCATAGTAATCATGATATGGGCGATGCGGCTGGCAACCCATCACTATTTTGATTCCCCTTTCCTATACGCCCACAATCATGCTGAACGTGGCCTTTAGGGCTTGTCACCTTAGGCTCTGTCTACCTCTGGGATAGTGACGTGACTTATGTGTGTGTGTGTAAAAAACTCCTCCAACAAATTCAAACGCACTTGATTAGAGATAGAATAGCGTAAATTCTCTGCAGGCATAGTAAACTTAAAATTTCTGGTTCAAGATGTTCAGGACCACCCAGCATCAATTATTTGGTGCTCAGTGCTAATAACAGCCAGGACTAATTATTCGCCTTCAAGTCGCTTGAATGCTGACATTCTTCAGTGGTTGCGGCTACATGGAGCTTGAAAGGAGAGAGTAAAATGGAGAAAATAACATCGAATAAATACTGGCTTTATGTAATGGGGGCTATCGCGTATGAATTCGCCGATAGAGGCGCTAGTGTAGCGTGAGATATATAGAAAAACCAATTTTCTAGTAAAAGTTGCATTTTCTGCCTTAATATCACGGATTTGTAGTGTTGTAAAGATTTCTAAACGACACTGACAATTAGAACACATAAAAAAATCCGAAAAGTAAAGCTATGGCTGGGAATCGAACTCGGATCCTCGTCATTCCGTGATGCGTGCTACCCTTACACCACCCAGAGCAGGTGGTTAAGCCTTCGAATTTTTGTATCTGTTACTAAATGTCACGTGACCTTGTTACTATGCGAATTTTTGTCTCCAAGCGTCATCTGTTTGAATGATGTGTCTGTACGACACAATTACAAACTGCAGCGGAACATCTTCTGCTCACCAGAGACGAGAGCATGCGCTGTTTTTCAAATTATAATTAGTTCATTTGATAGTATACGAGATGCGTAACAAATAAAATTAAAACTAATACGCGATAGCAATACATTTGAAACAACTAGCAAGTGATACCTACTCAACAGTGAGTGGCGCCAACTGGTGAGCACAACCCTCGATAGCCTTCATTGTCAGGTAATCTTTATTTTTTAAGATGAAGTAGGCGGGGCACATTGCTCATAGAACTGATAACCGTTGGGGCAGTGAGATTCTGGTATGGCAAAAGCGAATATACTAACTGGATGGCGAAATGGACGATCTGGGAAAGATCGCGAGAAGCCATTGGCTGCGACAAGCACAACACCGAACATCGTGGAGATTCAAGTCAAAATCTTTCACGCGGTTTCACTGAGTTGTGAGTACCAGACCTTATATGTACACGCATACATAAATAAATAATAATAAATAAATATCTTGGGACAAATTACACCAATTTACCCAGCCCCAAACTAAGCAAAGCTTGTGCTATGAGTACCAGGCAACGGATAAATATACTTATAAATGTAGATAAATACATACTTAAATACATACAACATCCATGACTCGGGCACAAACATTCGTATTCATCATACAACTGTCTGCCCCTGCCGGGATTCGAACCCAGGACCTCTAGCTTCACATAAATCATGTCTTTAACCCTTACAGTGTAGACAGAGCCTAAGATAAAAAGACCTAAAGGCCAGGTATAGCATGATTGAAGGCGGATTGAAAGGGGAATCAAAACCAAACAGGGATCTCAGACATACCTACTCCGAAATTCGATTTTCGAAGTTCGTATCGCGGCGTTCCGCTCACACTATTTGTCAATCATTTGAGAGCGAGAGGGACGGTTTCATACAAAAATTGAATTACAGAGTAGCCAGAGTAGTGCATACTCGTAATTATTCCTTCGTGCCTCCAGGACCAGCTCCTTGCGGTCGCTAGCGCCGACGCTCCGCGTAGCTGCTAACATTAAGCTCAGCAAGCGTTGTGGAAAACCTTAAGCCCCCGAGGTATGTTGATGAAGACGTTTTCGTCTAATTAAGTCTTGTTAGGAGTTAAAGTGGTTTTGAATACTAATCTTGGCATTCATAATCCAGCCCAAGGCTATTCGCGGCGCGAGTTTGGGTTATTTAGTTTATGTTACGCGCTATTTATAGTGTGGGAATTAGCCAGATTAAAAATATAACGATATTGCGTTATATTTGCGGGTGGTAGGGCCTTGTGCAAGGTCCGTCCGGATCGCTACCACCATCTTACTCGCTAATCCTGCCGCTAAGTAGCAGAGCTTGCACTGCTGTGTTCCGGTGTGGAGAGTAAGACAGCCGGGGAAATTATGGGCACAAGAGGCATTTCATCTTAGTCCTCTAGGTTGGGAACGCATCTGCAATCCCCCCGGGGTTGCGGGTGTCTATGGGCAGTGGTGATCACTTACCATCAGGTGACCCACTTGCTCGTTTGCCTTCCTATTCACATAAAAAAAAAAAAAAAAAAAAAAAAAACATACAGTCGAAGAGCTCAAAATGACCTACACACGACTCTATTGCTAAGGTAAGAGGCGTATACTTGTATAGGTCATTTTGAGGTCTTCGACTGTTGACTAACTTCTAAATGCTGACATAACTTGTTAATAATTTCGGTATCACAAAAAAACTTGTAATGCTTAATTTGATCCCTTTTATGCATTGATGAACAAAATTTGAGGCTCACTTTGTACGGAACGTTCCATGTTAAATGATCGCTTCATTTTTCTTAATATTCAGTGTACGTGTTATTGTGGGCAGATATGGTTTTGAGAGAACAGCTAAGTATGTAAATATCTAGTTACTTCAAACCCATAGGTATTTTTTGTTACCATCAGAGCCTTTTCGTGATATTTCTTAAGCTTACTTTGATAAATTGCATGTCAGCCTAACTACTAAAGTGCGTCGCTGGTAGAATACAAACGATAAAACCAGGAGACCGATAACGAGTAGCTTTGCCAACAAATCGACTCCAGGGTTCACTTTGAACAACCTATGGCTCCTTGGAGCATTAAGCCATACAGAGGCGTCCTACGCAATTCTCACAAAAATATATGTCACTTGCAACGGGGACAAGGAGATGCTCGAAATATAATTAGATATTTATGCATTTCTCGTTGTGTCACTGGGTATGCAAATATGTAAATAACGAAATTGACAAACACAGTTTGAGCTTCTGTAGAAAACCAAACTCACGCGGAAACAAAACGGGTATGATCGCTGGTTTGGCAGAGTAAAAACCATGAAAATCAAAACCTTTAAGGTACCTACGTATTTCTTATGGACATAGAGTCATTAATTTTGGCAAAATCGAAGGCCTCCTAGCTCAAACAAAAGGCCACTATCCAAAAATCTGTGATTTAGTTCCAATGACATTTTGAATTTTTCACCTCAGTGTATCGGGAATGGATGGATATAAAATTGTGTGGGTGGGTTCGAGCTGTCAGCTTTTTTTATAAAAAGTAATCCAAGAATTATTAGATTATAAAATAAAAGAAATTTAACTAGCGCAGACACAGAACTTTTAGGACTGTCGTTGACATCTCCTTTTCGTTTAATGCTCTGCGTATCTGAATCGTACAAATCTGTGTCCTCTACAGTTTAACTACGGTTCAATACAGGAACAAACTAGAAAAAAGTATAACGAAAAAAATCCGTACGCAGTTACTAACTGGCTGGATTGGTTGTTAAATTATTTTCAAAGCATTGATAGTTATGAAAAAAAAAAACAGTTTTAAAACCTTACTAGGTAAAAGTACATTTTAAAAAGATTAAACGGATTAACATCTTAACGTACATTAACACAACAACGTCGGTGAAAGATGTAGGAGAATAGACTGTACTGGACACTATATAATTAGACCAAGACTTAAGCACCTTCACAGGGGTAGAAGAATGGGCTTCCGGTTAGTAGCTACTAGTCTTTATCATTTACTTTTCTGATTAACAAAAGACTCACCTTGCCTTTCCTCCAAGCAAACGCGTCGAAAGTCTTTCGCGGCTACTGCTCAAGTAAAGTCCGAATGTGGTAGAAGTTGCACAATAATTTTCGTGCAGTCCATGGGCGAATAATATCAGCTTTAAAATCTACTGGCACAAATAAAAACTAAAATATTCTGGAAGAGAGATAAAGTTTATACTTAATATTCTTCTTCTTCTTCTTATTTGTGGCGTATCAAGTCGTTACAGCGACGACAACTTCGCCAATGTTAAAATAACAAAAATATAATTAAAAAATCTTGTGATAAAATGTCGGCAACGTTGCACGGTAATGGTCAGGAACCCCCTCCCCCCCTGTCGGGCTCTTAGCCAACGGTCAATGATATCCCTCAGAAACTGCCAGGAAATCATTAGCCGATGCCCAGGGTGCACCGGACCAAGCACTGCTCTTCCCCCCGGACGGATCCAAAAACGAACCGCAGCTCTTGACCACACGCGGAGGTAACCCGACTCGCATCCCTACTTAATATTAAAACTGACGACCCATTCCTTGGCGAGTTCAAAATGACCATAGCCAATCACTTCCTTCGGTTTGCAACTCGTTTCAGCACGGCTAGGACAAGGGCGTGCGTGAGCTGTGTCGTGCGCGATATAGACTGCCCATCTGTTACGATCGATATAGTCAATGTATTAGCGAAAGTTTAACTAAGCATCCGATAGATGTCGCTGACCCAGAAACAAACTGGTTAATGTTTTGTTTAATGCCGTTTCTGTATCATCCGCGCGTGATTTCTTAATAAATCGAGTTTTGTTTAACAGCAGTGAGTTTATTTTCATTTCTACCCGTTAAATAGTGTACACCATCCTCTTTCTAGAATGAACAGTGAGAAAAATACCGGCAGCGCTTTTAAAATAAATGAAAAAGCAGTCAAACACATCTTCACACCCTGATCAAAGCTTTTACATTCCTACTCAGATTCAATATACATTTTATACATTTTTTAATGCGTAAAGTTGTAATTGTACCCAAGTTAAATTTTGTACCTACAGGTAACCATTTTCCGACAACTTCGTTAGCTTTGAAAATTTCATTACACGTTAGCTGCAACCAACGAGGATTTGAAGCTATAATAATAGCTTAATATTCGATTGAAACGTCGGGCGGTTTCCACTTTGCACACGTCAACGTTTTAATTTCCGCCCTAGTTATATTAAACAACTTTTTAATCCAAAGTTTGCATAAATCGTATACCTTACGTCGCGTGCACATTGTACACAGTAACGTTAAATGTATTAAGGTGCCTCTATGATTTTTCCTAAATAATGCTGAAACCCGAACACAGAAAACTCAGAACCTACCCGAGGTTGGGAATCAAACCCGGTTAAACATCATTCCGTGATGCTTGCTCAACCATATTCACTAACGCTACTTATGGTGGCAAAATTGTTCCATAATTTCTTCTCGTTACTGTAATTACAAACGTAATTCAAAGGGTTAGATTAGGTTAGTTTATAATTTTCCTGAAAACTTGACCATTGATTTTTAAAGGCCGACTGAAAAGTGGCATCTTTATGTTTTTTATAATTACTGTGAGTTTTTTGATTTGCCTCTCGCAGATTAGATAGAATTGACTCGTAATGCCTGGTAACAAGAATTAATTTGATTTCCGTTGAAGCATAATTTTAATTAGGCGAAACGATGATACGATAAAACATTAGATTATGAGAAAAAAAAATCACCCATCCGTTATCTGGGTGTTCATTATTAAAGAACTACGCTTCTTTACGGAGATAGTGAAGTAATTACACTTGCATACCATACCCCATAAATAATCTCATTTTGAACTTGCTTTATAACTTAGCAAAATTTAGATTAAATTAAGTAGCAATCTCTTCCGGCATGCTCAGATGAACAAAGTTTAACAAGGTGCATGTTTAATATTTCAGCGAGTGACACGTTCGCGTCACTGAATTCTGTAGGTGTTCTGAAATTGAGTACTTTACTGAAACAGCTAATTTCACGGCGCCGCGGTCCTGAGAGTTAGCGTGAGCCGACTTGTTAACGGAACTTTAACGCATACAAATGACAAGTGCTGAGTACAAATGCATTAAATAATTATAATACCTAATATATAAATCAAGTCTGCTATCCATTTTCCTTCTCAACTTTGGACTTTCCCATGATAAAAAAATATAATAATGGATCTTGGGGTCTACGTATACGGTTTGAGTGGCTGGTAATTTCTTAGCTAACCATGAAGTGATACGTTTGTACGCTTGACTCCCTGCCTTCCACCAACCATAGACCAAAAATAACGTGGTAATATTTCAGTGAAAAAAAAAAACAGTTAAGTATAATCTAGGGTAATACATTCTGAGTACTAAAAGACAAACCAAAATATTGCTATTTTTTAAATCTAAAGCTATATCCAGAATCTAGGGGTCGGCAGGGTAGGCAGTGCGTAAAATTTGTGTAGCACCTCTGGCGACACAAATTCTTCTCAAAGCTGCACGCCATTCGCCAAGATAACTAACGTTAACGATATGCTACGTCACCATTACGAGTGCATGCGAAAGCTGTGTCGCGCGCGAGATAGACTACCCGCACAGTATATATATAAGCTAAAGCAGTAAGGAAACTACGAACAAATCGGTTGAAACGAAACACGCACACAGGCGCGCGCTTTACACGGCCCCTATGGGGACCTCGTCCACTCCGCTCAGGCTCAGGTCCGCTTAGGGGCCGTGTAAAGCGCGCGCCTGTGTGCGTGTTTCGTTTCAACCGATTTGTTCGTAGGTTCCTTACTGCTTTAGCTTATGTATATATACTGTGCTACCCGTCTCTTTCTAAAGCGAACAGTAAAAAAAAGACTTTGTTTATTTGCACGCGACACAGCTCTCACGCGTACCTACTCATGCTCTAGCCGTGCAGATAAATTTTAACTCTCTTACGTGTAAGCCTTACCAGTCCGGCCACGAGTACGCGTAACGACCGCAAAAAATCTGTTCATTGCGCGGTCACAATGGTCACCGTATATCAGTTGATTGGACACGAGGCAATGTATTAGAAAATCGCTTGCACGCTCGCCGGTCAGACGTAGCATAGCGTAATGACTACTAGCAGTGTGACAACTCGGTTGTCTAGTCAGGGTCGGAGGTCAGATCTATATCTAGTGCCAATACGAAAAAATGGGCTCACATTGTAACGTTACTAAAGTAGTCAATTAGTCATAGTAAAGTAATTATGACATTACATAAGGGAGAGAGCAAAGTTCACGTCTATTTATACGTTTCACTTCAGGTCCAATATTAGCAATGTCATTACATTTCAACAACATTAAACATAGCTAAGATTCACACTGGACGTCTAAGACTAGCCATTTAAACTACTGTCCCGTAAGGGGAAAAAGAGGCAGGTAACCTATACGGAGACAAATAAAAATAGTTAAGTTAAAAACAGTAAGTTAATTTAATTTCAGAATAATAATTTAGGTAATTTACAATTTAAAAACATTAATAATAAAACAATAATAATAAAATAATTTAAGACGTTAATTTCGTTTTAAGAATAAAACGAAATAACCGATAATTTAATAATTTAAGATTTAATAATTTAAGATTCAATAATTTAAGATTTAGTAATTTAATATAATAATTTAATTTGTATAATTTTCATAGTTTAGTATAATTTATTCTATTTAGTAAAATAAAATAATTATATCACATAATCTCTCCTAATAAGTTATTTGATCTCGGAAATTAATAATTACATAAAATTCAATTCATTATTTAAAGGACTAGATTTAAGACTATTTTATTATTTTTAGATTCAAGGTAGATTTAATTATTAGACGTAAGGCAGTATTAACTATTAGATTTAAGTAGGTCTAGTCATTAGTTTAAGTCCTAGGGTTTAGCGCGTGAGACTAGCTCAGGGAGGGAATCGGTTGCCACTAGGCAGGGCCGTAGCTAGATGCCTGGAACTGTGTGAGAATGGCCGTTCCTCTGAATACCGTACGCCCCTTGGCGGTAGCTCGACGCGGAGAGCCAGGGTGGTGTGACGGCCGAGAAGGTGCGACGGGCCGGAGCGCAGGTATGGGTGAGTAGTAGAAGGTGATGGCAGGGTGCTCTTCACCCGGTAGGGAGCTCATCGTGTGGTGATCTACACCCGGTAGGGTGTTCCTGGAACGCATCCAAAATCCTCATTAGGACACAGGCTCAACCTAGCCCTGGACTGCAGAAGTTTCACGCGCGCGCAAGAGGGTAGGCAATAACAAGCTAGCAATCGTGAAATGATGGGTGATGCAGTCCAGGTACAATAGAAGCAAGCGATGCAGTGAGAATCCAAGGCTAAGCGTAATTAAAATTGTATAATTATTTTAACACCAATTAAATTAAGGCAATATGCACAGGTAAATACAAGGGAAAGCAATAGTACTTATTTGCGTTAGCATTAGACTCTCAGCGATAAATTATATTACAATGATTGGTGATTATTTTTATTGCGTGATTATATTTCGTAAAAGCCTTCTCTCATAACTACCCATTAAGAAATAACATTGAATTGAATTCATATTTTAAATAAGTTAAATTAAAATATCAATAATAAATCTATTTTCGAATGTAAATTGTATTTGATTTATTAGGTACTGTAAGCAAAGGCTCATACAAAAGCGTAGCAGAATACAGGCAAAATCAACTAGCGTAGAACCTCTTATTATAAATAATTATTTTTTATAAAATTATGTCTACAAATTCATCTATAAAACTGTTTCGATCTAGCAAGATAACAGTGTCTAGGAAAATAGTGCAAGACTATGCAATAATGCATAGGTGGTCTAGAATGTTCTCATATAGACAAAGAAAGGTCGGCTAAGATGACCGCTAAATTTACTTCTACCGCTTCTACAAAAGTGATCGAATAATTAAGCTAACAAGCATTAAACTACAGCTAATAATTTATTTGTGCAACACTTACCCATAGTTTGGGACGAAAGAACACTCACATTTTAGAAAATATTATTAAACATTAAATTAATAAAGACGCTCGGCAGCGATCGCTCCGCTCCGAGTACATGGTGACGCGGGCTGTGCGTCTTAAGGCCAGTGGCTGAGTGCGCGGCGACAGCGGGCGCTCGGACCTCCTCGAGCGGTCTTCGGCATAGATCGGCTTGCGCCGCTGACCGGTCCCACGATATTATAGCAAAACATTATTTGCGCGTACGCTCCGTGAGTTTGTTTGTAGAAATATTTAATTCAGTTAATTAGCGTAAGTTTATTTTTAATTAGATTAAGGCGATTATTTAGAAAATTAGAATTTAGTTTTAAGGTTTGTAATTTATAAGAATTTAACGTATTTAAGTAGATATTAAGGGTTTTATGTGTAATACTTTTATTATAATCAGTTTTCTAGTTCTAGATTTTAAGTGTTTAGATCTAAGTTTAAAGAGTTAACGTATATACGTTACAGTACACCGTCTCCTAGAAGAAGGATTTTGCCTAAGAAAAATCCTTCGAGAAGCACTCAAGATCTTTAATTTACTACTTTACACTTTCATTCTTCCCCTTTCGTTCTATCAAATCAGTCATGTAGTCTCCTTAAGCGCATATAAGCAAACGAAGGAAACGTCTTCCAGTAAAGAGTGTCGCATTATCCAGTAAACGCGACGCTCAAGTAGCAAATGAATATTGGTAGTGATAACTGCTGTAAATTATATACATTTATTTAGCGAAGTCACCACCCGCTTCAATATGAGTTTCCCTTCAAGGGATGAAGAGAACTCTGGTGAAGGCTTATCATTGTTATTTACGAAGTCACCACCCGCTTAAGTTTGAGTTTCCTTCCTAGATATGAAGAAAACTCTAGTGAAGGCTTTACGTGTTTATTAATTGAAGTCACCACCCGCTTCAGATTGAGCTTCCTTTCAAGGGAGGGGAAACTCAGGTGAAGGCTTAGAATATTTATTAATTGAAGTCACCACCCGCTTCAGATTGAGCTTCCTTTCAAGGGAGGGAAACTCAGGTGAAGGCTTAGAATATTTATTAAGTGAAGTCACCACCCGCTTCAGATTGAGCTTTCCTCAATAGGTGAAGAAAACTCAGGTGAGGGCTTAGCATTTTATCAGATAAATGACTAGAACCAGAAAACTACAGCGCTTATTTAAAAAAAAACGAAACCGATTTATCGGTGACGGCCATCCGAAAACTCACCAAAAAAAAACGAGAAAAAAAAATTGACAAGCCTCATCTAACATGAAACCTTTAAAAGAGTTTGAGGTCCGTGTACGGGCACGAAGTGTAGATGATGCCATATTTAGTAAACTACAAGTATATTATTTGCCGCGGTATTATTAGTGTATTTTCAAGATGTTTTAATTAAGTTTTAAGCAAGGGATTTTATGTATTTTTATAGTTTAATTATAAGTATATTAAGTTTAAGTGTTGTTTTTAGGATTTAATTAGTAATTACAGTGAGTGTGATTGAGAAAAATAAGGTAAATTAGGTAAGTGTTGCACAAGGTAAAGATGAATCTTACAGACTACATTAAATAAGCGTCTACATTAATAGGCAGTAGTGGTGACGCGTCACAGAGGCTTCTTAAAAAAAAGTATGCTATCAAGATAAGTTTTACAATTTTTAGTACACAAGTTTACAAAGTTTATAGACGCGTTGCCACTGGAATGGTAAGCGTACTAAGAAAAGTAGAAGCATGGTTTGCTAGATCTAAGACATGCACACTCCAACACCAAGAATGCTTAAAGAAAGAAAAAACCAATCCTCACACAGTCCAATAGCCTATACCTATATAAAAAAACACGCGGGGGCGCCAATTTGTCCCGTAAGGGGAAAAAGAGGCAGGTAACCTATACGGAGACAAATAAAAATAGTTAATTTAAGAACGATAAGTTAATTTAATTTCAGAATAATAATTTAGGTAATTTACAATTTAAAAACATTAATAATAAAACAATAATAATAAAATAATTTAAGACGTTAATTTCGTTTTAAGAATAAAACGAAATAACCGATAATTTAATAATTTAAGATTTAATAATTTAAGATTCAATAATTTAAGATTTAGTAATTTAATATAATAATTTAATTTGTATAATTTTCATAGTTTAGTATAATTTATTCTATTTAGTAAAATAAAATAATTATATCACATAATCTCTCCTAATAAGTTATTTGATCTCGGAAATTAATAATTACATAAAATTCAATTCATTATTTAAAGGACTAGATTTAAGACTATTTTATTATTTTTAGATTCAAGGTAGATTTAATTATTAGACGTAAGGCAGTATTAACTATTAGATTTAAGTAGGTCTAGTCATTAGTTTAAGTCCTAGGGTTTAGCGCGTGAGACTAGCTCAGGGAGGGAATCGGTTGCCACTAGGCAGGGCCGTAGCTAGATGCCTGGAACTGTGTGAGAATGGCCGTTCCTCTGAATACCGTACGCCCCTTGGCGGTAGCTCGACGCGGAGAGCCAGGGTGGTGTGACGGCCGAGAAGGTGCGACGGGCCGGAGCGCAGGTATGGGTGAGTAGTAGAAGGTGATGGCAGGGTGCTCTTCACCCGGTAGGGAGCTCATCGTGTGGTGATCTACACCCGGTAGGGTGTTCCTGGAACGCATCCAAAATCCTCATTAGGACACAGGCTCAACCTAGCCCTGGACTGCAGAAGTTTCACGCGCGCGCAAGAGGGTAGGCAATAACAAGCTAGCAATCGTGAAATGATGGGTGATGCAGTCCAGGTACAATAGAAGCAAGCGATGCAGTGAGAATCCAAGGCTAAGCGTAATTAAAATTGTATAATTATTTTAACACCAATTAAATTAAGGCAATATGCACAGGTAAATACAAGGGAAAGCAATAGTACTTATTTGCGTTAGCATTAGACTCTCAGCGATAAATTATATTACAATGATTGGTGATTATTTTTATTGCGTGATTATATTTCGTAAAAGCCTTCTCTCATAACTACCCATTAAGAAATAACATTGAATTGAATTCATATTTTAAATAAGTTAAATTAAAATATCAATAATAAATCTATTTTCGAATGTAAATTGTATTTGATTTATTAGGTACTGTAAGCAAAGGCTCATACAAAAGCGTAGCAGAATACAGGCAAAATCAACTAGCGTAGAACCTCTTATTATAAATAATTATTTTTTATAAAATTATGTCTACAAATTCATCTATAAAACTGTTTCGATCTAGCAAGATAACAGTGTCTAGGAAAATAGTGCAAGACTATGCAATAATGCATAGGTGGTCTAGAATGTTCTCATATAGACAAAGAAAGGTCGGCTAAGATGACCGCTAAATTTACTTCTACCGCTTCTACAAAAGTGATCGAATAATTAAGCTAACAAGCATTAAACTACAGCTAATAATTTATTTGTGCAACACTTACCCATAGTTTGGGACGAAAGAACACTCACATTTTAGAAAATATTATTAAACATTAAATTAATAAAGACGCTCGGCAGCGATCGCTCCGCTCCGAGTACATGGTGACGCGGGCTGTGCGTCTTAAGGCCAGTGGCTGAGTGCGCGGCGACAGCGGGCGCTCGGACCTCCTCGAGCGGTCTTCGGCATAGATCGGCTTGCGCCGCTGACCGGTCCCACGATATTATAGCAAAACATTATTTGCGCGTACGCTCCGTGAGTTTGTTTGTAGAAATATTTAATTCAGTTAATTAGCGTAAGTTTATTTTTAATTAGATTAAGGCGATTATTTAGAAAATTAGAATTTAGTTTTAAGGTTTGTAATTTATAAGAATTTAACGTATTTAAGTAGATATTAAGGGTTTTATGTGTAGTACTTTTATTATAATCAGTTTTCTAGTTCTAGATTTTAAGTGTTTAGATCTAAGTTTAAAGAGTTAACGTATATACGTTACACTACCCAATAAGTCTCATATTGCCTCTAAAACACGTATAAAGTGGTCTAGACTAGACACTTGCCCTATTAATTGGTGGTGTAGGATCGTATTGCCTGTCTATGCGGACTTATAATGAAACTGCGAGGTGTCTTATGAATACAGACAACCCCCTAAGAACAGTTTTAACTTGTCTGGGGAACTTGATCGATTGAGGTGATGATAAGAAACATTTTAAGCTTAGGTTATTGTCGAGTAATTTAGAAGGGGCCCGTTTGAATGCGAGTGATAAATTAAATAATTGCTTTGAAATGTTGTTTGGAACTAAAACTTAACGATAGCGAATGTTTACGCATCGACGAAAGGAGAAGCGCTATTTACAGCCGTTTAACCGATATGGAGTTTAGGTCATATGTAGATAGCTACTGTTTTGTAAAGGTTTTGAAACGTTTATTAAAACGGTAGAGAGAAATATTACATTGAAGAAATTTGAGACTATCTCCGAATCGTAGGTATTAAAAACATTAATGGAATATGTTAGCTGTGCTGATCTTGGAAATAACTTAACGGTGTTTTGATTAAATTTAACTTATGCTTAATTAAAACATAATGTCAGGAGAAAAAGTGTTTTTAAGCGTTCAAAAACAATTATTATAATTCATCACTTTCTTTAAGCATCAAAACAAGGCCGCGGGAGCCAGCTAGTAACATATTACGATGCAGTAAATGTACATAAAATATGATCAATATTAAAAAACGTTATTCTCAAACAGGGAGCAATCAAGCAAAGCGACATCCCGTCCCATACTTCCACGTCCACATACAAAGGGAATCGTGTACAATATACCTCGCTCTCTGATGCCCTACATCACGATGTTAATCCTGCCTGGCATACGTGCTCGTTTGATGATGTCTTGAAGGTAACCATAATGAATTCTCCTTCAAATTAATGGCAATTTGAAATACCTTCGCGTTAGATTAACGCGTCGCGTAGTGTGACAGTCTCTTGGATATCGTCGACGCGATGACTTAATGTTTCAGGAAGTACGTGTCTCTGTATGTATTATATTGATTATAACATGAAATATGTTCTTGTGACGATATTTAGCATAGTTCAACATTGTCTTGAAATGTAACTACATAAATTTTTTGCGTGTTGTGAAAAATGTCCTCACGATTACGGATAGATAGAAGGAGATTTGTGGCTATGTGAGACTATTATTTTGTACGGAATATATAGCGCAAATTACCTTTCATGGACTTCCAATATTTCAACTGTTGCATGCATTATGTTTTCCAGAAGAAAAATATCGTATATTATTGAAAAGTGTCTTAATCCATTACTTAACCGGATTTGTTAAATTTACAAAACTGGAGTCACTTCATTGTATAATTATTACTAAACACGCTTAGAATTCCACTTCAATTTAGCCAATCATTTTGAACTCACTCAACAGTAATTAGCAGATGCAATTCGACCGTTATTTCAGCATCCCTTCTTATTAGGAGACCACTTGGAAACCTATCGAGGGGAATCGCGCTTAACATATTTGCCATGTATAATTTATAGGTGCAGACATGCAAATTTTCCGAAGGGCCCTATTTTCACCCCCTATTATTTTAGGGTTATTCGATTCGCTTCAAATGTCAGTGAATTATTACTTGGAAGGATCTTTTGTGAATAAGATACGAGTGCCACGTTTGATCTCGGGGCGGCACAAAAGAATTTCCATGGCAATAAAGTACCGTCGGCAAACCTGTACAGACTGTATTCTCAAGAAGGTCCTTTCGGAAAACGTGTTTCGTTATGTACGTAAAAATATCGTTACAATTTCATTTGATGCTTTGAATATTTCTGTAAGCGATTCAGATAAGAATGACCGTTTTATTGGCTTATTTAATTCCACACAAAGCCCAAACTTATGTATTTATTATGTAGGTTTTTTTGGATGAAAAATTCAAAGTTAAATTTAAGTGTAATGATAATTCAGATATTGGTTCAAAATCAAACCTACACAAATATGAAGCGAATATGAAGCAAATAATGCATAATTTAGGCTTGTGTTGCAATTTAATCTGTTAACAAGATAAAGTAGCCAGTTGTAAAATGGTACACGTTCATTTTAAACATATCGCACGCATAATACTGGTAAATTCGATGAATTCCATTTCAGCACGTAATTAAACGTTGGACCAAATTTGAGCTCTTTCATTTCGTATCATACATCCAGAAATTGTATTGTTATAGATCTGTATTGTAGTTAATGAGACCGTAAACCGCGTATCTGATGATTGCGGTGGTAATTATTCTGATAATGTTGCGTACGAGTTGTCATGACAAAGGGTTTAGAATGGCACCATTTCATACCAAAATGTTATATTATTTTTAGACAAATAAGTGGGTCAACTAAATCGTAGAGTACCAGAAAACTGCAGATACATTAAAAGTCTTAAAGTCTAAGATAGAACACAGCAAGTGTCATGTAATGAGAAAAAAATCTTTTGGTAATGTTCACTCATGTTTCTGATGTCCTGTCGATTGTTCGTAAGATAACTGGCAGATATCCCTTTAAGGAATAAGTTTGCCTTCGTGCATTTATTTTGGAATGCATAACAAAAACAGTGCAATTATTTCCCAGTGAATCTTATTACGGTTATTCTGTAAAAATAAAGCGACTGTCTAACAAAAGCTGAGCTTAACCCACCGTGAGTTTAACAAAGAAAAAATTTGGCAGCAATTTTAATTTTCAATAGCCCGAAGGCTCGCAAACAGCAGTCGTGATACATTTTTTTATACCTCAGGAGACTTTGTCTTCCGTGTACGGGATAAGAGATGAGCGAGTTGGAAAGAGCACAGGAGCTACTGAGAAATTTTCAATTCGAAGTTCGTAACGTACCGTCCCGCTTACTCTCACATTAATGACTAGTAGTGCGAGCGGAAAAGCACGATACGAACATCGAATTTTAGAATCCTAGTAATACTAGGCTCTTTGACTAGAGAGTCAAAAGTTCATTATCATCATCCTGTTACTGTTACACCACTCCCTATTAAGTTCCTGATATCTTAGTGCCAAAATGTGGTGATGTCTCTATTTATTACAACGAAATAGAGAGATGGCATCACCGATACCGATATTTGACACATAATATATTAAGAACTTAACAGAGGGTGGAACTTATGTGGATATTGAAGTGGTGATGTTTTTATTTATTACTACGAAACATATAGAGATGACATCGTCTGATGAACTTAACAAAAAGTGGTGGTACCCTTTAGTCTCACAAGTTGCATTGAAACAGTTACCTTTCACGCAAGTGGAAATGGGGATATGAGGAAAAAACTGAAGTAGACTGGCAGTGCCTAAGGTCGCGAGACAGTGCAAAGATAGACAGTTGTAAGTGGTGTAATTAACTAATACAATAAATAGGTACAAAGTTTTAAATGCCGTTGGTACTGCAACTGTCTCTCTTTGAAATAAAAATGCAAGCATTTTTAATTTAATTTTCACTATGTTTTGGATAGAATACAATAAATAGAATGATAATTATAAAAGTTAGTACATTGCATCAGTCTCTACTATTATATATATATTATATACTAGTAGTACATTCTCTAGAAAATAAACGTAAAAAATACACATGCAATATGCGGTACGCAGTCGGATAAAAACATCAAACGCTTTTTTCAGTGCCTTACGCCTCCAACATCGAATCAAAACGCAAACGTTACATTATTTCGCGATCCGAAACTCTGACTTTATTTAAACCTTTTTTAAGCTTTCTTCCTTTATGTGCTTAACAGCCCCTACACCTGTTTGCTCCGGGGCATTGGCTTTTTATTCTGCTAGATAATCCAGCAATAGAAGTTACGCCAAACCAAAGCAATGTTTTTTTACTTTAAGTGCTACGAAAACAACTTCTTTTTGATACAAAGAATAAAGTAATTTGTGTGCTCAGCGAGGTATCGAAGTATTTTTTTTAATTGTGCAAATTATTTTTCAGCGTGTTGTGTATATGGTCTTTGTTCCTTTTTTACGTGTATGTTTAAAATAAATATATACATTTTGTATATATTTACTCTATATTTGTTCTTTTGCGCCAAACAACTAAACGTGTTGATCGATTTTGATGATTCTCACGTAAGTTAATATCAATGTAATTTTTTTTATGCTGGTTGGATAGGTACTATGATAATGATAATATCAGAAACAGTAATATAGGCATCATAATAGTAGGTAGTTAGGTTTATTTTGTAATAGAGAGTGGTGAAAACCCTGAATCTACCAAAAGTTCACCTCATACACAAGTATGTAACATCATTCACGAATGACAGAAATGAAAACTTGTTTATTAAACAAATTTGTTATATATAATATTTTTAGTACAGCGCTGTATTTAAAACTCTTTTATAATGTACCCTTTATGTTTTGGTTAACCTAAACAAACACTACAGCCCTGTAAAAAACGTTTTTTTACATTTGTACCGTACCTATCCTAAATTCACGCAAGTGTAATAAAAATCATAAAATAACATTACAGGTTTACACTTGATTACATCTGAAAATACGAAAACCCCGCCTGTTGTGTTTTCAGAATAAACGAAAAATAATATTATGACTAAACTTGTGCTCATGTTAGAACTTGCTTACGGTTTGAATTTAAAGCATGAATGATAAATAAAATATTCCTATATTGATGAACACATTATTATAGGCAGGTAACACATTATTTTTGTAACAAGAAAAAAAAGTTGGATAACAAAATGGAGAACGCGAAACATTGCCTTTAAATACTTATATAAGTAGGTAATAGAAAATGGCAAATTTCTTTAACACAATACACCAACCTTTTGCGTAACAAACTTGGAACTTTCCCTGCAGATTTGCCATTTCCAATGCCTTCTGCTGAATAATAGACAAGAAAATTAAGTTTACCTTTCAATGGGGAACGTTTGTATGCCGACTCCCGCTGTGTAAATCGTTCATCATTAAAATTAATTTGACTTCATGTTACCTACTCGCTAAACGCTCCTTATTCATTTCGTTTCCTTAATTAAGCAATCTGTTTACAATGAACCCCATTAATTGGTATTTCAATGAGAGAGAATTCCTGGCGAATTAACTCGACTACGGAAAAGGCTGTACAGAAATTTTTAATTTTGAAATTTGAATCGCCCGGTTAACGCTGGCTGGTATTTTGTTCACTGAATAAAGTTTGAATGTTTTACAAATAATCGATAAAAATAAAAACTACATGCAAATGCGTTGAAAATTTCTTGTTTTCATTTTATTCATGACATAGATAATTTACAAATGTCTAACTATCTCGCAGCGAATGAAAACTTCATTGATATTTTATACTTTCTCGTAGTTTGGTTGCTGTCGTAATTTAAAGAGCGGCCGCACATTATAAGAAATTCCTGACAGAAAATCTCTGACGCTCACCGAAACGTACTCGGTGCATACATTGAGTAAAAATATTTTTTCTGTCAGAAATTTCATAATAATGTGCGGTGCTCTGAGCGTTATAACAACTCATTATAATGTGGTTATTAGTATCCGATACGAACAAAGTTACAAAAACCAACCTAAATAACCTAACCTAACCTAAAAAAAACAATTTAGATAGGTACAAGCTTTTTGCTGACTGCACTTTTTGTTGACTGTATTTGCATTGCCATCCGTCCTACGTATATGAACCAAATTTCAAGTCAATCGGACCCACCGATGAAGAGTTCTCTCCTCCGGAGACGGTTCTGGCTGGACCACCAGGATTCTACTACCAGATTATTGTATTGTCATCTAACTTACATAAGTATGCAAAATTTCAGCTCTGCTATCTGCTTCAAAACTGAGTCCACCCGGACAAACATAAATACGTTGCAAGTTAGTATAAAGCTTGTAATAAAATGGGGGAGATTCTCAAACCAAGTGCAATTTTTCTGTGAAAACAAAATTGTATATTCAAGGTGTTATCCGCGCGGCCAATTTTTCCGGCGAATGGCTGCGGTCGCATGCGAGCAGGCCATTTATAAAGCACAGTGAGAGCCCTTAATAGTCTGTCGACAGCCAAATGTCACCGGGCGTTTGTTTGGCCACATTCAACGCTCTATTTTGTAGGTACATTATGTTTAAGTCAAGTTATGCGAAAAGTGGTATTTTTTTGTTTAAATAGGTAAGGCCGCGTAAAGAAGAATGAAGTTGAAGGTCTATAGTTTTAAAACATTGTTATTTTTAGGGTAAAAGGACCCAATTACTAAGACTTCGCTGTCCGGCCGTCTGTCTGCCTGTCTGTCACCAGGCTGTATCTCACGAACCGTGATAGCTACACAGTTGAAATTTTCACAGCTGATGTACTTCTGTTGCCGCTTTAACAATAAATACTAAAAAAATAATGTCTGTCTGTCTATATAAATAACCAAAATAAAATAACATGACATTGCATACAACTTGCTTAGAAGCAGAGCTCTTCTAACATTGGATTTTATATTAACTTCGCAAATTTGTACGAAGCCCTCTGTGCACGAGTCCGACTCGCACTTGGCTGGTTTTTATTTCAATGCGAATAGATTACTTTAACAATTTTAAAACCAGAAAAATTAATAAGTAAGCATAGATTTAGAATAAATGACCGTGATGTGAAGACTGGTCTATAAGAAATAAACTGACTATAAGAAAGAATGATACAGTACGCGCATGTTACAGCGAAAGAAATATTAGATCATGTTTCTTGAACTCTAAGGGCCTGTATCAAAATAGTGGGCATCATAAATATAAGGAATGAAGCTCATCTTCCTAGGACACGAGCCGTCTGAAAAGAGTGCATTTTTTCAAAATAATAAGTAAAGTCTGAGACCAAAAAAAAACCTGTGCATAAAGTTGCACTGATTCAATAGATGTGTAACTAATCCATCAATTTGCGAACGAACGAGCCGAGTTGGCTTACACTTAGCTAAAATTAGACTTAATACTCACAAAATTGTTTGTTTGGTAACTTCTAAGAAATTCTAGAAAATATCGTATATAACACAGTCATAACCTTCAATCAAAAATGTTCGCATGCTAAAGGGCAAACTTTGTACCACGCTCAGCTCGAACATTTACGTACAGCACAGGGGGCTACTCCGAAATTCGAATTCGAAGTTCACGTCGTACCGTCCTTCTTCCTCTCAAATTAATGACTGTTAGTAAGAGCGGAATGGCACTTTACGAGCTTCAAAAAGAATTTCACAGTTTGAGGCCAGTACTGTTCGCGTGCCCGCGGTTAATCTACAGTTCTCTCCATCGTCAACCATAAACCCGCCGTTCCTACGCCAATTACTGTGATCTACGACCGTCGCGTTAGTATTAAGTATTTATAAATTACCTTCTCTTTAATAAAAACGCCCGAAAGTGTTATTATTAATGAAGTGAAAACGAACGCTGCTTAATCATTCACGCTATAAAGGCTTTTTTTAGAAGGGTGTTTTGTAATGGCACTAGCGTGGACGTGTTCTAATAGTAGCTTGGACAATAATTGGACATGTTGTAAAAAACGGTTAAACACAAATGTAGTGAGGTAAACTATCATTGTGAAATAAAATACACACACACACACACATAAATCACGTCTTTATCCCGTACGGGGTAGACGGAGCCTAAGGTAACAAAACCTGAAGGCCACGTTTAGCGTGGTTGTGGGCGTATAGGTGGAAAGGGTAATCAAAGTAGTGATAGGTTGCTAGCCGCATCGCGTATAACATTATTCCTATGCCCCTTTTACCATCGGGGAAGCAACTGGTACATTCTATGTTTTTTCTTTACTCCCAGACCAGCATGGAGGCAAAATACACCCACGCATATTTAGTTAAACATTAACAATAAGTCGCTACTACGATTCCCTTTTTTATTATTATTATGCTAACCATGGCCTTTTTGTTACCATAGGTTCTGTCTACCCCGTAAGGGATATAGACGTGATATGTGTATGTATGTATGTAAAAATAAGTACCTCGGCCACCGATTGGCTTGTGATCGACGTCTGTAAAGTTGGAAAAATAGGTTTTCTCAGAACTGAGAACTTTTACTTAATAATAAATTTTCGCTCCAAAAACCCACGTATAGCTTTTTTTGGAATCCATTAATTTCGATAACTTCGAGAGCTTAAAACATGACGTATTGATATTTATGTAAATAAAAATATTGCTCATTTATACATATGTGTATATATTCTACTTTACTCCCCGCTGCACTTCATTGTCGATGGGCCATTTTATTGCAGACCTATTCATTTGTAATTTTAAATCACCCTATAGTTTCAACGGAAGATCAGCGCAGACTGTAAGACCAGCAGACAATTCATCCTTAGCTAATAATATTTTCTTAATTATTGACACGAATAAACATCTTTCTTTACACAACGCACAGGTTAACGTATACCTACCATAGGAAGTAGAGTCGAAATGTAGCAGAAGATGCAGCTTTAAGAACCATAAAGAGGTACTTTGTTTTTTTTTTTGTCTACAGAAGGGCATAAATTAGTATCGTCTATAAAGCCAGAGATAACAGATGAAGAGAAGCCTAATATTATACAAATGAATTATCTTAAGAACCAGCTATAGCGTAGCACTGTGTGCGTTGCATGTTAAATAAATACGATACATAAAAGCACAAATCAAATCAGAATTCAACAGTTTCAAGCCTTTTAATTTATTACCAGGATCAGAGTTTCCTGGCAGTATTATTTTATGATCAAGGAGGCGCCAGTTAGGCCGAACAATGTTTTTCTAAGTGTCAACTATTTATAGTTAGTTGTTTGGTGTAAATCAGGAACGTGTGAAGAATTTACAATTTGTGAATTAATTTTGTGACAAAATCATAAAGGGATTAAGATATGTCACTATGCCGTGTATTTATCATTTAGTTCTCCCATGGTGGTCTGGGAGCAAAGAAAAAACATAGAATGTACCAGTTTTTTTTTATATGAATAGGAAGGCAAACGAGCAAGTGGGTCACCTGATGGTAAGTGATCACCACTGCCCATAGACACCCGCAACCCCGGAGGGATTGCAGATGCGTTGCTTCTCTTCCCGCGCAGATGGTAAAAGCCCATTGAGGGAATGGGCGAAAATCATAGGAATCATGTTATAGGCGAGGCAGCTAGCAACCAATCACTATTTAGATTCCATTTCCATCTATACGCCCATAATCTTGCTAAATGTGATCTGCAGGTCTTGTCAAGGCCCTGTCTACCCTGTAAGGGATAAAGACGTGATTTGCGTAATGTATGTACTATACCGAAGTAGCATTAGGTTTGGCGATATTAACGACAAAGCCATAGACACACAACGCTAATGATCTATTTTTCATGTGTGTTTTGTTCTATAAAATTGTGTATATTCTCTTGTATTTGTGCGTCTTGCAATTAAAAAGGAATAAATGTCTTCTTTCTTTCTTTTTTCTTTCTAAAGAGCGAATTTGCTATCACTAACTTTTACGACGCTCTTTGCTTCTATTTTCACAGATCTTTAAGAAACTACACTCGCTTGGTAAGACGCTTAGCAAAACAGTAATTCATTTCAGCAAATTGGATAGTTAATAACCGCTTCGTCGCTCGCTCTCGCCTGTCACATAAAACTAGTCGTGAGAGTTTGCTTTCCTATCATTAACTCCACCAAATTAATGTCAATCACTTTTATTGGCAGATAAATAAAAACAGTAGCACCACTTCCCGGTGGCCTTTGTCCCGTCAAACTATAAATTAGAGAAAAAAGTTAACCGATAATTATCTTAAGCCCAACACTAGCTTTAATTTACAACATTCGTGCCTCGGTCAGTGGTTTTACTAAAGTATTTTCGACCTAATTAAAATATCTCCCTTTCAAGTTTTTACCCAAGTTCGCTCTTATTAATGTCGGAGTTTCAAAAGAGTTACGGGAAGATATTAATTTTATTAACTATTCGATCAATGTTAGAGGTCTGATACTTTGTTCAACGGAAATTAAAAGATGTTTCCGTTTTGAAACTTAATAATGAAAAAAACTGTTCTGATATTAAAAGAGTGCGCAAGGAATTTCGGGATAAGTACTCAACATAATCTTTTTACTGCATAGATTAATATTTTATTAAAAAGTCGTAAATATTGCTCAGTCCACCGTTCATACTCTAAAATTTCCAATAATATTATTTCCTCAATGTGGATTCCTTCGCTAGGCCCAAAAGCCAGTGTGATAGAGATCGTGTGTGAATCGTAAATTATTTTAAAACTAGTATCTCGGTACCGACAAGCCGTTTACGTCGCGTAAATCAAGATTAAGTACGAACATACGGGTCATACCTCAAAATGTGTCAACGATAAATCAGTCGGTAAATAAGAAATTCGCCCCATCTAATTCACGGCGACTTCAAAGTGGTAAGGGTGAATCGTAAAAGTGAAACAGCACTATTAAACTTAATCACGGGGTAAAAAGTGTTATATTTTGGTTTAATTGGTCTCTAGAGGGTGATCGCTCTTTTTACGTGTTGTTTTCGACTTAAGCTTCAGCGGTTAAAATGGCCACTGTTTTTTTTTAATTAAAATATCGTAATATTTTATACTGCGATGTTTTTTTTTACAATTTTAGTAATAAAATCAATGGTGCTAATTTCACTTTTCGTGTATTTATTACTGTGTTCATCATTTTAAATGGGTTTACATACTCGTAGATAAAAAAGGTCTGTAATTTTTATATAAAGAAGATGGTAGGAATTTCCAAAAAACGATGTCTCCGAACTAACGTAAAAATAAGATCAGTGATAAAAATAATGACAACATAGCCAATTATAACCCACTGGCTTTAGTTGTTGAACAAGAGCGTCCACATTTACTTCCAAATCAGTTATCTGAAAATACTACATACACAAAAGAAAAAAATAGGAGCGTAAATACGTGTTTCTAATAATATACAATACACTACAAGTAAACGAAACTGATTAGATCTGGTAAATACAACAAAATATATAAATTTGAACAAATTTTATTAGTGCCTTTTAAAGCAGTGTCCATCAATACAAACTCAATCAACCGTTAATAAATAACAAGGGATTAAGACAATGAAACGCAATCTCAGAGCAACAGGTGGAGATTTCACGGCGGGTGACTTGTTTAAAAGCGAACAGCCAAGATTCAAACTTAAGCTTCTTTATCAAATATAAACTTGTAGACATAAACTTCCTGATAGTGGGTACCTCAAGGAACCAACTTTCAACGCAGATTATTCACTTCCCTACTTTAAATTTAACACAGTGAATGCACCTTTAAAGTTTGAGATCCAGCTGTGATGACGATTAAAAGATTGTAATAATTTGTAAGCGATTATGAAAACATAATAACTTTTAATCGATAACATTATGTCCCAAATTATTTTCTCAAGTTAAACAACACGACAAAAAACTCTCGGACAAATTAAAATAATTTACAACACAAAGGTAATAAAAGAAAAACATACAACAATATTAACGTTCAACGACGCGTAAAAATATCGATACAATAACCAATACGGTCGTTTGTTAAGTTTCAGAAACTGGTATCTTGTAATGGATCACTTAATTTCGATTAACTCCACGGACTCCGGCAAAGAACAATACAACGCCGGAAATTACTCGTTTTCGCTTTTTGGTCGTTTTTCACGTTATTTTCGATACGGAATGCCAGACGACCTTAAACAAATTATTCTACACTAGCAGTTGCCCGCAACTTCGTCTGCGTAGAATTCGTTTATCGCTATCCCGCTCGTTTATAGCCTATGTGTTAATCCAGACTATAATCTATCTATGTTCCAAATTTCATCCAGATCGGCCCAGTACTTTTTGAGCCTATTCATTACAAACATACAAACATACAAAAATAGGTACAAAATCTTTCCTCTTTATAATATTAGTATAGAAGTATAGACTACACTACCGATTTTAATTTAAAGACGTTTAAATTCTGCTTTTTATTTTTCAAGTTACGAAGCCACATTTTTTTTCTCATTACAATGAAGTGCATTAAGAAAGTGTAGGTGTACACGATGGATAACATTTGTCTTTTTTGACAGTAAATAAACGCCGAGCTAAAATCACGAACTTTATAAAGCCACTAGTTTTGGCTCGGCTTCTATATCACACAGACTAACGTCAAATAGAGGCCAAGTTGGGCTCACTTGATGAATGCTGTTCTATTGTTTCGTGCAATGTTCTCTGTTTCCCGCTGGCCTGGGTACTCTGTGCCAGTTATGCCTCTTCGCTTAAGCTGTGACGGAGCGTATCGCTCAAACTTGTACCCATTATTTTAATGGCCTATCAATATATTGCCTTAAGTTAGTTGCACAACGTATTATTTATTAACATCGAAACTAATTTGTGTATTTGCTTTATGAATTGGGTGGGATCTTTATTTAGACTTTGCGATACAAAATCTCTCATGCGTTTTGTTATGGCGAATGGTTTTAATAGGGCAGAGCTCGTGTTTACAACAAAATGGTATAAAAGTTTTGTTACTTGTATTGCGTTATGACCTTTTGATTTGGTTTGGAAATAGTAATGTGTGTCGATAGCGGATATTAGGTTTTTGTTGAAGCGTGACTGATGTTTGGGCTTTAATATTATCATTAAATCATTAAAATGCATTTAGGGCTGTCCATCATAGCTGCTTAATGTTTGTTTAGCAATATGTATTGTAAGATAGGTACTTAAATAGTTAAAAAGTGATCGAATAATCAAAATATTCAGCCATTTGTGTATTCTTGCATTTTATGTTTTCTGATGCGAGTATTTTCTTTCATACCTATAATAATTATAAATATACATAATTATTTAGTACGGCACATTAAAAACATTCCGTGAAAAATTATGTGTAATGTTATATTTTAAAATTGTTAATTTATTTACCCATCTTAGTTATTAATAGTTGTAGTTGTAGTTCACTCAAGAAATTTAAGTATCCTAATTGTCTAAACAATCCTTTAGCAAAGCAAATTCGAGTAAATGAATCATTTAAGTATTCGATATTTATAACTGTGAATATAATTATCGAAAACAAGATTGAAAGTGTCCAACGTTTTTTATTTGTTCACGTATCGTGGTATATATAGGTACCGATTTCAATAACGAC
The DNA here is from genome assembly GCA_949127965.1 of Pandemis corylana. Classification (NCBI taxonomy): domain Eukaryota; kingdom Metazoa; phylum Arthropoda; class Insecta; order Lepidoptera; family Tortricidae; genus Pandemis; species Pandemis corylana. The sequence goes on from OX421860.1 coordinate 6,142,370, forward strand.
TTCTAAGTATAATACTATCGAAACTTTCAAAAACTATCCAATATTTTGTGCATTTGCAATATCTTCATGGCGTGCAAACATAGCTTTCCGCTCCGCCGAAACTAAACCTTATACTCGTAATTTCAAAACTCGCCCTCCATAGTTATCCATCCAAAAGCGACCTCTATATCCACTGTTTAAATTCAAAAATCCTTTGCGTTTCGTGCCCTGTATTGAGTTAGCAATGTCCAGCGCATGAGAGAAAAAAGTAAGAATCCGCCATGTCTGACCATTTCCGACGGCTATTATTCTGTCTCCCCCTATATTCTTTTCCGCTTGTCGCGAAAACAAAATACTGGCAGTGAATAAAAAGTCTTTGCTATTCAGCGTTCATTAAAAGTGACAATGACCCCTGTTTTGATTTCACGATACGATGGCAATGAACCTGAATGGACCAGCCACCATCAGAAGTGGACACTGGGTTTTAAGAACATAAGGGTTAATCAGATGGTGCATTATTATTATCCTATTCAGCTACCAAGACAACTTAAACTGAAGATCTTTAGTCTCATAATTACCAAATCATCCGAGACTTTACCACAGATTTTAAATTGCTGAAATTAAGTTAGTAGTTGGCAATTATTATGCAATTAAAATTTGCGAAAGATTAAAATATTTTTATCTTTTGTCTAGTCTTTCAGGCAAGTTGATGATAAAGTATTGCTTCAAATATACACGACATATAAATTAAAAAGAAAATAATGACGTGATAAACGTTGCTAAATTAGTATTTTATGTGGGAAAATACGTAAATCTAAGGATAGACAACGTAAGTGCCATTATTCTTAGCTCAGTGTTTTAAACAACGCTAAATTAACAAAAAACAATAAGTTACAAAGATTTTAGTATTATAGTTATAAAATATATGCAAAGGAAACTTTAGATTTGATGGTCATATTTAATAAGGCACATTGTAAAAACCAGACGTCAATCCAATATCGAATAACACCGTATACGCAGAGCAAACGTCTATCATATTGCGCGTTCCGTTTGACGTAAACTACTCTCTAGTACACATTCAGGCTGTGCTCTGTAAATTTGTCTGTCTAAATCAATTCTAGTTTGATTAAGGATGGACCAAACTTAAATATGTATTAGGAGTTGACCAAACATACCTGCCATTTTCAAAATGCCCAGTTTGATAATATGGCACAATATTTAACCCCAAGCATGTTATAAAATACCCGTAACCATTTGGCTAAATAGCGATTAAATTTGAACCATTACTTAAGCTTATTTATGCAAAATAGGTACAAAAACAAATAAAATTGCATTAACTAAAACAGTTCGGCGTCAGTTTTGAAGCAAACAGATTCTACCCTTTACAAATACATCGTCATACATTTGAAAGCTGGGTTTTTGAATTTTCGCGACGCCAGCGCTAGACCAACAAACAAACGGTGACGATAAGTGAAAAGTTAGGTTGTTTGTGCTTTTAACCGGTCTCTGGTGTGGAAAAAAACACCCAGTATTGACTTTGTTTTTTATGATAAAGTTTAACGTGGTGAAAATGTATTTGTAAATCACGCTGTGGCTGTCATTGGTGTAGCTTATATGCCAATAGGTCCTTGGTGTCAACAAGGTTTTTATTTACAAGTTTAAAAAAAGTTTTTGGAAACTCAAATTTTCGTACATTGAATACACATTAAATGCATGCATGACACACGTTATAGTTGGTGTCTAAAGAGCCACTTAATTAGTTTCTAAGAGCTTAAACCTTTCCTGATAAATCTTTATATTATTATTGAATATTGTATCGAATGAAATTAACAGATTTTTCTCCAAACTTGTCTCTAAGATTTTTACAGTTTACAACCCAATTCTAGATGATAAAGCGAATAAAATATGTACTTAAACGAATAAATTGTTGAATAATAAAAAGGTGAGCCTAAAAGATGAGGCTTTATTCTGCTAAAATACAACTAAAATTTTAGCACAAATGACAACTATGAGAATTTGAAACAGTGGTTTTTGTTTTATAATCTCATGTTATATCTCCTCACTTCATAGCTGTCAGTGTAAATAGTAGTCCCCGAGCCTTGTAAATCAAGATATTTATTGCGCTCCGCCTGTTTCCACATCATAGACCTAGAGTTATGAGCTCAAAGGGAACAAAACTCCTTAATTACCACATAAAGCAGTCTTCACCCTTTTAATCATATCAAAAGAGCAATCTTCCGGCCGGATGGACGACGAACGACAGTTTACAACTCACTTCATAATAATCTGAAATAGCTCACCAAACTCTATATCAAAGCAGTAAAGACCAAACTGCTTCACACAAACCCCAATCTACAGCCAAGTAGTAATTAGAAAAGTTCCAGAAATAACGATGTTCTATCATATTACAAAATCGTTTTTGATTTTTGAAAATCTAATTTTGAGATTTACTCGTTCGCGGCGGCGACTTATGTTTTAATTAATCTTTCGCTTGAACATTTTCTGGGCCCTTTAGAAGAAGATTTTAATTATGTTTTATTACTAAACGTCCGATTTTAAGAGGAAAAAAGCAGAAATTACGAAAAGCTGCCTATTACCTTGCCCTTTCCAACTTTGTACTTTAAACACATTTTACGTAGATCATCAGAAACCTCATTGAATAATTTAAAAAATGCGCTTTCTCTTACATTAAATTAGGTATTACGTAAAAACATCACAATTGTAGGTATAAGTTAGTAATACTTAAGTACTCCAACCCGATTATACTCGGTAATAAAATTACGAGTTCAAATTATCGACACAATAACGCATGCTATGAATTATAGTAGCGGCTGCTCCCTCAGTTTATAAACTAGTAGTAACATGTCTCACTAACCCTATCCTCTTCTCTTTTCTTCCCTCTAATTAGAAGCAGGACGCCGTATTAAATCCCATGAAAATATATACGTAATATGAGCATAATGCCGTTTTATTGCATCATAAAGTTAGCATTTTATCATGCACGGCTTTACTACAATGTACGCCGAGACATTCATATTAATAAATATTAATATAAGGGCATTAATTTTATGAAGCCTAAGAGGTGGAAACAAACAGGAGGCAAGTGAATATTTATAGCTTCACGTACTTCCGAAGTATAAAACGTGTAGTATGATGGACTGCCTTTGCATCACGTGGAAGGTAAGAATGCTGTTCGTTTCTACACTTTTATCAGGAGGGAATAAATTTTCATTAACGTATATCTACTTGACGTGGGCAATTTAATACTAAACATGATTTAGAGCCATTTTTTACATTTCCTAATTTTATTCAACGCGGGCAATTGAGCAAACTTAACATCGCAACAGTTTTAGCTGTTAAAAAACACTGAATAAAATTATGGCGATGAAAAAATACGTGCTAAAAATACACTCGGAATGTCAATAGACGGTGCCGAGGGAGCAAACTTTGTAAAACTGCTAAAGAATAACGATGATACCCATAACTCAGACACGAAAGAAAGTAAACTAAACAAAAATAAAGAGCGGTGTTTGTGAATCGACGTCTAAGTTTATTTTTCAAAGGGCCATAATCATCGAGAGGCCAACTTTATTGCGCTCTACGAGGATCCTTAGATGTGAAAAGTAAACAGAGGTTAAATGTTGAGAAAATTACAGTGGAAAAAATAATAAAAATATATATTTGTAGGAAAACTGTATAACATAAAATTAGAATATAAACTAAGGCTACTTTAAAAATAACTTAATAAAATAAAACTTAGGCTAAAAAATTAAAATTAAAATAAATTTGGACCCTTAAGTAGGGTCGCCATCACGCAGGCAGCATTCCGCGTTGTATCGCAATTGCGAGTCTTCGTGCGAGAAAGCCGCCGGCGCGAGGGTCGTCTGTTGCCTCCCTCAGGCGTTTGCTTATAGTATTTAAATGTATATGAAAATAGCGGTAGTAAATTTACAAAATGAATAATTTCGTCAGATTCTGGAATACTGAAAGATTGAGACTGAATCTTAGATACAGTAAATATTGAACTGTATTCAGGATCCGATTTTTTCTCTTCAATTGATTTCTGAAATCTAAAGAGAATCCGTTTTTGGTTCCAACGACCGACTTGAAACTTTATACTTTTCCGGGATTGCTTTGGTTTATGTGGAGAAATTTGCATGAAAATATGTTTGCCGCATAGTCGCTGCTGTTTTGTAGGTACCTATTTATTGAATTTGTGCGTGGAGTATTTACAAATTAAAATTTCAGTATGTAATAAATAAATTACAACGATTCTAATAACTTTGCCAATTCGTTAGTGAATTCGTAGTAGTCATAATTAATTAAAAGTTAAAATTTTCTAAGGCTGCTTGCACGGTCTAGGGTCAGAAAGCTCAATCAATAATCTAGGTTTACGGTCGATTGCTCTATTTGACAATTAGTTAACCCTGAATTAGCTATCGTAGTCATGACCGCGCATCCGCGGACAACTGTCGCACTACTGGAGTAGTACTTGGAAGTAGAAGTTTGATCTACTGTTTCTTTGTTTCTTCTGAGCCGCAAGGGGAATATGCAAAATGTAAACAAATTAACGGACGGGATACCCCCGTGTATTCACGGACATTGCTCCAACAACTTCCGTTTAATTTTTATTTTCACGTTCCAGTAAATTAACTAGTTGTAAGCTGTGTGAAGATAGAACCCATTTTAATTTTAAACGCCACTGCAGCAATCTACGCGGGGCAGTTGAATAAAAATGCAACGGTTACCTCTGTGTGTAAACGTATTTTTTATGTGTAAAGTAAATTAAGTTAGCGGAACAATACGGGAGGTTATCACGTTTTCTGTGAGTCCCTTAATTCTGGAGCATTGAGAAAAATGTTCCTTAAATCTTTACACGGTATAAAACCTAGTCGCTTTACGCCGTTTGTATGCGTGTAGATATTTAAACTACGCCCAGAATTATAAAAGAAAGATTTAATACGCATAGTCTAATGATCTATGCGAATACGGAGCAGGTCGCTAGTTTAGGTTAATTAATAAAATCGTTTTATTTTATTTAGTTTTTAATTGGAAATTCCGAAAGCAAACGCATAAGTTACATCAAAAAAATACCGAAATCACTATAAGTCAGCCTTTAAAATTTCCCTCGATTTCTCCGAGAACTAGTCATCAGATCCCAACTTAATAACAATGGGATTAAATTCGAAGTATGACTTTTCTCGAAGAAGAGACGCAGTTCTGAGGCAACAAACATAAAAATATACATGCAAATAGAATCTTCCTTTTTGAACTCGGTTAAAGGCAAACGATATTCATGTTTGTATTAATTTTATTCGACGCATAGCTTTCGATGGCTATAAAGCCGTCAGCACTAAAAAGGAATAAAAAAGGTGTTCAAAACACAGCGTTTAACATCTCCATCCATGTGTCAAGGAACGGCGCGGAGGCGTCAAAAGATATGCAGATGTATCGTAAAGCGGATTTACACTGGCTCGTTGGAGTTTTATCCACTTAGGCACTTACTTTTTGGGAGATTGGAGTAAATTTGTTTACTGGCCTTGTTGATTTCTTTATGTTCCAGTAGTAGGTACTTGGATGACCGATATTTGTTTGGTTTTTTTTTTTGGTACGTTTTCTAAAAATGAAACTCAGCTAGATCGATTTATCGTCCCCGAAATCAAATGTTATGGAGCTGTTTCGGAGATTCAGATGATGCTGAGCATGCTCGTTTAAAGGTATTAGATAGGTTATCGTATAAAGATGTGGTAGCTTAGTGGTTTGACCTATGGCTTCTCAAGCAGAAAGTGCTCGCACGAGTTTGCATTGTACACAGATTTGTAAAAACTAAAGGTTTTAACTCATCGCTTTAATTCGGGGATGAGCCGAATAGTTACGTTTTTTTTAATATTAGTTAAGGGTTGCGTTTTTTTTTGATGCCTTAATTGCTTAGTTTCCAGACTTTAAATTAATAATGCCGCATTATTAATTTAAAGTAATTGAACTGCTTAGTTTTGAAAACAAAACATTACTTATTTCTAGTAAGATCGGGAATAAGTGTAAATAAATCCTTACTTTTTATTTTCCTTAAAGGCGAAATGGTAAAACGCTGACGTTTTCATGCTAAAATATGGAGATAAAGTCATTAGCAATTTTTACTTTAATGAGAAGATGTCGCTCGGGTCCGAAGGGCCGCCATTCATCCTCTTTTATGGTCAGCAAAATATTATCATACAAATTTCGCTATCAACCGACAAACGAATTTCGTAAGAATATTCAAGTTTTCTTAAATTAAAGTTTTTTTTTAAGACGAGGTGGCGAACGAGCTCGTGTGTCACCTGGTGGTACACCCGCAACACTAAAATACTGGAGCTGGAGATGTGGGCCATAGAAGGCTAAGATGGAACACATTGTGTCAGTAATTTGGCTGGTCTTACTCTCCACGTCGGAACAAAAGCGCAAGCACTGCTGCCTGCCGGCAAGATTAGCAAGTAAGATGATAGTACTAATCTTGCACAAAAGTACCCGCAAAAAAGTTAAATATTATATTAACCCCCGACGCAAGAAGAGGGGTGTTGTAAGTTTGATGTTGATGTCGGTATGTGTATCAGTGGTATCGTAGCTCTCAAACGGATGGACCGATTTTAATGGGTTTTTTCATTCAAAAGCCAGTTTTCTTGCGGTGGTACCTGGCAACTAGAGTTTTAACTCGGTCCAGTTGGAGAGTATCAGATTTTTCCGAAATGATCTCAGGCATTTTTAGCATATAATGGAGTTATTTTTTAATTTACGTATGATTACGTTGATTGACGAATACATACACATACATACATACATACATATATCACGTGTCTTTATCCCTTACGGGGTAGACAAAGCTTAAGTTAACAAAACCTTAAGGCCACGTTTAGCATGATTAAGGGCGTATAGCTGGAAAGGGAATAGCATGATTGTGGGTGTATTGGTGGAAAAAGGAAGGGAGGCCTTTGTTCAATAGTTAACATTTTTAACTGATGATGATTGAAGCGGATTCGATAACTTTTCAGTAGAAAAGGAGCAGGAAAGTAGAAGGAAAGTAAAAATCAAAGCAGCAGCTGACATTGCAATTATAATGAGACAGACAAACCTAGACAGTGACTTAAGAAACACGTATAAAAAAGCAACTTCAAATAATAGACATACACCATACACATACACCATTCACGTCTTTATCCCTTACGGGGTAGACAGAGCCTAAGGTAACAGGTACCTACAGGCCACATTTAGCAACATTGTGGCCTGGGAGCAAAGAAAAAACATAGAATATACCAGTTTCTTCTCTACCACGCAGATGGTAAAAGCCCATCGACGGAATGGGCGAAAATCATAGGAACCTTGTCATAGGCAATGAGGCTAGCAACCCATCACTATTTTGTTTCCATTTTCCACCTATACGCCCATAATCTTGCTAAATGTGAATAATAAACAATATCAGAAATATGCAATAACTATTTACAACGCCGACAATGATGGTGATGGGCATGCGCATAGTATAACCTACAGTTCTACATATATACACAGACACAGTCAGCAACAAAGCCACATTCACACGTATAAAAACGCAGACACTGCGACATTATTCTAACTCCCGGTCGCAGCGTATTTTTGGACGCTCAATGTTATTGTAGCATCCCCGTTGGATGACAGCGCCCTCTTAATTTCCAGTAAATCGAGCCACTCTTTAGCGATGGGCTGCATCTGAATAAACATTCCACGACCGCTGATTAAGATCTTGGACAGACTATCGACTGCGAAGAGCGTTTGTAAAATTTCCACCATAATCATATCATTATGTTTGTGAAGTGCTTTCCACTGGCGTTCGTGTCGCCACAGTGTATCTGTTTTTTTTTTGTTTAGTTTTTTAACTTTATCTGGGTCCCACTGTAAAACAGCGTTGCGGCTTGACGCAATTATGCTGAGTGGGGCCCATTTTACACCATATTGGTACTATTCTTAAGTATATTGTATTTCTTCACATTATTTTCTATGTGTAACGAATGTGTGTAAATAAATGTTTCTCTCTCTCTCTCTCTCTCTCTCTCTCTCTCTCTCTCTCTCTCTCTCATATGAAATGTTATAATACCTTAGTAGAGACTTATGTCTCATAATTATTCAGGTGTATTTCAGCAGGTACACTACTGTAAAGATTTTTCATTGTAGTTCTGGGTCCGTACCGTGACGTATAAATGCGATTCAATTCCGGCTCAGTTCAGGTGTGAGCCGTACCGGAATGTATAGTATGGATCTGACAGCGAGCGAACCTAATCTGATTCGGAATTGAATCGCATTAAGACGTCGTAAGGCCCCAAGATTCCAGATTTTATAATTTAGCCGAATAACGCAAATTAGGTGGAGTTGCGACTTTGCATTTTACATAGGTACGGCTTAATTAAGGCAAATGGCAAGTGGCTCGAAATTCCGGCAAGGCTAGACTAAGTTGCTACTATTTTCTTTGTGAAAAGTGACTTGAACTATAAAAAATATTTGTTATTATTTTGTTACTCGGTTCAAAAAATTAACCTTAGTCGAAGATGTCTTTATAATGAAGTGCCATGAAAATTCTGTAAGTAAACTACCAGAAACAAAATTAAACTTTTGTTGTAGCGTGTACGCGTACTTCTGGTACTCGTACGGTTTTTCACAAACACAATACTGGATGTTTGCGTTAGCTCTTACAGCAGCAGTGGATAACCTCATCAATATATCAAAAGAGCCTGACCTGTCCGAAAGATAATAATGTACATTGAACAGATTTGCAAATAATTTATTTTACGATTTTGAATCGGATGTTATTGCAGGCGATTTCAGGGAAATCGATTGAAATTGGCTGATTGTTCTCTTAATTTTACGTGTGAAACGATATAACAAGTAGCTTTGATGTGCGTGAAGTTTATCGGATGAATAAGTCGTTCGGAATGTCTATTAAAAAAAACCAGGAACCGAATCGACAAAAAAATCACATTATTATTGAACCTATAGGCTTATTACCTAACTCGCTCGCAATCGCCTTCGTGTTCATTTTGACAGTTCTTGTATGAATGTGACAGCTAGCTGATTCCGATGCCAATTGTCAGCCCATACATGAACTGTCAAAATGAACACAAAGGCGATTGCGAGCGAGTTAGGTAATAAGCCTACTGCTCACGAAATTTCTAAAGAATCCGTTGAGATATAACCTGTAGAGGAGAAAATACAGCCACACTACCAGACAACCTAACCGCTGGATAGCCGGACATACAAAAATAAATAAATTAAAATAATTAGATACCTAATAATAATTAAAAAAAAATTAAATAATTTTATTTTTTTATGTGCAATAAAGACTTTACATAGGTACATACATACGAAAACATTATTGCCCACGCCAAAACGGTGAAACTTCGCTCTTGCTCGGTCAATGAATTTATAGCAAGCTCAAATCAACAACGGTTATGCATTGAGTGGTCTAAATTCTATCTAACAATATAAGTCGATTCTTTTAGGGTGATGATAATATAGACGATGATGACGTATGTCTCATTCAGTTATCAGTCTATCAGTGAGTAGGCGTCAAATATTTAACGGTAAACTTTCCTTGTAACGGCAGGCGTCTTAATCTAAACACAGTCATGTTATACTGGACCATGTTAGCCTTATCTTTTATGAGTCACTAATAGTAAGGTTACTCTGATAACCACTTAAGAGTTTATGGGTTTAATTACACTTTAAGGTAATTCAAGATTTCATTATTCAAATACTGAAATTTTATTTATACAAAAGCAAATAATAGCACGAAAGACATGAAACTCACGAAATAACAGTCGTTCTCGTTTCAAATGACTATCGTCTATAAACGCTTTCAAAATTATAAGCATAAGTCGGATGCAAAGCAGATTGCTATTATTTGTTACCTTCTTGTTTTCTTTTGCTAGGCAAATGAAAGATTTAGATTTTTTCGTGCACATTTTTTTCTAAACGATGTCCGACAAATTACAAGAGACACCTTTACTCTTCTATAGAAACACTACCAAATAATAAACCGGACGATACAAGCTTTTAATTATGAAGGTACCAAAAAAAGAGCCAACCCTGGCGTAGAACTACGGACGAAAATGTCCTATTTCTATCTTATCCACACACGATAGTTTACGGGCACTTTACGTAATGACCGATTTCATTAAACGCCTCGTAAGACAGCCTGAAGCACTGTATAGTGCATCTCGATAACGAAAGCTCATTCTCGAAATGGTATTGTTAAGGCGCATGAGTCAGTGACAAGAGATGGCAGAATAAGATTTTTTTTATTAAAAACTGACCTGTAAGTGCAGATGAGGCCAAAGATGTCTCACTGGTTCAATAACAGCCTCACTCTGGATTTGAATAGACCTAAGTTATACTTACACGAAAAAACAGATAGAGGAAGCGTATTTCATTCCTTAGCAGTCCACAATGTAACAGAAGAAGCGAATGATTTCTAACACTGTAGTGTTTAAAGATGCGTTGCTTGGAGTCAACAATCATCCATCTTTATGTGTCGGTTTGATATTTGCCTTGGGAAGCACGGACTAAGCATTGTCTTTTAACAACACGTTTTTTCGAAAACCAGGGTAAAAAAACTTTAATTAACTATTTAAAAACAAAACCTCTCAAGCTTAAATCGGACCAGCCATTTAGTGCCAAAGAAATATACATACATACATACATACATACATTCGAAAAACATAACCCTCCTTCTGGCGCAGTCGGCTAAAAAGAAATGACAGCTAACGTCCACAATCTCGTGACGTTTAAAAACTCCCTATTTTCTCTGATATTATTCAAATAATTGCATTTAAAATAGGTCAGCTTTCACAGAACCATACTAACAAATTTTACATGTAAACTTTTAATTTACTTAACTTACTAAGGAAAAAAGATTATTTACTCGGATATCCACTCTTGTTCTGTGGATACCAAACCGCGTGTCTCATAACGCTGTAACATCTACCTTAGAGACAACTGAACGCAAAGTGAGTAAGCGGTAATGCGGTGAGCGACACGAATAAACACCTCGTCCCGTGACAAAATGCATTCGGCCAGGACACTGACGGAACTAGCCGGCGATGGGTTCAGTGAACCCAGGTACAGTGTAATGTAGCTGTCCGCTATTTAAGCTGTTCCAAGTAGTCGCTAATTACTAATAATGGAAATGCAAGTACTTGAGGATGGAGCAGTAGTAGCCTACTGCTGGACATACATGGCCTCCCCTAAAATAAGCCACTTACCCTATCTTCGGCTTAATGTGTCCAGATTCTGCCGAAGAGCAACGCCAGCCGATGATGTCTGTAATGAGGCTGCAATGGCCTTACAATCTCCAACCTGTGTTCAGTTTTATTTCTTTAGATAAAAGCTAATTCCAAATTCAAGATTTAATATACATCCTTATTGCTATGACATTGCAAAACGAGATCTAGTAGAGTCAATAAATACCCACATACTAGATTATACTTCAAGATTTTCACAAAGCCATCTCAATGTGCTAGTATATTAAACCCAGTGCTAGGGAATTTGTTAATGAAAGAAATACAAAAGGAGAATTAAAAACAAATTGAACTATGATTCAATTAAAAACTAAACTAGAACTAATCTTAAAATAAAATAATTAAAAAAATAGGTGCCTCCGTGGCATAGTACAAAAGACGCTGGCAGCATTCCCCCTTTGGACAGCGATACTAATACACTGTTCAAGGAAGCTCCCAGCTCTGCGGTCACCCGTAGCGTCTATTAGCCTCTTCGAAATATCTTTGAAGAGGCTAATAGCGCCAGGACCCCATGGACCAACACCGAAAGGGACAAAATTATATTCGGTGCTGAGACCTCTATATTTATTTATCTTGCGTAATTCGGCCGCTTCTGCAGCCGCGCCTGCTCTACTCGTGGTTTTGCGAAGGTGAGACGAGGCTAGTGTGTCTATGCACGTTGCACCCCACACCAGCACACGTCCCACACTCCACGGAATCATTGACATACCGTCCGGTCTCTTGCCGTCGTCCCCAGCGATGCCCAGTGCTTATCTTACACTTTTTCATTTTCATTTTCATTTACTATCTGATATCCTGTGCTGTGCTGTCATTGACCATTAGCTAATTAATGTCTCTAAAAAACACTGCGACCATCGTATTGTGATATCCTCATTATTTCCAAAGGCACATTTGTAAGTCAGCTATCTTTATTACTTACGAATAGAGAGAGGGATTCTATATAACGAGCTAATTAATCGAAACTTTTATTTTACCAATGTTATCACAATTCATACGTCAGTTCCTGTTTCACATTACCCATTAAAATCGCATCCCATACAAGGCAAACGAATGAATGTAAATGAACATTTCGAAATTACTGCACCATCTGTATTGAAAAACCATTTCAATGGTATACTGCGAACATAATGTATTGGACTTGTAACTGCCAACTGCCCTACAAGCCCGTTGAAGTAAATATTTCGCAACGAGTAAACGAATTATAGTAATAATAATAATAATTATTTATTTATTTATTTCGAGCCACTAGTGCTCATAGAATTTTGTTAGTTATAAAAATCTTAAGGTCTATTGTTAGTAGATACAGACGAAATACAAAAATGTCAACGAATTATAATAAACTACCAAAAAATAATAATAAATATACAAAAAAGAAAAATCAAAACATTAACATTCAAACGCATAATTTTGGCAATTAATTAAATGATATAAATTATTTTTTTTTTCAAAAAATTGGAAATTCATTAATAAATTATTTTAACACATTTTGCCAATCACTACATTTTACTAACTTATTCTATTGGTACTCAATCATTTTTTTTAGTTCGTAAATCATGGCCATAAGGTCTTATTACCTGAGGCTTTGTCTCCGTCGTGACGTCTTTATTCCTTACGGGGTAGACTGACCCTAAGGTAATAAAGGACACGTTTAGCATGATTGTGGGCGTATAGGTGGACAGGGGAATCAAAATAGTGATTAAATATTTAATACTAGCTGTTGCCCGCAACTTCGTCTGCATAGAATTCGTTTATCGCTATCCTGCAGGAACTACGCAATTTTCCGAGATAAAAAGTAGCCTATGTGTTCTTCTTTATTCCAAATTTCAATCAAATCTGGCGTGAAAGAGTAACAAACAGCCATCCATCCGTCCATACTTACAAACTTTCGCGTTTATATAAGTACCTAGTATTAGAAAGAGAGGGAGAGAGAGAGAGAGAGAGAGAGAAGTGATGTGTAGGATGCTCTTACCGTGACATCATATTAATTTACAGTAGCTAATAGGCATCAGAACTAAGCGGACAGACAAACAGTCAACAGATAGATATGACGATTATCTTCTAATAGGTACGTGGGTTCCAAATAAAGATTACTTACTTATTTAGTTACTTCCATTTTTGCTACGAAATCCTAAAAAAGTGATGATGGATGTAGGTATCCACTGCACTATCACGATATCATTTTCCAAGAGAATCTTCGGAATCGCACAAAACCAGCGTCCCTTAGACAAACGTTAATGGAATGAGATGAAGAACAATAAGAAATCTGATATAAGTGGTCCGGACGAATGTTATTTCAATAGCGCTGGACCCGGATCTATAAGTGAAGTGGAGCCTTCTGTTTGTCTTACCTTACGTGTGAAACTTGCCGTATTAGGTCCGGAGATTGCTTGTTTGAAGTAAGGGATAACGCAGAAGGAAATCAAAATAAGATTTGGAAAAACATTCTACATTATACCTATACATACACAAATCATGTCTTTATCCCTTAGGGGGTAGGGCCTATGGTAACAAGACCTATAGGCCACGTTTAGCATGATTGTGAGCGTGTAGGTGGAAAATGGAATCAAAATAGTGATGGGTAGCCGCAACGCCTATAACATGATTACTATGATTTTCGCAGATTCCCTGGATGGCCTTTTACAATCTTAGCGGGAAGAAAAGCAACTGGTACATTATATGTTTTTTCTTTGCTCCCAGACCAGCGTGGAAGTTAAAAATATTCTAGCCTTTATGAAGCTTCGCTGATCACACACTTGACAATATAATAGGAATTATTTGCCTTTAAAAACAAAAACACGATTTTTATCTATGTTCATTAGTTTGATCGTAAAAAACCATCGAGAGAATGGGCGGAAATCTTAGGAATTATTGTTATAGGTGGCTAGCAACTCATCACAATTTGATTCCCCTGTCCACCTATGCGCCTACAATTACGCTAAGCGTGGCCTTTTGGTATTGATTCCCTAGGCTCTGTCCCGTAAGAGATAAAGATGTGATAAATATGTAACTGTATCTGTTCATTTATAGAATGTTAATTATAATGTCAATATTAATATGTCTAAATTGCATTATCGCGGAAACAAAATACATTTTGTTGTAATTCCGCAACGGTTGAGATGATGCAGGCGGTGGAATATAAATAGAAGTTAACACGTTATTTGCTTTCAATTGTTAAACACACCTTGTTACTGATGTATGTTCGTGGACTTGTGTATATTTAAATTCTTTGGTACTTTCAAGGTGATACTTATGTCGAGTAGGTAATTCTTTTAAAATAAGTGGAACAACCAAAATAATATAAGTTTATAAAAAATTAAAACTATTTTTTTTGGATTAAAAAATGGACAAAGCAATCAGCTTCGAATTCAAAACTAATTATGATAAATTCCATCGTGTTGATTCCAAAATTTTCCTACTACAGAATTTGTAACTATCGTTCCTCAAGTTGCGTTTATTTAACTATTCAACTTGAAACCTCCACGCTAGAAAGAAAATATTTGATTGAATCACAGGCGGAAAGACAACAACAAGTAACAAGTGTGAAGCAATTACACATAAACGGATAACTCACGTATAAAAAGTCGAGTGATGCTCGACATGTTTCGGACTATTTCGTAGTCCTTCTTCCTGGAGCGCTCGCGGGGCGTTTGTGTAATTATGATTGAGTCTCACGGTAGTTTCATGTCGAAAGTGTGAAGTAATTCTATAAGGGGTTTATTTTTTCACTTGACGCATAGAAACCTAAAATAAACAAAATCAACTAATCATATCAAGTTCACGAGTCATAAAATAAACAATATTATAATCTCAACGTTGACATACACCAATTAGCCAACGATCAAAGATTTATCTTTGGCCTGGGAACCTGTTTTAACTGTCCGAAGTGCTCTTTTTTGAGCAATATTTATGGCTCTAGATTAATACGTTAGGTCGAGTTATCTCCCTGGAGCCTTAACTAGGGAATTATGGGTCATTTTATCCAAAGTTCAAGAGCCCACCTACAGATATAATGAATCAAATTGTCGGCCACCCGCGCGTCCCAAATAGTACAAGAGTTTTGAATGATATCTTTTTAATCCTTCAAAGAAAATATTGTTATTTTATATGGTACGTGTGCTGCTTGATTTATAAATTGTATTTATTTTCTTTATTAGGAAGAGTCACGCTATGTTGGTAGGTTAAGTGTAACAAAGGGTCGTTAACGTTTGAACTTATCACTCTTATCAGCTCAGATATAAATAAAAAATTGCCTAACAATAGTTTTGGTTTTAAACATGATCCTAATTTTAAGATCGAAATGATCACACCAGTGTTCAAAAATCAAGCTTAAACTGCAAATTAGCCGTGTATTGGTGTCATTTGTCTTTAAAATAAAATGTATGTAGCAAACAAAACGTCAGAATACAATAGCCATAAACACTTGACTGTAAATTTGCATCCTTCCGTAAACAAACCTTTCAAAATAATTCTCCGTTTCTGCCTTAACGTTAATATCGCATTAAATAAACTTCAAATTGCCGATTATCACGAGCGTAGATAACAAGTATCCTGGCGTCCAATCAAACTGCCTACTCTTGTAAGCTTTCTTCATAGTAAAGCGTGATTTACCTTAAATCGTGTAACCCAATACACGTGACTTTACCCTATCAGCTATAGTGAAATACAAATCGTACACTCTGATCATAAAGAAATTCGCCAATAGAGTGGTATAGTCATACAAATTGAACGAAAAAACCGTAATTAGCCGTCCTGAGGCCAATCAAGACACTAAAAAAGTTGGGTAAGCAGATTTTGTGATCGATATAGGTTTTACATGTTTAGTCATTATTTGGTACCTATAGTGAATGAAACTGCCTTTTTTATTAAAAAAAAAATGTGTAATGCCCTGGTTCCATGTTGAGGTTAAAGAAAAAAACTATCATGAAAAATGATCCTAATGTGATGTAAACAAATGACAAATCGCTAATCTGTCGCAGAATTGGATAGCCTATTATCACTCTATTGGGTAGTTCTTCTGTTAGCTTGTTCAATGAACCGCAATAAAACTCTAAACCTTAAAAAACAGGGTGCATCTTTAATTAGTACAGGTAAGCCACGTAAGGTGTTCTGTAACTGAGCTGAGCTCGTGACGAGCGTAATATTGGCTCATGGAACACGCTTCGAAGTTTTGATGTGGCATATTAGCTTGCAAATATAGAACCCATACAAAACACTTATTGATCGAATGTTACGTTAGTGCAAGTTGCAAACTGAAATTTATGAGCGTGCAGTAAGTAAGAGCTCTTCGAAAGTGGTTACTTCACTTCACTTGAGTTGGAAGTCTTTGTTTATTGCTTGGCTTCGCCTCGCCTCAGAAACAGCATCTTGTGTTTATGAATATTGATAACTGCAATGCTTTTCGTTCGAAGTTTTTAAAACAACGGTATTAATATCTGATAGCGGTACAGTTTTTGTTGCCTTGTTTATTCTGAAATCGATTATGATACTGGATGTTATTAGGTGTTTTATTAAACGTCGTATCAAGGATGTTGAGGTGATAGATAACAGCTGTAATATGAATTAAATAAATCTATCTAATCTATCTATGAACGGTTTTACTCAGACTAGTTCCGATCATTTTGTATTATTACTTTCTTTTTATATTTACTATTATTGCTTTCATGCTGGGTCTGGGAGTAAATAAAAAACATAGAATATACCAGTTGCTTCTCTTCCCGCGCTGATGGTAAAAGCCCATCGAGGGAATAGGCGAAAATCTTAGGAATCATGCTATAGGCGATGCGGCTTGCAACCCGTTACTATTTTGATTCCCCCCTTCCACCTATATGCCCACAGTCATGTTGGCCTTTAGTTCTTGTTACCATAAGGGATAAAGACGTGATTTATGTATGTATGTATTTATTATACGTCCCACTGCTAGGCACAGGCTTTCTCTCAAAATAAGAGGGCTTCGACTACGGTTCCCACGACTTACGTCGTAGTTTTTGTATGATGTTTCAAAAGTTTCAACACTATTGTGAGATATATTTGTTACTTTGAGCAACAAATTGTTCTAAATACCTCGTTAAATTTGTAATCAAAGAAATTCTGAGACTGTACCACTACATAACAAGCCTAACAGCTTCAGAATAGTTTCGATTCCTAATGACGCTCTGCCAGATGATATCAGATAGATACAGAATTGGGCTCCTATCTATTGATCGCAACATTATATATTCAGCAACAAGCACCCTTGTTAAACTTAGTAGATATCTGACTCCCCTTCCTTGATGTAGCTATCTCGTTCATTGCCATTTCACTTGATCTCGTTGGCCTCATCAAATATTTAGGCCGTTTAATCTTGAGTGAGATATACGTGGTACAGATATATTGGGTGCACTGGCTTTCAAACGTGATGTTTACTTCAAACAATTTTCAAGTCAAGTAACCGTGACCTAATATGGTAACTTCTTTCCGAGGAAACGCTGTCTTGTCGTACCTACTTTGTTTTATTCTTTGATACTTACCTGAATTGGTTTTAAGGGGTTCGTTAAACTGTTTTCTAATGACTATATGAAAGCAAATCTTTAATTTTAGGCATTGTTAATAACTTGTTATGTTTTTATTTTTACCTCTTGCATGATTTAGCGAATGATAAGGTTAAAAAATAGTAACATTGTAGTACATGGTGTGCTTGTCATAATGTATTTAGAAATAACATTACCTACTTAATCAAATAAATCAAACTGTAAATAATAATAAAAAAACGCACTTCAAAAAGAAAAAAAAAGAAAACGAAAAAATCTTTTTCAACACGAGATTTGAACCGCGGTCACCGGAGCGAACGCACTGTTATTCCACACCTTATACCACTAGGCGAAACGCAGCTTACGACTGAGAGACGAAATCAACGTATGTATTATCTACATGGACAGACCTCTAACAATGTGCTGATGTCCTGGTACGTTTTCTCCGCGACTCAACAAAAAAAAATCGAACGCGACTCTAGCTGCATTCGTATTTCAAAATAAGCTCTTAGAGGAGCTGTTATCCTGGTACATTCTTTCCCTCCGTCTTACCTGACGTGAGTCACACACACACGACACACACACACACAGAGAGAGAGAGAGAGAGAGAAAGAGATCTCTTTGCGTCGGGGGTTAAAAATAACACCCGTGAAACGTTGCTTCTCAAGAACTTGGTAAGGAAAGGGAAAAAGTATTTCTAGTACTTAATTAGAAAAAAAAAGTTTAGCCTGTTTGGGCGTATAGGTGGAACGGGGAATCAAAATAGTGATGGGTTGCTAGCCGCATCGCCTATAACATTATTCCTCTGCCCATTCCCTCGATGGCCTTTTACCATCTGCGCGGGAAGAGAAGCAACTGGTACATTCTATGTTTTTTCTTGACTCCCAGACCGGCATGGAAGCAACATGAAGCATTTAAATTAATTAAAAAATACGGTATTGACTAACGATTATATGTCAGAATTAGACAAATCTGAAAACTTTTGGTCAATTTTGTAAGTTCTATTGTTAAGTTCAGTACTTTTCCGACTTATAATCGTGAGTTAGCCATTTAATTTTGACTCTTAAATCATGTCTCACGAGAGCTGAAAAATATATAGTTCCGCCGAAAAAGAACACACGTTGGGATCATAATGTCTGTCAATTACCCGACCCTTATTCTGTTTGCTTGCTCATACATACTCGTACCCTAACCCATTTAAAAGTTTTTCCTCGATGATAAAAATCTGAACCCAAACGAGAGTGTCGAGTAAATTTGTTAGAGTCGTTATACGGACGGGTCCAGGGTCTTTATTGGACTAATTGCTACATTTGCATAGTGCGAGTGTGCCCCTATTAGGGGGTCATCACAATCTCTGTGTTTTAAAACAAATATGGGGTAGAACTGACTTGAGCTCATATAGAAGCTAGCTTTCGGGTTTGCGAAACCAATTTGACGTCAATTTTACCAAACCTTACTTATTTTTACTCTTACTAAAATTCTTATCAGATTTGGGACCTTCTTTGTTTTAGACTTGTCTAAAGATTTTTAAGTAAATAATAAAATTAAAATATTTCTAATGTACAATCAGCTGCAGAGAAAAAGTGTATCCCAATAATAGCGGTAACCACCGAGGGGGTAACTTTTTACTTGAGCTGACTGTACGTGGTAGGTAGGTAATTTAAAAATTAAAACTTAAATTAAATCGCCGCAGACAAGGATGTATTTTTGGAAACGGTTTCCAGCAAGTAAATGATAATAAACTGCTACGTTAACTTCATAAAACAACAAACTATCACAACAGCGTTTATGGCGCATTAAGTTTATATTTCAAAGTTCCGACTATAAATTTATCAAGTGCAGAATTCCGGCAGTTTGGGTTCGCCTAATGCTTTTAAAAGTTAATAAAAGGTGCAGCAGTGCTATTCAGTTACCTCATTAAAAATATCACACGGGAAATAAAAATAAGGCTGGCCGGTATAAATAACCACGACCTCCATATAAATCTTGGTTTGCAGTTATCAGGGCTGCCAATTGTAAAAGATTTTGGAACTTGTCTTAGACCACTGGGCAACCGTATTTTGCTTTAACAAAGAAAATCTTCAACTTATATTTATAATCAAACATAATTTATGTTTGAAAAGAAACACGTCATTCTGTATTAAAAATATCATATCACTTAATTTTATGTTTACAAAATAATTTACCAGTTTATTTGCTTCAATCGTTAACATTTCCTTTAGACATATATTTTTGGCAGCGTGTGACTTTCCCTAAATTACCGGGTGACATCCCTAACAAGCCTAGCTTGGCTACCCGCAATGAATACTCGAGTTTTCTGCCTCAACTCTGGGGTGGAAATGTACGGGAATATGGGAATAAAATCCTGGATTTAATCTTCGCCCAAGTCGCCGTTTAATCTTGCAGTAGATATCGCAAGGGTAAATAATAAATGTATGATATGCAATCACGTTAAATTGCATTGTGGGGAGCGGTACGTGAGCTCCGCCGTTTGAGGGTTAACAGTTAGTAGTTGGGTTAAAAGTTATAATCCGTAGTGCATGTTGCATGGGATTGTTTCTAATTATGATACCGTATTATTTGCGTTTTAGGAACACCCTGCGGCGAGGGTGTGTGCAATGTTAGATGGTAATGTTGTGCTATTTATTATTAAAAATATGATATCTTGGCAATCATAACTGAGGTTAAGAAACAGCCTTTTCAACAAACTACTCTTGTAATGAAATCTTGCAAATAAAATGTCATCCATTTCCAATGATCAAATTGAATTGAAATTCGGTACATGTATAAAACTTCAATGACAATTACAACAACCAGATTTACTTTTTTCAGATTCAGACAAAACTTACACTATATTAAAACGTCTATTTTCATAATTTAATTGTTATGACAAATAATTACAAGATATGTCTGAAATTTGCGCGATTTTACTAACATACCTAGGTAGTTCATTAGTCTCATTGTTTTTGTAAATATGCATGTTTATAATTGTCTAAAGTAGATAAATTTAGTTTAAAGATTATTTTTAAATGATGAGTGTACAACATAAGATATAATATGGTCATACATTTATTTTGTAAATAATTACAAAAAGTACAATAAACATAGTAAACTTTTTGTTTTGTTTCATGTTTTCTTTTTCAGCATAACTTTCCCAGCCAGTACCAAGCAACATCTCGAAATTTCTTGCACATAAAAAAAATCCGGCCAGCACAAAATTAGAGTGTATTTGTCATTTAAGATTCGTTCTTGCTTGGGGCTGAACACTCATTAGGAATTCCTTAGTCGGTATTTGTGTCACGAAAAGACATGAGCCGGCCAAGACACTGAGCCAACGGGAAGGGAGGGATAAGACAGCGAAACGAATGTTGGGATTTTTGCCCATTAATTATCAATTTGTTTTGGAAGACGAGAAAAAACCTCGGTACAATGAACGCCTTCGTAACATGAAGCGTTTTATTGTTCGCATGCGCAAGGCACTGCGCAAAAGAGAGGTTAGGTATACAATTAAAAAAAAAAATTAGATCAGGAGTATCCGCCAACCGGGCGATCGCGAATAGTGCTCAAGTCGATCCTAGCAAGGCCGAAAAGAACCCTAATACTGATTATGTAAATTATAATATAATACATTATTATGTAGATGTTGGATGATCGATGTCGATAAAAGGCCATGGTAGCTGGCACAGAACTAAACATATAATGTCGACGCTTCTCTTGAGAAATATTTCACTACTGGAAAGTTAGAAATAAATTCCACTTATTTTGCAAACATTTTGTAGCTTTACTGGTTGACTAAAGCACGAAAGGCTTTGATAAAATGACACTCGAAACTTTTTTGTACTTTGCCTTGTCATGTTATAAATTGACACTGTTACAAATTTAATGAATCATTCTCAAACTGAACTAAGTATATACGAAACGATAAAATATATCACGAAAATTACCCAAGTAACGCGCTAAATGTCGAACGCCCACACGCCGAGGCGTGTGGCGTAATGGTCTTAAACAGTTTACACGGCGTTTTTTGAACGTAAAAATGTTTGTTGAGGTTACGAAATAATAAAAACTTCAACGGTCAAAATCTTATAACTGAAATCAAAAAGAACAAACTTTGAACTGCCCTTCATTTCGTAATAACATTTAAAACGTCGATTCGTAACTTTACGTAATGACGCCTTTAGGCTACATTCATTTGGAATTATTGTATTAGCATGACTTCACAACACCTCACACACAAAAAAGAAACAAAAAATATGCACAAAGGCGAACTTATCCCTATAAGAGAATATCAGAGAAAGACAAAAGCAAACATACATGCATACAACATAAAAATCTGTAACTGGTAAATAGTAAGTTGGTAAATAAAAATTAAGTAGGTAGCAATTTGAGTTTAAAATATTTTTTCTAACCTAAATTAAAAACGTATGTATATAGGTATTTAAACTTTGATAACAAAAACTTACATAATGTTACGTACCTACTTACTTTAAATTCAATGACGACACAAATATATAAAAGGTTATAAAATGATAACCAATTTAAACGGGCGGGCTGAACGCTCAGTGTAAATGGGTTGCTACACGAACAATGCTCAATTACTTCTGCCACCTACTTAGATAGTGAAATCGGGCTTTGTTAACTAAACGTTTTAAAAAATTATAACCCACTGTCTTGTTCCATACTTACTAGTCCGCAAGTTCGTTTCTTTTTTTAATGTACATTTGTTTTTTCGTAAGTTTTTTTTGAGTTTTTACTTTTGATTTTGGAGTTGGCTATCAAATTATATCTTCACACACAAGAAAAAACCTGTTCTAAATTTACATTCTTGAACGAGTTAATTTTTAGCTTCTACCTAGATACTTATTACAACGACAGAATCAAAATAAGTGTTGCCAACTTAGCGTTTTCTACAATAAATCCAACTTTTCAGCGACATTTATTGAATCATTCCAAATCAAGCGACTGATGAAACCAATTTTTCACAAACTGGCGACTTTCTTCAACACTTTTAGTTCTTCTGGAAAAATGAGTTATCGCCCCCGTTGTTAAGTATCCCTTGTAATAATAGAAATATAAACCGATTCGTGTCTTCGTCTCACTGCCAAATGGAATCTCTATGCAAAAAACTAGCTAACTAGGCGCAAAAGCTAGTGCTGGGCGTTGGTGAACCCTTTTTGTATATATTTTGACTGGCTTGCACCCGTTCAGCTAGCTAGCTCCCTTTGCAAAGTTCTATATTCCGTGGGAATTTCGGAAATTCTGATCTGAAACTAGTATTAGTAGTAGTAGTTTGGCTATGCGTGTCCGATCAGTCAGATTAACGATTATATATTTTATATAGGTATAGAAAGGATGAAATCGAATTGATGTAATTTGGTACATGTCAGTTGCCTAATGATTCGAAAACTATAAAAAGAACAAATAAACCCAACAAAGATTTATCTCGACCCGTAAGATAAGTTTAAAAGTAAAACGTGTGCGGTGCTTGTCTTAAAAGCGTACAGGGTGTTGTAAAAAACAGCACCAAAATCAAGGATCGTGTTACAGAAATCCATTAGAGCGACCAATAAAAATAGACGCCGTGCGTGTAGCATTGGCCCTAAATTCAGTCATACGAAATAAAATGTCGATAAAACGGCGTCTCACTGATTTAGATGATAACGTGTTTTTAATGCTCGCTTAGAAGTTATTTATTAAATAAACGTTTGGAAAAATTACATTGTTAAATGTTTTTGTGACCTGTCGGAAAGAAAAAGTTTTGTCTTGTTAATTTGTTAACGTACTGTAAATATCGACACCTCCTAAGTATACTGAGGCAACTGCAAAATCTTGATTTTACAGGAGAGCCGTGCAAAGGTAAAATCATATGTAACTTTTTAATCTGTAAAGTCAATTCCATAAAACTTAGGATTCGCTGGAACAAAAGTACCTCTTTTCAGACTACATATATGGAATTCTGAAATTAATGTTAGGTTTTGAGAAAATGGTAGATACACTAGTGTACGCGTATTTTACGTGTTCTGATTTGTGGTATACTGAGGCAACTACCCCTTGATCCAGTATACACCGTACTAAGTTAATTGTTATTTTTTTCTATGTTTCATTTAATAATTAGATAAATATGTTACATAAATCCATACTGTTTAAAAATAAATGCTTAGCTCATGCTCAAATGCCCTTTATCATTATTTGGTCGACATATTAGTCACTTGCACCAGTATACGCTTAAATTAAGGTCGCTTACACCTGTATACTGTTAAACATATTTAATGTTTTGCTGATTAAAACGGGAAATTATATATATATTTTTATTAATGATAATAGAAAAAAGTTTTTTTTTAATGAACAAACGTAAATTTCAAATAAAATCTGTTTCTATTATGTTCGTAAATTTAATCATAGTTCCATCATTCCTAAAAGTAACTTATTTAACAACCACAGTTTGAGCAATATTCGTTTTAGTTTAAAAATCAACATAAATCTATCCAAAATAGTCTTCTTTTCTTAATTATTGAGACTGTACTATTAGGTACTTATAAAAAATATAAAAACTTAAGTCGCTTCTTCTTAAGGTTCGATTTAGCATTAGCAAGGATTCATTCCTTATTTTTAACGCCTTAGTAGGATTTATCATTGCACCTTTATTCATAACTTCTAAAATTAAAAAATATTTATTTAAAAATTACAATATGAGGGATTACTAATGTTTGGCAAAGAATGTTCCCCAAAGCATCACATCGCAAATTTTGTTTCCCAAATTTTTATTTGGCAAAAATTCAATTGTCGAAACTACTTATCGCAATATTACAGTTATTATCGCAGAATATTTATCATTTAATATCAAAATCACAATTAAGAGTAAGTGCCTTTATTCCGAATTGACAAGGTACAAAAAATTCCTTTAGTCATCGTTTTTTGTGATCAATCTGTTGTAAAATTCAGTGTGTTGCGATGGTATTATATTATACCACAATTGTGGAGGGCAAAACCGTAACCGGATTGTATTTCTTATGTACATGTATGTACGCTTGTTGGAAGTACATAACAATGACCTCATAATTGGTTTAAGAAACATTAAAGTAGCGTACCACGAACGTTTGCCAATTGACAAACAAAAATTTAAAGATCTTAAGATCATTAATGATAACTATAATAGATAACTAGAATAGAATAACATTAATGAATTTGATAATATCAATGTATAGCTTTAATGTACTTAATTAATTTGAAGGCATGTTTTGACGTTACATTACAATCCTAGATTTAGATATTAACTACTATTGTGTGCCCTTGCAGGGCGTCATGGACTGACTTAGAACAACGTTACCATCTTCATATGTATGTACATGACTTGACAATGAATAAATAAATAAATAAATAAATCTTTGTCGAAGTGGTATTATACCATCTCAACACACTGAATTTTACAACAGGTTGGTCACAAAAAACGATGACTAAAGAAAAATAATAGTACCTTGTCAATTTGGAATAAAGGCTTTTACTCATAATTGTGATTTTGATATAAAATGATAAATATTCTAGTGCCATTATAATTAAGAGAGAAACGATTAAGACAGTTTTTTTTTAATTTGTATCAATTTGTTAAGGTCAGTTGAATAACTTGTCAAGAAAAGCTTCATTTTGCAAGGTTACAAGTATAATAATCATTAATTTTACGGAAATCACAGTGCATTAGAAAATAAGTGGTTGTATCTTAGACAAAATAATTTAATTTCTATCGTAAAAGGTATATTTGACGTACGCCGAGTCGTTGGTCTCTCGCGTATACTGAGGCAACGTCAGGTTACACCACGCTTGTGCCGCGCCTCCACAATATCTGTACCGCGTACAGTGGTGCAAGCGACTTGCCTCAGTATACAACGTACTGATTTACAAAATTGTGTTGTATACATTTATATACGTCACTTTATTTTCGAAACAAACAGGAATTTTACCATGAAATTTTTGTGGCAATAAGATATTAGTATTTTAGTCAAAATTATGTAAAAAACCGAAAATGTCAAAATGGTCACTTGCCTCAGTATACTTAGGAGGTGTCGATATGATGGCAAAACATATTTTTACCGCTAAAAATATTTGCTTTTCTTTCACAAAGACAAAATATACATTTAGTGGTAAAATATATTATTTTTATAATTAACGGGAAAAGACTCTAAATTACTAAGTACTTAGTTAAAGGATTTTCAACTGTTCATTTGCGTAACTATTTGGTTGTGTTGTAATAAAGTACAAAACAAGTATTTTTTTCGTGTAAGGTTCGGTACATTATATCTCAATAAGGACATAGACGGATTTGTACAAGGGTTATCTTTAGAATCAACGTGTCACCGCCCACATCTCCCATAATGTTCCCGCAAAGTACCAAAGCCGTGACGGGTAAGTAAAGATACAAATTCAGCAACATAATAATATGTGTCCGAGGATTACAAATATAATGTTGGTTAATATAATAATAAGCAGTTGCTTCTTTCAGCTCGTTTCATTTGTGTCAAACAAAATAAGTACAACTAGTGCTTTGGTAAATTAGAGCAACATGACATAGTCAAAGATCTTTTAGCTTCAATCAGAAAATGTTCCATTTGTACATTTTCAGAGAAATCATCTTTGCTACAAAAAATACGCCGCCAGAGTATGTCAGAAAGTAAGTAAGTAAGTAAATGCTCTATTCACAGACAGACACAATTCACAAAAACAAAATATGCGCAAAGGCGACCTTATCCCTATAAGGGATCTCTAACAGTTAGCATTTGTGTAGATGAGAAGAGCATTAAACAAGGCTTAGGAGATTTTTTTTTCACTTTATTAAAGAGCTTGGTCGCCGAGGCTAAGGCTTAGGAGATAAATTATCAAAAATCATTATACTTACCTAACAATTTTTTTCATCACTAATGCAAGCAGTCTAAGCAAATTGCAGGGACTATATCTTTCGATACATCCCCCGATGTGTTGTGAACTAGCGATTGAATTTTTACGGCCCACCATTTGTGACCATTGAGTGTGATTGTCGGACCAACAAATGGTCAGCACCGAACATGTTTAACATTTAATCGGCATGATAACAAAGATAATATGGGTACTTGGCCATAATTTACTTCAAATTTCAGAATTTTAAATGTCACTGCAGTATTAAATTTTTGCTTTTTATTTATTTTGATCTGGATGTCTCGAAATCGATGAATTGGATTAAGACAAGTATTATTGTGAAGTTAGAATTGGTAATTACTTAATATTACCAAGTGGTTTAGTAGTCCGACCAAGTACCTAATTGTTATACTGTTTTTTCTTGCCGGTTCTATCATCATAATAGGACGGACTTGCGCGTTCACTGGTAAAGCTTAACAGGTTATAATGTTGAAATCATACAACTGACGTTAAAGGGACTTTAAGGAATAGGTTAAAGAATTTGTGAATGATTATTACAAATACAGTTGTGAACATTTTAAAACAATAAGCATGGTTGTCTTCGGTTGTTTGAGCTACGATAAAAGTTTTAACAAAACATATCTGTATCACTCAAAAAAGGTTTGTCTTCTCAAATAGGTCAACTGATATAATTTCACGATGATTGCCCTAAATAACGACAAATAAACGGAAATATCGTCATTTTCCCTTTAAAATTGTTTGATGTGAACGCATCCGAGGGGAAAAAGTTAATGGCCAATATTGATAAAAAATTGGATGAACGTCTTTTTATTCCCAAACGTGTTTTTTCGTTTTCATAAAATAAGGTTGTTACTCGTATATCTGAATGTGTTTAACTCATTCTCCTTTTTATGTTTTAACATTATTTAAGGCGCCTTTTTTTCAAGTTTTAACCGCTCTGGCAGTTAGGAGGCAATTAACTGAATTGGTTATCTAGAAATAAGTACGTAGGTAGGTACGAGAACATACTTTTTTATTTATAAATTGGTCATAAATACGGAGCTCCTCTTGCTTTATGTGCCACCCTGTATATAGTGATTGGTTATTTAAACTATAAAAAGTCGTAATAGAAATAATAGTGATTATTATCGATGACGTCATTTTAACGTAACCGAACAAAATCGAAGAACCTAAATAGAACGACAAGCCAGTTTAGAAAAAAGCGCAATTTTATATCAATTTACCCAAGTATTTAAGTGTTCTAAATCGTGATGATTATAGAAATGACGTAAGTTTGTTTCATCGATGATGAAACAGAAATAGCATCATGAGTCAGCAATATGTGGTGAAGTACTGAAGTGTCACGCGACTTAATTAAAATCAAGCTTAGTGAAGGCTATTAACGTTCTAATATTTTACGTAGGTAGAGATTCTTTTTGGGATAATTAAAACATGTTTTATAAAAAAATAATTTGGCTAGAGTTATCATGAGTAGGTACAGTAATAATAATGAATGTTGGTATTAGGAACGGAATATCAAAATACAAGAATTTGAGATCATAGAAGTCACAATACTAAGGTTGTAGGATAGTCCAAGTGACTTTCAAAAGCAGGATTTATGTAGTTATATACGCAATTTAATACTATAATACTCTCTCTCAATCGGGCACTCAACGTACACCAATTAATGTTTTAGAGTATATTTTCATTTCTTTCTTAAATAACAATTTTACAGATCAAACAAGCAAATTGACATCTCTGAGAGCGCCAGACAGTAAAAAATTAAATAGACACACAAACAACTTCTAAATCAATTGTAATATAACACTTCAATTTCAATTTTGTAGAAACCGAAATTAAATTCAATTAAGTCATTAATATTAACTACCATAAACAACAAAAAATATGCGCATACGCATAGCAAAGCAAAATGGCGGCGGTGGGTGTGGTGATCACAACGCGGACGCCCGATTGGCGGTTCGTGGCGTTTTATTATTTAATTATCATTCGTTACGTGAAGATGGATTGATAAACACGGTAGCCAGTGATGTGGTTTTTATTATACCTACTAGATGTATGTTCTTCGTTGACCGTTAACTAATGCATAATGGAATTTGAAGATAATTAAGTAATTGGATTAATTAGATAAGGAACTTGACATGTACCAACGGTTATTCGGTTAAAAGTTTATTTGAAGTAAGAAATCACGCCTTCGAATGCAAGAATAATCGTGGAATCGCTTAAAATAAAAAAAAATATATAGTTAATAAAAGCGCATGCGTTTTCTATTGGGGCATCAGACCGGTAACTGCGGTCTGATACGCGTTGAAAAATGTCTGACTATCACTTAAAACTTCTACTATTTCCTACTACTAACTAAGCCTATCCCACACCGGAACAAAATAATAACAATTACTCCGAAGTAGGTGCAGTAGAGAGGACATAAATTCTATTTGCTTAAGTAATTATTTATTGAAGCAAACGAAGACTAATTGTATTTCCATTCATGTTATTTGTAAAGCAAAAGAGTTGAAAGCGTCAACCGAGTGTATGGTGACTACCATAGCTAGCAATAGTTCTTATGACCATTGGCATAGAGTGCAAACCAACGGCAAAAATGCAGTTGGTGTTTGTATTGCAAATTAATGTGCTTCAGTTTGCACCAATTGATTAAGTTGAAGACACATAACGTGTTAAACCGATTTAAAAAAATTCAACTATGTACTTTTTAAATAAAGTAAGTATTTTCTAAATAAATTTCATGCCGTACCTTTTAACTCAGGTTCATTGAGTTCATGTTCACGTTTATTTGAGAATAATTATTGAACCTAAAGGTAGGTTTATTAATATAAACACATTCGTTTAAATAACTCAAAGGTACATAAAGTCCACACTGCTAGAAATTATGGACAATTTAAACAAATCCCTTAGTCATTCGCAGATGTTTCTTTATAAATGACTAGCTGTTGCCCTCAACTTTGTCTGCATAGAATTCGTTTATCGCTATCCCATAGGAATTACTGAATTTTCCGGGATAAAAAGTAGCCTATGTGTTATTCCAGACTATAATCTATCTATGTTACAAAATTCATCAAGATTCATCCAGCCGTTCTTGCGTTAAAGAGTAACAAACATCCATCCATCCATACTTACAAACTTTCGCGCTTATAATTTAGTAGGGTCAGTATGACCTTTGCTAAATGACATGATATATAATATTAAATCATTTTTATAAAACAGATTCTGCTACTAAAAATGTAATGTTTGTTTACTTATTCAACTATTTCGAAGCATGTAGACTTTATTTAAAAATCTTACTTAAAGTCAGAATTCAACCGGTTTTTGTTACAAGTAAGTACCCATACCTTAGAAGGTAAAGTTTATGAAATCCAGGAAATGTGTTTACGTTTGACGCTCGCAAAGTCCTCGACGCACTTATAGGTTATTACGTGCAATTTTTGAATAACAACTTATTGGAGCTCCTTGGGCAAAATAATCTAAAATATATAACACATTTCTTGCAACGCCTTTCTACTCATCGTACATGAACATTATGAAAAGAGACTCATTGCTTGAATGAATTTTTTTTCCATGACAATTCCTTTTTCTCATTAATAACTCTATTTATCATCTGATTCTTGCAAATAGATCTCATGTGATGACTAAATAAATAAACAAAATAAAAAGTTAACTGGTTTTATTATCTATCTTAGTTAACTTAGTTAACTAGGTTTAAGTTTTGGCTTGATTATGTTGATATTTTATGTAATCTTGATTGTGTGTGTTGGCAGTACTAAATAATTACGATACAATTATTACGATAAAAATATAATTATATTTACTGCCGCAAAAGCCAAAAATAATAATTACAATAGCCATTCCTATTGCCCAAACAAATTATTGAATGAACAGATACCATAACAATATACGGAACCATCATTTTCTGTAGAATTTCTGCTGACCGTCTTTAATATTCACAAAATCTCATAAAGAGGTCAATCACCTCTCTGAAGTGTGTTTGCGTCACGTGACTTAGGCAGTTGTAGTAACTAACATAAAATATAACGGAGAAGGTTGACCAGCCGGGTTGCTGGGAATGGGGACATCAGCAGAGCTGGTGTCCCCATTTCCATCACTAGGTTCACTCATCTACAAAAGACTCGAGATTAATTGTTACACAGTTCTTTATTGTGAAGAGTAGTAGTAATTAAACTATTTTACAAATCTTAAATCTAGAACACTTTAAAATGAAAGTAGGTACTCACAGGATTTTCCCCTCAGGACACGACTTGCCTTAGCAGTGGTTCGTGTAAGAATGTGGCTCGGCCTGCTAGAACCGTCTCACGGAAATGACACTGACGTTTCGATTACAAGCCCAACACACTTTCTTTTTACTCACAATATTCTTAAAGCACAAGTAATTTGATTATAAGTTTTTAGAAACAATTTTAATCTTTTAATTATTATTATTTTTATTTCAACGAAACATTTGAAAGAATTTTAACTATACGCGTAAATGTTTGATTTGATTATAGTAAGTGCCATTCACAATGACGCCCACCGTAGTTCTTATTACTACGTAGTAAAAGGTTAATTATGATAATTTCACGCGTCTTCGCAAATGGCCATACTAACATAACATTAGCAAGGCGGCTAAGCTAGAAACTAAACTACTTAGATAGCTGAAGTGAATATGAACAAGTGATTGCTTTTTATTCAGATATCAGTATCGAATCAACTTATTAACTAATATGAGGCTTAACAGTTAGTGCCGTGCAGGCAGACACTTGTTCCTATTCACTTCAGATATCAGTGAATAATTAATTAAATTGTCAACAAATCATAAACATCAACTAGGTATGAAAAAGCTCCAGTTTGACGATAATAAACTGCACGTAATTATTTTCGCATAATTCTTGCGCTTGCGACGACACGGCCATTCTGCGAGACGGTGCGCGCTCTGCACCAGTCGCGATTCTGTAAATAGAAATTTAACTTCTCTGAGCTAGGTATCCATTCACAGGAGCACCTAGCTGATAACCTGGTATTAAGTTTATAGTCATCAATTTTAGTAACCATGTTATCAGCATATTCATGTTCGTATGTGCAACAAAAGTAAGTTATAAAAACGTTACTTAATGACAGAAAGTAAAGAAAATTGCAATGTTTGTTTGTCATAGGTAGTCATAGTTTATCATAGTGCTTATGCTCCACGCACACTTGCACGATTTCTGGTTTAATAAGAGGACAATGATGATGTGGTGCTGAGCAGTCTTGTATGCCGTGGTCCACATGGGATAAAGGAGTCGGGGAGGACGATGCTGTGGCCTAGGTTTTTGACCGTGGTCCACAGAGGCTCTGAAAGTAATAATTATAGTTTTTTTTTTTTTTCAGCTTTAGGTTTATTGCTGTGGTACTGAGCGGAACTATACGCCTTGGTCCACAGAGGTTATAAAGGATTTGGAAAGGACGATGCTGTGGCCTGGGCCTTTAGTTTTAGACCGTGGTCCACAGGGGCTCTGAAAGTAATAATTTGAGCTGTGGTTATATGCGGTGCTGTGCGCCGTCGTCCACAGGGGTTTAAGAATACCTTATTCATAAGGGATTAAAATTTTGTTTATTTGTTAAAGATGTAGGTAAATAAATTATTTTCTGTATAAATAATCAACTGACCAGTTTGTTTGAGCGTTCATCAGCCGGGCAGCTCGGGATGTGGACGGTTGCGGTTCATCTGATGAATTGGAGCGCTGCGATGTCGCATCAATCAAGCGCGGTGTAGTCTGCATTTGGGCCCCTTTGATGCTCGACGACACGGATTCCTGGTCACCTGGTTGGGGAGCACGACGTAGTTGATCATGAGCTACCTTGCGCGGACGTCCTCTACCTGTCACACGCTTTACCATGTATCGGTCGTTATCCATCACTCTGTATACTTCGTACGGCTCACTGTATTTAAGGTCCAGGGAAGTCTGATTGCGCGGATTGTTCTTGATGAGTACGTAATCGCCTCTCTGAAATGAACGTAACTTTGCCTTGTTCTTGTCAAATCGTTGCTTTTCATATTGAGCCGCTGCAGCCATTTTCTGTTGTACGTGCTGGTCGAGCAGGTCAAAGTCCATCAATCCTTCGTCAATATTCACTAACCTTAATAGTTCTGGCGGTACACAATGTTGGCGGCGGGTCAGCAGTGTCAGCGGCGCAACCCCGGTTACTCTATGGGGCGTGCAGTTAAACGCGAGCTGCAAAGCTTCCAACGCAGTCTGCCAGTTCTCGGTATCGTAGTTTTTAATCATGGTTAATGCGTTTTTCAGCGTGGCCATGACTCGCTCGATCTGACCATTTGCTCGGCTTATTCCTGGTGCAATTGAATGTATATCGATACCAAAACGGTCACAGTATACCTTGAATTCACCTAGAAATTCTCGACCGCCATCAACTATTAACTGCAGTGGAGTTCCAAATAAATGCACAACACGTTTTAATGCCGCAAGACAGCTGCTTGGGCTCTTGTTGTTAGAGTAGTTAAGTATTACGTACTTTGTAAAAGCATCGATAGTTACGATAACGTACTCGTCCTGTCCTTCCGCGTTTCTCGTACCAAGCTTGCCTGTGATATCCATATGGATGGTCTGGAATGCTGCGGTGGGTTTTTGAATCGGGTGAAGCTGTGCTTGAATCGCTCCAGAGGGCCCTTTCGATGTCCTGCATACTACGCAATTATCCACAAACCTTCTGACTGTCGTATTCATTTTCTCAAACCAGAAAGTTTCCCGCAGTTTTTGAAGAGTTTTCTCCCATCCTGGATGCTGCAGTGCTGTATGGAAGGAATTTATTAAACTCCACTGGAATGATCGTGGGACAACAACGTATTTATGCGTACCGAATGTAGAATCAGTGAGAGTCTTCATAAGTACACCGTCTTCTAAGACGTAGTCTGCAGCTGGGCTGTCGCTAGATATGGAGTCTATAATCGGACGAAGAATGTCGTCACGTCGCTGCTCGATTTTTAACCATTCCAGGTCACGGGTCACCACATTTACAGCCATCTCGGTGGACGGATTCCTGCTAAAAAAATCTGCGTGTTGCAGGCGCTCGCCTTTTCTATATTCAACTTCGAATTCGTAGTTCTGCAGGAAGGCCCACCATCTATGTATCCTAGGAAGCAAATCCTTTTTGTGCTTAGATGCCTTTAAGGCGTTACAGTCAGTTATTACCTGGAATTTTCGGCCATAAAGGTAATGACGAAAATGTTTTACGGCCCGGACTACCGCCAGAGTCTCGAGCTCGTACGAGTGGTAACGGCTTTCAGCGTCGGTGGTACGCTGGCTCATGTACGCGACTGGATGTCGACGGTCGTTGATGATCTGGATCAGCACTGCTCCGTAGCCAATGCTGCTCGCGTCCGTGTAGAGCTCGATGGGGGCGTCTTCCTGAAATAGCATGAGGGTAGGCGCAGTAGACAGGCGTTCGAGAATATAATTTCGTGCTTCATCGTGTCTCTCGTTCCATTCCCATTTCGCGTCTTTTTTTGTTAATTCATACAGTGGTGCCATTACACGAGAGAAATCGGGAATGAAACGTCGGAAATACCCGGCGAGACCGTTAAACTGCCTAAGTTGTTTGACCGATTTTGGAATAGGTGCCTTCGTTAAAGCCTCCACCTTTCTTTGGCTAGGACTGACTTCTCCGTCTGATATGATATTGCCCAAATATTCGATGGAGCGTTTAAAGAAGGCAGTTTTGTCTACATTAATCGAAAAACCGGCCTCTTGTAAGGAAATTAATATCCGCTCGATATGAGAAAGTCCTTCAGCGAATTCTTTACATTTAGAAAGTACATCATCAACATAGACCTGGCAAACCTGTTCTGCCGAAGTCAGTAAAGGAGCCAGTGCTCTGTTTATACAACGTTGATACACAGACACTGCGTTACTAAGTCCAAAAGGCATGGTTAAATACTCATATAACCCGTCTGGTGTAACAAAAGCGGTCTTTTCAATAGATCCCTCTGATATGGGTATCTGGTGGAACCCCGCTGCCATGTCGAACGTTGTAAAGTAAGTACCCCCAGCTAGCTGATCTATTTGATCGGAGATAATCGGCAACGGATAGTGATCCCTCAAAGTGTTCCTATTCAGCTCACGGAAGTCAACGCACATGCGATCCTCACCATTTTTCTTTTTGACAAGTATTATTGGACTGGAAAACGGAGACTTGCTTTCACGAATTATATTATGTTCAAGTAATTCTGAAACGATATCACGCACTTTTTCTCGCTCAACGGGACTCAATCTATACGGTCTGCGTTCGACACATTTATCTTCATTTTTTAGCCGTATTTCAAGCTCACCGGTATTAACGCGTGTGCGAGGATAACCGCGGATGAACAAATGATCAAATTTGTTTAACAAAATTTTTAACTCTTTGATTTGGTCATCATCAGTCAAGTCACAATTGATTTTGTCAAATTTTTCACTTGAAGATCGCATGTGATATACCACTGGCTGACGGACCAGTGTAGCACCTTGAGAACTCACTAACACGCTAAGGTTCGTGTTATCGACAAGGTTCATTCCTATTAACATATCTGAACATATTTCGTAATCTGGGACTATGTGGAACTGTAGTTCTACCTTCAAATTGTCGATAACACAAATAGTTGTCAACGTTGATAGTGATACTACTGTAAATTGTCCTAATCCCTTCAAGTATTTAACAACGTCTATTCTTTTTCCCGGTAGTTTAGCTGCTAGGGATTCGCGAATTACTGAACATTCAGCCCCGCTATCAAACATTGCGACCAAGTTTAAGTTTCCAACAAGTACTGGTATTGAATTCAATTTAGGTGTACCCACACAATTAACGCTCGACACAACCGCGCGCTCTCGCTTGTAACAAGTCTCATACGTATGACCCACTCTTGAACAGAACGTGCATGTCGGTTTACCCGCATTTGTGGGGGCATTTTTATCATTTGGTTGCACAATTTTATCATTTTGTTGACGCGGTTGAGGCTTTTCGGTTTTGTCACGGTAACGACAGTCGCGCGTGTCATGACCAGTTCTTTTACAGATTTGGCAAAAGAGAGTAGACTTATCGGGAAATCGGGGGCGCTTAGTATTGTTGCCCTGCTGCAAACCCGATGGACCCGGAAGGGGGCGCTTTAACTGTCGTATGGAAGATGCGACAGAAATTAGTTCCGGTACCGATGCGGCCCTAGCATTTAGTAATTCTATTCTTACTCGTTCATCCGCAACACAACCAATGACTGCCTCCACTGCGTCATCATTTGACAATTTATCCTTAGTAATACGCCGCCATAGCACCCAGGCGTGAGACAAAAATTGTGTGATGTATTTGGAATTATCATAGGTATGATCTCTAAAGCGAACAATATCGCGTGAATATCGGTTTTCGGGTTCAAATGTTGTTATTAAGACATCCTGCAATTCTTGCCATGTGGCGGTAGACACAAGCCAATTGTCGACCCACAACCTTGCACGACCTTTTAGTAAACTACTTGCTTTCATTCTTACATCATAGTCGCTCAGGTTGTAGGTTTTCATGGCAGTAGTCACATGCTGACACCATTCTCGCACCCCAACGTTAGTGTCTGGATCGTATGACGGTAGAAACACATCATTAATTTTCATTTTTGTCTCAGGTTGTGCTGATGCCGTGATACGATCCGACATACTTTTCATCATTTGCAACATTTGAGTGAAAAACTCGGCTGGTACTCCGCTTACGGAAGCGTTAGCGTGAAAATCATTATTTGACCCGGATGGAGGAGCAGAGGCGCGCGATAGCCCCTCTTCTGATAACGGAGAAGGTTGACCAGCCGGGTTGCTGGGAATGGGGACATCAGCAGAGCTGGTGTCCCCATTTCCATCACTAGGTTCACTCATCTACAAAAGACTCGAGATTAATTGTTACACAGTTCTTTATTGTGAAGAGTAGTAGTAATTAAACTATTTTACAAATCTTAAATCTAGAACACTTTAAAATGAAAGTAGGTACTCACAGGATTTTCCCCTCAGGACACGACTTGCCTTAGCAGTGGTTCGTGTAAGAATGTGGCTCGGCCTGCTAGAACCGTCTCACGGAAATGACACTGACGTTTCGATTACAAGCCCAACACACTTTCTTTTTACTCACAATATTCTTAAAGCACAAGTAATTTGATTATAAGTTTTTAGAAACAATTTTAATCTTTTAATTACCGTGAAACCGTACAACTTTGCCCGCTTTTAGCGGTTTTTTGCATTTTTTCGAGTCAATTAGTCCATATTGTACAACTTTATCTGGAACACTCACAAATTGACATACTCTTCTTTGGGTAGATGAGAACACTACATTAAAAATGAGTTTCCTTACTGTAGAAAACGGGCCTCAAACAGGCGGGCCAAAATATTGAAAAAATTTTGAGATTGCCCACATTTGTTTACATTATCTTATCTTTGGGATTATCAACGTTATGGTCATGATTCTTAAAGTCTAATAATCTAGAATAGACATAGCAACGTTGTATCGTATTAATAGACCTTTAAGTGTTATATTTTACGGCCAAATTCGTGTGGGCAAAGTCGTAAACAAAAAATTGACATCCTCCATGCATCCTTCATACAAAATCCTGGATACGCTAGGGTTGTCAAATTTTTACTAATAGCTTTTATCCGACTACGACGATCAAACAAGGTGTAGTATGATATTAATATTATAATTTGCTCTTAACTGTAAATTAAATTGTGCCTGGATTAAGGTATGTTGCTTAATAAAACCAATTTTACATAATACAACAAATTTAATGCAATGCAATGCGTAGTTACAAACGTTACCTACTAAAGAAAAACTAGATTTAAAAAAAAATTTGGATTCAATAATGTACACTTTATAGACCACATTCATTGTTGTCTGAAATAAACGGATTATATTTTATATGATGATAATGATGATGATTTTATTTTATATATCATACTAGTGACAGCCCTAAGAGTAAAATTGTGCTGGGCAAAGCTGTAAAAAGTAATACGTAAAACGTTCATGACATTGCCCACTACCATAATTACGAAATTAACAGAGATAAGGAGTTGTGATTCTGTCTACGTCGTTTTTAAACTGTATATTAGTTACAGTTGAAATTACATAGCTGTAGGACTTTCCTGGCTTGAAATTCACTTAAAGTTTTTTCGACCTGATTGGCCCGCCGAAAAACATACCCGCACTCCAAGCCGGCTCACGCGTGACTGACGATAGATACGCGTCAACCGATAGGTCAGTGTTGTCAGCAATAAGATTAGCTATAAGCCACATATTAGAAATAAAGTGTATTTGTGACCATTTTTGGTAGATTTCGCTTCTACTGAAATGTGACGCGGTGGGCAAAGCTATATGAAAAGGCAAAGTTGTACGGTTTCACGGTATTATTATTTTTATTTCAACGAAACATTTGAAAGAATTTTAACTATACGCGTAAATGTTTGATTTGATTATAGTAAGTGCCATTCACAATGACGCCCACCGTAGTTCTTATTACTACGTAGTAAAAGGTTAATTATGATAATTTCACGCGTCTTCGCAAATGGCCATACTAACATAACATTAGCAAGGCGGCTAAGCTAGAAACTAAACTACTTAGATAGCTGAAGTGAATATGAACAAGTGATTGCTTTTTATTCAGATATCAGTATCGAATCAACTTATTAACTAATATGAGGCTTAACAGTTAGTGCCGTGCAGGCAGACACTTGTTCCTATTCACTTCAGATATCAGTGAATAATTAATTAAATTGTCAACAAATCATAAACATCAACTAGGTATGAAAAAGCTCCAGTTTGACGATAATAAACTGCACGTAATTATTTTCGCATAATTCTTGCGCTTGCGACGACAAATACAATCTAATTTTAAAGATTGTTAAACATTTACCTACTTAATCACAATAGTTACAATATTGTTTTAGTAAAAATAGTTAATAGTTATTTAATTTTGTAAATGTAATTGTAATCATATTTTGAATGATGAAATAAACCAAATCAAGATCTGTATTTTATCTGTGTTTGGCAAAGTCAAATGTCAAATTGGCTGATAATAAACAAGCAAATATTAAATTCTTCGTGTGCTCAAACGCTTATGCCAAGGGAAAAGAGTTGTGTTTGTGCCGATGCACTCTGAGCAACAACGGTTAACTATTTTGTTACAAAATTAATATCCAATATATCTAGGACTCTAGATGTTTAAAAAATAGCTAGAGATATGACTGCGGTGATATTCCTATCGTTTATCATATCATCAAAGTAATAAAAATGGTAATTTGTCACTTTGAACTAAACCGCGACGATATGAAGTTAAATGATTGAAGAAAAAATATTTTTGTATGTATTTATAAAGTTGTTTGTGATTCCAAAATCATATTTAATCGGCCAATATTTACATCCGCTGAAAATAAAGTTGAATCATTGAATTGCGAACTTGTTAAACAAAATCACATTAGTTCCGAATAATTTTGTGACTCATTGGACCGATTAATCGAATCATTGACTCGTAGCAGCTTAACATATTACAAAATTTGTAACATCAAAAGTATAGCAAGGTCATAACAAGTTCAATTAAAATCTGATTTATTAACGACTTGATAGACTGGTTAATTCTGAGTTCAATACTCACGCAACGCATCCAAAAAATACCTTAAATTGTTATAACTATCGGAAATAACTCTGCACCTTACTTGCTAGAATGTGATTACCCCCTCGCTACTCTGCACTTCACCTAGTGTTCACTTAAAAAGTGCAAGTAGCAACACTTAGTGTAAAACACTGCGTTATTCTTGTTTGGTTTTGATACTTTTCAATGACGCCTCACTTTTCACGACGTCAAATATTAAAGTGCACAGATATTTTCGACGTGGCAGACGTCAACGTTCAAGTTCCTGCTTTGTGGTTTAAGTGACTCTTAACTAGTGTGCAGCTTGTTACAGTTTTCGACAAACGTGGTCCGATCCCTCGCGGCGGAATTGATAATTTACTCGTTCGAAGGGCTATGATTAGGGTCGTTATACATAGCATGATTAGTGGGTGCTGGTGTTTTCACAAAGCATTCCGAAGGCAGTTTGATTTGGTAAGAAGAACAAACAATGTCTTGGGTCGTTAACAACAAAAAATGCGGCGCGCACAGTTATTATGACATAACCCGGGTATCCGGATGAACCGATGGCCTTTAAATGTGTTTTTAAGAACAGTGTTTACTAGTTTCGCAAATTTTGGGAGGTTATCAGATGTGTATGCGGTAATTATAATTATCAGTCCGTCTTCGTTCTTGGAGTAGATTAAACAAGTTCATAGTTTAATTCAAATCTTAGTTTTATCCTAATTAGGTATTTCATTAAATTTTGAAGCGTATCAACGACATTGTTAATTATCTTATTTGAATAGACTTAGTCGTATTGTGCGCAATAAATTACTTTCGGTGACAGGTGAAGAATTTAATTTAAAAGTGATTACATTTGAACTAAAAGCAACAGAAAAATAAATACCTAAATTGCCAGCACAAAATCAAATTAAACTTATATACCTACATACATACACAAATCATTTTTATCCCTTAAGGGGTAGACAGAGCACAAGGCAACAAGACCTACAGGCCACGCTCAGCAAGACCGCGGGTGTACAAGTCGAAAGTGGAATCAAAATAGTGATGGGTCGCTAGCCGCATTGCCTATAACATGATTCCTATGTTTGCCCATTCCCTGTACGAGCTTTTACCATCTGCGCGGGAAGAGCAGCAACTAGTAGGTACATTCTATGTTTCTTTGTTCCCAGACCAGCATGGAAGGAGGTACACTACACTAGTAGTAAACTAAAATCATTTAAACCAAATAATGATAAATGTGTCTCTGTGCTTTTGGCACTTCTTATTGATAGACGTAAGATGTTACCAAGCAAATAGGTGAGTACTAGTTTCCAGTTCGTCGCACACATAGATCGGCTAAAAAGATGGCAATGCCCTTGTATAGTTAACCGCAATATTCAATACTAAGTATAGTGGCAAAGCAAAAAGCTTGTTTTTTCCGCGATGCTCGCGATCCCTGATTACACTGGCCGTAATAATAACGGTAATTTAAAAATGAAACACAACCCCATTCTTAGAAACGATTTAGCTCGTTGCCTTTTGTAAACTGCACGTGATTAGTTTTTTTTACCAGGTATTGGAGTAGCTGTTTGAATCTATTTAGTAGTTTTTGCGTCGTGACATTGTGAATAATTTGTTTTATTATTGTATACCTAAAGGGCGATGAATCTAAATGGGTCAGTAGGGAGAAGTCAAAAACTATAAGAGATAGGAGAGTTTAGTCTTACGTACTAAAAATGGTTTTTTTTTTAAATCATACCTATTTATTTTTTCGAAATAACTACACAGAAAGATACACAAGCATTGATGACGAGTTAGCGCAGCGCACCTTTTGTACAGTCTCCGTTACCACACTATTTTGATACGGACGAACCATTTTTGGTTTACATTTACATTTTTATTCCGTTACTATGACGCAGAGGAAAGGTAAGTGTATTTCGTTATTAATATGGATTCTAGTAACTTAAATGAACAGAACACAGTTGTTAACAGCTATACTACGAGCGCAGAGCACGAAGAATTTCGTACACTGACCTATCACTACGTCTCTGTCGCTCACGCATAATTATTTACTCTTGCACTCGCACAGACACGGAAACGGGTGGGAGGGAGACAGGAAATGATTACACGCGAGTGACAGAGACACAGCGACAGGTCACTTTATGAAATTCTTCGGTATCCGCAGCCGCAGTTTCTTTTATGCGTAATTTTGTATGACTCATTATTATTTTAGTTCCTGCGTATTTTTCACCGAGTTTAAAAATTACTCCCTCAAAAGCTAACTTTATTTTTAGACGTACACTCCGGATATGGTTCCCGATGAATGGCACAATTGTAACCGCTTTCCTGTAAAGTGATACCGGGTTATCGTGGGTGGTGCATGTATCGCATTGCCTTGTAGCCGGGTGTCATTCATTTAATAGTGGCTAATGCTAGTTCGCTGCAAATATGTGCGAGTAATAAATAATTTAAGTTTTTGCTAAGAAAATATAATACACAAGACTTTTTTACTGACTGTTCGTAATTTTTGCTGGCCCGAATTGCATTTTCATCTATCCTACATATAATGTGTACTTATCAAATTTTTAGTCAATCTGACCACTAGTGAATAAAATATGACTTACAAGATACAACAGGCATCCTAATTTAATACATAACACTCATATTTCACATTCAATTATGAGTTAGTGTTGCCAGCAACCTCGTTTGCATAGAATTCGTTTATCGCTATCCCGCAAGAATTACGCAATTTTTCCGGGATAAAAAGTATCCTACGTGTTATTCCAGACTATAATCTATCTATCATCCGAGTTTCATCCAGATCTCTCCAGCCGTTCTGGTGTGAAAGAGTAACAAACATCCATCCATCCATCCATCTATCCATACGTACAAACTTTCGCGTTTATAATATTAGTAGGATGATATACCTCACAACGTTCCAAACTAATGATAATCACAACAGCAGTTCCAAAATAATGATATAAAAAGTCGGACACCGCCATTTAATTTATTTATTTGATGCAATGTTGGTCACTAGCCATAGTTCTTTAGCCGTAGCACACAAAAACAAAGAAAATGTTTTACTTTTTGGCTTCCATATTCTGTATCTTCTGTAACTTAATTGTGTTTTTGCAGCACCAAATAAACGTCTTAGCTATCTTATTTCCAAAAGCTTAAACTTTCAACATAAATGATTAAACGTACTGCGACATAACAATCACAAAAGCACAGTATCACAAA
This sequence comes from Pandemis corylana, assembly GCA_949127965.1. Classification (NCBI taxonomy): domain Eukaryota; kingdom Metazoa; phylum Arthropoda; class Insecta; order Lepidoptera; family Tortricidae; genus Pandemis; species Pandemis corylana. Next base: position 6,184,903 of record OX421860.1, read on the forward strand.
GGACTCTTCTTGCGCCAGTCTGCTTACTTGTTACAATACAATGCGGTATTGTTGCATTTGTCAATCTCGAGAACTTAGCCGGTATTGTTCAATTTTATCTTAAACTGTTTAACCAGTGCAATTTGCTATAAAGATCCCGATATTGGTCTTAAATTGCCCGACGATTTCTTTACTCAAAACTCGACACGAAATCTGATACTCACCTATTATTTTCATAGCTTTCATTTTTAAGCAACTTCTAAAAAGTAGGCAGTTTTTAGTTTGATTGTATTACACTGCTGCACTGCTGTGTTCCAGCGTAAAGAGTAAGACAACCGGTGAAATTACTAGCACAAGAGGTTTCCTATCCTAGCTCTCTAGCCGGCACTATGGGTGGTGGTGCTCGCTTACCAGGTTACACATTTGCTCGTTTTCCTTCCTTATCGTATAAAAAATATGTGTTAATATTTCCTAATTTTTGGGCACGCGCCTTGTAGTCGAGATATATAATATATATATATAATATTATTAAGTTGCATGTGATATTTGAATGGAACGTCTATATACCACCCATCCAACCTCCGCGCGCTTCTTGCTCTAAGCATAGAGCATAAGAAATAAATTACTGTCGCTAAGAACAAACTAGCAAATTTATTGGAAATCCTTATTCATTGGGACCCCAAGATACGGGTCTAGCCTAGTTTGGGGATCGCCAGATATTTTCTTTGTTTGTTTTCATTTCATGTTTATATTTTGGGTATGAGTTGATAAAAATTATGTAAATCTTTGTTTGTCAATAATCCGTTTTTCCTTTTTCTTCACTTATTATTGAATCGCAAGATCACCGCATATATATAATTTTCATAATCATCGATCAAGCATATACGTGCAAAACCACCGATGGAGTAAAGATGAATGAGAAAATCCCATCCTTATTTATTTTGTCCTTCACCATAAAACGTTCGCTATTAGCCTATTTATTGTGGCCTTCAAGGCACATTAACATTATTTTAATAATAATCTAAAAAAAAACAAAAGCAACCAAGGTTAACAAAGTCAGACCTTGATTGCTCTCTTAGCCAATACCCACGGAGTGCATCTTGTTATGGATATCAATACAGCAATGACTTAAACGGTTGTGGTTCGGAGCAACAATGACCCCTCGTTAAGAAGCTTCAGTATAGGAAATACCTTGGATTTTGTAATCATTGTGGTATGCGTGATCTTATTTGATGCATCGGTAAACATTGGCATGGACGCGTAGTTGTTAATACCAAGTATTTTAATAAATTGATTAGGTACGGGAAATACTTATCATTGTTTTTTTAATTGAAATTGTTTGGCATTTCGGCATAAATTCATAAATTCTAAATTACTAATTTAACATTTTGGCCACTTCTTCAGTCAGTAAAGTTTGTAAGTAAAATCAACTCTTTTTAATGTTTGGCATAATGACACGGTACAAATTTTCTGTTGAGACGCGCTGGCACTTTTTCAGGTCTCTGACAGAATACCAGCACTGCAGCTATTCGTAGTTGCAGTCCATGCTGAGTCAGCGCCTATTCCCCACAACATCACATGGCTCTCTAATATTCAAAATTATTTGCTTTCCCTTTCTTTATTAGTTATTTTAATGTTAATTTTAAATATCTTTTGGAACCGTGTTGCATGTTATTTTATAAGTTGTTTTTACTTTTGTTAATTACCAATGCTGTTTTGGGCCATGTATGTTTTGTGGTGATTAAAGTTTTTATCTATCTATTTATTTATCAAATGCTTAGTCGAAGACTTTAGTGATTCCAACTTTTTACGGTTTGGAAGGTTAGTTCTGAGGGGTTACCACTAAGTCTTAATGCGATTCAGTTCTGGTTCGCTCGCTGTCAGATCCATACTAAAAATGCCAGCTAAGACCTCAACTGAGTGGGAATTGAATCGCATTAAGACGTCATGGTAAGGCCCCTGTTCGTTTGATTCTGCTGCATGACTATTTAAGAATGTCGGATAGATTCCAAACTGTCGAACTAATTATCTGATACATCATAATAATAACATGAGGAATACGGTGTATTGCGTTAATTTTGTCAGAAGCTCACGATAGTTTTTTTTTTATTGAAAAATAAATAATCAATGTTTCAACTTGTAAACAAAATATCACAGCTTACCCAGTCTGTAAAAAGGGCGCTACAAATTCAGTAAAGCGTGGTGTTTTTTTTTTTTTTTTTTTTTTTTTTTTTTTTTATGTGAATAGGAAGGCAAACGAGCAAGTGGGTCACCTGATGGTAAGTGATCACCACTGCCCATAGACACCCGCAACCCCGGGGGGATTGCAGATGCGTTGCCAACCTAGAGGACTAAGATGAAATGCCTCTTGTGCCCGTAATTTCCCCGGCTGTCTTACTCTCCACACCGGAACACAGCAGTGCAAGCTCTGCTACTTAGCGGCAGGATTAGCGAGTAAGATGGTGGTAGCGATCCGGACGGACCTTGCACAAGGCCCTACCACCCGCAAAATGGTGTAATACAATAGGCCGGTAACAATATTTTGAAAGCTCACTAAGTACCACATTCATCGGATGGCACAATGTGTTGCCATTCACGGTCGCCATAAGCCTGGTTTCATAAGCAAACGGAAGTTGACATTTATTTTGTGATGTAGCAACTTTTATCTCCACACGGGCCTTTGTATGTTGCCTTAACCAGCGACGTCGAAACGGTGTCATTGAACGTCGCGTCGGTGCTTCCTTTTAGTAACAGTGCACTAATTGGAGCTATTTAAGCTGTGATTTATGTTGCCAATGTAACTGTTGTACTATAACACCAAGTGCATTTTTATTTTTGCGTAAGTCTTTTAAATTTAATAAGTTTTGTCTAGATTATAATTGCACATCCAAATTAAAACCATTCTGTAACACCAGTTGTGTTTTTTAGAATCATCAATGGATGATTCTAAAAAAATGACATTTTGAAATAAAATAACATTTTATTTTAACTTATGTAGGTACATTTAATTTACTTATGATTTAATGTGTATTTGACATTGCAATTTTATTGTTTAATGTTTAATGATTTAATGGGATTATTGCCTAAATAAACAATTTGTTTATTAATTTATTTAGTTGACAAAAGTGTAAAAAATAGGTTCCAGTATCATACATTTACATCATTGCTTGGAATGTGATATGTTCACTTGCTTCCATCTTACTTAGTCCAGTCAAGTAAAACAAAAGAACAATCCAAACCGAAGCTAAGCCGAGCCTTTTATCGTCAAACTACGAGTTAAAATCTCATACACTTTGTAAATTGTCACGTATACGGGTGTTCGGGAGATTCGTCCAGAGATTGTAGTTCATCCATCAAGCCGAATGTCAAAACTAATACGAACGTAGTCCCGTGAGAGAACGGCGATCGTTCCCGTAATTATGCGTTTCAATGCAGCCGATGTTATCAGATTAAAATTGGCAGGCGATAGGGGATGACGAGATAAATTAAATAGATTTGGAGTGGATGCGTGGGTCCTTACTTGAATCTTATTAGAAATTTAATGATTTTATTAATAAGATAAATAACGAGTTGCCAGTTGTAGTAACTGTCCACATGGCTCCTAAAACCATTATTATTATACGTTTCATTTCTACATACATACATAAATACATAAATCACGGTCGTCTTTTTCCCATATGGGGTAGACAGAGCCCAAGGTAAGAAAACCTTTTAGCATAGGTGGTAAGGCGAATGAAAATAGAGATGGGTTGCTAACCGCATCGCCTATAACATGATCGCCTAAGGATATCTTAATTTTCGCCTTACGTTTCATTTCTCTACATAAAAATTTTCCTCTTATTTATTCTAATTAGAATGTTAATTATCCTTGTATGGAACTTCCTGATTATCGTTTTTATTTTCACAGCTAACCTTTACAAGTACCTGAATGACCTATTTTTTTTTGGTAAGTTTTCTAAAAATTAAACCTAGCTAGATCGATTTAGTGCCCCGAAACTCCCTGCAAACGAGATTTCCTCAAATCGTTGGAGCCGATTCCGAGATTCAAATTATATATATACAAGAATTGCTCGTTTATAGTTTAAAGCTTCTGAAGTAAAGTTCTGTACCCAATAGAAATAAAAAATCTCATTGCCCAACTAATCTAATAAGAAACAACTGCTGAAAAGAAAACTCTTCCGATAGGGAGTAAATTATTAGCAAATGGGCAGACTCGACAGATACACATAACTTTATATTTTTATTTTGTAATGGCCGTTAAAGCTGTAAGGTTCTGGAGTGGCAAGCGCCATTTTGGTAGGCCTCCCGCAAGGTAGACAAACGATCTGGTAAAGATTGCAGCAAGCCATTGGCTGCGGGAAGCATAAAGCAATTGTAGTGAAGATCCTTGGGGATGGCAAAATGTCCAGCATTGAACGTCATCCGGCTTATAATGATTAAGAATTTAGTGTTATCAGTATTTTCTTCATTATTCACCTTACAATTGCCGTGAATAGCACTTTTTTGGCGGATTGTAACTTTCCAGCACATAAGCAAAAATTAGCCACGAAAATGATAAAAGTTTCAATCAATCATTGAATTAAAATATAATGACCACATTTACCTTTCTATTGAAATTCTATGAATCACATTCAAACTGTTTTTGTGATAACCCGACAAACGTTTCATCCGCAAGAGACCGCTAGTTTTCCCAGCAAAATGTGTGTCAAATTAATTTACGTTTCATTACACACAGTTTTGTTAGCGTAGTGTAAAACGAGTCTCTATTTGTTGAAGAAAATAACGAACCAGCACATAAGGCAGTATCTTAATTTCGAAATTTGAATTCGAATTGAAGTGCTTGGTAAAGTTTGCGGAGAAACCCGTGGAAGGAGGAGAGGTCCATGTCCTAATTGTCCTAGTTCGACAGTGGACTGCAATGTATAACCACCAACGAACACGATACTAATGATGTGCCTTTATTATTTTTATTAAACACTAGCGACCCGCCCCGGATTCGCACGGTATATTATGCATGTATTTTTTATACCTATAAACCTTCTCCAGAATCAATCCGTTGCGTAGTTTTAAAGATTTAAGCACACATGGTGACGGACAGACAGCGACAGCGACTTTGTTTTATACTATGTAGTGAAACAGTCTACGCGTTGCAATCACATTTTCATTCCGGGGTTATACAAACTATATTCGTGTCTTCTTTTAACGTGATAAAAGCTAACTCTCTTGTTAAAAGAATGCTCAATAAGCTTATGTTAAATTGACCTAACATTCGCTTGTGTTTAGATTCCAATTTCGCATTTGCTTTTGTCAGGCCTCGATAAAATAAAACAATAAATAGTTTGTAACCGGTATGCAAATTTCATGAATAAGCCATGACAATTTGGGGTTACTACATTTTTATCTGCATTTACAGTACCTAGGCGATACCTTTGTGTCTCATTATGTGTGAGCCATTCTTTGACTTAGATATCTTATCTTATTATTATGTAAGATTGCTCTACGTGTGATCTAAAGCTTCATCGGCAAACCAATGAACTCTGGATTATTGATAATAATAAAACTGTTTTGACAATGGTTAACGCTTAATGTTATGATAAGCATGACTATTGACTCACCATTAACACAGAGTCACAAGAATATAGCTTGTTTTAATATTAATTACTGACCTAATCGCGGCGTCAATGACCCGTCCACGCTTAGAACAATGATATTGTAGTTATAACATTTAGTTTCCTTATAGACATAACAAGGACGAAACTGTCATTCCGTGCCGTTGAATGATACTTAAACATAATATATGATTGATTAATTTAATCTAACGCTACTTTTCTAATCCGCAATCACGCGCGCAAAGGGAAGCTACTTTGAAATTCGATTTTCGTAGTTCGGGTCTTACCGTCCTGCTCAGTCTCAAATTAATGACAATTAGTATGAGCGGAATGGCACCAAATGAACTTCGATAACCAACAGCGATCACAGCGTAAGGCCACGGATCATGAGGCGTCGTTGCGGAGTAGCAAAGCTTAAGATAGCTGTTTATTTATTACTGTAACGATTAACGGGTGGGTAAGGATGCGAAGCGAAGCGTTACGCGGAGTAGCAATGTAATGGATTTGTTTCTTGGATATATTGCTAACACAATAGGGCGGTTGAAACATCTTGTCGTCTTACTCTATTTTATACCTACCTAGATTAATGATTAATATAAAAGTCAGTCTCATAAAATAGGCCATCATTTTCATCTAATTTAAATCGAATAAGAATCTAATTAGATTGATTCAACATTAACTGTGAAGCCTGTACTGTTTGTCACGGTGATTTGTAATGTTAACAAACATAGAACTGATATTTAAAAAACCTTATTGACTCTCCGACTCAACAACGCGCAGCCTAAAACCTAGAAAGCTGAAATTTTGAAAGTAATCAATTTTTATGACAGTTTCTACATGAGATTTCTTGGCTGACTATATAAAAGGTTCGACTTATGATTTAGAATAGAAAGAAATAACGTTTTATCAACATCTGGATAATGATAAGCAATAGGTAAGACTATAAAGGTTCAACAAAGGTCCACAATCGATCGTACATGCCCTTTGAAAACCCTCTTGCAAACTGATTAGACAGTAGTTAATGAAATAAAACAAAATGTACAGTGTAATTCAATGACTTATAAATTATGCGATAGTAATGATTGCTTTGGCTTATCGCGTATCTTTATTGACGTTACAATCAGCCAATTAGCGTGTCCACACACAAGTGGCATTGTCGGTGCTTGTATCAATACAAGATTTTGTTTGTTTGCATACGAATTATTACCCTGTGTGCATATGAATAACAACGGCTGCATTTTAATACAAAGGGCCAGTTGCCTTCTTGAATTCATTCACACAGGTTTATTGAACAATTGTAATACCGCCTGACTCTGGATGTTGGAGTTTATTTCAATCCAAGCTTCCCATACAAAGCTGAGCATAGACCTTTTCTCGGAATGAGAGCATATGATTATGTTTGCCAAAAACCTAATTTTAAATTGGAAAAATGTATTTACGAGTATATAATGTCAAACACAAATTTCGTTAAGTTTACAACGTTCGCGATGAAAAATCTAGCAAGCGACATGATTTAATTTTGGAGCCTGAAATTTGTAGCCATCCGGCTCTATCACACTGATCGCCTATCAGTTTTTAAATATAATTACAACGTTCACTATACTCATATATAGGTATTTGTACATATAAAATTGTTCCGAAAACAAATTCTATAAATTGAATTCGTAAAGACAAAATAGCCGAAATTGTATACAATTTACGAGCGGGAATAGCAATTGTTTCTCAATTTGCCATACCGATAATACAATGAAAACATTTTAATTCGTTTAATAAGGGAAATGAGGAATTAATTAATATTTTGGTCTCCCATTCTCTTCGGAATGTATTTCAATTTAATCATTTTACGTATTTCCAAAGCAAAGTGGGATATAAATTAAAGGCATTATAAGTATCAAAACGTCAGTATAATTTAATTACCGCTTTAAGATATCTTTGTACATTTTTATACAAAACAATAATTTTTATTACGACTAATAATTACAATCCAAAAATTACATTTATTAAAGTTTATAATTGTTAAATCTAGTATCACGATTTAGCTTAATTATAGAATAATAGGTACATAAAGCGATTACACCTAAGCCCATTAACTGTAACATCGCAAACGTAGATTATATTACCGTATTTTTTCACCATAAAGTTAATAAGCACATTAATAATACGCCAACATACACTTATCTTGCTTTTAGCTAAAAATAATTTACAAACATTTCTGCATAAAAAAATCTGCTATTTTTTTAATAATAGGTCAAGGTAAAAAAAAACTTCTTTATATAAGCGAATATGAGCGACTTTACAAATATTGTTTTTAATTAATGACTAACATAGGCCTTGATGATAAATACATTTGAAGTAAAGCTTTATATAAATTATCATTACTACATCTTAAAAATTTAAATATGATTATTATAGGAAATCATGAAAATCATCTTAAACTATTTGGTGTTGCTTTACAGTGACTGTTCAGTGAACATTTTTCACAGCTTCAATAAACTTTGTAAATACGATTAATATTAAATTTAAACATTTGAAAGTTTCTTCGTAATCAGACTCAACATTTTCACGCGATCTTTGTACAAAATATTGTTTCGTTATTATTCGTACTACACCATTAGTATCGTACCATAAGATGCTAGATTACGTATGTGAGAAATTGACAGAATGGTACGTTAATATTTACAGTGTTATTTACAAAGTCATACAAGTATTTTTCGTTAGAACATTTAAGCAGCTATATTATTACGAGAACAAAACGAATGCGGGAATAAGTAATAAGATTGCGTCTCAAACAAAGTACGTGCGGCCTTTAGCTGAAGCGCTGGCCGTAATAGAGCGAGGAACAGAGGGAGAAATATCTTCTACCCTAGAATATACGTGACCACTGCTGGGTGACAGCCGCAGGTCATAATTAAACCGAGGACATGTCCGGTTGTCGATCGACATGTAGCTATTGTTCGAATTGTTTCCTTCCCCATACGTGTTATCCGATGACGGAGAGCTTTCGTTGTGCGATGATTCCCCGTCGTTCCTCTTACAATACTGTAAGGAATTCGTGAAATTCTGCTTTGAGCAACAATCGTTTGTAACCGGCATCGTAGTGTACCTTAGCGTTGGAGTCTGACGCAAAGACTTCTTGAAAACGCTCTGCTCTGAGCCTTTTACTGTGATAATAGTATCGGTTGAATTGAGAAGAGCAATGAATCTGTCCCAAAACCGAGGGTCGTTCCAGGATACGTTTTTGAACTTATCTAATACAAAACAGAGTTCGTCATTTATTTGGTTGTTGTCAACTAACTTAATAAATATTACTTTGTTCAAGTCACTCCTATTTAACGACTTTAAATAACTATAGAATATGTTTTTGAAATGAATGTCACATAAATCGCCACATATGAAATTTGTTGTTATGACAATGATGAGACGCTTAGATAATTTCGACGACTTGGAAAAACTGTCAATGGTGAGTATATTGAGCGGCGACTCATTCCTAATCGGCTTCCTGGAAATCATTTTCCTGAACTCTAGTTCGGACATTATGTTGTGATTCACGAAGTTATTATCTTTGGTATTACATATCACGTAATAATCGTACATGTGGTTAGGATTTCCGTCCAAGACATGATCGACTTCCGGGCATGCTTGTTCTTTGAACAAAGGTACACCATATTTTGTGTAAAACCAGTCACTGACCTCATACCGGAATGCGTAAAATATAGCACCTATTAGACAAATTACTACAATTATAATTATTACGCCGCAGATGACAGCGAAATAATTATTTGGAAGAAATATCGATTTTGATACAATTTCGTCTCGAGAGACACTCGGGTCGCTTATAGATCCCATGTACTCTTTGCAGTGACTCAACACTGAAGCTATAGTTATCTTAGTAGGCTTGCCGTCTGTGTCAGTGCATAACATCTTTTCGGGATCTCCGGGATCTCTACGTAACCAAGAGTCTAACTCAGCAATACTTTTACAGTCACAAGAGTATTGATTACCTTCTATAGATACGTGAGCTAAACTTTTGGAAGCAGACGCTAACAATTTCCAAGGGAAAAAGTTAACGAGTTTGTTGTCATCTATCCTAAGGACTGAAAGAGATTTCAGCGATGAAAATGTATTGTTCGCGACGTGAACAATAGCGTTGTGGTCTAAATATAATTCATTCAAATTATTCAAATGTAAAAATTCGTCGCCTTTTAATTCGACTAATTTGTTGTTTTCTAAATGCAAAACTCTGAGCGAATCAACGCCTTTGAAAGTTTGATTGTTAACTTCTTCTAACTTGGTGTTATTTAGGTACAAAACCTGTAGCTTCTTCTTGCCTATGAAAACATGATTTCCCAGGTTGCTTATATCGTTTCCGTCTAAATATATTTCGGTAGCATCCATCGGAATTCGTTCCGGAACTTCTGTGTAGCCAGCGTTCGAACAGTCTACTACATTCGCATTCCACGTGATGTCGTGATAGCATCTGCAGTTACTCGGACATATCATTTCACAATCGCATGCAACAAAGTCACAACAATGGCAAAGAGCGAAACAATGACTTTCGTAAGGGCAAAGAAAATCGGAAGGTGACATATCTATTATAGTCTTTTTCTCCTTAGTTCGCGAGTATACGAGCGAACACTGTGATTTATCTAAATCTAGTACTCGCGGGTATTGTCGACTGTGGCTCAAATAATTAATGCGTTGAATCCATTCCATCGAACAATCACAAACAAATGGGTTTTCACTTATAAAGAACTCGGGCAGGTCGCTATCTTCATCTATTTGATCTAACCTAAATGCATTCATGTCAAGTTGAACCAGTTTGTTATTATTTAACGTCACAATTGATAGTCTTTGTAGTTTGGAAAACGTGCCGACTTGGATGTGCTGTAAATTGTTATGGTTCAAATAAAGCTTCTCTACCGATTTAGGTATTGACGTCACAGTTAGTTGTGAAATATTATTATAGCTCAAGTCCAATAGTTTGATATTTACGTCTGATTGCATGTCATCGTTAACAAAATTTTCAATATAGTTTTGATGCAGATCTAACCATTCCAAACTATTAGGGAAACTTCGAAAATCGAATGACAAGATTTTATTTTGAGACATATTAAGCCATACTAAACTATTCAATGTGCTAAAAATACCATCAAAAGTAGTGATTTCATTTCCATCCATCCGTAATAGTTTTAAGTTTACGTTTTTACGAAAACAACCTGGTGCAACATGTTTGATGCTGTTAGAGGCTAAATTTAATACCTGCAGCTGAGGCAAGTGTTCAAAAGTGTCTTCATTTAAATATGTAACTTTGTTATCAACAAGCCGCAAACCGAAGAGTTCGGACAGACCGCGAAAGTTTTCCTGGTTCAGATGGGTTATATTGTTGTTTCCGATGTCCAACGACCTCAGAGAGCGTAATTTGCGAATCGATATTGGAATGGCAGATAAAAGATTATCGTTTAAGCCTAAGTCTTCAATAGTAGTCATATTATCAAAAGCGTTCTCTTCTATATGCCTGATCAAGTTATTGTCAACAAAAAGTTCATGCAATACATGCAAATCAGTGAACAGGTGGGAATGAATGTGAGTTAATTTGTTGTTCGACAGGGTCAAGGAATGTAAATTTCTTAGTTCCTCGAAAGCGTGTTCGTCTATAGAAATAATGTCGTTATGATCCAAATTTAATTTTTGCAAACTGTACAAATCATGAAACAAATAGCGGCCAATTTTGTCTAAACGGTTATACGAAAGGTTCAATATGACCATCCGCAGCAACCCAGTAAACGTATCCTTATTTATCCATTGGCTAGTCAATAAGTTACGTGATAAGTCCAAGATTTGCAGGTGTTCTAAACCATTGAAAAGTGCTGGAGGCAACACATTCATGGTATTGTTACTGAAATATATTTCTTTCAATGATGTCGTTTCTGAAAATAGATCAGGGGGAACATCATTTAAAAAATTACTCGATAAGTTTAGAACCTGTAGGCTTATAAGGCCTTCAAAAGCATTGTCTTCAAGAGTAGAGATGGCATTATTTTGCAAAAACAATTTCGACAATGATCGCAGCTTTGACAAACTGTGGTCAGTTACAACAATCAAATCGTTATAAGACATGTCAAGAACTTCTACAACTAAGTTGCAACTTCTTACGCTTAAGTTTTGCTCTCGAAACGAGTCAGAAAATCCAATCGTCTTTATATTTTGCAAGTGATTGTTAGTCATATTTAAAGTTTTTAAACTGTATAGTGAGCAAAAAGTTTCCGTTTTAGTGCTCCAAATGTTGTTGTCACTTAGATTTAATTCAATTAACTCGTTGAGACCTGCGAAGGCTTGCTCGTGGATCTCCATCGTCATAGCCGACCATTCACTGTTGTAAGTTGTCACGTGCAAGCGCTTGAGATCTCTAAAGTTCTCAAACGCACGTGCCGGTATCTGCCGTAGCTTGCACTTATCGAGGAAAAGTTCTCGCAACTTGGACAAGTTCGTGTGCTTGCCGGTTTTTTTTTCCGTCTGAGCGGTAAGAGTGCTCTCAAAAAACAATATTTCACTGCATTGAACGCGCAGTGACGTGACATCGTCGTAGTGTGTCCTGGAGATGTTCTGCAGCAGGAGTTCCAAACTGCTTATGGTTCGGATCTTGCAGAAGAGCACCACATCCTCCGACGCTTCCGTTTCGGGGCTGCGGTATGCGCACTCGTGCGGCATCTCGGCCGCGGTGTTCCTTTCGACAACATGACAGTAGACTAACACATACACTATCAGACGATTAAAAGTTCGGCGTTTTTTCGCGACAGTTTGTTTTATTGGCATTTTACGGTCATACGCGTGCGATGCGGCATGGAGGTCGGCTGTGCCATTTATGAGGACGCGAAGTGGTTGATCGCATCATAAATATTCACGCGGTGTGAACGACATCGCGAGTCGCGTGGCATGGGAGCGGGCGGCGCGGGCGCGGCGGGTGAGTGGCTTGGACGGCGGCTGCCCACCGACTGAACGGGTTCGGTGGCTCCGCCCCGCGACGCCGGCCGCCGCCCCGCGCGCCGCCCGCCCCGACGCCTGTAAGAAACTTCATCTCATATTATCAAGGGTGCATAAACCGTTGAATTATTCCCGTGCGGCTGTATCGGACATTAATTATAAACAAACTGAGATAGAGCGTTGTTTTTATTAAATACGCAAATTCTTGCTAACATTTTTTTATTGTTGCGTCTACTTTCTCACTTTCAAACTAACAACAGCTTGAAAACAATAGGAGCAACTTAAAATTCCTTAAGTTAGGAATATTACGTAACGTATTGCACTGGATATAAAACGAACTTTTTCTAAACAATACTCCTTAAAAGGCTAATATCGTCACATCGCGAACACCTGTTGTGTTCTGAACAACTTCTAACTTTTTACTCAGGCCCGTTTCCCTCGAAAATGAGATAAAAGCCTTGCAAATAGTTTTGTGCGACACCACATGTTTTAGAAGTTACTGTCTTCACTTATTCCGTGGTCGACAGGAACCGCTTAAGAAGGTAGCTATAAAATTCGCTTATGAATTTCTGTCTTTATAAAATGTAGAGCAATTCGATAAATATGTTGGGGACTTAAAGTTACACTTTCGAAATCAGGATTAAATTAATTAATGGGTTTTATGTACAATAAATAGTTATACACACATACATATACTTTAAAGAAATATTGACCTTTAAAGGAGTTACGAATCGACAGTCCTAATATTTGGTAGGTAGGGTGTTGTTAAAACAGAAAATAGCATTTCTTAGAACTAAAAGTCAGGGGTATCAGCCAGGACTCAAGAAGCATATATTTTGCAGTTGCCAGGGAAGGTCATGTATTCATGCGAGACATTTAGTCTAATTTTGGATTTCTTCAAATTTCTTCTTACTTTACTCGCTGATATGTTAGTGTGCGTATTCTGTGTAGCTATATCAAACTTTCTAAGCTTTGAAAATCACTTCGACTCAGTGGGTAATTCTTCATTTACGTTAAACATTTACGATTTTGATACACATCGTCATTTCATCTGTTCCTATTACATTCGAAAACAATTATCTATAAACGTACTTTACGTTTTAGTAACCTTCTAGTCTGGAACCGCATCTGCAATTCTCCGGTTTTGTGGATATTAACCATCAGATAACCCACCTCCTTTGTCTTTCTTGTCATATAAATAAACACAAAGTTAACCGGTCAATCTTTTCATTCAAATGATGCAACATTAATGTAAGAGGAAGAAAATTGGGTCATATCCAAGCCTTGAACCGCAAATTAAGGCACACCCAATGTTTTCTCTAATCTGTATCCGCCTTAACCATCTAGTGGGTGGTCCAGCCATCAGGTATCACGAGCTACAAATTGCCGTGTACTCGTTTGTGCATACCCATGGCTCAATTGCCGTACAGGGCCAATTATTACGTAAACTCTTCCCATGGGCTAGTTGGTATGCTCTTCAAGCCTTATTGAGTCCAAGTATGTAATTACGTGAGCTAGCTTTTTTGTGTTTTTTTGCTATTGAATTATTTATAAGTTGGTAAGTAAATAGTTGCGTTGTTAGGGTAATAATGAGAGGTAGTATCCGGTATTTCGTGAATACTTTTGTTTTGATATTATTGTACATTCCGCGGCTGGGTTAAGGCCTTTTCTTTTCACAATAAATTTAAGTCACTAACACCGTCATTTTCCGTGGATCTGATTCTGTTTCTAAATTGATATTTATGATATTATTATAAGCCGACATCAGTCTCAACTTCAATTTTAACTAAATACGTATCATTCTAAATATGACAATAATAATGGATAATTTATTCCGTAGAAAGCATCAATTTCTCGAAACAATAGAGCAAAATGTTCGCAACTATTGTATGGTATTCCAATGAAAAGTTTCTAGGCTGAATTGTGATTAAACCTTTAGAAACACTGACTGGAATGTACTTCGTTATATTGAAACTTTATGTCAATACGTATTGAGTTATATGATCCAATACGGCAATATATGACCCTTTCATCTATAGAAATTCACTACAATGATCGCTTGTCAATAAAATACATCCAAACATCGAAGCTGACTCGATTGTGCCTCCATTTATGCAGATGAGTAGTCGTATTTGATGTTGGAGTAGAAATAGTTGTATGTTACAATTAATAATCGTATTCTTTGAGTATTAACCAAAATTGCGGGTAACCGTTAGTCCATACTAATAGTGGTATTCCGAAAATATGTATATTGTATGTACATATAATATGTATGTCTGTTGGGATTTGGTATTTAGATTTATTTTCAGCCCCGGGGAAGAACGTAGGATACTTTGGAAAATTACATAGGTAATTCCCGCGGGATAGCAATAAGCGAATTCTGCGCAGACGGAATCGCGGGCAACAGCTAGTAAGTTATATTTTGTTCTCAGTTACTCTGACACACAGTAAAGTCAAAGTTATTTCTTGTTCGTGGAAAATGCGCGCACAAGATGATTTTAAACAACTTAAAGCCAATTTAATTTATGAACCTTATTATTTTAAGCTCTGCAAATAACTAAAGTAAAAACTAAACGCATCGCTGCGCACGGGCAGGCTTATTTGGGCGTTCTTTGTTTTATTTTCCCATGAGTTGGTTTTTTGGTAATTATATTCACCGCTGGAAAGCTGTAAAGAGCGGTTATCGAGTGAGCTCGTCTCGCCCCTAGCAATAATCACCTTGTTAGCGTTAGGGATGGGATAGTCATCGATATATTTAGCAGCATTGTTTTAACTGATTATTTTAGTGTAACCGAAAGATTTTGTTAAGATAACGAAAAGTTTTGATTTTTTATTCGGAAACTAAACCTTAATAGACTATTTAATTATTAACCTACTTAATTTTTGCTGTCTTGAAGTTTCAGGAGAAATAGTTGAAAGAAGAAAGAAATAAATAAGATTATTAAAATTCTAGAAGGTGCTATTAAACATAAATATACCTACCAAAAGGTTCATTTTAGGTTGCTATAAATATACGATCGATACTAGGTATATCAAATACTATTTTGTTCAATTTGTAATCGATGTTTTTTCATCAATTATGTCGACCTGTCTTTAGCAATCAATATTGTTTTGACATGCGGTGCCCATTTTAGGAAAAAAAAACAAAAACAATACGAGTAATTATATACACAGACTCAACCCTTAAAAACAAAAGATATCCGAACAGTAAAAAAAATATCGCCACGATTTTCTTCTATCGATATTCTAGTCCAGCACTCGGTAGAGGCTAAACGGTATGCATATTAAATTTGATTCGCGTGCTGAAAGCGTATTTTTTTTAAGCCGGCAAGTGGGTTCTCGCTTTATTTATTAACCTTATTATTAACCGGCGCCAGCGAAAACTTTGAAGTTAAACTTCGTTATGTCACACTCTGCCGGTGTCCTCAAACAATATGCATTTTTAAATACTACTCAAAAGTTTGAACTCGCGAAATGCGCGAGTTTTTTTTCTTAAAAGCTTACGTGACGCAATATTTCATGGTTAATGTTACGTTATTTGGTTTTTGTAAGTAATTTTCTTTTAGGCTGTTGTTATGAAAATTCAAAACCAAATTCCCTGAAGATTTGTGGAGCTTTGTCGAATACTACGCCGTTTATGTATTATTTTAGGAAGTATTAAATTTTGCCTTTGCAAGTCACTAGGACCGATAATTTTTATGAGGTTTTGATATGGTATGTAAACCTTGGTAACTGCCAGCTCATTGCATTAAAAAAACATAAGTATGATGACTCCAAACAGGAAACATTGCTTCTAATTCTTATTTATGTCTATGATCCCAATTTAGGCAACTTGCTAAAAATGATATCATGAGACGAATAACGATACATGAACGCATTTTTAAAAATAGAAAAGTTCCCCTCCGTGTCGTGTGTTTACACTATACTCTTGACGGTGAAAAATTAAATCGTACGTCAGGCTCGTAGCTAAAATGACAACCCGACGTGTGAGCAACGTCTCTTGCTTACCAACCGATCTGCTTCCCTTTCAAACTTCTATACCCCGTATTACCACAAAAGCAGAGATAAATTTTCGTTGATACTCCAAAAAACAAATGAAAACGTACCCGTGTTAACTGTAAAATAAACACAGTGTAAATTAGTGCTAGAAGCATTCGGTACAATTAACATGTAGAAGAGAGGCAGTTGGAATCCGACAAGTCATTAGTCATGTTTTGGTGATAATCTTCGAATAACATTTGTCATTTCTGTGTAACTGAACTATTGTCTGTGTGAGGGGAGTTATAAAGCATGCTACGTATTTGGTATGGCTAAAGTGCGTTACAGTATTGTGTTTCAAAGATAGAACTAAAGGCGTGGGCGGAACGTTACACGAGAAGATACACGTTTTAATGGATTTAATAATGTTACGTTTTACTACAAAAACCAAGCAGTTTTGGGGAGTACAAGTATTTATACTAGAGATGCGTCGAATATAGATTCCACCGAATACTAACGCGCTTACCGAACCGAATATTTGGCGAAATTATTCAGTTCAACTCAATGCCCTTATCACCCGTTAGAAAACTGATTTGTACAGGTACAGGTCCGTGCGGTGCGGCACGTGTAAGCTGTCAACTCTGCCTCCATCGTCCGTCGACACCCTGAATTATTGTTAATAAAGCTAATTTAATAAATAAATATTATTACTTTTTTAACTTGTACTTCTGGTTTATTTAGTTTATTAATTGTTTGGTAAATATTCAGCAACCTAACCGAATTAATTCGGCCGAATACGAATATTTAAAATTATGTCGAACGTGCCGAATACCGAATAATTACCGAATGGTCGGCGCATCTCTATTTTATACTTACTCGTTTTGCTGAAAAGGCAATCTTCGAAATGTTATCCTTTCAGGTTTAAATGTTAACTGTTGTTGATAAAGAGTATGTAAATAAAATATGTCTTAGTATTTAAATAATTACGCATTTTACTAAGTATTTTCAGAAGACTTTTCACACGGGTGACTTAAAATCGTGAGTGATTAAAATGATGCACATTATGGTAGGTTTAGTTAATTGTATACATACATACATACATAAATTACGTCTTAATCCCTTACGGGGTAGACCGAGCCTAAGGTAACAAGACCCAAAGACCACATTTAGCATGATTGTGGGCGTATGGATGGAAAGGGGAATTAAAACAGTGATGGGTTGCTAGCCACATCGTCTATACAACATGATCCCTAAGATTTTCGCCCAATCCCTCGATGGGCATTTACCATCTGCGCGGGAAGAGAAGCAACTGGTACATTCTATGTTTTTTCTTCGCTCCCAGACCAGCATGGAAGAAATATTGTATTTCATTCAAATTTGAACTACCCTACAATCTGGAAAAGAACTACGTCCAACTTGCATGTTCTGACATAGACAACTAATTTTTTTACATACAAACAATACAAGTTAAATAAAATCTTAAATTCTTGGAATGAAGAATTTATAATTATTCCAAAAGGCCTTCAAATAATTGCATGTAAAATTGCCAATAAAATTGCACAGCAGCGATAAAGTCATAATTATCGTGTATTGGCTTATCGGTATCATATCGATAATTTTTGTTTGTATTCGGAATATCATACGTATTGTCCTCGTATTAATGAAATTAATAGCACGCGCATAACTACATTGATTTGTTTAAATAAATTATAAATAATGAAGTGTTGAAATTCAAACATTAAATACTGCTTGTTTGTAATGATTAAGGGTAACTCTTTATCTTTCAAAAATGTGATTAAAAAAAGAAGATAATTTTGACAGTTCAGATTTGAAACATTAATACAATACGTGCTTTAAACCACTGCAATCATAACTCTTCCGTTTCTTTTGCCAAAGCCAGGTAAAGAAGCACTCTAAGCATTTGCTTAGAGTTGTTCATTTGAACAACCTATCAGAAGTTAAGTAATTTGATGACTTTCTTGAGATTCTTAATAAAGTTTGTTAGATTTGACTCACATTTATGATAAAAAATTCATCCGCAGCAGATCTCTTAAAGAATGCTTAATTATTATACATTTTAATACATACATGTTGAGATTTCCCACCATAAAAAAAAAACCATTTTTATCAAAATAACACCAATTTGTCGCACCTTATAATGACATAATAATAATCAAATACTTTAATTTCGTAATCGACATCAAAGCCGTAACTTTAATCAACAACTTACTAAAACTGAACATAAATTAAACAAAAAAACCATCAAACCTCTCATTATAAGCTTTAACAATATTACCTACTTCTTATCTATTCGTTTAATTTTATTTTTATGGGTACCAATAAAAAAAACTCGACTAAACTCAAAAACTAACGTGCAATAAAACGCGGTTTATTCTCTAGTCGTAAACAGTATCAGATTTCCATATTATTATGTGGCGATATAAGTGTGGAGAAACATTCTGTATGATCGTGATTCTAGTATAATTCAGCCTAAAGTCGAACAAAGACGGATTTTCGATACAAATAAGGTTTTTATAGTCTCGCAATTCGAATCGTAAAAATTTAAGTCGTACCTAATAATCTAAACTTAATCCGTTCTTGACAGTCTATAAACCGATTGAGCCTTTTTATTGAGGTTTAAGTATAAAATCGTATCGCAATATTTTTATTTAAGTTTACAAAACTTTGAACATGAGAAAAAAAAACGTAATCTTGTGTTATAATTTCTTAATTCCCTTCAGTTGCACACCGGAACGCTAGGTACAGTTTATATACTAAGTGTTCTGAATTTCTGAAGAAGTTCTGGAGTCTTCAGCGGTCTGCCTGAAGTTACTAAACTTGATAAGCGAGTAAGATGATGGCGATTAATAAAATATCTTACTGATAAACTAGTTAAATACCTGATTAAAACATTTATAAATGTTAGAAAGAGCTCAGAATTCTTGCCTAGGAATTAGGCGTATCATGACATCTCTTAGTTCGTCCCTACTCCAAAAATCTTGTATCTTAAGATCGACGTGGAAACCAAATTAAATCGCAGGACACGTATGGTTTGGTCTTTGCTCTGTTTGTTCCGATGTTAAGCAGCATGTTATAGTCTTTAGCTCCTTCAATTGAATGAAGGATCTGTTGCTAATATGAAGAAACTTCAAAGCTAGCTCGCTTATTATGCAGCTTTCAATACCTATTGAAGCTATGTTAGCTAGAGGCCTATAACATACCATCACAATGAAATCGTTACCGACGCCGGAGCCTTAAATTAACGACATTAAAACAAGCTTCTCTCATTCAAGATAAGACCTTTCGAAGGGGGAATAAATTGGATCGCTTTATGCAACTGTGTTGCATTTTTTTAATGCATTTTCAAGAAAAACAGAGCGTGTTAAAATAACGTATGAAATTTGTGTATTTTTGTCTTTTCTTTATTGTACCAGATAGTTTTACACCACAACAGCATTAAGCATTAGTCTGCCATTTGGTAAATTAGTAAATACTTGGAGTGCATCACTTATGTTTTTTCAAAGGCTTTGTAACGTATTCATTAATAAATCTCTCTTGCAATAATTATGTAGGTACATTTAATTCAATGGTTGTTCCAGCGATTGGAATGTCTTACTTTCTTCGTCTTTTTTTCTTCATTCTTTTTTGCATTTGCATTCAGCCATTTTTCTCGTCAGTCGGTATAGAACAGTGGTAGAAAAAGACGGTGCACGCGAGCATGCGTAAGAAAGCATGAGCTCAGTTTTAAGTTATGTATTATTTAATGTAACCAGAATTACGACATAACACCATCCACATTGTTGGTGTATGATATTCTTAAGGTCCTCTTGCAAAATTGCCCCCTAACTCGAGTCACGTTCGGGCTATTAGTCCGCGGTACTTATATTAAAGTTTCATCGCGAAACGATCAATGAACCACTTTACCGTTTCGCGTGGAAAATATTTTATGAGTAGCGGAAGTGGACCGTGCTGACTGGTACAGGCAGGTGGCTTAACGGGCGGCGATTGAGCCCGGCTCAAAGTCGATCCTTGGGCTTGCAATCAGAGTGGTCATTGAGACGTGCAGCATTAAGAGGCTCTCGAAGAGGTCGATGACTGAAAGGTATCGCGGGTTTTGACCGCTCCGGGTTATGAGCTGCGGCTGGCGTGATAGTTTCCCGTTTTTTCGTCACATTTTTTACGCAATTTTAGTTGATTATACTAGTACAACGAACGACGAACAAGAACAATGAGCCACTGTGAAAAGTGCCCTCTTTTTATGTCCGTTGATGTAGGTGAGTGGACGGAAGCTTCAAATAATCCTCATATATTAATGAGTAAATTTGGCGTTTTTACCTAAAAAATTAAAAGTAGTAACATTTTTTTCTGTGTGCGTCTTGTTTCATCTTTAGTTTTCCCTTGCGTCAGACAAATGAAATGATACATAAACACGTCAACGTCTGATTAAAATATTTAAAGGCACCTTGAAACAAATCACAATTAAAACTATCCAATTAATATCGCAAGTTGGTACACAAATCCTCGCAGGGGTAATGTGATCCACACATGAATAATCCTTGAGTTTAAATTGAGCTCATAACTAGTGACTAGTTAAACAGTTTACATTGAACCTTCAAAGGTCCTTTATCTACAAGTTCATAACAGATCCGCTAATAAAGCGTATTCACCCCAATTATGCCGTGTACATATCGGACCTCGTCGCTTTCTGCTAACAACTAAGTTCCGTATCTGATGCCTTGGGCGCTTTTAGGCTCGAATAAAACGGGGTTTCATCACGTGTGTTGAAGTAATTGCTATCGGCATTGCCAAAGAATGATTAACGAGAGGTTTAGCTTTAGGTATTTGTCACATTGGGAACTCGTTAATATCATAGCGACTGCGGCCCGCATCCTGGTATGATTATTTCGCGGGAACTGGTCCGGTCCAAAAAAGGCATTTGTTTCTGAGCAGGTGCGTTCTATGGGTTATTTTTGCGTGCCCACTCAATAAGGCAGATTTACTTGAAAATCTACTAGATGTCTATAAAATAACCATGCTCGTCTGGGAGCAAAGAAAAAACATAGGATGGTACAGTTGCTTCTCTTCCCGCGCAGATGGTAAAAACCTGTCGAGGAAATGGGCGAAAATGGTAGGAATCATGTGATAGGCGATGTGGCTAGTAACCCAACACTATTTTGATTCCACTTTCCACCTATACGTCCACAATCATGCCAAACGTAGCCTTTAAGTCTTTCTACCTTAGGCTTTGTCTACCCTGTGAGTGATAAAGACGCGATTTATGTACGTATGTATGTATAAAATAACGAAGTAACTTAATGAGTGACTGAGAGACAACGTGGCACACAGCCTAAACCAATGAAGCTAGAGAATTGGGAAGTAGGTTTTTTAGTCTTGCCACGGAGTTGAGGTCGCGACAATTAAGTTAAATATACAGTGATGCAACATTTCTAACGCCGGCCTTAGTTATTATTTAATATCACAGTTACCGAAACGTTTCAGCATCAAAAGCTTAAAATACCCTTTGTATCTCTACTTTTATGATAAAAATATTAGTTAAGTTTTGATTGCGCCGTGCCTCTCTTTCTTCACTTTGGCGCGAGCTGTGCCAAGTATCGTGACTTGCGATGCCTAACGCTATCAACATACGTAATAACAGCACAAAATAAACCCCACCACAGAATATTGAGAGTGCATATATTATAATGTTCTCTTATAAAGCGCAGAGGGGGCCTGTTGGTGACATTTCATTGTACAATTTAAGAGGACAATAAAATATTTAAAATCATTAATTGGTACTTTCATGTTTTCTCCCAAGTTAAACGTCATTTTATTGTTTCTACTCCTTAATAAGAAAAACTATGTTTTTAGAACAGATGTCAGATACATTAAATGTCTTCAAAAATATTTGGGGCTTTCTCGGTCAACTTATATATACTCATAGAGTCCCATAGCCTCGCGAGTCCTTGCGTACTTTGTAAAAAACAAAATAGTAAGAATAACTGCCCAATTCACTACACAGAAAAAAAACAATATATAACGGACTTTATGTGTGCTCAAATAGTCTCCAAAATTACAAAACACGTGCAAAAAAGAACTAATTGAGAACCTTCTCCTTTTTTGTTTACTTAAACTTAAACAAATATGGTTATTAATTTTAATTTTGTTTATAAATCTAATCTCAGTAATTTTGTTTTCACCAGACAGTTTTTTACAAGATGGCTAACAATATGCGTATACCGGTTGCCAGGAAAGCGTTCACTATAGTAATCTCATTGCAAGAATGTGTGCGCCAGTGTATAGCGTAATCGTTGTCATTCCACGCAACAGCCTTTCCACGGATGTGCAATTTGCAATGGAAGGATGAACAAAAAAATAAGGGTGACGAAGCTTGAGGCAAATCCTGTTGGGGTTGCGTTCATTTCACGCTCTAACTCTGAATAGGCAGATAAGTTTATGTGAACAAAGCCTAATACGCATCCATTCTGCAAGAACGTGGGGCATCGCGGAATATCGAGAACTTTCCACGAGTCAAAAACTTTAGAATACATTGAAGCATAACAACGGCGATGAAACTGAATGAGTGGTAGTTGACGAGAAATGTATTAGTTTTTCTTTGTTAATTTGTGTTGTCGATGTTTTGAGGGGGGTAATTTTTGCTGCGAGCGTTTATGGATATTGCTATTATTCATAGTGCATTTAGATTATTGGCGCGTGTTTTTGTCACCGTGTCACCGCCAGTGTATTTGCTATGTAGATTTATGCAGTCTTTAGCTTATCTTACGGTCCGTTTGCTCAGTTAGGATACGCTCCATATCATTTGGCTTGTCGATACCATACGTTTGGTGTTGATACACACGTACTGCAGTTCACATGCATCGTTATGCATGTGATTGTGTTTGTTTGTATTTGGAGTAAGTAGAGGTACCTATGCTTATGAAATGGACTTCTTCTTGAAAGTAGTAACCACGGTTCGATGATATAGGTACCAGTAGTTTTTTTGGTCAGTCAAACGATCATGTGGGTCACTCCAAATGCATTGCCAATCTAAAGCGCTAAGACAACGTACCTCGTGTGCTGTAGTAAATTTATTTTGCCAGTGTCGAAAATTAACAAAGAATTGCAACTTAATCTATTAACTACCTCAAAAAAATCAAAATTCAAAATTCAAAATTTATTTTTGTCAATTGGCCGCCAAGGGCTCTTTTACATGTATTTTTTAAACTACCAGCGCATTCGGAAATCATTGCCAAGAAGAATGCGCTGCAAGAAACTTAGCAGAAAGTATTTTTTTTAAATAAAATGCACTAAGCCACTACAATACTTAAATTCCACTTAAATTAAATACATTTATAAAAGGGATGTAAAAGGTCCCCGAGCCTTAAATTATAATAGTCTACAGTAGAGATGTATAAAGTCTCTACTAGTCAAAGTAAAACAAAGTATGTTCTCATAAAACAATAAAAATAATTTAAGTTCAGTGGGAGGTATAGAACTCGTCGTGTCAAAATCGGTATGTTACCTGTCCCTAGGTATAGCTGGTACTTTTCATTGCGGTTTTTTCAGTCTTCAATTAACGAAGGAAAGTGGTAAATAATTGTGAAACATTCATTATCAATTCAACAATCGCACAGAAACAAAGGGTGGGTTGTTTACAATTAAATTGTCTCCCGAGGGATATCACTCTTTGTAACTAGTTCGTTAATTTATCTAAACCAATTACAGAATTGCGTCGCGACAGGCTAGACTTTATTTTATTATTTTATCTCTGAATAAAGACTACGTACATTTAAAACTAGGTAGGTATATTTAAAAAGCTGTGGTAGCTTAGTGGTTTGACCTATGGACTCTCACTCAGGGGGTTGTGGGATCGATACTGGGCTCGCACCTCTGAGTTTTTCGGAATTTATTTGAGAAATTACATTTGCTCTTTACGATGTACTTTTCAACGAAGGAAAACTTCATGAGAATACCTAAACACCCCCGGAGCATTCATAGGCGTGTTTGAGGTTCCCAATACGCACTGGACCCGCGTGGGAACTATCGCCCAAGCCCTCTCATTCTGAGAGGAGGCCAGTGCCCAGAAGTGTGTGTGTGTGTGTATATAGGTTGGAGAACTTGGATATGATGTTGATAATGTGTATTACTATACTATACTATCTATGTCCGCTATAAAAACAAATCATCGAAATAAAATCAAAGCCAAATTACACAAACAATTGATATGTACATTTTACGATTTGACACTGTGTGCAAATTATTTTACACCTGTACGCCGACAATCAATCGGCAAAATCTAAATTCTAAATTGCACCACCTGCTCAGATCCGTTCTGTTCTCCAGTCCATTATGGTTGCCTGGTAGAGATCGCTCTGTAGCGATAGGGCCGCCTATTGTTACCTTGTAATATTCTGTATACCTTTTTCTGTTTTGGTTGTTATATGTGGTGTTCAATAAAGAGTTATTGTATTGTATTGTATCAATCGTGGCCTGTAGCTTTTGTTACCTTAGGCTATGTCTACCCCGTAAGGGATAAAGACGTGATTTATCTATGAATCCATGTATTATTATGTCCCATGCAGAAGTGTACCTACTTGCTGTCATAGAACTGCATTATTAACCACGTATTAATTATCCCAGGAACTCCCAGGACCCAAATTACGTAATAAACAACAGCAATATAAACTGAGATTTAGACACATTGGTATCTTAATGTCAAAGTTAATACCAAGTTTAGGGACTTCCAAATTGTTTGAGTTTTCAAGTATGCGGCAGGGAGCGTGATGGGCCGTTATATTAATGTCATATTTACACAAAACTATTGGTGCCTACGTAAATATGTACTTTGGCAACTACGTTACAATGGTCTCCGTTGTCTATTACAAGTACTATGTATTTGAAATCGTTTAGTTTTTGTATAATTTATAATTCGTCTAACGGACGCAATCGGGTCGCACCTTACCTTGATTTATATATCTTAGCTGTAAAATTGCTTCCCCTACTTTTCTAGCCATAGTTGTCTTTGTTTTTATTTAAGTAAATTAATTGCATGCAAGTACCCCGAATCCGGTAGCCACGTGACAGGCCCATCAGTAAGGTCTCTTTTTGTAGACATTGTCTTCTTTTGAATAAACGATTTTTATTTTATTTTATTATTTGGATGTCTTTAGCGTCGTCGAAGTTTGGCAGTTGGTAATTACTTATCTATTTACGTATTTAAAGTGGGCGGTGATACAAATGGTAATTAATAAGGATCTATACAACTGGCTTATAATTATTATTGTTTAATAGCACATGTTAGAATTACATACATACATACACAAATCACGTCTTTATCCCTTACGGGGTAGACAGAGCCTAAGGTAACAAGACCTACAGGCCACATTTAGCAAAATTGTGGGCGTATAGGTGGACAATGGAATCAAAATAGTGATGGGTTGCTAGCCTCATCGCCTATAACAAGATTCCTATGATTTTCGCCCATTCCCTCGATGGGCTTTTACCATCTGCGCGGGTAGAGAAGCAACTGGTACATTCTATATTTTTTCTTTACTCCCAGACCAGCATGGAAGAAATGTTAGAATTACTGTTACATAATAATTAGAAGGTTAGTAATAGGTTTACTCGAGGTTGAGGTCTATGTGACAAGAACAATAATGTTTTAATTAGGTACCTTTTTGTTTAATTTACCTCACAGTCGTGACTTGTAGCAGAAAAAAAAATACTATGTATAATCAAAAATATTAGATTTTTTTAAATTTTAGGCGTTATTAGGTTTTATTATACAAGCAAAGGCTTGTTTGGGAGCTTCTCAAAAAATCTCCTTCCTTCTTCTTCTTTATACAAAAAACCTTGCCAGATTTAATTGCCACTTTGTAAGAGGAGGCCTGTGCCTAGCATAATACATATAAGCTAGAGATGATGATGGTTAATAGTTACTTATATTTCAATACCTCCTACGCAAAAGGTCGTAACACGTTTTCAATTTAAAATGAGATTTTGCCATTAATCCAAGCTATATAAGTAACATAACAATTAACAATTACGGAGTATTGTCATATTTTTTTAAATTGTTAATAGTCGTAGGTATCAAATCGTTGCATCACAACATTCGACGATTTGCGCCAATACATTGGTCTTCATCACACCCCACGCAACTTCTAAGTTACGACTTTATGCGTAGACAATAGTCGTAGTTACGTCGTCTTGTTGTAGTTTTTTACAATTATGGGTCGTAACTTGTACTTACGACTATATGCGTTGCTTTAGTGAGAAGGTATATCCGTTCATTATAGTCGTATTTATGACATACGACTTTATGCAATGGACCTGATCAATCGCAAAAGGTTGAAACTTTCTTATACGACCTTTTGAAAACGAGCATAAAGCCGTAACTTTAGGTTTTTTCGCCATAATTTTGAAATTATTATGACCACTGTCACTCCTGTTAAAGTTGCAATTAACATCAAACTGTCGTCAGTATAAAGTGACAATAACAGCGCGCTTAATAAGCCAACTCAGAATATCAGCTCGTTACATCTCTAATTTTCAGTAACAGAAACTAATCCCCGTCCTCGGCTCGTGTAATCCAGCAGGAAGCAAAATGGGACGTCCGTCGTTTGGGAATTTTCTAATTACGTTTTCAAAGACACCTCGTTTGTTGAACTTGTGACATCCGAGTAGAAAAGGTCACGTATAGAAAATTGGAATTTCGCCCGGACGAGAGAGGACGGCGGTTACCAGAATTTGCCTTCTGATTTTCCTATTAACGAATCTCATTTGTTAGATCGTTGAGGATTGTCGAGAATTGTCCGACCGATGCCTGGGACAAAACAAAGCCGAAGAATTCGTATTGGATTTTTAAAATGTGATTTGTTTATATATTGATGATATCTCTGTACAATATTTTGTTACAAAAAATAGAATGAAATTAAGCGTTATACCTGCATATTTTTAAAAATATAGAAAATCCATTTTAGAAAAAAAAACACCCTACGAGTGGAACGCTCCGATATTAAAATTGAACACACACACACACACACACACACACACACAAATCACGACTTTATCCGTTACGGGGTAGACAGAGCCTAAAGTAACAAGACCACGTTTAGCAAGACACTGAGGGCGTAGAGGTGGAAAGTGGAATTAAAATAGTGATGGGTTGCTAGCCGCATCGCCTATAACATGATTCCTATGATTTTCGCCCACTCCCTCAATGGGCTCTTACCATTTGCGCGGGAAGAGAAGCAACTGGTACATTCTATGTTTTTTCTTTGCTCCCAGACCAGCATGGAAGTACCCAGACTAGCATGGAAGTATTGTAAAATTGAATATAGACATTAATAAGTCGTAGTGTGGGTCATAACATTGTGGAGACCAACCAAACATAAACATTTCCCGTTATCTATGCCTCTAGCACCAATCAATTGTACCATACCAGCATTTCTACTTTGCCCCGTGATGGTACCTAAGTAATTCATTTTTTTCTTTTCTTTTCACGAACATCACACACAATTAAAGAACCATCCATTACCAAAAAGCGCGTAACTTTTCAATACTTGGGTCGATGTTAAAATATCTTGCTGCAATGTAATGGTTTGACTGCATTTATTATACATATATTGTAATTGTTTTGTAACTAAAAATAAATATTGGTACAAATATCTTAAAGTGTATTCGTAATTATACTAACATTTTGCGCACCCAGTACCAACCTAATTACGAAACTTCGCCTAAAGTTCATTGACTGAAAATTTTCTTAGCTTAACCCCTAATTTTAATACGACACCTGCGCAACCCTATTGAAAAATAATTACCCAAAAGTAAATTATGCACCCTTTAAACTGCACCAAATTTGAACGAATAAAGCGAACTTAAAATATATTATATTGCAGAGATGGTGCCACATGGCGAGTGTTTTAAAAGACAATTTCTTATGAGTTGCATCACACTCCTCCAAATGAGAAAGAGGGTGGGCAAAGTACGATATTGCGCGCTCCTGGTTTCATGCAGTCGGCTTAATACGTGAACTTTAGTAATCGCTATGCTATTTAGTCTATTACTTATTAGTACATTCCTCAATAGGATTTTGAATTAATGGGCTACGGGAACAATACAAAGAAACGTAAATAAATAGCATAAAAAGCATTTATATCAGGACCAAAATCCCATAAAATGGAATAGGTTAGTTACAATTACAAAACGAAAATTTGGAAACATCATCGTCGTATCATTTGGGAGTACGAGCGACTGGCCCACATCGTCAGGACGCTGTTGCTGCTGCCACGCACACGTTGCATCATGGAAGCAACCCTCTTCCGCCTCAGGGCATGAAAACCGTCCGTCTGCGCTTCCGCAAACTATATAAAATCGGTTCAAGAAAATAAATAATCAATTACTTTTTATTCGGTTATTGAAGATTACGGTTACATACGTGATTTATATATAGATGCACATTTTTTTCAGATGCCATACGTCACACGTCAACCAAATTTTCTTGCAATCGCTATGAATAAAAATTGCTATCAGACATAATCTGTCAGTTGGCGCCATACGCTCCAGAAATCTATCAATGAAAACACTCAGGATGGCACGCGCCCGTACCATTGTCGATTGGGCACAATAAAATTACTCAACCCACGGAAACGGGGGACGCGGGTGCAAAAAAAGAAATATTTTTTCACTCCAGCAATCATCGTGACCATAGCAATTAGCTCTATGCAGTATAGCAATCAATGGAACGTTTTGTGCTTCGAAAGAGTTTCAGTGGTGGAAATCTAATGGATTTGAAAATCTATTGTTGAATAGCTATAGCCTACTACTATTAAAGTCATTTTAGAGTCATCATCCCAAATATCGTCACATGTGGTTCGATTTACTTTTTCTCCTTTTTTATACCTAGTTTTTATTTTGATCCTTCTTTTATCACGATTTTTGAGGTGTTAAAAGAGTCAGATTAATTACAAATTATTGGCAGTCATTGCTATTTCTGCTCCTATAAATTTAAGTCGATCGTCATTTATTTGTTCAAATACAATATTTACTTCATTAAGAGCTAAGAAATAGTAGAACAGTTCCTGAAAATTCACATTATCAAGCAAAACACATGGTAATTCCAAGCAGCAGTACAAATTTTAATTCTGTTAACTTTTTTTTTTCGCCTTTCCATATAACCACGCAGCAATACGACTCACGAGTGAACAAAATTCCATCTAAGCAATTACTTTCCTTTTAGGCAAATCAACAAGCTAGCTGTTACCGTAGAAATTCAATCCGACCAAATCTGTATGTAAATGTATTGTAATTGCGGGGCCGATATTCGAATTACAATTTCTATGTTGATTAGCCGTGTTACAGTAAAATTTATGTTAGCTCCTCCGACGCCTGTTTCTCTAGTATAATTTTGTTTTTATGTACCATTAGGATGGGGAAATATTATCGGGAGTATGCGCCGTATGCGTACATGCGCGATATTGTTACAAGAGTAAAAAACACAACCGGTCTTATGATAATGTTACGTCAGTTTGGATTCTAAATGATAGCTTCATATTTATTCCGATATAAATGCTGTTCAAACGCTATCTTCTAACTTAATTTCCATGAAACAATTTCTTGACATTCGTACCAGAACAAATGTAATAAATCCCTTATTTTCTTTTCTGATTAAAATACGCTAATTGATTTTGGCTAAGCAATTCATATTTGGAAAGATATTTTAATGAATACTGAAACAAAATAAGAAACGAGGTGAAAAGGCGTCGTTTAATTTCGCTTAATGTTGATATCTGCTCAGCTGGAATTATTTTGTGAAATAGAGACAATAGCTACAATACGTTTTAGGCTTCAACGCTTTGAGAGCATAATTGAAGTACTTTAGCGGGCCTTATCTCGGTTCTTAATGTTGATATTCCAATCATAAGCTCGGCTACACAACAAAAGGCTAAAGATTTCCTCGAAAATATCTCTAAGCCTTCGAAAATAAGGAACCTAAGATAATGATACTGTTTGTATTTAAACTATTCCTATTTCAGGATATGGTAACTTACAAAATTATTGGAACGTGCACGACTTAAAATAGCGCAATAGTTATTTTTTGAACACACCTATTCAAATTTTGTAAATGGACCTGGCTTTTTTATTACCCCTATTAAAAGCTGTTTTATTGTCACACACCCACTTGAAAATTATATGCCAAGCAATCGAACACGCTGTTTGGACCTCCCACGAGAAAACATTCAGCTTCCATGTACCGAATAGTAACAGTGCATTTATTCTCCTGTCACACTTAAAATAAATGACAATCCCTCGCGCAATTTCACACCCCTTTCTATCCCACTAATTGAACCAAAATACACTTAAATTTTCTTTGTGCCTAGTGTAATTTTAGCATCAGTTAGGGTCAGCAGACCACCCCTAGTAATTTAATGGGCTTGAGGATCCTTTTTGGTATGTTGGTATGGAGTTCCTCCAGTTTAATTAACAGATTAAATTACGCCAGAAACAGATTCGTCAAATACTTTCAGCCTTTGACCAAATATTTGGAGACGATAGAGATGCAAACATCATTTGCGACATTTTGTTGTAACTTGTAATACATTCCGCTGAAAGCGTTACAACAAACTCCAAATCGCCGAAATATGATTAATTACATAAGAAGATCACTGAATAAATTAATAAAATACTTAATCTAAACTACTTAAATTCAATGTGTTGTTTGTCTTGCTCTAAATCAATTTCCAATTGAGAATATCAGGATAGAAATAAACCCTTTTTAATAGTTATGCTTCATATGCGACGCAGTTCCGCTTACAAGCAGTCCACTTATGCAAAGATGGTTGGCACCACATCGCATATGCACTGTGAACGCAAATCTTCCGACCCGGTTGCATAATTTCGTATTGTCGCCGACAATTTATGGGTGACATTATTTCCTGCGGACATGCCTATTTTAATTATGAAATTCTTAATAATTTTCAACAGAAAAAAAAACTGAATAAAACATAACTGCTTTGCTACTCCGTGACCACGTGAGCTTCATAATGATTGAAGATTAGATACACACTTAGGTACTGGTTTTTTGAAAGTTTTTCCGTGGATATCTCAAGAACTGAAAGCATATTTTATTTTCGCTAAAACACGTAAGTAGATTTCGTTAACCTGCTTGACATATTGTTTTTTTTTGCAGAGATGGTTTAAATCTGTTCCATGTCCCTAGTGCTCTAATAGTATATAATTTTTCTGTTATTCAGTTCATTATTAGAATTTCCGTTACAATTACTGGGATAAGTCTATTATCTGAAGTTACTATGTATAATAGTGACGAAAATGTGTAAGGTCAATCTCCAAACTACGTAAAAATGTATAGACACCGTGCCTTTATTTTCTACACTAACATAAAAAAAACATGGAATTAGTAATTCAAACTTGTTACATATTATCAGAACCGGATGGTTCGTGGAATTTGTGGATACAAATTATGATGCCCAGTAGTAATTTACCTACAATTAGTAAAGATTGTACCGAGAAATTATAAGCGCGTAAATATGCAAAACGACCACGCAACAGATGCGTAAATGAAACCATTTGCAGCACACACCCGGACACACTAATACTCGTATGTTATAGCTGTTTCTTTATGTATTTAATTTGAGCACCATTGCACCAATGGACGTTCATAATGGCGACGGCGTGTTACTGCGGTTTGGCGACCGCTCTCACACCGTGTAGCCTAGTTTATTTTTTAAATATGTGTTCTACGCCGCCATATTATTTTGATTTAAAATCACGTGGACATGCAAATGAAATTTTATTATTTAATTTCTTCTTTGGAGGATGTCTTTGATGATGATCCTTAATAGTAAAAAGTCAAATAAAGAAATGAAAACTTTGCACGCATACATTATACTTTCCTTGACTTGACCGTCGGCCGTACACACAATATTAATGACAATCTTTGATATTAGTAACCAATCTCACAAATTTCATGTAAATGAATAATAAAATTGGCCAACAGACTTGTACATTGTATATTGCGACATTGCTTTATTAATTTTAAAACAGTTACATAAACTTTGTGTCGAAACGAAAAAGTTACACACTTTTTGCGTAATTGAAACCCCGAATTCAATAAACTGTAAATATAATAAAACTAATTGAAACTGGCCGGGCCTGGAGCAAATTAAACGGTCTTTTGGATGCACTTTTGGGGCTTTTCCATTCAACGTTTGCAAACAGGGCATGTCGAACGATAATTTCAACAAACTCGTATCACAACTTTACGCTTTTTAGAAATGCCAACTTTAATTTAAGGAGGTAAGACAGCTTTTATAGTGACACGGTTGAGTTATTTAAGCGATAACGAAAGTAAATTCCACATTTTGACATAACAACACTTGCGTTGACGCAATCAATTTAATTGCTTTTTTTATTAACTTGAAAAACACTGATTGTTTGTTTTCTATGAGATTTTATAATACCTACTAACCATACGTACTTAAAACATACTCTTTTTCTTCTTCTTCTCAGCTTTTCTCTAGCAAGTTGATATAGGCCTCCTTCCACCGTTTCCATTCACACTTTATGTCATCTTTCTATCTCATTATGTGGTCTGCCACTGGTCTTTTTACTTTCCATGGCCTCCAATCTAATCCAAACCCCACGACATTCAATGGACCACAGAACAAAACAAATATGTAGAAAGACAAACGTGAATTAAAAAAAAAAAGGGGTGCGAGTCGGGTTACCTCCACGTGTGATTAAGAGCTGCGGTTCGTTTTTGGATCCGTCCGGGGGGAAGAGCAGTGCTTGGTCCGGTGCGCCCTGGGCAACGGCTAATGATTTCCTGGCAGTTTCTGAGGGATATCATTGACCGTTGGCTAAGAACCCGACAGGGGGGAGGGGGGTCTTTGACCATTACCGTACAACGTTGCCGACATTTTGTCACAAGATTTTTTAATAAAAATTTTAACATTGACATTGGCGAAGTTGTCGTCACTATAACGACTTGATACGCCACGAATAAAAGAAGAAGAAGAAGAATTAAAAAAAGGTACAAAGTATTTTTCCCTATTTATCTTTGCATACTAGATTAATGTTGCAAGGCGACTATCACACACTTTGTAACAGTGTTAATACAATCCGAGTAGATCAGAAATTGAAATAACTAAAACTAACAGTAATACGAAATCAATGAATAGAAAAATAGTTAACCATTTTCAAGTAAACGCTGGTCACTTTAGATAGAATTTAATTGATCGACGAAGAAGTTACTAGACAAGTTTTATAATGAATACCTTCCGTCCGCAGCTTCGCCCGCGATAAATTAATTTTCCCGTAGGAAAAGGTATTTTCCCGCGGTAAAAAGTAGCCTATGTCACTCAGTGATAATGTAGCTTTCCAACGACAAAGGAATTTTTGAAATCAGTCCAGTAGTTTCGGAGCCTATTCAATTCAAACAAACAAACAAGCAAACAATCAAATTTTTCCTCTTGTTAATATTACTAGCCTTCCGTCCGCAGCTTCGCCCGCGATAAATTAATTTTCCCGTAGGAAAAGGTATTTTCCCGCGGTAAAAAGTAGCCTATGTCACTCAGTGATAACGTAGCTTTCTAACGGCAAAAGAATTTTTGAAATCGGTCCAGTAGTTTCGGAGCCTATTCAATTCAAACAAACAATCAAATCTTTCCTCTTTATAATATTAGTGTATAGATTATTAGTATTAGTATTAGTATAGATTAGTGACTTACCATAATCTTTCTTAGTATTACTTATTTTGCATCACGAGTCAAAGTGCCGGCGGCTGCAAAGCGCAATTGCGTCCCATGAATGAGACAAACAAACGTCAGTAACCATCCCACGTATAGTCATAAAGGGCATTTTTATTGCTCGCTGTTAACATAAAGTTTATCTGGCCTCATCCCCTAACATCTTCGAATGCAATCCAAACGCAGTAGAAGCAGAAATTACAGCAACATTTACTTTCAACGATGCACTCAAGACATTTTCAAGTGTCTCGAGCAAGGAATAAACGTTGGTTTGTATTTACATTACAAAATATTGTTATTTAAAAATATTGGTAACAGAATTCGCATCCTGACAATAAGACTTTTACCGTAACTGTCGTTAATGGAATTTTATTTAGTCCGTATAAAGATTTTGGTACCTACCTACATACTAGTTGGTTTGGTGACTGGACTTTTTATTAACTGCACTTGGATTGCCATCTATTCTAGTCAAGTATTTTAAACTAGCTGTTGCCCGCGGCTTCGCCCTTATACGAAGGTTTTTATTTTATTTTTAAAAATGTGTCTCGTAACAACCTTCTCCTGACAGTAACAAACGCTACTAAAAAATAATTATCGTAATCGGTAAAGCCGTTCACGCGTGATGCCGTGACCAAGGGAAATAGAGATTCATCACTACATAGTATAAAACAAAGTCGCTTTCCGCTGTCTGTCTGTCCCTATGTATGCTTAAAACTACGCAACGGATTTTGATGTGGTTTTTTTAATTGATAGAGTGATTCAAGAGGACGGTACGCAGACAAAGTCGCAGGCAGAAGCTGGTTAATATATAAATACTTGCTTCTGCCCGCGACTTCGTATACGTAGAATTAGCAATTTACATGTGTATCGCTATCCCGCGGGAACTATGACATTTTCCAGGATAAAAAGTACCTAGCTTATGTGTAAATGTGCGGTACCAGTTATCTCCGTTTCAGATATTATTAAAATGCCTCCAGTTGTTTCAGCGTGAAGAAGGAACAAACATACACACATCGTAACATCCATCCATCCTCACAATCTTTCGCATTTATAATATTAGTGGGATAAATAAACATAAAATAATCCTACTTTCCTACTTAATATTATAAATGTGAAAGTTTGTGAGTATGTTTGGATGTTTGTTACTCTTTCATGCCAGAACGGGTGAACAGATCTGGATGAAATTTGGAACATAGATAGATTGTATTTTGGAATAACACATAGGGTACTTTTTATCCCTGAAAATTGCGTAATTCCTGCGGGATAGCGATAAACGAATTCTATGCAGACGAAGTTGCGGGCAACAGCTAGTTATATATAAAGAGGAAGATTGCGAGTCGATCCGGACACTAGAAGTGGGCAAATTTGACTCGTAAGATTTGGCCCACACAAAATTGTGTTAGTACTAAGAGGGCAAATTAAATAAATACAAGTTAGTAAAAAGCAACTCCAACGTCTCCGACGTAATGAGTCGTTTGAAAGAAGTAAAAGCAATATTTATTAAGTCCTCGACGTGCCGTAAATATCTAAAACACTTATTATTAAATCAAGATGTTGAAAATTCCATTGGATGGCGCGTAAAAGTTAGAAGGAAGCACCCATTAAGCTAACATTCCTTTAAACGTATACTTTGTATGCGGAACTTGTAGCTCTGACCGTCTCCTCGTACCACTTATTTCGATATTGGGCTACACTAATTTTGTTTACTTATTCATTAAAATGGAGAGCGATGGCAATGGCGGGCGGAATGTTCCCTCTATTACGTTTTCACGGAAAACTGAATCCGTGAGCGTACACTTTTAAATATAAATGTCGAAATATTTTTCCACTTTTAAATCTGAAAGGTGAATACGGTGAATAAATTTACAAAGTCGTTTCGTTTTCTCTTGGGAGTCCATTAGGAAATATTTGGTCTTAATTACTATACTGGACTGTTTTAACGCCACCACTAAATGTTAGTGAACGATCGCTGATGAATTTTCTTCACTGCCATTAACTTTACAATTTAACGATTCCAATCGGCTGAAAAAAAACAAGCAAGCCTTCTAAACTGGTATCATTCATTCGCATTTTTAACACGAGTGAAGTAGCTACACATTTGTCTGACGTGACGCGTCAGAACATTTATATCAGTAAGAGAAATAAAACAAAAGCCACAACACATAGCGTCAGAAAGCTGCAAATCTTACCATTCAGGAAGTATGCAACGTATACCTTTCTGACGCGTTACTAAACGACGCTTCAAGCTAATATAAACCCGGTGTTACTTAGCCTTATGATCTGAAAACAATGCAACCTTGAATGAAAGCGCATCATCAAATTGAAAAATTGCACGTAAGCATGCAGAATACAGTTGATGAATGCGGAATTCCATATTCCAGGGTATAACATCAGATTTACTAGCTGAATGCAACGGAGCGGAGTGTAGTTTGACGGACTGCCGATTCGCATTCTGAATAATTCATTCCTTTACTCCCTAAACTTTGCCACAAGCAACCGAAGCACCCTCGGAATATTGCTTTGTTTTACAGTTTATGAAGTACCTCCATTGTAGCTGCTTCTTGGAATTCTGTTTGAGTTACCTTCGATCATAATTGCGCTTTCAATTGTTTAAAACTATAGGACGAAACATTCAGGCTTTTTGCGCTTTTCTCACTACCTTACTGGCTCATAATAAGTACATTTTGATTTCAAACCTCACTGCCATGAACATAATCTTGGTAAAAGTTCACTTTCAGGGCAGATAAGAGAAATCAGGCATTCCCGTAAGGTTAGTTTTTAAGCAATGACCACAGATCACAAGGTTAGATACTGGCAGCAAATATTCTGAGTTTCTGCTATCCGGTTGCGGTGATAAAAAGTTATTAGCGAATGAATGAAAAGATTTCCAATAAGCCGTATGAGCAATAAGTCTCGCCTCGACCGCTTGCTTCCTGCAACATCCGTTACCCATTCCCGACGCACAAATCGGTTCGTTTGCGAAGACAAATGACTGCCGTCTGCTTCGCTAACATCCGATCCCATTTTCAAAAATTACTCGAAGAACAGTCGAAAGTTCAATATCGAACTGCACATGCAATGGCACCAACGCTCGTTTTTTTCTTTGCAAGGGGTCGCCGTATGCAACTTAAAACTTTCTGTCTAATGAAATCACACTCGCGGCATCATCAAGAACACACCGATTCTAATATTTAGAACGGCATTGCTTGCGCGTCTTAACTTTGTCACCCCAAAGTTGTCGCCGTAAACATTAACCTTTTTGTTAATGACTGTAGAATTTAACAGCAGCCTAATTATGAGGCCACGCATGCTATTTCCATTGTTTGATCAACAATCTGGACTTAAGAAAAAGTATTTTAGAGATATTTGACGCGGACGGTGGCATCGCACGGCGCTTCGGGTGCTCCGTTTAGAATCTAAATTGGGGTTTTAACTATTATTAAGATTAATTATTGATGATAGGAAGTTTTGAACTACGTGTCTGCGTCGCCATAACGATAGGTTTTCTTTTGCAAACATTGCTTCCTTTGTCTTGGTTTTGTTGGTTTGAAATGGGATTTGAAATTGTTGGTTTATGAAAACATATTTATAACATGTTTGTGTGAAAACAAATACTTTATATACGAACGCAGAGGAATGTTGATTGAAATCAGAAAGAAGATATTATGATTTTCCGATTGAATTAGGTTTTAACTTATCAAATTCGTACATAACTTATAAAGGAAGACGAAATATTTTTATAACCCTATTATTTTTTATTAAAAAACACATCTGACGAAATCGACGACGTTTTGACAAAAGATCAGAGGACTTACCACGACGTCTTAAAGCAATTCAATTCCAATTTAGTTTAAGTTCGCTCGCTGTCAGCTATCCATACTAAAAATTACAGCTAAAACCTGAATTGAGTCGGAATTGAATCGCATTAAGATCATGGTGAGGCCCTAGGTCAAAAATACCCTAAATCACCGAGCATGTATGAAGAGATTGATGAATGTAGATAAAGTAAAAGAGCTATTCAGGTTCGTAGTAAGCGGAACGAAATAGTCTCAGCCTACCTACCTCTATGGGAGAGAGGCGCGACGAAAATGTAAGTATGAATGTATGTAAACGTATGCTAAGCTGTCGTAAGCTTTTGGCAGACAGTTCAATCATAATTATAACTAGTAAACTTATTATGATGAAAATGGTAAAAGAAATCTTACCGTGTCTCAAAGTACA
Source organism: Pandemis corylana (assembly GCA_949127965.1). Lineage (NCBI taxonomy): Eukaryota > Metazoa > Arthropoda > Insecta > Lepidoptera > Tortricidae > Pandemis > Pandemis corylana. The sequence continues at coordinate 6,223,433 of OX421860.1, forward strand.
GTCCGCGTGCGGGCTATACGGAATCGGTGGCTGGGGAAGCGGGGGGTTTGCGCCGCGTCCCCACGTCGCTTCATACCCCGCCCACGCCTTTGCGTGTGTTAGATTTGACGCTTCAATTTTGAAACTTTTTCAGTGCCGATTCCTCTATTAATGTGATACTTGAGATTCATCAGAGCTCGCAAGCGGATTGCACCCTGGTTATTAAGACTCCTTTTTTAAACCAATGCTATTTTATTTTCAATTTAACATACCGTCGGTGCAATAAAAACTGATTTTGTCTCGGTAGGTACAGGGGAGATTTCAAATTGAGCCCCAAACAGTCTCAATAAGCGGCTTGGCTCTCGACGCTTGTCGTAAATTCCACGCCAATTGTTTGTTTTCCACGCAAAACGCTCGCACGCCTTTCCGACTAAAAATTGAACGTAATAAATGTATGGATACGTTTTGATAAAATAACAAACCAATGGTTTTCACTACGATGTGGTACCTACTTTCATTTTGTTTTTAATCACATACATACATACATAAAGCACGTCCTTACCTTTTATGGGGTAGACAGAGCCTAAGGTAACAAAACAAAGGCCGCGTTTTGCATGATTGTGGGGGTGTATGTGGAAAGGGGAATCAAAATAGTGATGGGTCGCTAGCCGCACCGCCCATAACATGATATCCTAAGATTTTTGCTCATTCCCTTGATGGGCTTTTACCATCTGCGCGGGAAGAGAAACAACCGATACATTCTATGTTTTTTATTTACTCCCAGACCAGCATGAGAGATTTTAATCACGATTAGTTAAATTCAAAATGTTCATTCATTTACAAAAGAAGCCAGTATAGGTACTAAGTTTAATGTGCAAAAATAACCTGCTAATTGTGATTGATTATACCACTTCATAGAACAAAAAGTTTATCAAAATTCGTCGGAAACATTCGTCTTATCCATCCAATTCTTTCATCTAGCTACAGATACTATTGTCAGCATCGCTACGTAAATCTTAACTTTTGTCGGCTATCTGGTATAAATTGTTTTAGTGTTGGTACACATGTACACCTATCGAGTTTCTTATATTGGCGGCACTGATTTGCGAAACGCATTCGAATTTATATGTCTGGCTGTGAGTGGAAATACTCGTAAACTTTTGCGTTTCGATCTTAAAGTGTGTTTTGTTCAGCAATGCTACGGTTTATAACTTAATTTCGTTTCTGTAAAGTTGGGTTTAAAAGTCAATTTATATTGAGAGGGGTATATGTTTTCATTAGCAATGATTTACTGCGTGGTTGTCACAGTAAAGTGTTAGGTAAGTGCAGTAGGAAATGAAAACTCTTTAATACTGTTTTTAGAATAAAAACGAGTACAGATTGACTTCATCAAATGAAATCAGTAGAATTTTGCTGATTTCGCAGGAAGAGAGTAAATATATTTTCAGCCTTTTTTTAATATTTTTGCATGCCGGTGTAAAATGTATTTCAGTTGAATGACGTCGTTTGAGAAAGACAATCTGATTAACGGCATGCTTGTTTAACTATCACTATCAATTAAACTACTTGCATAAACACTTCTTAACATACATACATACATAAATCACGTTTACATCCCTTACAGGGTAGACAGAGCCTAAGGTAACAAGACCATTTTGGGTGTATAGATGGAAAGGAGAATCAACATAGTGATGGGTTGCTAGCCGCATCGCCTATAGCATGACTCTTAAGCTATTGTTACTTCAAAATGTCTCTCACGTTCACATTTGCCTTCACAACAGGATAATCATGTTTTGCTTTACCTAGAACAGTTATGTAGTTTACCTAGCAACCCATCACTATTTTGATTTCCCTTGCCACCTATACACCCTTAATCATGCTAAACGTGGCCTTAAGGTTTTGTTACCTTAGGCTCTGTCTACACCATAAGGGATAAAGACGTGATATATGTATGTATCTATACATTTGCTTACTCAAGCTAAGTAACCGGCCATATATAATTTAAAACAAGACGAGATGCGGGTTTGACTTTATTGACTGCTAATATCTGTTTAAATCGTCTCCGAGCGTTAGGCCGCCTGTAAATCTTTGTTAACACGACGCGCCGGTCCGATATTTATTGTGCGTGCAATTCACGCTCTACAATACAAGTATTTCGTCTTATGAACAGGCTTTGTTTTATATTTAGATCATACGATATTACGACGATTTTGTATTGTTTATATAGAGCGTTATCAGATTTAAGGAGAGTGCGGTGAAAGAAGAGTTGTTAGAAAAAAAATCATACATACATACATAAATCACGTCTTTCTCCCTTACGAGGTAGACAGAGCCTAAGGTGACGAGACCCAAAGGCCACGCTTAGCATGATTGTGGGCGTATAGGTGGAAAGGGGAATCAAAATAGTGATGGGTAGCTAGCCGCATCGCCTATATGATTCCTATGCCCATTCCCTCGATGGACTTTTACCATCTGCGCGGGAGGAGAAGCAACTGGTAGATTCTATGTTTTAGCAAAAAATCAGCTTGGGAAAAAAGGCTTTCGAATGTCCGGCTGTGCTCTGTTTTCTTACGGATCGCATTTCTCAACCGACTATCGCGAAATTTGCGAGTAAGTTTGATAATTATACGGAATTTGGCACACGGCTACTGTTTAAGATGAAGAAATATACGGGTCAGAAATTAGAGAATTGTCCAAATATTTTCGCAAAATGATTAGATTGTACGGTTGTATAAGGTGTGAAACGAAGACTTGCAGAATAGATTAATCATTATTACATTAAAAGAGGCAAGGCAAAACGCAATTGATTCAACTTATGTCGTTGCTCAATCGGAATTTTCCATGCTGGTCTGGAAGTAAAGAAAAAACAGAATTTACCAGTTGCTTCTCTTTCCGCGCAGATGGTAAAAGCCCATCGAGGGAATGGGCGAAAGTCTTAGGAATCATGTTATAGGCGATGCGGCTAACGACCCATCATTATTTTGTTTTCCCTTTCCACCTATACGCCTTTAATCGTGCAAAACGTGGCCTTCAGGTTTTACCTTAGGCTCTGTCTACCTCGGAAGGGATAAAGACGTAATATATGAATGTAAAAAAAGCCGTGGTAGCCTAGTGGTTAACCTGTGGCCTCTCAAGCAAAGCGTCGTGGGTTCAGATCCCGGGCGCGCACCTCTGAGTTTTTCGGAATTTATATGCGAAAATTACATTTGAAATTTGCCATGAGCTTTTCGGTGAAGGAAAACATCGTGAGGAAACCTTGCACACATCTGTGAAGAAATTCAATGGTGTGTGTTAAGTTCCCAATCCGCACTGGGCGCGCGTGGGAACTATAGCCCAAACCCTCCAATACACGGAGGAGGCCTATGCCATGAGGCACGCCGAATTACGCGACAATTTAATAATAAAACAACAACAACAACAAAAAATTTAATTGTAGCGAATTCGGAGTAAAAAGGCTATGTTATTATATATTATTATTCTCTGTATATTTATTTTATCTTAAGTTAGGTTCTTACAATATTGATATAAAAAGTAATAAAACAATATTAATACAAAATATAAAAACATTATAAAAACCTAACCTAGGGTGCCGCCGGCAGCGAGGCAAGGCCTAAGCTACCGGTGGTTAGGGCGACAGAGACAGGAACCTCCTGACTATCCGAGCCGTGTCCAGGAGTACCGCCTTCTGTATCTGGCCCTTGACCCAACCACCTAGCGAGATCCTTTTAAGGTGATGGTCAAGGCTCTTCGCTATTAAACCGTTTGCCGAAACGGTTATATATTATTATTATTATATGTATGTATGTATGTATGTCAATCGGTATGAAACCAGAGACTAACAAAGCGGCATGCCTTTGACAATAACACTAAAACGTCACCCGTTCTCTTCAGTATGGCCATAAATTCGTATATCATTTTAGCGATCGGATCGTAATCGTTTCATTTAGTAGCACTAAGCCAGGCGTCTGTTAGGTTCTCAGTCTGGCACAGTACCAACTACGGGTGTCGGGTGGCCACTCGAATATCACGGCTATGCCTATACGTGTATTTGTACAGAAACTATTTGCTACTGGCATTTAAGATGTTTATTAATTAGCTTCATTTGTTAAACGACTGTTACGCGGGCTCTACGTAAAAATAAGCGGCACCAGTAGGTACGTTGCATTTAAATGTACAGTGAACTAGCATTCACTTTTATTCATTTCACCTATACGCCTACAATCTTGCTAAATGTGGCCCGTAGGTATCTGTTACCTTAGGCCCTGTCTACGTGATAAAGACGTGATTTGTGTATGTGTATGTATGTGAACTAGCTTCTGCCTGCGACTTCGACTAGAATAAGATCGACTTACATGAAGCAGCTACCTTTAACATGTTTATCGCTATCCCGCGGGAATTGTGCAATTTTCTGGGATAAAAAGTAGCCTATATGTGTTAATCTAGGGTACCTAATAGCTATCTTTGTTCCAAATTTTATCCAAATCCGTCCAGTCGTTTCAGCGTGAAGAAGTATACAAACATACACACATCGTCATATCCATCCATCCTCACAAACTTTCGCATTTATAAAATTAGTGGGAAGGATTTAACATGGAATAGAGTGTTACTAAAACTAGTTAGTCTATGAGTATATATGTGTGTGTGTGTGTTTGTGTGTAAGTGCCTAGTAACTCAGAAGGGAGATGAAGAGAAAAGTAAACCACTCTCTGTGATTAGGTGTAGAAAGAAATATTGTGCAAGTTATGATAGAGAAAATGATGAAAATAGTGTTATTTATGCTCGTAATTTTGACATCTATAATTACACTTACAAAGGAAAAATACTTAGGTACAAACATCATCGAACCGATCACACGACAAACGCCAATTTCCACGATACTAGGTCGCGTATTTCTATTGAATTTCAGCCGATGTTAGAGCAAAATCTGTAATTACGGCTGTGAAACCTTTTGCCTCGCATGCCAGGGTTAAAAATCTCATTTCGTGTCTCATGCAATCTCATGATCCTTTGGCCTGTGCCCGCGCCCGGATTGAACCCGATCTCAAACGAATCCGTCACGGTGTCAGCACAAATAGTCCGTTGTTTCAGCTAGGATTATAGGGATTGACGGTGAATATCGATGTTCGGCTTTAAAACCACGTTACCGTCAAAAAACCGAAGAGAAGACAAATATTAAGTTTAAAATTAACATGCTAATAATACAACGAATTATTGCACCATTCGTCCTAGTCTTACATTACAAATGCGAAAGTTTATGAGTTTGTCTCTCTCTCTCTGTGTATGTTTGCTACTCGATAGCACTAAAAAGGGTAAACAGATAGCTTAAAATCTGGATTAACAACATGTATGATACATATATGTACATAGGTATTGCGAGTTTTGTAACTGTTAAGTTTAGTCATATATTCTAATTTAAATTTAAATAAATCTTAAGCTAATTTTTTAAATAAAACAGTTTCCTTAATATATCGATAAAAAAACTGTCTCGTTACTAAAGTATCGGGGAACCTTTATCAACAATTGTTAGCTTTAATTTGATTATTTGACGCCTACGAGTGCCTTTGAGTGACGTAAGACCGCAGGGTCGACGGTCAAATTTAAAATTTCTAATTTACGACTTTTAAATTTGACCAGTTTAAATTAAATTAAACAGGAATCGTTGGTGACTTATTATTAAATGGTTAGAGTTAGAGAGCTCAGACAGAGAGCACAAAGACGCTGTTTTAAATGGCTAACAGTAAATTGTAAAAACTTACTGGTGTTTCAAATGCAAAAAATGTGTCGTTAATATTTTTTTAGGCAAGGCAGGTGAACTATATTTTTTGTAGGTACACAATGAAAATATGTGTGATACAGAAAACTTGATAAACATTTGCCATTTCGTTTATACCAGAGAGTAGATGATGTCCTTCGTGTTTAGTGCGATACGTAAAACTAATAAACAATATAATCCGAAACATTCTCATCTTGCTATATAATCCATAAAAGGTAGTCATGAAAATAACAAAACAAGTGAAAATAAAACAAACAGCGCAAAGTTAACAGAAGATATATCAAGCACTGCACGCTGAGACAAATGTGTATCGTATTAATATATTTATGGCGTCTGTCAAGCAGGTAATGGCATGAAAACACCAACACTCGTAACAAGTTGGAGGGAAAAACACTGGAGTAATAACTATGATTTGGGGATTGTTTTCCCCAAAATATTGCCATGAAAGAATGCTTCATAACTTTTAACTTTTTAAATGGAAATATTGAAAACTCTGACTCTAGGACCAGACAAATTTCGAGAAATTTGTCCTGACAATCAGATCTTACTAGAAATTTCAGTTAATAAGAGAACTTATAATCAGAGACCTTAATAAGAACTATAGCCTAGTTCTTCTTATTATAAGAAAAAGTTCGTATTTCGTTGATATCACATCATATACTAGGTTGGCGAGTTTGCATAACTTAAAAAAAATAATTGCCGCATTCGATAAGGATTTCGTACAATCTGATTTAGAATGAAATTTTAGAATGTAATACTTTTAGGGAGATAAATAAGGTAAATTAATTCATGATGTAATTTGCAATTACAAAGGTGTCCATTATTAGTCTTTTTTTTCTAGGGTGCCTCTCAAACTACCCAGTCAAGGTAGGCAGTTACTTCAGCATGTTTGACTGGATCACTCACAACACTGAAGACTTCGGCATTTACTTGGACTATTCCTGTCCATTGTCTGTTAATTCGTTATAATTCATGATTTCTTTCTACGAACATTTAAATTGTAGGTCGTTTTATAATAAAACTATTATGATCACGTCGACAAAGTCGATGCTCGATATGTTTCGGACTATTCCGAAGTCTTCTCCTCTTCTTTTTGTTCGTGTTGCTTCCACCGAGGCAATCGTTTTGGAAAGAGAGACTATTTGTACAAATTAGTCCGAGACAGTCGTGCAGTACTTACTAACACGGCATTGTGTGATCCGCCTATTTCACCTTATAAGTATTTTTATCTTATTTGTATCCTTACAAGCTGTAATGACAGACAAGAAGCTAACAATACCGTCATACGTAGACGATATGTTTACATTTTACAAATTCTAAACTCAACCACGCTATACTTTCCTCATTACTTATCTTCAAACGCATCGATACGCAACATTTATTACGTTAGCAATGCCAAACATAGCTTTGCTGTCACAACACAAACTGCCATACCTTCTTGCAAATGTATACGACTCAAACTGTGCATCAAGATGGTTTTGTCATCTGCCGATATAAGCTTGTCTGCAAATGTCTAGAGCCGTTCTATCACGTCAAAACAAGGAGTGGGGGAACAATGTATTGCAGTTGGCAATCTTAATGCCCTTTCCGCAATATCTTTAGTGTGACGCCCCTCAATATGAATAATGTGTCATACAATCGCGCCCATTTTATCTTCATCGAGGGAAAGTTGGTAAGATTCCGCTGAAAAATGTAAAGCATCAGTACGTGGTAGATAAGCAAAGTTGGTTGATGCGTTCGTGCCAAATCCTACGTTATTTGTAAGTTATTTTCATTTTTAATAGGCCTAAAGCTCGAATGAATAAATATAAAAATAGATACAAAAATACATAAATCACGTCTTTATCCCTTACGGGTTAGACAGAGCCTAACGTAATAAAACCTAAAGCCACTTTTAGCATGACTGTGAACGTAGTATAGGTTAAAAGGGGAATCAAAATAGTAGAGGGTTGCTTGCTAGCCGCATCGCCTATAACATGATTACTAAGATTTTCGCCCGTTCCCTCAATGGGCTTTTACCATCTGCGCGGGAAGAGAAGCAACTGGAACATTCTATGTTAACCCGTTAAATAATTTATTCCTAAGTCAAGGGGCCTAGCGTTTAGGCCGGTACACCTTAGGCAACCTTTAATTAGTTACCTATTAGCTTATTATCTGACTGGGCCGTTGGTCAGGCTTGAGACTTGTAGCAAAAAACAGTCGAAATAGTATACAAGCGCCACCCAGTCGTCATCTATAACTGAACGCAAAAGCTTCATGAAGAAGTTCCCAAGAAAAACAAGAATAAATCAATCAAGTGCATATTGCAGTACGGAACCCCTGTCCCTAATAATTAACCTTATAGAGATACCCGGAGCACGGCTCCCTCGCCATTAGTTGATTGTCACCCTGCTGAAATGGCTTTATTGCAATGATAGCGGTATTTTTATTAGGCTAAGCCTGAAAATAGCTGTACAGAAAATTAACTGTCAGATATAATAATAAAATTAATAGAAAAATGTGACGCTCGCTTTGAGTTGGCTGCTTGCAAAATACTAAAACATGAAAGAGGAATTGATTAGCATGGTAAAAGTTAACGATTTACAAGTAACAAGACCATAATATATAAGGCTTGTACGACGCGGCACCAGGGTTGATTTTTAGTCCATTCAAATATTTCAAATGTATATTTCAAACATATAAGACTCCTATTTGTTAGTTTTATGTCCACAGGAAGGATTTTTGTTTTCTATGTGTACTTTGTAGAAAAAATATGAAGTTGTAATGTAAGAGAAAGGTTTTCTATTTACTCTTAATGTTATTTAAAACATGCATCCAAGTTATCCATGCTTAAATATTCACAGTCATATTAGTATGAGTTGTCGTAAAACCCGTCACATAGTATAATGTACAGAATTTTAACGAGTATTCGCTCCCTCAGGCGAAAAATTGAGAGTACAAATACTTGTATTATTTCTGTGGGGGTGACTATTTAGGGGTCGGAAAAGCCAATGTTTTGGCTCAGTACGTCGTATAAAAAATGCTTGGGTCGGATGCAATATTTTAATATTAACTGCATTATGGGGTGCAGCCCAGTGCATTCGCAAGATACAAATATTAAAGCATCGTTGATAGGATTGTGGATGAGACCTTTTGTCATTAGCAAAATTTCTAATAGCTTAAAGCTGTGAAATAAAGTAATTTGTTTATTTTTTTTTTATAAATTAGCTTTATCCCTTCGGACTTGAAATCAAAGGGTTGCGGCACCACCGTAGGTACATGCTGAAGAAATAATAACGTTTCTATTTTAATTATGTATTGTTGGATGGCTACTATATTTGTGGTGGTGCTCTCTTACCATCTCAGGTGAGCCACTCGTTACTCGTTGCTCGAAGTCTTCCTTATCGTATAAAAAATAATTGAATAAAAACAACAACATGATGCTTGCATTAAACAAGGTAGACCTACCAATCAATAACTCAGTACTGCTTCAACAAAACACCTACATATTTTATTATTAGAATTCCAGATCAAACAAAAGAAGCTATTTTTGTTACTTTTAGTAGATGAAAACTACACAAAAACGCCCTTTAATCTTCTAATGTTCCTAAAAACTTTGATGTATCAATACTATTATTTCCTTTCACCCACATTTTATATCATAAAAAAGTTCGTGACTGCAATGCGAGGGCTACATCGGTTTGCACTCGTTCATATTAGACTAATATTCGGCTTACCCTCTCTTTATTAAAAAAAAGGCCATTTGTATGTATTTATAGCGACCACGAAAGAGCATCTGATCTAAAAGACAGTAAACGCGCTCGAAACGGTGCGCGGATAAGACCTTTTGGTATCACAAGTGAAAAGGTCCCTGTCAATACGACGCTCCCAGTAGATTAATTTTGTTAAAACATGCCGCCTATCAGTACGGGGCTCTTTAGGAAAAAATCTAGGGGCCACATCCCTTTAAAAGGAGAATTTCAATAAGTTAATCTTTAAAATCTTTACGTCGCTACTTGATACATGCGTCTGTTAGCGTTTGCTAATATTGTATCGAAAAATTAAAATTATTTATCATGGCAACACCGAGAGTTTTTTGACAACGTCATTCGAGTGTTGGCCACAGAGAGGGTAACGGTGTTTTTCAGATGGAATCGATTAATATTTTAAAAAAATATACGGAAGTTGATAATCAGGCGCTGCTTTTACTGGTTCTCCCATTAAGGTATTGGTTAATCTAATAAGTCAGAAGTGACAACCGAAGAACGCTCACTGGTATGTACATTCTTCTGTTTTATTACATTGCATTCGCACGATCAATTTTGAACTTACATCGAACAAAAGCATTCACTAAAAGGCGCAGGACAATACCCGCATTATAGTTATTGAATGTACTTTGGCAGTTGGACGTATAAGAAACAGCAATCAATAAACGTTTCACCGTTACCAAATTCAATGACGTACTTACCTACCCACAATCATAAAATATATATTATGACCTAATTAATATTATTATTATTATTATTAATTAAACGAAGTTTTATACTATTTAAAATAAAAGGGTAGTACGGCAGTGTAACATATTTCTGATAATGAATTTTGTTCATTAGTATTGATGACTGAACTTAACTGAATTTATTTTAACTAAACTTTCAACCATCGATATAAAAGGTTTGTAACCTTATTGTAATCGGCTAAATTCGACGCGGACCCTAAGAGGAGTGAAGCAATCTATCCTGAACTAAATACTTAACAATATAAAAATTAAATTCGGTTAAGTTGCGTTACTATCTTACGGTTTACGTAGGTATCATAACATTTTATGGCATCAATGTCGGACGGACCTATACCTACGCAATGTACTTTGCCTTGCATGCACTTTGGTTTTGGAATTTACTATTGTCTGATGCCAAAAAAGAGACTGCCTCGAAAGATTATAAATGGTAACAATTATATAGTGCTTGGTCCTACGCACCGAGTAGGTATACAACAGAGGTACCTGTGTACCTACTCACTATCTATACTGGACTTCGAAAACACAAGGACTTAGTAAATTCGCTTTCTATTTCTGGTTTATGGATAATAAAACAATGTTATATTCATAGACATTTTGAGCAACTTGATTAATGAATTTTATTAATGAACAATGAAATTAAATGAAATCCTTTCTTGATAACACAATACATGTTACAGGACATTTGGTACCTATAGGTACACCTACTTAAATGTCTAAATTGTAAAGTATAAATAAACTGACAAAATCAAATTATAGCTTCGTTAAACTAATTATTCTTAATTTAATCTAATGTTTTTATAAGGTGACCCCAATACTTATTTGTAGTATTCGTCAACTCCTACGATACAGGAGCCCTACTCGAAACAACAAAATTCGAAGTTCGTATCAGACCGTCCCTTTCGCTTTCGTGTTAATCTATGTTGGCATGGGCGGGACGGGCTGATACGAACTGGTAATTAGGTATTATGTATTGTTGTTACATTTGATTATTGTCGCGTATTCTATACGACGGGGACTCTTACTTACACTTTAAAATAATGATCGCATTTAGGTACGTACCTACTACACCTAAATACGACCATACGTGTTTTATTTCTACCTACTTAATATAAATGAAATAATATTTTCCTGTCCCTTAATGTACCTTCCTACTGGATGAATAAATACTTGTATATTTAGCTAGCTTCATTACTAGTTGTGAAGAACTTACTTACCTGATACCACCCCATCATGCCTGATTCGGAGCGTAGCGCTTACACTCCTTCAGTCACCGGTCACTCGGTCAGAAGAAAGAGAAAGAAATCACCCGCACAAGCTGCTCGGAGTCGATCACGTGATACACGCGGAAGGTCTAGGCGTACATCTCGTGATAGGAAAGCAATGCGGAAATACGAGCGTTACCGCTCGCGAACAGAACATCGTAATAAGCGCCGTCGCGTCGGTAGAAGTCGATCTCAGTCCAAACGCATCCGTCGTTCTCGTAAAGCACGAGGCAATAAAACAAGAACCTCAAGCTCTAGTGACTCGACGCGGAATAGTAGTAGCACTTCAAAAAGCTCAACAACGACAAGCAGTAGCTCGTCATCTACGTCATCTACATCAAGAGCGAGCCGCTCAAGGTCTAGATCACGGATTACAAAACGTCGGAATCGAAAAGTATCACGCGATAACTATAGGCGTCGCAAAAATCCCATGGACCGTTTTATAGACGCCATTAGTAGCCATGGGCGTAACACTTTCGTGGGAGCTCATGACGTGATACCGAAATTTGACCCTAGTCAGCGGACTCAGACGACCAAAGCATGGCTTAAGAAAATCAACGAAACTGCAAAAATTTATAGATGGAGTGATAAACAGACAGTTTTTCATGCCCTGCCAAAATTAACAGGACTAGCACGCCAATGGTATGAAGGGTTATCATCGGTCAATTTTAATTGGAAGAAATGGCAGCGTAAACTATTACAAAACTTCCCAGATGATCGGAATTATGCTGATAGGCTTAAAGAAATGCTAGCAAGAAGGAGTCGTAGAGAAGAAACTCTCGAAGAATATTTCTATGACAAAATCAAACTTGTAAGTCACTGTAACATAAAAGGTAAAGACGCTGTCGACTGCGTCATTGAGGGTATATTCGATCACAACGTCAGGCTAAATGCACAAGGGGCAAACTTCGAAAGACCAAGCAAACTTCTTAGATATCTCCGGAGTATAACCGGAAAGAACCCGGGTAAGGATGTCAAGAAACCGAACTCAATGATAAAAGTTTCAGCAAACAAAAATATTGATTTCGGCAAGAATAATAAGACCCCTGCTCCCCGCGTGTGCTACAACTGTTCCGAACCAGGACATATTGCTCCGAAATGCCGCAAAGAACCCCAAAAATGCACTAAATGTACTCGAATGGGCCATATGGCAGCATACTGTACGCGTGATATAAACGCTGACACGAGATCAGGGACGAACGTGGAAAATACTCGTACAAATGAAACTCCAGTGTCTAAAGTACATCGTATAACAGCCCGGAATGGATCGGGAGATATTTATAACAAGATTGTTAAAATTAATGATCAGAAAAAAACTGCGTTTGTGGATTTCGGAAGCCAATGCACAATCATTAAATGGAGTGTAGCACAAGAATTACATTTACAATTAGATAAAAAGGACTTGCCTCTTATAAAAGGATTTGCAGCTGGTTCCTTACAGCCTATGGGGAGAGTTTCAATAGATTTGTCTTTGGATTTTATAAAGGCCGAAATAGATGCCTACGTTGTTCCCGATGACTTTTTAGGTTCGGATTTACTCGTGGGTCAAAATGTCACAGAGATGTCAGATGTTACGGTTTACAAGACAAGTTCTAGTCTCATTCTCCACTCCGATACAACGGAATTGGAGAAAATATTAGTCTACAACATGGAAGATGTGACCTTAAAAGCCATGCAGGCTATCCAAATACGATGTAATGCTGATTATACTGGACATATATATATACCGGGGAACACGTCATTTAAAGAAGGAGAAGAAATCATGATTCTACCTGGTTTCTACTTCATCGAAAATGGAACGGGATACATACCTGTTCTAACTCTTTCAAGTCAGGACGTTAAATTAAAGAAAGATAGACTTTTAGCACGCGCGCGAATGGTACCGATAGAAGCGAAATCGATTACGATGATACCACCTGTTGAATTCGAGGTAAGAAAAACGACTTTAACTGACTTTGAAGTTAACAATGACAAGAGGACAGATACGGTTATCACTATAGATATGCTAAATTTAGGTGAAGATTTAACTCAGGAATATAAAAAACAATTATTGGACTTACTGAATGAGTTTAGAGACTGTTTTGCATTAAGTTTAGATGAATTAGGGATGACTCATATAACAGAAATGCATATAGACTTACAGGACAATACTCCAATATCCTATAAGCCCTACCGGCTACCATTTAGTGAAAGGCTTATCGTTAGAGACATTATTGATGAGTTGCTGGAGTCTAAGATTGTTCAGGAATCGAATTCATCTTACGCGAGTCCGATAGTTCTAGTTAAAAAGAAAAATGGTGAACATCGTCTATGTGTGGACTATCGGGCCCTAAATAAGAAAACCGTGAAGGACTCTTATCCAATGCCGGTTATCGACGACCAATTAGATCGTCTCAGTGGCAAAGTGTACTTCACCAGCCTCGATCTAAAGTCTGGCTATTACCAAATACCTATGGCTGAGAAATGTAGACACTTGACTGCCTTCGTAACACCTGACGGGCATTACGAGTATACCCGGATGCCCTTTGGTCTCGTCAATGCCCCGGCCGTGTTCCAACATATGGTCAATAAGGCATTAGGAAAGGATCGATACAATTTAGCTATTCCATACATGGATGATCTTTTGTCCCCGGCTTCATCCATTGAAGAGGGGCTGACAAAACTGCGTAAAATTCTGGTTTCTTTACGAAGCGCTGGCTTGACACTGAATTTAACGAAGTGCTATTTCTTTGCAAATACATTAGATTATTTAGGATATGAGGTCTCCAATGACGGGTTAAGGCCTGGCAGCAAGAAAATAGAAGCAGTTTCTAAATTCCCCGCACCAACCAACGTACACCAAATAAGGCAATTTGTTGGACTGGCGAGTTTCTTCCGCAGGTTTATCGCCGGATTCGCCAGAATTGCAAAACCGCTAACTGTCCTTACTAAATCTAACGTACCTTGGGAATGGGGGCAAGATCAAGAGACAGCATTCCAGACTTTAAAAGCTAAATTAGTAGAACGGCCGATTTTGGCCCTCTATGACCCAAAATTCTATACCGAAGTTCACTGCGACGCTAGTAAGTTAGGCGTGGGGGGTATGTTACTACAGAGGCCTGATGAGAAAACACCATTAAAAGCCGTGGCGTACTATAGTAAACAGACGACTAAGGATGAAGAACATCTACACTCGTATGAGTTGGAAACCCTTGCTGTGGTTCTTTCACTGAAGAAATTCCGGACTTATCTCATAGGGATTCCATTCAAAGTCTATACTGACTGTAACGCCCTTAGGACTACTCTTACAAAGAGAGATTTAGTACCCCGCATTGCTCGATGGTGGCTCTTATTGCAGGAATACAATTTTACCATTGAGCATAGACCGGGAGACCACATGCGGCATGTGGACGCTTTGAGCAGAAACCCCATTCAGGGCGAAAGTCTTGTAGATTTAAGCGAATCACGAGAATACGAAATTATGAGTGTTACCGCCACTGAATGGCTTCATACTGTCCAAATGACAGATCCTAAGCTGAAATTAGTAAAGAATATTTTAGATACTAATAGTAAAGAAATACGGGATATATTGGATAATTATACTCTAAAAGATAATAAGATATATAGAAAAATAGGTGATGACCTGAAATGGGTCGTACCGAATAGTGCAAGATGGCGAATATGCCAAATTTGTCACGATGAGGCGGGACATTTTTCGTTAGAAAAAACGCTTATAAAAATGAAAAATGATTATTGGTTCCCAAAAATGACCAGATTTGTACGGAAATATGTCGCGGCTTGCCTTAATTGTGCGTATAATAAAGCGTCGACATCCAAGAGCAGTGGTTATTTACATCCGATACCTAAGGGAAACGTCCCATTCCACACATTGCATATGGACCATTTGGGACCGTTCGTACGAAGCAAACAGGGTAATTCATATATATTAGGAGTCATTGACGGATTCAGCAAGTTTATTTTTATTAGGGCTGTTAAAAACTTAAAAAGCAAAATGACTATTAGAATATTGAATGACATTTTTAGCACTGTTGGTAGTCCAAAAATTATCATATCCGACAGAGGAACTAGCTTTACCTCGTCGTCCTTTAAGAGCTTTGTTAAGTCTATTGGCTCTAAACATATCCTGAATGCTGTCGCTACGCCTAGGGCCAATGGCCAAATTGAAAGGTACAATCGTACAATTTTAGAATCTTTAGCGGCATCAAATCACGGTCTTGACGAGCGCGACTGGGACTTGCATCTCAATAAGGTGCAGTGGAGTTTAAATAATACTTTAAATAAGAGTATCGGCACTACCCCATCAGAAATTGTTTTCGGACGGAGGACAACCAACCCGAGCGAAGGGCCTGTCTTGAATTCTATCCAGGAATCAATTGACCAAACAAATACAGAAGGCGGCCCTCAACTAAATGATGAGATGAATGTCAGTGACTTTGAGGCTGCACGCGATAAAATACGCACTTTGGCTAAGGAGAATACGGAGAAGAACCAAATTGCGATGAAAACTCGTTACGATAATAATAAAGCACCTACAAAATTTTTTAACGAGGGCGATTTGGTTATGATCCCTAATAACCATGTTCCTGCCAATGGTAAGAGTAAAAAGTTATGTCCGAAGTTTCGAGGACCATTCCGGATAACCGCTGTCCTCAGGAATGATCGCTACGAAGTTTCTACGGTTGAAGGTCACGCTAAACGTAAATACAAAAGTGTCTATCCAGCCGACTCTTTGAAGAAATGGATTACTATTGCCACGTCTGATAAGAGTGACTGCGAAGAGAATCTTGACAATTCTAATGACTCTAGCGATAGTACTGATGATGATCGTAATCAAGTTAATAGTGACAATTAAATAGTATCGATTATTTTTCCAACTAATATTCCTTAATCTTACCTATTTAGCAGGCTGGTATAATACCGTTAATGTCTTGACATTCCATATCCTATTAGTAATTATTTCAGGTTTTACAAGAAGTCTAAACACTAGCAAGGTAACCACAAGAGCTGTTGCCTATATAATACAAAATAAGGGATAAATATCGCGTAAGTATTTATGCGATTCATGTAGCAACATTTTTATTGTAAGTATCTTGTGAAATATGCTGCTTCTTGCGGTGCTTAGTATTAACTTTTACTGAAATATGCTGCTTCCTGCGGTGCTCAGTTTTACTTAACTGTTACTGAAATATGCTGCTTCCTGCGGTGCTCAGTATTACTTAACTTTTACTGAAATATGCTGCTTCCTGCGGTGCTCAGTTTTACTTAGCTGTTACTGAAATATGCTGCTTCCTGCGGTGCTCAGTTTTACTTAACTTTTACTGAAATATGCTGCTTCCTGCGGTGCTCAGTATTACTTAACTGTTACTGAAATATGCTGCTTACTGCGGTGATCAGTGTATTAACCGTCACTGAAATATACTGTTTACTACGGTGCTCAGTATGATGAACTGTTACTAAAGTATGCCACTGACTGCAGTGCTCAATACCTACTCAGAATGTTATTGATTATAATACCTACCGCTAATTATGGTATACAAAATCGTTGATAAAGTCGTACTGACACTTGACATAATTAACATATACATGTCATATATAATCTCATCGAGACTAATGTCACAAAGCGATGCTGAAGAATTTTATTCCTTTGTTATCAGTATTCCACTATTCCATAACACCTCGGTGTGTCTAATCCTAAAAATACCACTAAATAATTTTATTCTTATGTTGACGTCGTAAATGAAACCTTGTGATATACTTAATGTTTTACTAATATAATATATTACATTTTACAGGCATCCCAGAGCGCAGGCAGTACCAGCTCGTAAGAGGGCGGGTGATAGCTTGGACGTCTAAAGAAAAACCATCGCATTTACCTAGAACTTAAGATTAAAAATCACGCACTGTGTAATTTTTGTTCTGTCACAATTCGATTTTTAATTATTATTTTTTTAATTATTACTTTCATTCTCTCTCTTTATTATTGTATAGAGACATACAACACTCGAATGGCCGATCCGGAATAGGGTCATTCCATTAACAGGACGGCCGTCTGTTAGCGTTTGCTAATATTGTATCGAAAAATTAAAATTATTTATCATGGCAACACCGAGAGTTTTTTGACAACGTCATTCGAGTGTTGGCCACAGAGAGGGTAACGGTGTTTTTCAGATGGAATCGATTAATATTTTAAAAAAATATACGGAAGTTGATAATCAGGCGCTGCTTTTACTGGTTCTCCCATTAAGGTATTGGTTAATCTAATACGTCTTTTGAAATTTGAGAAATTAAATGTATTCAATGTTGATCTAACCATCTTTTATTTTTTTATTTGGTAGATTAGTTAGTAGATTTTCGATTCGATTCGTCAAGAAACTGTTATTTTTACTTTTATTGTTATTGTTATTCTTACTCTTATTTGTAGTACAGTACCGGGCCATAAAGATTCCACTTCGGTCTTTGGAAAGAGACAATTGACGTCACGTAAGTTAGAGCGAGACAAAGCTATACGAAGCCGAAATTAGCTGAGAAGACCGATGTACAATCTTTATGGCCGGGTACTGTACTTCTGAATAGTTTTCGTGAGATAGGACCTTGTGCAAGATCCGTCCAGGGGTGCGAGTCGGGTTACCTCCACGTGTGGTCAAGAGCTGCGGTTCATTTTTGGATCCGTCCGGGGGGAAGAGCAGTGCTTGGTCCGGTGCACCCTGGGCAACGGCTAATGATTTCCTGGCAGTTTCTGAGGGATATTATTGACCATTGGCTTAGAGCCTGACAGGGGGGTCTTTGATCATTACCGTACAACGTTGCCGACATTTTGTCACAAGATTTTTTAATTATATTTTTGTTACTTTGATATTGGCGAAGTTGTAGTCGCTATAACGACTTGATACGCCTCAAATAAGAAGAAGAAGAATATCCGTCCAGACATCTGATTTGTTAATGAGATCCGCCAAGCAGCTATGGGTGGAGAGTAACACAGCGACATCTACTAGCCGATATGATGGTACAATAACTTTAACACAAAAAACATTAGGAGCAATAAGTTCCTTTATTTGACAACTCATGATGTAGCGCCGAAAATAAAATGTCGTTTATTACACGTGCGGACAATATTTTCGATAAACATCAGTTACAGCTAGTCTATCACAGAACATATGCTACAGTACGATCACTTACACTGTTAGTAAAATAACTGAAATAGATGAAAATATCTAGGTTGGTACTTGTTCTAAAGTTAGGTAGAAAAAAAATTTTTTTTTTTCAAAAATTGTATTTGGATTTTCGGCTATAGATAAAAATATAGGCTGTCAATAAACCAGTGTTGGTACCTACTCGTACCTACTTGTTAATTTTTACATAATAATAATTATGTTAGTAAGGAGATTAAACAATAATGAACCAACATTTATTAGTAATACGCGCTATAACTCCGCCGTTGGATGCAATAACAGATAAAAACGTACAAAAATACCCCTAACTTAAACATAAAATGTCTCCTGGCAGTTTATTGCAATCCAAGTTTTGTGGTGTGGAGATAGTGCTATCTGATGTCTATAAATAAATATTTTATGCACATTCACGTTGTCCCGGCTTGTTCGTTATTGCTTTTTACGTTGCTCTTTTGTCTACAAATTTAGTGATGTTTGTCTAGTTTGTTTTTTTCAAGTTCAGGCCTTTAAGTATCTAATAAGATCAAACAGCTAGACGCAAGGAAAAAAAACTACCTCGAAAAAAAAATGCAAACTTGTTATGAGAAAAGATAATTGTTATTTCTGCGAGGCAAATAGGTAATGCAAATGTCAAGTGACGGATAAATATTAAGTTACCAAACGTCTTCGTCATCTCACCAAGAAGTAAAGACAGTGAGGTGAGGTCATGTAAAACTACGCCACGCATAGTTTGCATGTGTGTGTATCCACAAGTTACCTGGCAATGGTTGCACTTGTGTGCGAACAACTTTATGCTCATTGTAAGGCTCAGTTTAAATCGGCCTCACTGCCGCTTCGTCTTTATTTTTTATCCAGTCCAAGGTTTCCATAGCCAGACAGAAATATACTAAACGAGGTTAAAACACGAACTGAAAAGTCTATTACCAACAGAAATACGCGTAATTTGTACACTGTCACAATAACCACTTTCCCCCAACTGAATAAGTAAACCTATACTTTTACCTAGTCCGAGATGATAATATCAAACCTCGAAAAGCAGAAGGTGAGAACAATGAAACAGCACTTAGCAATCTCCTCTTAGCAGTTGACAAATTAACCAATTCTTTCGCCCTTCAAGATAAAGACCGTCATCACGCCTTAGAACTTATTACTAGCCGTCCGCGCTTATTGACTTTAATTTTCTACTCTGTTGACGTTTCCAATGATATATATCTCTAACGGAATGGCGAAAATGGCCCTTCGCTTTTTCAAATAACAAACGGATCCCCATCAATCGTGGCTGTCACTCATTTGCACGGTCCGCTTTGGTGAAATATTAGAGTTATCTATCGGGAAAATCACGCCTGCAAAAACTACTCGGAGGTCCGAAAACAATCTTTCACTTTGATTATTTTTCTATTGTAAACATTAGGTGGATGAGAGGTTTCTGTTTGAGATCGCCGGCGCGTGCGCTCCCGCGGGCTCCCGGAACTGTTTTTCTTACGACGTCTAATATTTGACAAGGTTATTAAGTGGACTATTGTAATATCGGACATGTCAATTTTCTTTGGGGGACTTGCTTAATGAAATATTGGGTATTATTATTAAAAAATCGATACGGAAGGCATTCGGAAGCAAATTTAAATCTGTCATGAATTCGGAAAAAAATATTCGTTCAAGTTCGCGAAATTAATCTGCAAGGTTAGATAGTTCTGCTTAGTCCTCTAGGCTGGCAATACTCACTCAATTTAAGATCAGGTAACTGAATCGCTCTTTTCCCATCCTAAATATTTCATTGAAAAGCAAAGGAGATACCGATAAAGTAAGTATTTAAAAAAACTGATTCTTAAATATTCGCAGTCTTATTTGGTACACCAAATAAAACTTTGCTGGATGCCTGATGTCGTGAATGGTCGCCAACGAAGGCAACTCAGTATTTTGACGCTATGTTGTGGTTTGAAGAGATTCCCCCATACGAGTATAAAGTGGTATTGATGTTAGCTGTATATCGGCTTTTACCCTTTAACTAATGTAATAAGATTACAAAGGGAAGCAGACAGAAAGCCAGACGAGACAGGGCCGGCTTCAGAGCCAAGTTATGCTTAAACAAGTTTTCATTATTTTTTTTTTCAACACCCGCGTTTCGCAAATTGTATTTTAAATTGCATTGTCATCAGACTTCGCAAATATATTTCAAATTCGAAATCTCTAAGTAAGCTCAGAAAACGAAGCTGAGTTAATAGTGGGGATGATCTGTATTCAGAACAGAGCACTGTCTTGGCGTGAGTAATTTAAAAAAGATTTAGTTACGTATTTTCATACATAATTTTAATATTTTGGGGTGAATAATTAAACACAATTTAAAATTCCGGAATTAACCAGACAAATCGCCCCACCAACTAAGAACGGCCATGCACCACCACCCACCGAATCAAGAAAGAGCTGTTAATCTGTCAATCCTTCCGGTGTCCGGGCCTGGTGAGATTTCTCGTATTTACAATCATTTCTGAACTAAAACTTTTATTTAAATACTTATCACCTCTAGACGAGCTCAATAATATAATCCATTGCACTCTTAATATATTTGTCTATTTTAAGGCGAACGTGGTCATCAATAATTTAAGTCGATAAACAATCTTCAAAAAACAATTGAGACACTCTTGATAGTTTTCGGATCGCTCTTGGAGCGAGTAATAAAATAAATACAGAGGCCACACAGGCACATTTTCTAAATGGATTACACCAAACAAAAGAATGTTTGACGTACAACTTTGAACTCATAAATACTTTCTTCAGAAGTCGTGTTAAATATAGTGACCCTTTTCACAAATTACGAGTTTATTCATGACTATAACTAGGTAATGTCTACATAGAATTCGGGTGTTGCTTCTTTGCAAAATCCTACTAATATTATAAATGTGAAATTTTGTGAGTATGTTTGGATGTTTGTTACTCTTTCACGCCAGAACGGCTGGACAGATCTGGATGAAATTTGGAACATAGATAGATTATAGTCTTGTATAACACATATGCTACTTTTCATCCCGTAAAATTGCGTAATTCCTGCGGGATAGCGATAAACGCATTCTATGCAGACGGAGTTGCGGGCAACAGCTGGTATACATAATACAATTGTTCGGGATAGGCTCTGTCCTATATCATTGTTATCATGACGTGTGAATCAAAGTAATAAACTAAATAATAATATGTGTGCTCCTAATTTAAACTAAATACGTGTACTTACACCAAATTTTGTCATAATCCGTTCGTCAACCGTTTGACATGATTGAGTAGGTAAACTTTTGCATTCATAATTTATAATACTGTAGGCACTTTTGTAGAATACCGTGCCAATTTAAGTACTCACGTCAGACGACATAATTTATTTAAAAAAATAATTTATTAAATAATTAAATAAAAATATTTTCACGCAGTAATTAAGTGTCTATTTATTTTTGTACCTTTATTTTCACAAACGAAGTCTTTATCTACTTATTTCAACTTACTTTACACAAAAGAAAGAAAAGGAGACAATAGTACGCTACCTCCCGAGTCCATACCTGTGCTCGCGTAACGAATCACCACTGACGTTTTGGCGAAGCGTTAACTAGCGCCCCCGAAAGGGCTGGGACGTTATATTATAGCCATTACGGACAATCGTTTAGTCTGCAAACAAAATATCCTTCCAGCGATAAAAGCCGATCCGTCACGCGCCGGATAAAGGCACGTTCATACGTTGCAGCTGTATAGGCCAAATACTACCCGGTACGTCATGCTCAACAGTGTCAAGTTACACTCAAACGCCTTCGGCAAAAGCTGAGGTAAAATAAAATACAACTCTATGTTTCACTTGGGTTACTTACGTAGGTGACTCAGCGTGAGTTGCGTCAGATTACTTTACATTTACCATAACCTACGATTTTCTTCCATGCTGGTCTGGGAGTAAAGAGAAAACAGAATGTTTTTTTTTTTTTTTTTTTTACTACGAACTGACCAGTGATTGGCCTCTATCTCACTTGGTGGAAGGTGCAGATGAGGCCAAAGGTGTAACTCACTGGTTCAGTAACAGCCTATTCACTCTAGCCTTGAAGAGCCCCAGATGTACCAGTTGCCTTTCTTCCCGCGCGGATGGTAAAAGCCATCGAGGCGAAAATCTTAGGAATCATGTTATAGGCGATGCGGCTGACCCATCACTTATTTTGATTCCCCTTTCCACCTATACGCCCACAATCATGCTAAGCGTGGCCTTAAGGTTTTGTTACCTTACGCTCTGTTTATCCCGTAAGGGATAAATACGTGATATATGTATGTATGTATGAACGATTTTCGACAGAAATCCTATGAACTATTATGTCATCGTTTGCCGCTAAGTAAGATTTTTATAAATCATGCTCTGCTATTGTGTCCTTTTGTATCTTAGGTACTATAGAACTAGCAGATACTTGAAATTGATCTCTTCACCTATAACATCAAAATGAAGCCATATGTAGAAAGCGGCGAGTTCGATGTGATTTCTATTTTTATTGTTACTAAATGGGGTCCAACAGCGTACAGGTTTAACTTTGATTCAGGTATCTATCACAGTACGCAACCTTAATTTAATTCAAACAAAATGTATGTTTAATTGAGCCTGTCAAACGCAAATAATTAAAATATGCGACAAATAAATAAATTACATTAATCGGACATAATGTTATTACATTTTGTGGCATTTTTAAACATGCGATCATTCAACCTTGTTGTTACGAAAATAACTACCTAAATGCTTTACGATTTTACTGTGAATCGACCCTTACCAGTTGGTAACCCTAAAAGCTAGACCCTTCGAAGCTATGAGAGCTCTGGAATCCGATACGTTGTATCTGCTGTTAATTTGAAACATATATCACATACCTAATCTAAGGGTGCCAACTTAATACTATGTAATACCACTGATATGATCTAATAGACTACAAGCCCATGGACAAAAAAAACATGTGAAATGAACCAGCGTGAATGAAACTTAGAAGGATGTTACTATATCATAAAATAACTCTGAGCGCTATGCCGTCATTTCTGAGCGGTAGGTACAGATTTTTCTCATACATAGAAAAAAAAATGCACTAACTTCCGGCATCACCACTTTAAAACAGCACTAGGTTTTTCGACATTTATTTTTAATCATCTATAAGCTATGAAAACGCCGTAAATTAATAATTAGTCGTAATTCCTCACTTGTACCTGAGAAATTCCATAAATGTAATGCTTAGAAATGACGGCATAGCGCTCAGAGTTATTTTATGATATAGTAACAGCCTTCTAAGCTTCATTCACGCTGGTTCATTTCACATGTTTTTTTTCCATGGGCTTGTAGTCTATAAGACCCTGACTATGAACTATTCGCAGATCTGATACCTAAACTATTGTAATTAAGTAGCTACTTAAAATATAGGTAAGTATTTACTTAATTCAGAACAAAATCCCACAAAGTAGCCATAGGGTAGAGAGTAGCCTTTTCTTTCTACCTGCAACTTGTAAATAGTCATTAACACGCTTGATCAATCGGTAAGGGGGCTTGTTTTGGTTTAAATTCTTTCTCGAATTAATAATTAATGGATTTCACTTTTTTTTATTTGCAATTGACGACCCCCTTTAATACCTACAGGAAATCACGCACGGTAAAGCAAAACTTTGTGAAAAATTAGGACATCTCTCCAAAATTCGCTCCATGAAATAAAATGTATTTCTTAATAGTGACCTCTTTGATGTGACAATTGAAGCTTTTTCTATAGACCTAACTTGTTAACTGCTGTCATCTAACATTTTTAACAAGGCTTAGAATTTCTTCCAAAGGAACGGCCATACTGAACTAGTTTTCTTTATAATAGAGAGATGTCGCTTTGCTGAACTTAAACAGCGCCACCTACGATTTTAGTGTGGAACTAGAATGTACCTTTAGTGAGCCCTGTTGAATGCGCAAAAGTAGTGCCGTTTGATGTCGTTAGATGGCGTTATTTTCAACAAACCTCTATAAACGCATATCAAGCTTCCAAGCATTTTTTACAGATGACGCTTTTATTTTGAGAACGTATTTATTGGACCAATAGGCAATTTAAAATTGTACCAGACCATTTAGGCTAAAGAAATTTCTTTTTTAAGACTTTCAATAGTATGCTATCATGAAGTACATATATTTTGTTTCGAAAATGCCGCATTTTTTTACATTTATATCTCGCTAAACTTCACTAACCCCGAACAATATTCCAAGTAATTTCCCCGCTCAAGTACCAGGTTACATAAATAATATCCGGCATACGCCTCCGTCCCTTTGTCCTCTTCCTATCCTCTAAAATGGAGCTAATTACACCACCGTTCCCCATTTAATTAACGACAATGTAAACAACATTAGGGCCGGCCACAAAAGGCACAACTTGGACGGCGTTCATCGGTACGTGACGGACTCTAGAGGAAGGACGTTTGATTAATTAATAGTTTCACAAAGGAGGATTTGGTCAAGTTGTCTTAGGATGCCTTTATGCGCTGAAAACCAGCACGGTTGGAAGGCGAGGCAGGTCGGTGTTAAAAAGTGGTACCTGCGGGTTGTACATAGAATTGCGATCTTGTGGAGATTCACATCCAGACAAAACAAAAAATAGGAAATTATAGACGGGATTTCAGAGAACGGCAAAACGAGGCCGGTGTAAACTACGCCTTGACTCATGTGTGTGGGGGTGTGTGTGTGTGAGGCGTAGTTTACATATGCCTTACATTGCCGTTCGCTGAACTTCGTTATAACGCAAGTACCTTCTCAAATGCTTTGCCATTATCAACTTCTCATAATGGTACAGTTTGACAACAAATATAATGCGCATCGGCAGTATTCGTTTGCGCAGAGAAGCGCAGACCAGTTTCCGATGGTAGCCGAACGTGTAAATAATCTATATTGAACTTTATTTGCAAGCGCAACTGGCAGAGTATTGCTTGCTTTGCATTCTTAGCTCTGTCCCGCTTACACGATTTTGCCATTGTTGGTACGAAATCGATCGACCAATAACAGCGCCAGAGTTTCCCGCGCTACTAAAATTGGTATACTGCGCAGGTACATCGTGGAGCATTATTTTTGTTGTCAAACTGTATGTACCTTTATTGATTGACACTTATTCTATTCCCAAAATAATATTAACATCGCAAAAACTCTAATACGCCGAAAGCAAATTTAATATCTCACGTAATCATAAATTACTCCAATATTTTGCAACAATATAAAAGCAAAGTAAACGCAAACAATGTGAAAGATAAAAAATATGCCGCGCATTGTTTTCATAATGAGACGGCTAAGTAAACTGGTATTGTTACAATTTTCCTTCCACGGGGAACGAAGGAGCGCACAATTTTGCCAAGTGATAAGGAGCTGGGTAATTTTTATGGGTGAATTCCCCGTAACAATAATAACAACTCGCAACTAATTAAACGCGGACGCGAACTCATGGAGGGAATGGAGTTGCTTTACCTTGTAATTGTAGGGTCTGCAAATACACTAGCAGGATATGTTCAAAGAAAAATTTACGATTATAATATACCTATGTGTCACCCATGTGTCACAGACCTTATTGTGTGTGACATAAAGATTTAAAAATGTTTTTGAGGTCTTGGAAACGTAGATATACCTATTTATGTCCTTGACTATAATAGTCATCGTCGGTGATCACTGAGGTTCTCGTTACTCGCTTCAGATTTTTTTCATGCAGAAAGTGGCTAAAAATTTGCCGAGAGATATTTATTTATTTATTTATTTATTTATCTTTTAATATATAACAACCAATGGAGCAACCGCGTCGCCGTATTTTCAAACAGTCATAAATTTGACCCCAGAAAGCTTTTATTTATTTTATTATTTTATCGAATGTGTGTAAATAAATGTTTCTCTCTCTCTCTTTCTCTATCATATCCAATTATCAGTAGTTTCACTGGCATTTTAACTGCTATCAGCAGCTGTCGTATAAATTGAAGAAATGAGCTAAACCGAGCTCTAAGGTTATGTAAAACAGAAGCTTATATATTCTAGGCATGCGAGAAGATACTGACAAAAGTTCAAACGCTACACAAACAACAATACAACACAACAACAATACAATAACAACACACAACACACGGTACAATATGTATGTAACATAAATTTGACGCCAGCTGCCTGTCTTCCAAACTTGTATCTTAATTGAAGTAGTTACCTACTTAATAAACTTTTAAACTTTCCTGACCGACTGACTGCATGACTCATCAATGCTCAGCCCAATACGTTTACGTTTCCGTTTTACGTTTTCTATAGTAAGAGGTTCTCTTAGTGTGTCAAGGAATAATCGCATATTCCACGAAATTGCTACAGGATAGGAAATTCTAAAATTGACGCAAAGAAGCGAACGTAAGGCGATTTAACATAAAAATATCTTAGTAAAACTTTGCCACATCAGCAACGAAACATTTGTTTCAGTAGTTACAAAGTTCCAAGTAAATATTCTGCAATGGACTGAGGTCTTCAAACTTGCTGATAAAGACTGATGATGCAGAATAATTCGTGTACAGAAAAACTTTGGCTAAGGTCTTAGCAATGGCGGCGAAGTTGAAAAAGGTCGAAAGGACGAAAATAACTTTTGGAAAGACTAAAGCCCTGTTCCGATTTCTCATAACTATAGTCGGGCTTTTGTGAATCTAGATTGAGTTAACTAAACTTTTGATTGTGTTTTGGTTCGTAGCTTTTTGGTAACAAATGTTATTACATCAACGGCCAGTAACAGATTTTCTCGGAAAGCTAACGTTCTTACGAATATGTTTCTTGCAAAACTTTTTGTTAAGTACTGGTATATTTCTATGTATTTTATGTCAGTTTAATTTTTTACGATAACTTATAAAAAATAAACAGTTTATTTGCCAGACAGAATCTTCACAATCTTCAAAGGGTTTGTTACTTTCTGTACTAAATCTAGGTAGTAACATTAACCTAAAACTTTTATGAAGTCAGCCTTGTGATACATAATTCCACTTTCCAAGAGTTTCTGCGTTGCTAACGCTACGTGGAGTAGTACTTCTAATTAGCGAGTTGAGAGCTAAATATTACATTTATGATATGTAAATTTTACTGAGCAAACTAACAGCGTCTTAATCTCAACTTTGTCTTGAAAATATTTCGTGTTACGTGCTACACTCAAAAATTTTAATTTTAAAGTAAAAAGACAAATAGGTACCTAATTGTTTTTTTTTATTAAAAAGCTTTGGAAATTATCTGAAGTAAAGAATGTTAGAAAGCACATTGTAAGAAAGTTAATAGAAAGTTTCTGGAGGCCTGGAATAATGCAAGATCTGACTCACCAAAATCGACGAGCTGATGGTTTCCTGGGGGCCCCCGTCTGTATCTCCATAGGTCACTGGCTGAACTAGTCAGGGATTTTAACACTGCGGTGCTAATGAAAGTTTTCAGGTGAAAATATATTGAAAGAAAGGGATCGTTTTCTAGTAACGTGCGTGCCGCCATTCGAAGTTGCTAATAAGAGCCTTTCAAGACTGTCGCAGGGGGGCAGCACTGTCGCATCGCTTCGTTCGGAAATCAGATATACACCATTCCAGTAACAATTTTGAAATATGACGTTTAGAAATGAGAAATAAAATTGTATGTGCTAAACGATGCGAAAGGTATAAAAAAAAACTAATTTAAATGTAGGAAAGTACGGAACATGCCGCCGGCCTTAAAATAAGTGAATTATTTTAACTAATATTAAACCTAAGTAGTATACTAATAGACACCTAAGATTCTTAGTCTATAGGCAATGGACAAATTTTAACGATAGGTCTTTTCGTGTAAAAATTACCCATGCGTAGCGTAACTACACGGGTAACACCATCGGCACCCGGGTGCAGCTCGTGCACACGCGCGAGGCGCCACTGCAGGGGCGGCAGGCCGTCGTCGCGCACCACCACTACAGAGCCCTCTGACACCGGGGACTCGCCTTCATCGCGGAACCATCGGCCACGCTGTTGTAATTGGGAAAGATATTCGGTGCTCCACCGCTTCCAGAAATGACGAACAGCCTGCTGTATGACCTGCCAGCGTTGAAGACGGCTGGGTCGTTCATCACTGAAGTCATACTCGGGCAACGCGGTCAATGGCTCCCCAACGAGGAAATGCGCGGGTGTGAGCGGCAACGGATCACTTGGATCATTGCTTAAGACGCAAAGTGGTCGAGAGTTGAGCACTGACTCAATCTGACACAGGATAGTGTTGAACTCGTCATAAGTAAGGGTCTGTGTTCCTATCACACGATAAAGATGTGTTTTAAGATTTTTTACGCAAGATTCCCAAATCCCACCAAAGTGACTTGCGTAAGCTGGATTGAAATGCCAGGTTATTCCGGAGTCCATTAATTTTTTATTAAGTTCGAGCTGAGTAGCGTCTGTCTTTAAAAAATCAAAAAGTTCCTTAAGATATCTATCACACCCAACAAAGTTACGACCGCAGTCTGAATATATGTCTGAGCAAAGTCCCCGTCGGGACACGAAACGCCTTAACGTGTTTAGAAAAGCTTCGGTGGATAAATCTGGAACTAACTCCAAGTGACACGCCTTTGTGGACATGCAAACCATAACAGCGACGTAGGCTTTGAAAAGTTTTGAGTTACGAAAATTGCTCGACTTTAATTGGAAATAACCAGCGAAATCTACCCCGACGTGTAAGAAGGGGCGCAACGATCTTACCCGCGCTGCGGGAAGAGCCGCCATCTGGGGTTGTGGAGCGGGGCGAGGCCGCGCTCGGAAACACTGTACGCAGCGGCGGGTGCGCATGCGTACCGCGTCGCGTGCGGACAGGATCCAATACTCTTGGGAAAGAATGAATTGCAATGTCTGCGGCCCTACGTGTAGATTGACCCTATGATAGTGATCAATTATTAAGCTCGTTAAATGATGTCCTTTCGGGAGTAAAATTTGATGCTTCGCGTTGTATGATGTATGAGCTCGATCAATCCTGCCGCCGACCCTGAGAAGACCCCCACTGTCGACGAAGGGTTTCAGTTTTTGTAAACGATCTGAACAATTTTTATTAGATTTTATTTTTGAAAGGTCATCCGAAAATTGCTCACTTTGAACAAGAGAGATTAGACGCGAAAGTGCGCGCTTAGATTCGTGGACTGTTATATGTTTAGAATAATTTTTAATTTTGCGACATTTTTCTATGAAGCGGAAAGTATAGGAAACCACACGTAAAAGTTTAGAAAGTGATGAAAATCTAGAAATAAATTCTGTATCAGTCTTATCTGTACTGTTCACTGTCGACACGAGAACGTTACTTCGTTTTTCTTCGTCTGTAATGAAATCAAGGTTAGATACGGGCCACTCGGCTTCAGGACGTTTAAGCCAAGAGGGACCGTAGAACCAAAGCTCCTGGTCGAGTTCAGACGGTAAGACTCCGCGCGATGCTGGGTCTGCAGGATTGTCTGCTGAGCGTACATGGCGCCACCGAGATGCCGGGACGCGACTCGTTACTTCCGTAATCCGATTTGACACAAACGTACGCCATTCGTGCGACGAAGATCGTAACCAGGCCAAAGTGATCGATGAATCACTCCACGCATAGACATCGCTATTTGAAATCAAACCCGAAAAGGTACTCAGTACTGTCTCAATCAGTTTTGAGAGAAGTACAGCCCCACACAGCTCCAAGCGAGGTATTGAAATGCGTTTTAAAGGCGCTACCTTAGTTTTTGCCAGAACGAGATGGACATGAATATTGTCGTGTACGTCCGTGACGCGTACGTATACTGTCCCAGAGAACCCCTTTTCAGAGGCGTCCGAAAAGCCGTGGACTTGTATACACCTGCTCTCGGGAAAGGCATGACGCGGAATAGAAATTGATTCAAGCAAGGGCAACTCAGAAATGAAATTAAACCAATCGTCAGAGATTGATTTCGGTGGGGTTTCGTCCCACGATATTCCCGAGATCCAAAGCCGTTGAATTAAGTGTTTCGCAAACAGTGTTATTGGAGAAAGAAGACCAAGCGGGTCAAAAATTTTAGAAATCTCCGCCAGTATGATCCTTTTTGAACAAGTCGCAGGACTTGGTTTTACCTCATAACTGAAAGTATCTGATTTCGGAAACCACTTAAGGCCTAATACTTTGACCGAAGTGTCACCATCCAGGTTGGAAATCGCTAACGCTTCGTTAGGCTCCGCATTAGAAGTCACAGAAGACATTAACTCTGGACGGTTACTTGTCCATTTTCTGAGGTCGAAAGACCCCGTCTGGCACAAAGAAATAAGCTCTTGTTGAAGAAGCAACGCTTCATCAAGCGAACTCGTACCTGAAATGACGTCATCGACGAAGACATCTGAAAGTAAAATCTTAGAAGCCTTAGGAAAAGAAGCACTTTCGTCAATAGCGAGTTGACGAAGGGTTCGTAAGGCAAGAAAAGGAGAAGACGCGACTCCGAACGTCACTGTGCATAATCGAAATTCCTGAACAGGCATATCAGAACTGGTGCGCCAGAGGATACGCTGATAATCACGGTCTTCTGATCGCAGGGAAATGAAACGGTACATCATCTTGATATCTGCAGTAAATACCACTTTGTGCAAACGAAATTTAAGAAGAACCTGCACGATATCTTGGTGCAATTTTGGTCCAATGAGAAGATTATCGTTTAGGGAACGACCGTTTGTGGTTTTGCATGAGGCATCAAATACCACACGGACCTTAGTTGTGGTACTAGAAGATTTAACCACACAGTGGTGAGGAATATAATAGGGCTTCGACGAGGGTGTCAAAGACTCATCAACGAGCTCCATATGACCGAGGTCAATGTACTCTTGGAGACATTTAACATAGTCTGACTTCAAATCAGGATTGCGTTCAAGCCTCTGTTCCAGCTTGATTAAACGCGAAAGAGCAATGTCACGTGACTCGCCCAGGGGAGGGGCGTCTGGCTTGAAAGGAAGAGCAACGATAAATTTGCCGGTTTCATCTCTTGAATGAGTTTGGACGAAAATGGACTCGCACCTAGCCTCGTCTGGCGTAAGCGGTTTCACTTCCGGTACGGATTCTAATTCCCAGAACTTTTGAAGGTCGATATCACTTTGACAGGAATTGAAACTGGCATGTAACTGAAATTTCGTGTCCCTAGCAGGAACCCGACCATTCAGTAAATAGCCGAAAATGCTATTCATAGCGACTGGAGTCCCAGGAGGTCCGACTACGTTGTCCTGAAGCAACACACTGCCCGTGTAATCTGATCCTAACAACAGTTCTACTGGACGCGAAGAGCGGAGCTCGGGGTCCGCGAGGGTCAGATTCTGCAAATGCGGAAGTTTTTCAACCGAAAAGTTGACATTGGGCACGTAGCTTGTAATTTTAGGCAAAATATGCGCTTCGATTAACAGCTTGGGCTCGACTTTACCACGAGGCGTCACCTCGACCACGACGTAACCACGGGATTTTTCGTCCTTGTCACCTATTCCTGTAACGGTTAAGTCACACGCAGCATGAAAACGACGTAAATTTAGACGCTGAACACATGACTCTGCAATAAGAGTAGCCTGAGAACCCTGGTCTACCAGAACCCGCACGGGGACAGGCGCGCAGGGCGGCGGCGCGGGCGCCGCCGAGCGGACGTCCACGACAGCCGTGGTGAGTAAAACGTTGCACGGCGTGCGAGCGCGCGTGCCGCAGTGCGTCATGCTAGGCGGCGCAGCGGCGGCGGCGGCGGCGGCGGCGGCGGCGGCGGCGGCGGCGGCGGCGGCGGCGACGGCGGCGGCGGCGGCGGACTCAGCGACCGGGGGCGCCGGGAGTGAACCCGAGCGCGCCGCTTGCCCGTTTTCGTGTAACGAGGAATGATGACGTTGCGAACAAACTTTACACGTAAATCTCGAAAAACAATTTTTAATGTCGTGTCCGACGTGAAGACAGTTGATACACACGTTGTTTTCACTGATGAAAGTCTTACGATCATTAATTGATTGTTTAAGAAAATCTTCACATTTATTTAAAACGTGTGAAACCGATTTGCAATAAATGCATACTTTATTCGACTTCGGCGAACCATTATTAGTCGAAGACTCGACGTTAAATTGCACCGACCGCGGCGGGTTATGTTTCGTAGAAACATTAGAAAATGTGCGAGTACGCGCGGGCGAGTTTGCATATTCCGACTGCGCGCGAGAGAAAGATTGCCGCGGAGACGGCGGCGAGCGGCGCGCCGGCGCGGGCGCGGCGGCGGCCGGGCGCGGGCAGCCGGAGGCGCCGCCGGCCGTGCCCAGCATCACCTCGTGAGCGGCCAGCTCGCGCCTTAGGAACTCGAGTAGTTCCTTATAATCGGGCATCTCCGAAGAAGACGACAAGGAGAGTTCAAAACGTCGACGAATGTTGGGAGACATTTTTCGTAACAAAATATTCAGAAGAATAAAACTCCATTCCGAAATAGGCAGACTTAAGGCACTGAGTGCCGTCAAGTTTTCTTGAAAAACATTTAAAAGATTACGTAAACCAACGTAGGTATTTTTATCAGTAAGAGGTTCCAGGTCTAAAATATTGTCTAAATGTTTCGTAGCAATGATCCGTTTATTCTCGTACCTATTGCTTAATATCGTTAAAGCAATGTTATAATTCGCGTCTGTAATGGGAAGAGACTTTATCAGGTTGTATGGTTCGCCTTTCAACGTTAGCAACAAGTACCTAAACTTCTGCACATCTGAAAGGTCAACATTGTCATGGACAAGCGATTTAAACAAATCGTAGTACGCTGCCCACTCAGTGGGCTGCCCACTAAATGACGGTAACGGTAGCGGAGGTAAGTTCAACCCGCGGGAACTGTGAGACACGACGTTGTCTTTATTATCATTGCCGACCTGACTACTGCGGCGCTGCAGAATCTTGTAGGTGTCGGCAGCCACTTGAACCTGATAGTATAAATCATCAAACTTATCGCGGAAAGACAGCTGCTCCTCTTTAGAAAAGCTATTATTTTTAGCTAAAGATTTTTCAATCTTAACCTGTACCTTAAGAAACTCTTTTTTAATTGAGCATAATTCTTTAATTCTACAACGAAATTGCATTTCATCTGATTCGGAACATTCTGCCATTTTTTGTAACGTATTCAATTGAATTTCTCGCTCGAAATACAATTGTTCGATCTCCATCGTGTGGGAAATCTAATAAGGAAACGTGAACAAAATGTGTTTGTTTGTTGAAAATATTATTACGCCGTAATACGTAATTATGTATAACTAGTATGGTCGCAATACGTACCTATACGTAATTATTTTAGTGACGAAATATTTGCGTCACAAAATGGAAAGAAAAGAAATTTGAAACTCGAACAGAACTAATATTATAATAAAATTATTTACCACGTAGTGCGTAAATAGAAGTAATACTGAAAAGAACACTTATTCTTATTATTATAATATTGATATTAATGGTATTAAGCACGAAAATGCAACAATACCGAAATACGCAAGTAAAGTCAGGCGTCGCGCTTATACGCTAGACTTGGCGTCGTGGTGGCGGGCGACGAGCGGCGAGCGACTTATGCCTACCGCACGGTTATTGAAATAAAAAGTGCAAAATGAGAATTACGATGTAAAACTCGGAAATATTAATTTAATCGGTTACCTCACCACTTATTATAAGTGTAAGGTGGAATCACAGTAACTAAATCGGCACTTTTCCTTAGTAAAACACACACTTGAAGACGGTAGCACGTCGGTACTTTCCAGAAAATGTTATCGTACTTGTAAATTAACTATGTAATGTAATTGAAACTATTAGCACACACAATATATCGAGCCAATCCGGTTCGAAGGACCAACTATTTATGTAAGAAAGTTAATAGAAAGTTTCTGGAGGCCTGGAATAATGCAAGATCTGACTCACCAAAATCGACGAGCTGATGGTTTCCTGGGGGCCCCCGTCTGTATCTCCATAGGTCACTGGCTGAACTAGTCAGGGATTTTAACACTGCGGTGCTAATGAAAGTTTTCAGGTGAAAATATATTGAAAGAAAGGGATCGTTTTCTAGTAACGTGCGTGCCGCCATTCGAAGTTGCTAATAAGAGCCTTTCAAGACTGTCGCAGGGGGGCAGCACTGTCGCATCGCTTCGTTCGGAAATCAGATATACACCATTCCAGTAACAATTTTGAAATATGACGTTTAGAAATGAGAAATAAAATTGTATGTGCTAAACGATGCGAAAGGTATAAAAAAAAACTAATTTAAATGTAGGAAAGTACGGAACACACATAGTTGGATTAAGAGCAGACGTCGTTCCATTCACGGTTCTCAATAGGAAAACTGCAATATGAAGAACTTACTAATACTGAACTATTGAACGCAGTTCTTTATATGGATGATAATGCAAATAACAAAGTTTACAAATCTAGACTAAGGGCTTGTTAGTTATTTTAAGTGTTTCCATTCCATCAAGGGAATGGGCGAATTTATTAGGAATCACGTTATAGGTGATGCGGCTAGCAACCCATCACTATTTTGATTCCCTTTTCCACCTGTACGCCTCCAATCATGCTAAACGTGGCCTTTAGGTCTTGTTACCTCAGGCTCTGTCTACCGTGTAAGGGATACAGAGTGTCAGTTATCTATGACGATATTTCGTCTTTTTCGTAGTAATAAATAGAGACAGAGTCATAAGTAACTGACACTTAAGATAACTGGAACTTAAAAGAGAGTGGTGAAACAAGAGCTAAGTATTCAAAAAAATACAAATTTTGTACAACCCCGCTAAATCTTTTTCTAGCCCCATTTCAAACGGTTTGACAAGTACCTAATGACGAATACAATTTTATTGTGCATCCGAGTGCGTTTGACAAATAAACCCCCAGTTGTGAATCAGGGGTGTTACGAATATTCGCATCCGCATCCGTAAATGCGGAATATCCGCATTAATTCAGACATCTGCATCCGCATTCACATCCGCATCAACGAATGCGGAGTTTTTACGGATGCAGATTCACATCAACAAGACTCGACAAGTAACTAGGTACATGTTAAGAAAGTGGGCGGAGCCAGAGTGGCACGTGCTTCGCGTTTGTTTACATAAATACTATTATGCACTAATAAGTATTATTATGCATTTAAAATTTAAATAATTATCTTTTTAAAATCCCAAATCCGCATCCGCATCACATCCGCATCCGCATCAAATCCGCATCCGCGGATGTGAACTTCTAATAATCCGCATCTGCATCCGCGGATGTCTAAATTTTTGCATCCGTAACAACCCTGTTGTGAATTAGATCAAGGGTCACAGTCACAGCTTCCACCAGGACGCACCAGGGCCGACAGTCAGAACTGCGTTCAGAATAAAGGCGTAGGTACTATAGGTTTTTTTTATTAACTATTTCTGATTTGATGAACAATGCATAATTGATGTTCTATTTTAGGATAAACTGATTGTATTGCTTCTGACATGCCTGTTAAATTATCGCTACAAGCAATGAAAATATCATTTAATCCTCGGTTTTTCATTTCTGTTAAATTTGCTAATCAAAATTTAGCACCTTCATTTTCACTAACAACTTTTTCAATAACTTCTTCAGTAAAATCCAAATCGTTATTTTCATATAGATTTTCAATTCCTGAATTATTTAAAGTGTAATTAACATTTTTGAAAGCACTATCTTAATCTATTTTCTTATCAGTTGTTAATGCTGAATTTTCAATATTAGCATTATTTAAATTATTATCTTGTTTGCGTATCTTAGTCTGATATTTTATTGTAACAGGAGCCTAATGAGAAGCGTCATAGTTAAATAGTTAGTGTAATATTTGCCCAAGTTATGGCTCTAAATAATTGCTTATATAATCACCTTACATAAAGCAAATGTTTGTCATATAAATGTTAGCATCCTTGATCACGTCTTTTCGCATCCAAATATGCGTAACAAATAACAAAAGATCTCATAAAACAGAATAGATCAACCGTTAACTTTGTTTGTGCCATTCTTATCAAAGATTGAGACGTTTATTGCTACGAAAACAAATAATAAGAGCATTAAAGGAACACTACCTATTTGCTATCTTGAATTTATAAAACAATTGAATGTTATGCTTTTGTGTTTTGCTCGAGTCTATGGTTTGAATGAACTATTGACGCCTATTTTATTTGTTGATAAACTGTTTGGTCAAGTACTTTTGCTCTGCGTTTTTATAAGGCACTTAGTTTATTTGGCACTGCTTAGTGTAATAACGTCAAAGTCACATGTGCATAGTGCATTCATCTACTTATTTGTTCAAACATTAGGTCATTATTTCCTACCTCGTCCTTTCATCCCGTAGAAAATTTGCAAAATTCCGTCTAAGTGCTGCTCTGTGATCTTCAAGGAATAGGTACCTATGTCTGCCAAATACCAAGGATCTGTATTAAGTAGCAAATCATAATAATGATTCTTCTTATTTCGCAAGGTCCAAAAATCAGTTTTCAGATATCATAATTGGTATGCGAAATTTAAAGATTCTAGAAAAAAAAACCTATTGCCGCCTGCTGTTTCTAACCCCACTAATTTTCAGCCAAATCGGTTAGCTTTAAAAGTTGAGATGAATACTTGATTATTTTGAGAAACTAAATATTAAATCGTGTATTTTTCCTATCAACTGAAATGGCTTGCTTAACACTTATTTTAAGGTACTTACCAGTGGCGTGGCGTCCATGGAACTCGATTTCCACCGGCTTGCCTATTTTAAGGCAGCTTGGCACTTTATTGTGCAGAATTAGAGGAAAATGCTAGATAAATTCCTTTCGGCTTGCTTTATGGTATACTTGACGCCACTGGTACCTACTTAGGTATTTGTAGTAAGTACTACTGTTATACCTTAGTAGTTTTAATCATCCTGACTCCCGAATTGTAAAATTAGCACAATCAGATAAAATCGGTCAATTTTTTGTCCGAGTTTATTTTTAAATTGTAACAGGTAAAACAGTGGATTGTAACAGGTGTTGATCAAACGGGAATCTTGAAATGGATTAGATATTAAGTTTAATAATCTTGAAAAAAATACCGTACTAACCTTGACTCATTCATAGGTACACTATGTGTCACATAATAATTATGTCGTATAATAATGTCGTGACTCGTCAGTGTTACCAGCATGTGTAACACGATTGTTATTTTGATGAACGCCTTTTGTGGGCATTTTGTCCAATTAGTGCTTTAAACCAGCGTTTTCTTTTTGTCACCGATGAATCAGAAAATTTAATAGGCTTCAGTGAATACTGACACTTTATAATTGAGGACAACGTTGAATTGTTTAAAGGTATAGTCATAGAATTTCAAGAGGAAATCGGATGGCCAACTTGTGGCCGTTTCTCCATACAAAAGTACATAAGAACGAACGTTTTATATCATTTGATTTAAACCACCTTGCCATGCCCTTAATATTTAGGTAGGTACATATTTTTCCAATTTTGATTAGGTATTTAAAAACTGATATCTGAAAATCACAAAAATATTAAAGTTTTTAAATAAACACTTATATAAACGGTTTAGTTATGAAAAAGAAAACAAGATACTATGAAACTACCTGCTGTGTGTGGTGTAGGGATATAGCACGCGTCACGGAACGACGAGGATCCGGGTTCGATTCCCGGCCACAGATTTACTTTTCGTATTTTTCTATGTGTTCTTATTGTCAGTGTGGTTTAGAAACTTAATTTGCAACGGTAAAACTGTAAAAGTAAACATAAAAAATCAAGAAGTAAAATTCTTGATTCATTTGATAGTACTATGAAAGGCTCTCTCCCATACTGGTCTGGGAGTAAAGAAAAAACATAGAATTTACCACTTGCTTCTCTTCCCGCGCAGATGGTAAAAGCCCATCGAGGGAATGGGCGAAAGTCTTAGGAATCATGTTATAGGCGATGCGGCTAGCGACCCATCACTATTTTGATTCCTTTTTCCACCTATACGCCTACAATCGTGCTAAACGTGGCCTTTAGGTTTCACCTCAGGCTCTGTCTACCCCGTAAGGGTTATAGACGTGATATGTGTGTACGAAAGGCCAATAACATCAGTTTTCTGTAGGTATAATCAGTCCGGGCTGCAGTTGTCTGTTTCCGGAGGGATTTAGATCTACCCCCGTTGTCAGTTTCACTGTGACTTCATACTTTTTGGACACCCAGAAGCTTCGCTTCATTATAGTTGTTCCAATCATTTTATTTTCTCGATGACAGATGTAGTTTGATAGTTATAGTGTTGTGACCTAATAAGTGATCAGTAGATACGATATCGATCCAATTTTATGTATACGAGTAGTTGAGAAGTATTCAGCTAAAACAACGGACTTACTTGAATGCTAATTTATTACTAAGCGTGAAAAATGACAGTATGTTTGTAATGAATAAACTAAAAACTACTGGACAAACAAAAAATATTTCACCATTAGAATGCTACATTATTCCTGAGTAACATAGGCTATTTTTTATCCCGGTAAAAAGTACAAAGTCGCGGGAACACATCTAGTTCAATATATACAATACCGATACAATATCGATATTTCAATCATAACATCACTATTTGTATTCCCATAGAATGTAACTTTATTAAAACGTTTATTGTTATCGTACTTTAAAAAGATATTACTGCATATTTATATTCTCTCTCGGCTCGATTTGTTTTAGATGAATATTATATGGGATCAAGGAACAAAATTAGGCACTTGTCATATTTTTTATACCTCGCATTTAAAAGTTGATTTTTGCGTAAAAAGCGCAGTTACATTCTACGGGAGCTGTCATTGAGAAAATAAATGATTGGAAATACTATAGCCGATCGAAAATAATGCTTTTACATCAGCTGTCGGAATTACAATTAAAATACTATTATTATCATTTCTATATTATAACGTAGATATTACTGGTATCACCCGCATTAGGTAAATATCAACATTCAAAGGGATTCAGCAATAAAAAAAGTGATTTACTGCCGTATAAATTCCCATGAAAAGATATCAGAATTATTGGTGATCGGGAATTTAATTCAAGTGGAATGACTAACATGCCACATGCTTCGGGATGGAATTTTAACAAATTTCCGTTCGCCCATTCTGCCACAAGCGTCACCACACCGTAAAGAAATCCCACTGTTTTACACATTAATGTATCCAAAAAATGCTCATTAAAATATTTCTTCTATTACTAAGAATTTGAGCTGCGCTTTTTGCCTTGGAGCAGGTTAAAAAATAACGTTGCATGCTTTTAAACAGCAACTCTATGCACAACACACACAGAGATTAGAATAGCTGTTTATGCTTCTGTTGACACAGACAAGGTGTATAATGAAGTGAGTGACGTAATAGGATCTTTTGTGTAAAGAATGTGACATTTGGAAGTAAAAAAAGCGCCTCCGGGAACACTATCTTCTGTAGAGATCAAAAGGACAACTCGAGGCATCTAACACAATTAAAGTTATCATCAGGGCTATTCATTAATAATGTTGGGGCAAAAAGTGAGCATTTTGTTTACATTTATTACTGCCGCGACGAAGTGTCATCCATCACGACGGATCCGCGCCATGTTAGCCGAGACATTCTACTGGAATAATAGTCTGAATTAATTCGTTGATCTCGGGTTTCAGAAGAATATAGATTTTAGGGTTTCAAGTAGAACATTATGATTTACAGGAAAGTAGAAAGGTAGGTAGGTACTTTGTTTGTAGTCTGGCCCTGAGCAAAGTATTGCCTGAATCAATGAAGTTTCATGCCTATAATACTTGTTCAGTATATTATAATCCAGGCCTTTTTAGACCTTTCAGGGTCTTGAATCGACTGAGAGAACATAAGTTCGTGTTTTGAATAGTCAAACTATTTAAGTAAATGCGGTCAGTTCGATTGATAACATATTATGTTTTATTATGTAGACTTCATAATGTTTTAGGTAGATGATAAAACTTGACAGGCATATATGAATAAGGGGATAATATTTTGTGTTCTTTAACCATGACGTCTTGACGACTCAGTTCAGGTTTTAGCTGTCATTTTTAGTAGGGATCTGTAGGCTTATTACCTAACTCGCTCGCAATCGCCATCGTGTTCATTTTGACAGTTCTTATATGAATGTGACAGCTAGCTGATTCCGATGCCAATTGTCAGCCCATACATGAACTGTCACAATGAACACGATGGCGATTGCGAGCGAGTTAGGTAATAAGCCTGCTGACCTGCGAGATCTGACTTAGCGAGCAAACCTAAACTGAATCGCATTAAGGCGTCATGGTAAGGACCCCGTACTTTCTATATTGTAAATGAAACGTTACTTA
The DNA here is from genome assembly GCA_949127965.1 of Pandemis corylana. NCBI lineage: Eukaryota > Metazoa > Arthropoda > Insecta > Lepidoptera > Tortricidae > Pandemis > Pandemis corylana. The sequence continues at coordinate 6,264,372 of OX421860.1, forward strand.
GGCCCAATTAAAACTTTTGTGCCAGATTTACTTCGGAAAAAATGTAGCAAAAGGTCATTATTAAAGTAAGCACGCCATCCATACAGCTATAACCGTTAATCTCGCGCACCATAATAAATTTAATTAGGTAAATGTTCTGGAATTCGGTGAAACTTTACCTTTTGTTTTATTTTTTGTTTGGCTTACGCGGTATGCGGAAATATTTTCTTTGTTGATTGCCGCTTTTTTTAAACGTGCGGGTGTTTAAAATTATGATAGAATTTTTAAGCAAGGTGACACTATTTTAGCTAAACGTTTTTAATTATTTTTCTCACTTCAAGTGTGATATCGGAAATTAGGTAAGCACATATACCTAATTACAATACCTCAGTGTTTCCGATTTGTAACGTCTTCCTATCACAGCTTGCGATAGTATATCAGTATAAAAACCACCCTATCGTTAAGTGAGAGTCACATTTCTAGACAACCACACTAACATCTCATTATCGAGGGGCACATGCCTCTTTACGGCTTCAAAAAGTGTCACTTTTTGTAGCTGTTTCTCGGTAAAAAATGCCAAATTAACTTTTTTAAAGGAAACGATCTGTTTTTGATCCTGCCACGTGTGACAGCGTGGAGTTGGCTTCAAATTCTATTTCAGAGGTGACGCCACATGGTGCTCACAGTCTGTTGATGGTTACTTTGTCGTCAAACGTGCCTCGTCAATACAGATACCTATTTTTAGCTCAAGACGAATTGACGACTCCTAGTTTGAGAGCTCAACTTGACGTTAATACGGCTGTGATATATGGAACATCGTTACTAAGCTGACATATTGAAATGAATTCTCTTTATGAATTATTCTTTGGCTCCGTGTTATTCACAAAAATAACTTATTATTTCACGTAAACTTTATTGTTTCAAAAGTAAGTATGCAATTGAAGAGGAAGCATCATAAAATACGTGTATTCGTACATCCTATTTCACAAATATATTCAAAACTCACTAAAGCAAAAGATAAAACACTGTTATTTGGCTACACGAGCAAAAAGCCACGCAAATTCGTGCAAATGTAACACGACAAGAAACGTGAAGAAAAAAAAACTTACCCGAGACTAGTGTACAATCAGATAAAGGGAAAAAGGAACGGTCTTAACTGGTTCCGACATTATATTCGCATTTGAGAAGATCAAAGAGCATGTTGTGACACACGGGAGGAAAAACTTCTGTAGGCATTGCTGAGGTGAAGACGACCGCCCGAGGCCTCTCGAGTAACACCATCGCTGAGGGAGCCAGGCTTTGAAACAAAATGCGTTTGCATACATTAAACTGTAAGAATGTTGGAGATAGGGAGGGCACACCGCCGGGTCCCTCGGGAACTGTGTTTCGGCGATTACGCGGACGGAATTTAGCATCGGCAACTCGCCTTCTTGCCGAGATAGTTTGCACGTAACACTAGGCTCTTTGCGTATTTTCGCAGTCAAAGCGGCTCTCTTGAATACTTCCGTAAGTGTTTCGAAGTATTTGAAAGGCAAATTAGGAACATATCTCGAGTAAGTTTCTCAAAAGCTTGGCCATTTCCCTGCTTAGAGTGATGCAAATATTTGTAAGTAATAAAGTTAACTTACACGCCAGTGGAGTGTTTAACTAGCTTAGTTAGTTTGTGTAATACTTTCAATGCAAATACAATTAACTGTACAACATGTAAGTACATACTGAACTAACTATAGTCATGCAGGTGAAAATTTTTGTCTTTTGTCCAACTGTCCGACTTTCTTTTTAACCCCCGAAGTAGAAAGATTGATGCTGTAAGTACACACTCTCTCTCTCTCTCTCTCTCTCTCTCTCTCTCTCTCTCTCTCTCTATGTGTGTGTGTACTTTTTCTTAGTCATGTTTGGAAAAAATCGGTTCAACAATTTCTGCGTAGGGAGGTTTTAAAATTTTTAATTGCGCTTTTAATTTGCTGACCTTATTTGCTTTTTAACAGCGCCCCGTTGAAACTAATGCCATGAATTCATTTTCATATTTTTTATAAATACCCACATTTAAAAACGTAATAAATCTTAATAAAAAAACTAATCACACCACAAATTGACAAAGTTATCAGTTAACATATTTTTATATAAAATATACAGCCGCAAATAACACCCTGTATCTATGAAGTCGATCAAAAAAAAAGTTTGTCGTTCAGGTCCATAACAAAAGCCTCAATTTTAAAACTCTACATTTTAGCGCTCCCAACAGTCCTATATTTCCGTTGTCCTGAACGGTAGGCTAGCTAAACTCATAGAGCAATTAACCAGTAGAGCGTTAAAACTGGCCATTAAACTTCACAGCTCACCAGTGATTGCCATTCTTACCGTAGGTACTAACACTAGGTTGTTCGCCATAAGAGAGATAAGATAAGAGATAATTTATTTGCATAAACATGAGTTAATATTCACATTACAAATTTGTTCTAACGAAACCATTTTATTAAGTTACAAGAACTATTAATACATTTATTGCCTTTGCTTTTCATCAAACACAAGATATAATTGTTATTCACTACGCCACGCAATTACCAAACATTAACTCTGTCAATATACATTACTTAGCTGCTTACCTAGGACAGGCCAATAAGAGCGCATCAATCGTCGGCTCGACGCATTTTTATCGCAAAATTTAAATTACACTTCCATTCTTTTGGTTATATGCTCGATGGGTACCTATTCACGCGACTAGGGATCCCCTGCACAATCCTGGGGCGAATTTACTGAGTCCATTGGGAATATTCTCGACTGCCACAATACCTCTTGCTATGGTTCGTAATTAAACATTGTCTAATATTGCACTTACACACGTAACTGATGTTAGATATTCTGCATAGCTTGTGAATTATTGCAAGACATTGTTATATCACAATACAACCAAATTGAGAACCTCTTCCTTTTTTTGAAGTCGGTTGAATTTTGCTTAGATTTTGCGTTTTACGTCAAGTCATGGTCATGTTTAAATTTATTTTATAACCTGTTTGTGAGTCTGTTTGTCACCATTATTTTCCCAGGAACGGTTAAACGAATCTCGTTAACTATTCTTGTAAAATGAATAAAATGTCTTCTTTCTTCTTTCTTTCTTTGCGTAAAAGAAAAAAAGGGATTTTTTTAAAAATAACTGATTTATGTTTTGTCTTGGGTCAAACGCTTGTGCCACTTGTGTAAACCACAGACTAAAAACTTAGGGTATTTTAAAGTAAAGGTGCAACTCCTTCTTGGCTCAATTTTTAATCCACGAATAAGCAGTTGTTGTTTATCAGTTATCATTATCACTCAAATTCGACTCAATGGCTTTTACCTAACGACTTCTGCATCTCCAAGCGTCGGCGACGTAACCAATCATCTGTCACTCCAATAACTTCATCCAAGAACCTTTGCGCTCTATTGGACCATCTATAACAGTTCCCTTCTTCCAACTTTTTAATTAAAGTATCTTCTATGACTCCGGACCCTAACTTCCGTCCATCTGCATCAAACGCGTTGCCAAGGGTGCGACATTTCCTCCACTGCAATAGCCCGGCGCAATAACCAATAAAACTCGCTATAAACTCGCCGATGCCGTCACGAGAAAGGGTCTCTAGTGGCCAATGAAGACACACGTAGGGCTGCGACGAATATTTTTACGACAATGACATGTTAGATTTGGTAAGTTCGTGATCTGGATTGTAATGTTCGCTTCCCGATGGGCTACTATTGATTTCCTTTTTTATTTCTCAGCCTTGGCTGGCCATTCAGTCTAGGTAAGCTGCGTTCATGGCTTATTATTTTGCCCCTTTAAGAGTGTTGAAGAAACAAAGTAACCAAATCAGGCAACTCGACTTTATTTGACTCGAGAATATTCAAGAAATTTGACCGCTTGGGTTCAAACTTCATTATGCTGCGATTTTTACCACAGTGAAAAGACAAGTCCTAACAACTTTGAAATATTTTGTAAAGAGCATTGGTACTCTCTTTCGTTGTCATAAAAATGTAACTTTGATAATCCTCTTTTTAACAATATTATCTAAGAAAGAAGAAGATAATTACAAAATAGAATGACCATAAAAGCACTGAAAATTAACCGTAAGTAATAGTAGTCGAAACCTGGTAAGTACCGACATGTAACTCCGAAAAAAGTATGAATTTAAAACGAAAACTTACGCATAAGACTTATTCATTTGTATAACAGAAAAAACATTTAGGACAACTGAAGACACGGTCGACAAATCGCCCTACAACATCCCAACGTGTTCAAGACGGTGCGGAAGCATTCAGGTATTCCTCTCTCAGATAAATTCTCCGTTCATTTGTCGAGTAATCCCGCACTAGTTTTAAAACCAACTTAAACCTACAAGTTCCAACATCGCCAACTTCCATCGTAACAGTCACGCGAGTGGGCGACTTAGGAACTTACAGCGACTTGACAACCCTGCCCGCAGCAATTTACTAGTAATACTGTAAATCCAGTGCCTTTCAAACTCATGCGATATTGCGTTTTTTCTAACCGCAGCGAGGGGCGCATGTGAGCCTTTTTGTAGTCACGAAAGTATGTGGGTTGTTTTTGATGGAAATTTAAACAAAATTTTGCCGTAGCGAATTTGAATTCTGGCGAGTAATAAAAATTTCAATTTGGTGCAAGCGCAAAGTTGTTTCGTCGTAGCATGCCTCTATCTAGGGAGTAAAATGTAATTTATTGAATCAAGCGTAATAATGTACCTTACGTAACTAAAACTTGCTAAAATTGTTTTGGTTGCAGAAAAACACGGCTTAGTTCATGGAACAAAAAGTGTGTTCCTACATTTAAAATATTCCAAATTAAAATTTCCTTAATGCCGTTCTAGCACGTTATTAAAAGAAACAAGAGCCGTTGCATTAAAACAGCACACGCGACGCACATACTTTATGCGCCCTATGACAAATATGAAATGGAAACATAGAAATAGCTCCCACGGGATTCTTTGAACACTTACAATTTTCTCTTAAAACCATAACAAATTTCCAGATTACACGTGCGGGGTCGTATCTCCCGTCTCTTTCTGTTACTGTATTTATTGCTCCCTACCCTAAGCCAAGTTATCGAAAATATAATCCCTCTTACGCACAGAAACTTCTACAGCTGATTACTACTTGGATGTGATAAGAAGAGCTGGTATTAACATGGATATTCACAAGAAATATAATTTTACATGTGCATTTAGGTATGTATTTATTTAGTTCAAAAAGGATTAGGTGTACGACATATGAATTCTGTGCATGCCCCCAGAACATATTTTAGCTTTTAAGTACAAATGTAAAAAACAGAACGCATAAGAATAAAGATCAATTCTACGAGTGAGAGAGAAAAGTATCGACATAAGAGACTTTTGACGGCTTATTCATAAAATACAATATAGTTGGCGATGTCGTACGATTCGGTAAAATGTGTGAAATATTTCAGTAAAATAATGAACGGTGGCTAAACCAACTGCTTTTTACTAATGTTGTTCCTTACAATATCTACTTGAATTCGTATGGTCAAAGATGACCAACTGGTTTTTTCACGAAAATTTTAAACAATTTTTCAATGCACAAATTTTGATTGTAATTTTATCCAAATATACATCAACATCACTTATATTCGAGTTAACACTATAGCTAGACAAAAAAACTGGATCTTAAAACCTGTAGCTCAGCAAACATTTTAATGTCTATCATAACGTTGTAATCGTACAACCCGCAATTTAACCACAGCCACACCACCACAGAAGCATCTCCCATTTTTTATCCAAACTTTTACTCGTTAAGTCCCATTAATACCAATCTCCCCCATAAAACAGTCATTATACTTTCATTAGCGGATTGGCTATCCACATTATGCCATACGCCAACATTGTTCGGGGGTTATTTTCCAAGTTCCAACTTGCAGACGAATAAAATCCAACTGTAATCCTCGCGAGATTAATATTATTTTATCGCTCACAATAAATAACGAGAGAATTCAATAGGAGAGCGGAATTACAAGTTTTTTGACACACTTGCAAAGAAAGTTTGACCGGATTCAATCTTCTGGGGATTTGGGGAAGCAAGCTTTGTGTTCCATCTTAATGTATTAGTGGGTGGCCTTGTCATTTACTTACACATAGCGGAGGCATGTACGGCATTGATTGATGAACGGTTTAGCGAAAATTTATTTGGACATGCTATTTGAAGATAGTCTTCAACGGTGCCTTGCTAGCAAATAACTCGTACTTCTTTCTTTATGACTCTGCTATAGTAGTAAACACTTAATCGAATCTATGGGGATGCCTTCAGCAGGCATTAAATGATTGTTTTTTTATGATCTTGGATCATTTAAATATACTGGTTCCTTTCGCTATGGCTATGGAAGTTCCTGGCGCGCATCTCCTTTTTTAAAGCATGCTTTTTTTGCTAACTGTACTTGCATTACTTGTACTTGTATTATTTTGTAATTGTTTTTTTTTCTCTCTCTCTCTCTCTCTCATTGTGATCAGTCCTACGTATGTGTACGAAATTTCCAGTCAATTGAACCAACCATTGAAGAGTTCCCTCCTGCGGAGACGATCCTGTCTCGGTGACCAGAACTTCACTGCCAGATTATTGTAGTCTCATCCGATTTACTCAAGTATGCAAAATTTCAGCTCAATCGGTGGAATCATAATCTGCTTCAAAATTGAGTAGGTACACACACTGGAAGTTAATATAAAACTTGTAAAAATTAAAACAATTGTGAGAATTTATAAATGATCCAGACAGAAGTTAGTTACTCAGTTATTTTCTTTCTAAATACATTTTGATTTAGTCGTAATTGAATATATCTATGAACGACATTAATCCAGTACAAAATGCAGTATTCCGCAGTAAGGGGTTTGGGTGCTGACAGGCCGCTGATATGACAATTTACGAGCTTCATACGCATGCATCCAAATAAATTGTACTCACGGAATATTTGCTGTGGCTAATGTAGAGGAAACGTAAATGATATTGCCAAATTACATTACCTAATGTCCGATTTTATGCGGTTACTAAACTGCATTTCTTTGATAATAATAGATAAATACTAGTAACACTGATTTATTCACACGATTGGAATTAAAATAACAGTGTTACGAGATAATAAAGCTTTTAAAAATGGATCTTAGAATTCATAATATGACCATTGATGATACGATACTTACTTAAACATTGCAATCTTGCAAGGTTTTGAGAAACATTTCTTCACATTCGAGAAAATAAAAGGGGTGTGTCAGAGCCGTAACAAATGAAAGTTCTCCCTTAGACCGAAGAGGCGTAAATTTCCATGCAACAGTCAAGTATAAACCATTTTATACTCCATCCCGCACAAGCCGTCAAATAATTTGTGCTCATAATGGGCCCGCATTACTCTTAGACATCATTATGAGGAATTGCCAATTTTCACGTGTGTCTCGTTTTATGTCGCCATAAGATTGAGTCATAATTCAGGGAATACATTTCATTTGCATCATCTAAGCGGAAAATGGCGTCGTATTTTTAAAAGGACGCGAATTTTTGCGTGTTTGATTTAAACACATTTCTGTGTCAAAGAAAATTGATCTATTGATAGATAGGTAGATACTAACAACTTCCTAATCTTTATTCTCTGCTACAACATAATTAATTTTTGTTGCTCTTTAATATATATGTAGAACCTTGTCTTGGCTTAACACTAATTATGCAAACACAACAAACAACCTTTCCGCGTTAAACATGGCCTTACAGTTCGTTCACCTCAGCTCGTGTAAATATGAAATGCACCCTCTGTAAGACAAATTATTTCATTTCCCCACCCTAAGCACAAACGCGACTGCATGCTGCCATCATCTGTATGACTTCTGTGATGTAATGCGGCTATTTATAGTAATGATGGACGATTATTAGTATCATCGTTTTAAGTGAAAGCCTTCTGGTTATTGGGACAGAAGTTATAGTGTACTGTACATACATACATATATCGCGCCTTTATCCCTTACGGGAGCCTAAGGTAACAGGTACCTACAGGCCACATTATGCAAGATTATGGGCGTATAGGTGGAAAGGGAAATCAAAATAGTGTTGCTGGCCGCATCGCCTATAACATGATTCCTAAGACTTTCGCCCAGTCCCTCGATAGGTTTTTACCATCTGCGCAGGAAGAGAAGCAACTGGTGAATTCTAGGTTTTTTCTTTACTGCCCGACCAGCATGGAAGAAGTTATACCTATAATGCCAATACCCTGAACTGAAAAGCGCGAATTATATAAAGATGTAAATTACAAATTATGAGCCGCAAATAAGTTTCTAAATGGAAATTGTCATAATTTTGCAGCCACTTGAATTGAAACCAGTTCTAATGATACTTCTAACTGATTGATGTAATTTTTTTCGTAAAAAAAAATCACGTATAAAATTTCGCGTAAAATAGTGCCTTTGAATTTAAAATAATATTACGTATTCTGTACGACTTAAAATTTTACTCGACTAAAGTTTACGTTTCTGAATCTTCTAAAACCGGCCCCAGAACATGAATTTAATTACATTCAACTTTAAAATTCAGCTTACAAAATTTGATTACACGATTGTCACTGAACAAAATGACATGAAAATCTATGGGGAATGTCGACCGACTGGGGGTGGCTAGTTGAATGTTTAATTTTGTCATGAATGTTTTAAAAGAGTGAATTTTTGGTGAGTTATAAAACCGATACGTAGCCTAGCCAAATAAGATACATTTTAGTAAGGCAAAATCTTCAAATACAAGTTGTAAAACAATATAAATCTGCAATTGTGTCAAGATACTTGCAACAGCCTGCAACAAAGAATCTGTGTTAGTTAAATGTAGTTGTCTATCTCTTTCGCAAATGGGTGACTCGATGACGTACACAAAGAATTATTCGCACGCTGTCTCTATCCGCCCTATTACTTACAGTTTCTTTATACTAGGCATGGAAAAAAAGTTCCCCTCAGCTATTGCTGGTGGCTGAGATAAAGGCGGTTTGAGCAGTTTTTCATTGATTATTCAGCGTCATCTATTGCAAAGTTTTACCAAGTAAAGTGCGAAGTTTACTATAGGTTCCAGACACCTGATCCTACTACAGTAGAACCCATATCATTTATTTACGTACAAGTACAAGTCTATTTTTTGCCTGTTATCTACTCACTTACTCTAGTTTTGTGTCTGCCTCTCAAGATTAAGTATTTTCTTTGCACGCTCGAAGAAATGAAAGTGTGAGTAATTTATTTCGTTATTCCAATTATCTCTCTTACAGAACACTTTCCAGTCGGCTAATAAGTCCAACATTTACGTGAAATACTTTTTTTCGACCCTCCACTTTGTCACAGTCCTCGAAAAAAAGTCCAGGGAAATTGACCCCGGGTTCAAGCGAGCACAGCCATAATTAGAACTGGCTAATGTCCCGGAAAAACAATTTCATAAAACATCTCATTTCGCACAGAGCCACGGGAGCTGAAATAAAAAGAAATAAGATACTAAATAAACGTCTACTTATACGGTTGGCTACACCTTCACGAGTCCACCATGAAAAATGTATGCTGATGTCCTCCGTCGCCGCGCTTGACAACATTCCGCTTTGCGTGGAAGAACAATTTGCTTAGAGCTTGAACTCAAATTAAAATGGCTAGAGGGCGCCTACCCGCACCATGGCAATTCGGGGCTTCGCCACAAATTCAAATGCAAACGCAATATCTCTTAATACAATGCGGTACGAGCCACAAAGGATCTTTTCGAATAAGAGTTTAAATTTGGAAATCCTTGGTGAACGTTTTGTGGAAAATCGCTTGACGCGTGCTTGGAAAATTACCCATGGTCTGGTGGGTGCGATAGGTTTTTATGTGCGATTAAATTTATTCTCAGTTGTCGCAAAGAATGAGTGATCCTGTTTAATCATTAATTTAATTTCAATTTATGTTTTTTGGGAGTTTTTCAATTGTATGAGTTTTTATAACTGAAATATTATTCGTCTTAAAACAAGAATACTTACAATTATAGACCTATTTTACACGCTATTAGAAAAAGCGGTGAAGTTGTCGACGAACATAGATAAATACAAAATAAATGATCGAATTGAGCTCTTCCCTTTTTTATATTAAAGCCAACAAACGGGCATGCAGTCCACCTAATATTAAGTGGTCACCGCTCATAGACACCTACGAGTACAGTACCATACCATTAAGACTTCTGGTGCGTGAAAACTTAGTTTACTAATCAGTTATCTCAACTTCGATAAATACATACAAACATAGATGCATAAATCACGTCTATATCTCTTACGGGGTAGACAAAGCCTAAGGTAACAAGACCTAAGGCCACGTTTAGCATGGTTGTCATGACTTCGATAAATTCTATGCTGAATTATTTTGAAACTAGAAATAGCATGTGGTTTGTCTGCGTAACAATTAAAAACAGCATGTTATGGTTTAAGTACCCATTAAAAGCAGGAGTTTAGTTAAATTGTTAAAAACACTTCAAACAGATAATTCTCCTTTCAAATTAAGACGGTAATAAAAATCCAGTAAAATACCGAGAACCGTTGTAGCAAAGAGGAAGCCTGCGAGGCGTCTGTAGCAATCAAATATACTATGTTGCGAAATTAGTCCAAAATATCCAATCCAAATTACGTCAACTTTGAAATGTTCCGAGAAAACGGCAACTACAGTATCTAATTATGTTTCTAATATTAACGTTGGAGATTTATTGAACTGGTATAATTTAACTTCATTCCAAACACTAGCTGTTGGCAGCAATTTCGTTTATGCGCCGCGGAAATTTTGCACTTTCCCGGCATAAAAAGTGTCCCGTGTTAATCAGCAATAACGTGAAAGGATCGATTCAGTTGTTCCTTAAATTATTCTCTACATACAAATGCACAGTTGAATTATTTATATTGGGACCTCTTTATTATATTAGTCTACATAATATTTATCTATTGTATGGCTTGCATAGCTCCTTTATAGGATTTTTTTTCTTAGCAGATACTTTACCATAAAAAACCAACCTATATAGGTTGCTATATAGCAAATTTCGATTTTTTAGCCTTAGCTTTGGCTGTTCCGTTGACAGTCTGGATAAACTATTTTATAAATTAAGATTTGATAAGATGATAAATTAGACTAATTCAACTATAGCACTGTAATATGTTAACACTATTTAAGATACATATTAAATAACGAGATGATATAATTAGTAATACCTCCGTTGTAAGCATTTATTTTTATACAGAAGTGTGTAATAAATACGCAAGTATCAGATACATTCAATGTTCAAATTCATTCGCCCTTAATCTAATTCAAAACAAACCCCGAAGGCATATAACAAAACACATAATGTACACCCAATAGATAGAAATAACGACTACGCACGTTATCTGCGGAAACTTATTAAGATAAGCCGTCACGAATAAGGGCTATTTGTCTTATTGGGCAAAATGGGTAAATGGATAAATTACCTTCACAGGCGATACGCGTGATAGACAACCCTAGATATGAGTGTAATCCTGTAAAAGGATATTGTGTGATTACAAATTCATGTGTGTCCAATCCGTTTAATGGGATTTTATTGAATAGTTGTGGTATCACATTAAGTTAAGTGCGCGCGATTTCATGAATGTAAAAGTAGTTTTTAACTAAGTGTTTGTATTTAATTTTTACATCGTGAATATGTTTGTTTTTGTGTTCCAGTTTCAATGGCCCTTCATTTATTAAGGTAGGTAAGCGCAATCTTGAATTAACCTACCGCGAAGAAAAACTGTGTACTTAGTGAGGCATGAAAACAAATTATTTTTACATAACGTAAGTATCCGCTTCAAAATTTGCATAAAACGACAATTTTCAGTAGTTGAATTGACTTAAAATTTGGCATACTTCAGTCGATTCTTCTTCTTCTTCTTATTTGTGGAATATCAGGTCGTTATAGCGACGACCACTTCGCTAATGTCAAAGTAACAAAAAATAAAAAATCTTGTGACAAAATGTCGGCAACGTTGTACGGTAATGGTCAAAGACCCCCCTCCCTCCCGTCGGGCTCTTAGCCAACGGTCAATGATATCCCTCAGAAACTGCCAGGAAATCATTAGCTGATGCCCAGGGTGTATCGAACCAAGCACTGCTCTTCCCCCTGGACGGATCCAAAAACAAACAGCAGCTCTTGACATATTTTTATCGACAACTCTGTTTCGTCTAAAGAAAAAAAAGTCTTACTAATAATGAAAAATAATCGAGATGCAAACTCGCGCAACTAACATTAAAATATATGCATCTGTCACGGGTGTCCCGTGAATGCGATAGCGGACAGATTGCAACTGACGTTTAGTCACGCCGAACATAACGATGTCCAAACTGGTCGATTAGTATAGCACAATGCGTTGTGTCCGTGTTGGTGTTTGGATCAATGAAAGTGGCTGCCAACCTTTTTAAAAACGCGCTCCTACATTTTTTAAAGTTTTAATTATCAAAAATGACATTTGGAAAGGGAGAAGGTGAAGTAAGGTAGGTGGAGTTGACTTAGTGACACTTGAAATAGACCGTCGAGGAGCCAAAAGATAGACGGACAGCGAATCTGTAAGTTCTTGAATCACCTCGATTTACGTCTGTGCCTGTCGCTGGCGGTTTGTAAGTATATCATAAAATTGTGGTCTCTTCAAGCTGTAACTTAATTATATTAAGTTTTTGAATCTACTCTATCGGAAGAGGCAACCTTTTGAAACTAGGTAAATCAAGCTGACACAATATTATACGAAATTTGGCAAGGATTAGGGTCAGACTCGCGTTTGTCAGATTTGTTTTTTTTTTGGTTATTTTTTTTTGTTAGTTTTTTTTCTGTGTTTGATTTTCAGATTCCGTTGGTGTTTTTTTTAAATTAGGCACAATTATACTAATGTCAAAATATTTAAGACACATCAAAATATATCCTAGTACCAACTACTGATATTCTGAACAAACTAACAAACAACAATTCCCGTTTTAGAGAAATAAATTACGCAAACAATTAAATATCAGCAATAATGCGAGCTATGGGGTGCGACAATTTGTCTGGACCGGTCGGTTAGGGTAACTTCTCCCTTTAGTTTCATCGTATACAGAGTGTTTTTCAAATCGTAGAAAACAAGAGCGTGTAGAAATTTATCTGGAATTTTGGTCAAATTTTTAAATCGTTGTTTCAAAAATAAAATAATTCTTACCCTAGGTTGTTATTTAAAAAAATAGCTGGCTGACTTGCATTTTGACGAAGAATATGTCCCAAGTGTGATGCCAAAAATAATTAAAAAAAAAAACAAATTTGGACCGCCTGATTCCATCCATGAACTAAAATGATTTAACTTACCACCACATAACCACAAGCGCAAGACATCACACATGCTATTTTTTTGCCAAAGCCCGAAATCTAGAAGTAACAAGGTTACCTAGTTCAAAAATTATGTTTGGTAATAAAAAACACCAACACGGAAAGCATCCGATATCATAAATCGGTTCCAAACATTAACACCCTGTACAACGATCGTTCTGTAGCACATGCAATGCGTAGTTAATGTAATTATGAGGCCGTAGCGTAAACGGTTCGGACTTGTTACCATTAAGAATTGTCTTTTACAGATATTGACAACATTTTCTAGATTATAACTATAGAAATAATGCTAAACTTAAAAAAAACTTAAATTTCTCAAGCCGGCATGGCATTTCTGTCTTTAAAATTCGTAGTTTCTGTGTAGACCGTTAATATATCAAATTAAAAAACTACCTATATAAATCTACTGTACATACAATGGCTTTAAGGCTAGTCCTTGTCAAAAATCGTAACATAAGCATTACGTGACAATTATATTAAAAAAATCTATTTTATGAGCCAAAGGTTTACAATCAGTGTCGCAAATTGGAGGCAAATGCCTGTATTCATTGGAAAAGTTAATGAAACTCGCCTAGCCCTTCAATTATTCGCCCCCACTTTGCTGTTGTCATTTATATACTGTACCAACCTTTTATATTTAGATACATATAAGTGTATTTATAAACGGAATTAACACTTTTACACACATTATAAAGTTTAGTGCTCAATCGTTAGTTTGTGAAAACAATGTTTATGAATTAGAGTGAACATATATATTTTTTTAAGTTGGTATTTATGTACCTACCTCATTTTTGAAAGCCATGTTCATCACGTAATGGTCTTATTAGGAACCGCTATGTTAACGAATCATTCTAAATTAAAAATGGCTGGTCATTTAATTTTTATTTTTGCATGCTACTTATAGAATTAGGAATCAACATTTCACTTTTAAAAATACTGAAAGAAACTTGTCAGCAGACGTGGGAAAAAACAACACAAACAATACCTTATTAATAAATCTTTCATGGTATAACTAGCTAAAAAAAACCCAAGCCCAGCCAATTATTTCCTCTCATAACTAACTAAAGGCATTTAAACACCTGACTCATCTATATCCACCCAGTAAGCAATTAAGTATTCGCAGCTATTTTCCAATTAATAAGGCGACTTCATTCAGCAGACCGAACGAAATTGTTTTTCATGTTACATTCTATAGCCTATTTTTAGATGTTTTATTTACACAGCGCTATCGCAATATTACGGGAGCTATAAAATTTCCCAACACAGAAAAGTATTTCATGTTTGTACATTACATTTTATCCCAATCCTTAATGTTGTCCAAATCCTAACATACCAATAAACGTCCACATTTATCTAAGTAGGATGCAATGTATGCCCGTTTGCCTAATTAAGCTACTTTATTGTACATAAAACACAAGAAAAATATGAATACAGGATAACACAAATGCACAAAGGCGAACTTATCCCTAAAAGGGATCTCTTTCAGTTAACCTTTGAACGATTGACAGGACATAAGTATTGAGCAAGAGTAGACACACAGAAAAAGTAAAAAAACTGAATAATTACATTAAATACGGAAAAAAACTAAGATAAGACTAAAAAGACTGATTTCGTTCTGATATTTATGCCCCTGAATCCAATTTTCTAGATCTCGGGTAGTTTATTAAATAATTTATTGAATGAGATTATCATGAAAAGTAAGACTAGGTATATTCTGTAAGAACTTATGACATCGAGGGTCAGGAGTCTGGTATTCCAAAGACTTATCCTGAAAGAATACATAGCTAAGCTTAGTTCAACAACACTTGATACACCATCGTGTATAGTAATCAGACCAGGCATTTGACAAATACAACTACTTGGCTACCTTGTAGCTGTCAAGTCCCATCTATACGCTCGCCTATATCCTTTACGCTGTTCTTCCATCAGAGCCATGAGAAGTAGCTTAGCGGTGAAATCGACTCATAGGGTTACTCAATATTCTTAGCATTACTTAGCACAGATTTAATCGAAGTGGGCTTGACGGAACGAATTTTTTTTATATAAGAATAAACGACAAATGCTTGCAAGAAATAAATGCATGATCTGTGTGCTAAGAAGTATGCAACACAAACGCGGAAGATGAATGAAGTGTGTGTGTTGTCCTCTCTGCTCCTACCACACAATATTTTATCTAAAAAAGAGTCCGCTAGGTAGGATCTCTCACTGCTGATGTGAGTCTCTAAAGAATCGCGGCCGTGGCGTGGTCTCTGTACTCGTAATCAATGACAATCATATCTTGACCTGGGCCCTAGCAGGGAATATACGTACGGTCAGGTGTCATAGCAAAAGATAGGTGATATCGTTGACAATAAGACACCTGTTTCTGTGAAATGGTTACGAGTGAATGGGTCAAATTATAATTGTCACAGCGCAGCGATCACTTTGTGGATGAGGTTTGTTTCGAGAACCACATAGCTGCACATAGTATCCTCGTACCGATCACGTTCTTCGCAAATCTCTTGATTGTAGCAACATTTCACACCATTTCCCAGCTTGCTTTGATATATACCATTGTACAGCTTTTCTACCCCGTGTGGGATATAATGTTATGTGTGTATCGCACCGCTTCACCACCTCACGCAACTGTGGTGGATATGCAGCTTTGAGCCAGAGCTGACCTAATTTCTTAGGCTTAGACAAATTTCCTAGAAGATGCTGACGGAAACTCCTAAGGATCAAAGGATTAAGTAAACATCAGACTCAAGATACGTCTTAAGCCATTAAGTCTAGTCTTAACGATATGAAAATTGTTTCAATTGTACCTACAGATATTGGCTAAAGGTGAAAGATGGTTATTTAAAAATAGAAGATACAAACAGTATCATAACACACGTCATACGGTGCTGATGAGTATTACATCCTAATCCATATTAAAATATGATATGATGAAAAACAATACTAAGATTTTTGCAACCTTATTTCGTAACTAGCTGTTTTCGTCTGCATATAATTCGTTTATCGCTATCCCACAGGAATTACGCAATTTTCCGGGATAAACAGTAGCCTATGTGTTATTCCAGACTATAATCTATCTATGTTCCAAATTTCATCCAGATTCTTTCCAGCCGTTTAGGCGTGAAAGCGTAACAAAGATCCATCCATCCATCCATACTTACAAACTTTCGCGTTTATAATATTAGTAGGATTATCGTTCCTGTCTATCAGTTCGAAAGTCAGTACTTGCCATCTACTGCACTCCAATCAAATTTGTGTATTGGACATGAAGGTGCCTATTTGAGTTACTAATTTTCTGTTTTAGTATTTTAGCCCATCACTTGCAGATTAGATTGGCATGTAATAGACCAGCGTTGATGGGCGTTTCCGCCGCATTAGAAAATGTCGCAGCCGTCACAAGCAAACACCATTTTGCTGACAATTTGAATCTAACTAAATTAACAAAATCATACCACACACTACCGAACAGTACAACAAGTCGAGCACCTGCTCTATGTAACTGGTAAACAAAAAAATCAATGTAGTTCAATCAAATAGGTATGTACACACAGCAAAATAATGCGGTTAGCACAGCCACGCACACGTCTATGCGTGTTGAGTATCGACATGAACGTTAAGTAGAATCTATGACATGTGAATGTGTGAGTGAGTTCGATCATAAAATCTACCCCCTAAGTACAGATTTTTTAGCAACAAGATGAATGAGCAATGTCGCTGTAAATTACCTGTTTATTGAATAAACAACAACTAACTATAAAATAACAATGAAGAAAGTTACAACTATTTAAGTTAGTTTATAATAAATTAAGTAAAAAATAATTACAAATTAAATGAAAATAATCCCCCCCGGTATCGTGTCACACTCAAAGGCTGAAAATGCAATATCTCCGGTTTCAGTTACTTCTACAAAAATAATGTAAAAGTATTTTTTTTATTTAGACTGTCCTAAAAATATTTTACCTAATCTTACATTAGATATTGTCATCCCCAGTGTAAGCGAGAGAACCGAATCGAAGCTTCCTTCGACCTTGAATCTTCAAATTTATGCAATCCCACGCATTGAACTATTATTACTAGCGAAGAGTAGTTACCATCTCACTGATGCGACGATGTTATATTATTATTTCTCAACAAGTCTGAGATTCCAATTCCAAAGCAATATTCCTCACAACCAGCATGGCCATTGAAATAACATCCAAAAATGTCATTTTATTATTACTATTTTATATTCCGTTTTCTTCGGATACGAACCCGATTCACTAAAGCAGAAGTCAAATCTTCGACCTGTCTTTGACCGCTAGGCCACCGAGGTATGCAAGTTACATGGTGAATTTATGAATTATGTTCAATCTGCGACTACTGCATTGCAATTTGTGTAAATAGCTGTTTTATGCGCTTTGAAATAAGGTTGAAATTATAATTTATTTTTTTCCGTAACTATTTAATTTTATGGTGGTTGCAGTCTGTTGTATGTTTAATTTTACTCTTATATAATATGTTAAAAACGCAAACGCATTGTGTTTTCTTTTAATATAATTATTAATAGGTATGACTCTTTTTACTGGAGTTTAAAAGTTGCTAGCTGATGGCTATTTTGGTCGTTATCGTCTTAAACAATATAAAGTGTTTTCTACCCTCAAATTTCTAATAATATGATTTTGTGAACAAACAACTGTCACCGCTGGCAGCCATTATTAGCTGCGGGATGAACCGTGTGTTATACTTACGAACTGTTTAATTTTGCCTTTCGAATACCTTGTGATTTGCAAAACATGGATTTTCATTTATCTTCGTTGAAAAGAGCAAAACAATATAACTATTTATATACGGAATCGCTAGGCGTTTTTTGATATGGGTAAGTAGACAAACGGTGTTAAAAACAATGACTTATTATTTTATCGGTAATGTTTTAAACAACTTTCTTTGACGAAAAATGTTTTTATTTAAACTTCATTTATTTTGCAGCGGAAGACTGTGCCATTATGGATTCACCCTTACGCAGACTTCGGACACGATAAAAATATTCGTTCTGGGCCTAAACCTATTATGTAGTTGCCGCACCCGCTAGTGACCCATTTCACAGCAACAAGACACAATGCTACGTTGCAACCTGTGCGAAACCATCTGCATGCTGCAGGATTGCATTGCCGTAGACCAGCAAAAAACATGCTTTAACGGACCAGCATAGAAGAAACCTTTGCTCGTGAATATCTTGACTTTGATTATTACATCAATCAAAGTGAAATGTAGTGATTTTTAGTGATGAAGATGAAATATATTAACTTAATTAAATATATAAACACAGTAATGTTTTACAGTGCAGAACGAGTGGCAGTGTTACTTTAGGCTATGGGGTTGGATGTCATCGATGGGCCCTGGTGTCCAAATCCAAACCAAATCGAGATAGGTAGCTTAGTCACTTCAAAGTGGAGATTATAACCCAGTGTGAAATGATGTTATTGTTAATGGCTGTCATTTAACATGTCTATTCATTTCACCACTGACTTACACGTCCGCAAATAAAACGTTTCGTTCATCTTTATCAGATGTAATCCTAATAAACCAGAATTTAAGATATTAATTATGTGTCATCTTAAAAATAGCCCTATTATGGTTGTGTATTCAATTTGCAAGATAATTATTATGTTAGTGACATAAGACTTTTTAGTAAACATAAAATCATACTGGCCTCTAAAGTGTGTGTTATTTTATGAATATTATTCTATAAGGAAAAGTGTGCAGTTTTATTTAGCTAATTTAATTACTTTTGGTAATAATAATAATAACACAAATAGAGGCTAATACAATAAAAATTAAAAGTTGCAATAAACAATTTGAACCAATAATTGCATTTCATTGTTTTATTCTTTAACGTCCTTTTTTTCTTGTTTTAGGTAAACATGAGTTTATTTTGAGATTAGTAATTTAAAATTGAAAACAAAAAAGATACACTTGTGCAGGATTCGAACCCGGTTTTTTAGGTTTCATAACTCTAGGTCAATACACCTGAGCCACCACGCTTATAATACTGGTGGCAAAATTATGCTTCCATTGAACAAAATACCAGCAGGTTTGAATAACTATGCGTGAAGGTAGTCAGAAAACACAATTAGCACAGATATTGCATTTTGTTGTGTGCGTAATAAGGCAGCGGATAAGTGCGGATGTGTGTATAGAATGACACACGTGGATAACTAGGGTGCTCACCGATTTGCTTTGCTGTGTGTACATGTAGATCGTGAAACGTAAAATATAATTATGTAAGACTTTTTAAAATGGAGTCGGAGAAACAGCTAAGAATAAATAATAATATCTATAACTTCTGCTCTCATAAATCTTGGTACAGTTGCATAGTTATCTTCTTCGTCTCCAAACTATATACGTCCCACTGCTGGGGGCAAGCTTCCTTTCATAGTTATCAAAATTAGTATATTTATATGTATTAATTCATCATAGTTGTCTCCGGCCTAATAAATATGCGTCCTACTTTTGGGCACTCCATTTCAATTTTTTTTTTGTACGACAAGGGAGGCATACGAGCAAGTGCGCTACTTGATGGTAAGCGAGCACCAAATGAGAAGACTGGGTGTTGTTGCAACGTTGGCCGTTTACAGATTAAGCAGGTACCTACGTCACAAACACCAGTGAACACTGAACTGCTGCACAGCATTGCAAATATGAGCAATTTTGCACGTTATGAACTGGAAAAGTTCATAATTACACAAACGGATAACGCACGTCTAAAATTCGAGTGATGCTCGACATGTTTCGGACTAGTTCGTAGTCCTTCCTCTAGGAGCGCTCGCCCATAAAACACCACCATGAAACTATCATCATGTTCATGATGAAAGTGGAAAAGTTCGTACTAATTTTTTAATATAATTTTGCACATTCAGTCCGAAAACTGCTAAAATGGGAATCTGGGTTCCAATTCCTGGTCTCTGCTTGAGTGGCCGTATGTCAAATCACTAGTCTAGTATATTTTTAAGAGCAGTAAATAATTTAAAAAATCATCTGTGTACTGTGGGCAAAGCTATGGACGCCTCAGGGCTCAGCACGTGTCAGTTTGAATGTTGTGACGCCTTTACTAACCCCTTTCGGTGACTGAATTACTTTTATCCTAAATTTTAATAAGATTTTTGTTCAATCCTTGATATGGATATTTTTCTTGTTTAAAAATGACGTTGTTTTTTATATATTTTACAAGAGAAAGCGCTGAATAAAAAACTATTAGAGCGTATGAGCGCTTTTCTGACATAGGTAATATTCATAACTGACGTAATATTTTTTTTAAATCTAAAATATGGCATTTTAATACAGGAAATTTAATTTTTAAAAAGTGTAGCTCCCCAAGTCATTTTTCATACCTAATAATTAAAATGTTAATGATTATCAAATCATATTGTTTAATTAAAATATATTTGGAAATTTGACTCCTGGAATTTTTCGCTATGTTTAGTCGATGAATAAAATATTAACTAGTTCTTATTATTACAAGTCCTACCAATATATTACGCTACCTACTTTTGGCTAACTTAAACCTATTCACTTTAATAAAAATACTTCTTATTTTTATAGCTGAGCAGTATTTTTCTAACAGAACTAAATATTCACTACCACGGCTGTTACATTAGGTACAGTCGAAGGCATAAATCATATCAAATATATGTGTCTCCGACCTTATTGTTTGTAGCATACAGGTGTACAGATGTTTTTTTACGTCTTGGTAACGTACATTTGCTTTGACTGTACTTACGTCTCATAAAATCAAATTTACCTATCTATTTAAGTCCGAAACGATCGGAAATCTGGGAGAGTATAAACTGTAACATTTAACATTGAACTCAGATATAGTTAAAGTAATGGCGTTGACACTGGCTAAGATCGAGACACCTGATTCGGTACAATGCCTACAGGCGAACGGATCGAATTATGATTGTCAATCGAAGGCGGCGTCGTATCCGCCGATGATGTTTCGTATAGAATAACACAGCTGCACCTAATGTCGCATGCAAGTGACGCTCAATGAGATGCGTGCTCTCTGCTCGCACCCCGACCGTTCCTTGTCACATTCGAGAAACCGATGAGAATTTTATGCAATCCTGATCTTAGATAAAGCCGGCAGAGGGTGCTGAGGCCTAGATAACCGCTTTATTTTAATGCAAACCGACAACAAATAACGAATAAATATTCCCTTTTTTTATTGTACAGTTGTGACGCGACGAATGCTTTGATTTAGGGACAGATGAGAGGGGTTGCGCGCGACGAATTGTGGTCGAGATTATTCCGGACAGGGATTTATATTGCACCCATTGCTTGGAATTTGAGCAGTATCATGTTTCATCAATATCTGTAGGGTGTTGACCCACGACGTTGGAACTCACAGCTCCGCCATTTATTAGAGCTATCAGAATTATTGTTGATAGACTAGATACCCGTGCAGAATACGTAATCTCACATCTCTCTAATAATTTTCCTTTCGCTCACTGGTTCATCTTATATTATGTGTAGGTACAGTATCTAAGACGATAACTTTCTATCTTGACGTTAATTTATTCTAGTGATTTTCAACATAACAATATTCTAGTAGATTTTTACAATTCATCACAAATTAAATTAAATAACTACAAGTCGAGGACCCATTATGCGAAATGATTTAGTGAAAACTTCATTGCCTGAGTAATAATCTTTCTGAAATTCATTATTTTAAAAGTCTTTTCAAAATCATTACTGCTTTGCAGTAGGTACTTAAACCTACCGTAACCCATAAAAGACTCGTGAAAGAATGAGCATCAGTTTAAACTTAAACTGTTCCGAGCTGCTTACAAGTTCAGTTTCCATTTACCAAGATTTGTTTTCCAATAGTCCCTCGCCGCGACACTTTCACTACAATTTCCCCGATATTTCCTACATGTGTTCCAGATAGATTCAAAACTTTAGCACTCCCCTACCGGGCGTCGATAAAAACAATCAGTTCCAATTCTGGCCCGAGTCGGGAAATAAGAAACAGACGTTCGGTGCACTCCGTAAGGGAAAGTTCACTTTTTATAGGGGACCAGAAATTATGTTCGGATGATATATAGCGACACTTTCCGCAGGATTTAAACGTACCGTTTTCGTAACAGTTACTTACTGCAGGGCGTGAGTATGACCCTTAATAAATTCAGCACGTACGGGAGGATTGGTGGGAAATTATTTCTTTCGCCATTTGGAATTTTTCAGAATTATGGGCTGAGGTCGGGTTTTATGCTGTTTAGCACTTTCATTTCGTTTCAGAAATCGTTTTGCCTCTCTAAATTATGAGTTAAGTACAGTTTTGTCGCCTTTATCGTTTTTTGAATTATGATCGCGACATTATATTACATTTTGCTTTATCGTTCTTCTGTGGCCCCACAAACCGCTTACGATACCCAAATTAAAAAAAAGTATGTGCCTACTTTTTTCGGTATTCCTCGCGCAAATCACCACTGGTTTCTATAGGATGTAAAGAATCAATCAAGCGTGATTATAGCGTTCATGATAGCCATAAGTAGCATAAGGGGCATAAGTAGACAAAACGTTTATCGAGATCAAATACTTCCCTATCCAATTCTAAGTATCGATGTGGTGATAACATGTGCACGACTGATTCCACCGCTCATCGGTTTGACCCTAACCTTTATGATATCATTGAATATGGTGCATGAGAGACATTTAAAACGCAAGTAAGTAAGACAATACAATACAAAGTTCAATAGCACGATAAGGACGTGGTCCATATTTTTCTTAATAAAAAAACAGCCTTGTTTAACAGAATGAGACTTACACGTTGGTAATATGGAGCATAAAACGGATAAATCAGAAATTATTCAACCAATTAACGGAAATAATAAAACAACTACAAATAAAGAGTGTATAATAAACACTTAAAATCGTCGCGCCTGCTTACACAAATTGCACTATCGAAAAAAATAACATAGAGAATTGTCTGAAGTGGTGGTCTTTGAAAACGGACTTGGTATCTACATTCGTACATAAAGACTTGGAATATATACATTGGAATACACAAGTGCCCCGTGTATTTTAATTACGTGTGCACTGGGAACCATGTAAGATAAAAAACCTATCTTTCTTAATTGATTGTCGCCACTCACTATTTAATCGATTTGCTGTAAACGCCGCCCCAGCACGCGCCTAGCCGTTGGCGATTCTGTTGCCGACGTCCACTAATGCACTGCGACGCCATTTGTAAAAACCCTAGCATAATCTCGTACCAAATTCTATGCACTATCGCGTAAGGACCAATTTTGGTGTACCTACTTGGACATAGGACTTTGTAATCGTCAGCGAAATGGTTAACTAAAAGCAAATCAATTTAAAAAACACTGTTTTGTACTCACGACAAAACACGCTGGCAATTGCTAGATTTTTAGTAAAACCTTTAAAAAGGAATGTTTAAGTTATTTTGTTGTGAAGTTCGGATTTGAAAAACGACGCTGCATTTTCCAATTTCTTTTAAAAGAAAAACGGTCAAGTGCGAGTCGAGGTGTCACTTTTGGAGGGAAAATGAAAAATGGACACACTAGAGATCTAACATATATTTTATTGTCTTTTGAGGTTCGGAATCCATAAAAATTACTTTTACGGTAGTTTAAATTTGGCAATATTTTCTAGAAAAAGGAATAGTTTTAAATAATCTAGTTTCATACTCTAAATAATCATTCTGAGGAGTTCAAAGCAAAAAGAATTTGAGATAAGGTTACTGTGATGTACGAAGAATTTATGTCATGACGTTAGGGATTATTTCATAAAAATACAACTTAGAGAAAATAAGTCTTTCAGAAAGAAACAAAGCACGTTTCATCAAAAGACCAATAGCCTACACGTGAAAAGCGAGTCTTACTTCGTATCAAACCAAGTAAAAAATATAAAGGTAGGTATTACTGTGGTATCTAAAACAGTTCTTTTGTCAAAAAATACAGCCTTACACTTCAAATACTATGAGATCAGGTTGTTGCCGCTTGGATCGCAAGTAGCGTGCCAATTTTTCCATTTTAAAGGTAATCGAGAGGATTACGTGAACCCGTGCAAAAACTTTCACTGGAGGTAAAAGAAAGAAAGAAAGAAAACATTTATTCGTGATATATCATAATTAAATTACAAAAACAAAAAGAAGTAAAAAACATGAGGACATACATCACGAAATGGTCCCATCTCAGCATAATGCTGGCCTTGCAGCCAGCGCTGGTCTTCCGATGGGACCAGGTACTGACAGGTACAGGTCCCTTATATACGCCACCTATGGGAAGAGTGGTGTTCCTATTCTGAAATCAGGCACGGTATCCTATGTCATGCACGGTCTCATCGTCTAAGCGAAGACTGGCCCAGGGTACAGGCAATGTACTTCTTGGCGTGGTCCTGGCGGAAGCCTGGTGGGCGTTTGTGGTGAAACCCCAGTGGCTTCCCACTGCGTCCCCATCACACCGTTTGGGTGTACCCCTTCGGGAGTGAGGCTCACATAACACTAGGCATCCCCGTACCTCCTTTAAAAAAAAGTTTGCTCACTGTTAAAGAAAAAGACATGGTAACCTATGTAGCCGAAAAAAGTGCCATATCTATTTACCCTAGCTCTCATATGGCACCCTCTTAGCGCTATAACGACATTTAACTCCAGAAACACGTCGCCTTTACGGAGTGTATGTAAATTGGTAATTGTAATAAATTTCATGTACATATTTATCTCGTAATGCAGGGGTGGCGGTGCCAATCAATACGGGGTTATTTTTGTTTAAAGGCAGATTTAGGCGTTGGGATTTTTTGTCTCGAAATTTTTCTTGGAGCTTGCGCCTAATAGATTAAGTTTATGCGTGTTTTTGAGTTAATTTAAAATTCGTGATCTACTTCGTTTTAATATTTAGTTTAACGGCATTTAGTACCTAACTATTGCTAATATGAGTACCAATCGATCATTATTTTGATATAATGACGACAGGATAGCCTAGTTTAGTGACTCTGACTATGAAGCTAGAGGTCCTGGGTTCGAATGCCGGTAGGGTCAGAATAGAATAGAATAGAATAGAATAACGTTTATTGTTTAACTGTGTACAGATGTGTACAGATGTGTACAGATGTGTACAGAGAGTTGTATGATGAATACAAATGTTTGTGCCCAAGTCATGGATGTTGTATGTATTTAAGTATGTATTTATCTTCATTACATAAGTATGTTTATCCGTTGTCTGGTACCCATAGTACCTACAAGCTTTGCTTAGTTTGGGGCTGGGACAATTGGTATAATTTGTCCCGAGATATTTATTATTTATTATAATCATCACAGATCATAAACAACCACATAACATCACCGATCTTAAATCATATTAGTTTATCTTAATTATAACTAACAACTTATACATACATTATAGTTAGCACAAAATCCTTGTCAATATTTATGTTCATAGATTCGCAGTCGCCTTGACTTCTCGCGAGGACTGCGATCTGTACTTACTCATAGTACAATAAAAAAAACTAACAGAAGGAGAAAAGTATATTCATTAATAATTTATGAATTAAGTCGAAGTAGAAATATTTTAATGCTTTAAATAAAATAAAAACTAATGGAATTTTTGTAGAAACAAAAATTTACGACTGAAAAATACATCTAAAGAATGCTTTGTAGTCTCGAAGACGAAAAAAACTACAGTTTTTTTTCTTTTAAATTTAACATTTTAAACAAGCTTTAATCAATTATTAAACAAACAAATAACCCGACTGCGTTATTTTTTTTAAATAATTTTGATGTAGGTACGCAGTGTTACTCTCACAACTAAGACTAATCTAATGATATCTCTCAAGCTCAAATCGTACCAGCCTCTCTAGAGCCTGCCAAAAAATATACATACATACAATCAAAAAACATACCCTTCTTCCGGCGCATTCGGGTAAAAATATACTCGTTAAAGGACATTTAAAAAGATTTCACATCGAAATGCATTTATATAAGACGAATAATCACAACATTTATCTCATATAGCGTGATAGGACACAAAATTAACCAGTTTTAACGACATGCGGGTGCACTCAAACCTATCTGCAGTCATTATCAAACATTCAGTGGGGGGCGGTGGATGCATTACGTGTGCTTATTTGCTTATATTGCGGTTAACATTGGCGATACGCCTTTGGATAGAAGATTTTCGCTTTAAAAACGTTAAACACAGGAATTCTATAAGTCATGTCTGAACATTTATTTTAAAAATGAGAAAACATTCATGAGGATATTACATATTTAATGAGTATTTTATTGAATCAAGGGTTGATTTGTCCATTTCATTTTAAGTAGCGGAGTAGCAAGGTTAATATTTTTTGTTCAGTAAATAAGTACCTACAAAAAAAAAACTCTTAAATAACTGCCTGCCTATATATATAGTACTTTAAAGCCATTTAATTATACTAACGATATACCTATCCACCTAATCAAGGTTTCATTTACCTGAGCAATTAAAATCGAGGTATTTGTAAACCCAGAATAACGAAGGAACACCATCTCAATTAATCCAACAGACTTCAATTTATTAATTCATTTTAATATCTTTGAGATTTACTTTTAAACAATTTGTAGTAGTGTTGTTATTAAAAAAACTGATGAAAACAAGTCAACTCTCGGTATTGCTATTACTTCACGTAATAAGGTACTTTGTTGCCATAATACGTGGCGCTATCTCAGCCATACATTTTGCAGGATCGGCAATTACGAGGATTCTGGTAGGTCCAGTGACAGGGTGGAAGGGGGAGGGGGGGTGGTAATAACGCGTTAATTATGCTAGGTATTTAGCTGACAGCTGACGCTAATGGCGCCAAAGATGTCAGGCAAAGTGCTGTATGGCCAGTACTCTTCTATTTATAGGGTAACTTCAAATTGGTAATACAAAGCACCTTTTGCGGCTAAGTTACTAATCAATGGTATGTTATGCTGATTCAGTTGTTAATATTACTATTTTATTGAATTTTGCCCGCGACTTCCAAATTTCATCCTGATCTCGTCAGCCGTCTGGCGTGAAAGAGTAAAAATCCATACATGCTCACAAACATTCTCATTTATAATACCTATTAGTAGGAGCGTTAATTTTCCAACGAAATAAATAATTTACGTCCCTAAGTGTACCCCACATTCAATAGTAATCTTTCATACCAACCTGTCAAAATCTTAATTTCTTTGACAAGTGACAATTAGTAATCAAAATAGCGTTTACTTCATAAATGCTGTAAATGTCCGATATCATAACGTAAGAATTAAGGACTTGAATAGTATGAGAACATATTTTATCAATCGACTTTAAAATGAAAGGAGGTTTTAATTATGAATGATAATCTTTTCTTGTATTTATGCCCGCCCGTATTTCCATTGGTGTGAACTGATTTCGTCGGTTTCTTTTAATTCGTTGGATCGTCAAAGTAGTATAAATTCCCTAAATTAAAGAACATGACTATACAGTCAGCGTCAAATAGTTCGTGGCACCCAAAGTGGCTAAAAAGTTAGCAACACGACCTTATTTTCAACTGTAATAATGACGTGTTGCGAACTATTTAGCTACTTTGGATGTCACGAACTATTTGACGCTGACTGAACCAACTATGAATATTAAAAAAAATACAGCCAAACATCTTATTTTACAACATTGCGTCATACGTCCCTATCTACTCCATAAAAGCACCAACAAAGTCAGTTTTCCAAGCGAATCGGAAAAGTATTATGAAATTTCACCTATCAACCTGTCGCAAAGAATACGATCGGCGCGTGCAAAAAGCGATATCTGTCAAATAAAACTTATTCTCCCCTATGAGGGTACCAATTTAGTTGCCAGCACTAAATAGGGAAGGGGATTCGCGATTTTCCCCTTTACAAGGTTTGTCAAAGACTCCAACACAAACATGCGAGAGGCAGTAACTTTTTCTTTGTTTTGTCAAAGGTTACTTCGCGAAAATGTCTCAATGGTTAATAATATTAACTAGAAGATAGTATTGAATCAGGCGTTACTTTGCGGAGGTCCATTTCAACGAACAAAAAATTTACCTCGCTACTCCGCTACTCTCACAACGTGCGTAGCGGAATAGCAAGATAAATTTTTTGTTCGTTAGAACATAGTAATACAATAATTATGTACCTAATATTGTAGCCATTGTGCCGTATATAGGAAAAAAAAAAAATACAGACGAATTGAGAACCTCCTCCTTTTTTTGAAGTCGGTTAAAAATATCGTAAAGAAATTATGAAGCAATTAAATGTGTGGAGCATCCAATCCGCAACGTGCAATAGGACTGTGTAGTAGCTATACCTGAGGCCATCTCATTCTGAGAGAAGACCTTTGCTATAGATAATTAGTATTATGATTTAGATTAAAATAATTTTCATCTCGACAGGTAGTCACGGTTTTTAAGTCTCTGCAATGACACACGCCAGGTATCATGTAACCATTTTATAAATGTATTTAATTTAAGTAGAATTTAAGTATTTTTACTGTATTTTATTTTGAAAAAATCACTTTCTGCCAAGTTTCTTGCGGCGCATTTTTCTTAGCAATGATGGTCTTTCCGAATGCGCTGGTAGTTTCAAAAATACATGTAAAAGAGCCCTTGGCGGCCAATATTCAAAAATAAATTTTCATTTTCATTTTCATTCACATTGTGTAAGTTACCGTGTTATTTGTGTATTTTCGTGTTTATAGTTGTTTGTTTTATATTGGTAGAGACGTTGGGTTCAGTTAGCGGTGTATTATAATATTAGAGCACGTATCTGTGAATTGATTCCTGTAAGGGTGTATACGCGTCATCGTGTAAGGCTGATATTATAAGTGCTGTTTTAAAGGTATTTGGAATTATTTTATTATTTTCTCTATTATTATTTTGTAGCGCTCCTTTTCGTTAAATGTCGTAGAATGTTTTTTATATTCTAGTTTCGTATTTATGATAAAACGTAATAGTAGCCTTTAATTGCCTAAACCAGACAGCCAACAAGTGGAATATTTATAGGTATTCCCCGAAATTCAATTTCAGACACCAATATTCCAACAGAAAATGGTTATTTAAAGACAAAATAATGGAAACTATTCAGTATTATTCTAAGTGATTTCTGTTAGCTGACAAATTATCGGAGGGGCGACACATTGACAACTAAATAACAGCTTTTATAAAACCATCATTCACCAAAGAAGGAAACGTAACACCGGAAGGCCTGGCACGCGCCAATCCCCATACATCCCCCATACATTGGGTAATAATAACGAATTCTCGCGTCACCATTTCCACTGTTCTTATCGGAAACGATTCGCCATTGATTTTTCCGCAAACAATACGGGATGAAACGCAACTCTAGTCTGAATTGAAAGACAATATTGCCGATAAAAATATGTCAGTATTCTGTTATTTTTTTTCAATTAACAGCTGGAATAAGTTTTTTTTAAAAAGAAAACACGTTTTTGTTACCTACATACTTGGCTGACGGTACTTACAGACGGTTGACGCTCGCATTTACATACTCCATACAATAACCATTTGCATAATTATTATCATTAAAAGAAAAAATATGCTGCTAAATTTATTATACGAGTATTCTTTATTTGATTAGGGGCCTGACCATGGCGTCTGAAGTAGAAGAAGTATCAAAAATGACAGATGAAACGTAAAATTGGATCGGAATTGAATCGCATTAAGACGACACGTCATGGTAAGGCCCAGTACTTATAAAAATGTACTTAGTTATGAAGCACACTTCGTCGGAATCATCATGTAGTTCTTCGAAAAATATAGTAATATTTAACAGACGTAATCAATCCCAGATATTTAAACAAAGACAGATAGTAGGTATGGGCGACCGATTCATCCTTCCTTTTGTCCGTTCACCGCGCAGTCGAATAAAGTTAGTTAAAAACCCACCCCTAACTTCCATTTTAGTTTTAGTTCTACGCATTGTTTCGCTGTTGGCACCCTTCCCTTCGATTCTGTCACATGGATTTGAGTGCATTAGATTCGCTCGAGTGCTACATGTCGGTTTCCTGGACGGTGGTAGCCACGTGACTCCAAATAAAAAGACTTCACGCCTGATCAACTGGGCAATGCACAATGTGAATAGAATTGGCCGTATTGTATAATATAATTTAGGAGGGAGTGCAACAAAGAATTAATAGATATACATACACAGCCGGTTCCCTGACATAAGTATTCACATTTCTAAATTCAAAAGTTCTGCAAGTGTCTTTTTTGAAACTACCAGCGCATTCGGAAATACCATTATTGCTAAGAAGAATGCGCCGCAAGAAACTTGGCAGAAAGTCATTTAAGCAGCGTTAGTATGGAAAAGTGGATACGTATGTAAGGCAATCGACTGTTCATCACATTATGTAGCACTGTGTCCTACTTCAGAAGAAATTAACTTTTACATAACGATGTTAAATAATTAAATCTTTTTAATTAAGACAATCTTTAACTTCCTGTATTTCTTTTTTCGTAAAATTTTAAGGGAAATTCAATTAACTAATTGACGGGCGTAACAGTGTTTTTATACTTTGTTAATTAGACTTAACCTTATGTAACTACCTAACAATTATAATTAAGCTATTGATTTTAAAGATTACGTAATAATTTTAGGCTTTGAAGCAGTTGGCAATGTCTGAGCGACGTAAATAAAGTACCTAATATAGGTAGGTTGCTAGAACATAAATTCATAATGAAAATTTGATGAAATAGAATTTCTAACACGGCAACCATTTTGAAATGTCGATAATGATTTATTCGAATCTACATATTTAAGGAGTCCATCCCGACAAGTACCCGTAATCAACTTTGACGTTTCATGCAAATCTGTTTCGGGCCTTTTTTATCTTGAGCTCTTTCATGGTAGTAATGTGATTAGCCGAGGCCCCGATCCGAGTACCCTCTTCTGGAGGGCGCTAAATAAGATGCGACGTTTTCCGCCTCGGGCACCTTTGATAGTACTTTTAAAGCTGTGTCACGAATTCCGAACCTCTCTTTTATTGGTCACCATTATGATAATTACATTAAGGGCCGTCCGCCTTCGATACTTCGTCTTTCGAATTTGTTCTGTTGTTACGGTAAGGCGTTTGCCGCTTGAATATTGAGCAGCTCATTTGTGAAAATCGCACCTATTGTCTACGTGATACTTTTCTTTTAAGGAATCCTTCAACCTCATTACGTTTTTTACGATTGAACCAAATTATACGAGTTGACAAAAGTTTTTACTAAAGTATTTTAGCCTTCAGCAATAAAAAATTGAATTCTTACAGCCGTTTTTAAAAGGCTTTTACAGTTCTTTCGCATCATAAATTTTATTACTTCAAAGACCGCCTTTCCTTTAAATTAAGAGTTTGGTGTACTTAACTAAGCACGTCAACCTTACTAATGTTATAAATGCGAACTCTGTCTGTCGGTCTGTCTGTTTGTCTGTCTGTCTGTTACGCTTTCAAGCGTAAACCACTGAACCGATTTAAATGAAATTTGGTACTGAGATAGTTTTAGTCCCGGGAAAGGACATATAATAGTTTTTATCCCGGAGAATTGCATAGTTCCCGCGGGATAGCGATAAGCAAATTCTACGCAGACGGACTCGCGGGCAACCGCTAGTTAAATATAATTTCAGACCCAGATACCAGGTTTGAGACTTTTTTAAATGTAGTAAGTTCTTTTTACGATAATTATTTAAGCTAATATTACTTAAACACTGTTACGATACTTATTTGAACTAACAACTAAGTTATAACATTATTGTCTATGGTGTGGTGTCTAAATAACTCTGTATTTTTAAAACATCAAATTCAACTAGCGAAACCGGTGCATAGTATTTATTAGTACGAATATCAATTAGAATAGATCGATGTCTGCTTTATTTATAAAACAGAAAACCAAACAAAGTTCAAATTAAATTCCTTTGTTTGTTTCAAACGCCAAAAGCTTTTCATATCCCTGGATCACCTCAATTTATTTTAGGTAGCGAGTATTTTATGTTCTGCTTGGACCTAGAAACATTGTTTTTTTCGGATTGCTGCAAAAATTGCTTTTAAATTTATAGAAGTTGTGTCATTAATTAAATAACCGACTTAAATACAGCGTAGGTACACTAACCATGTCGCCTTTCAAAATGGTTGGGCTCAACCCACGCGACTAGAATGTCATACTAATATTATGCTCATATTTTAAATTTTTTAGTTGGTTATAAATATAATCACATTCAAGAAAACAGGTGGAATTATGAAGACAGTTCACAGATTTAAGAGATCCTACTAATATTATAAATGCGAATGTAAGTTTGTTTGTAACGGTTTCACACGAAAACTACTCAACCGATCATCATGAAATTTTGTACACATGTTTTTGGAGGTATTAGAAGCAACATAGGATAATTTTTACTAAAAAAAATATTATTTTTTTTATGTCGTCACTCTGACGTTATCTGCGCGGACGAAGTCGCGGGCAAAAGCTAGTAGTCTATAAAATTAACATCACATTTTTTTGCGCAGATGCACAAAAAGACAATTATACTTAGGCTTA
Organism: Pandemis corylana; assembly: GCA_949127965.1. Classification (NCBI taxonomy): domain Eukaryota; kingdom Metazoa; phylum Arthropoda; class Insecta; order Lepidoptera; family Tortricidae; genus Pandemis; species Pandemis corylana. Next base: position 6,297,252 of record OX421860.1, read on the forward strand.
ACCATTAAAAATCCAAACCAAAGACAAATCTGTTCCTAATTGACACATTCGGGCTTACAATGAATTCAAAGGTAAAATTAGTTGTACGCATTACCTCAGAGCCGTACAATATTAAAGAACCACGCCCAATAAAGTGCTAACGTTTTGGATCAATCGCTTAGGGAGACCAGATTGTACTGTTTTTGCAACATCACAGCTCACCAGGGATACCTTTAGTCGTCAACCCTACATCATTATACACTTTGTAGTCCAGCAACAGAGTTCAAAGTCCACCTGTGTTTTGACAGATGACTGGCGTTGTAACCCCGCCCGGACCATCAAATCACAACGTTACAGAAATGAGTTGGCAAATAAAATAGCTAAGTCATTGTATTGATCGAATATGGCTTAAAGTTGTATTATAGTAAATTGGAAATTTATTTTATTATCGTCCTTACAAATCTTTTATCTAATCAACCACAAATACTACGATATATTTGCAAAGCTAACAATAATCTTATTGAGTCTACGAATTTTCTGTATTTTGTTTTACTACCAAACTGATTTTATTAAATTAAGTTAATATTGAGTTTTTATTCCATTACAACAATAAGTTAAGGTGCTTCTTCAGCAAATAAAATGTAGATAATTACACATTATTTATACTTCGCCACAATGATTAAGTTACACAAGGTAAGATTAAATGAAAATTGAATCTGTTTTACGGATCATTAGATCTGTGTTTACTGAAACATGCACGGCGAATATCTCGAAATTGTATAGAAACGTTGAAAAAGGCTCCTCAATCCCTTTAAAGCTTTTATTTTCTTTTTACATCCAATGAACCGTGAAAATGCGGGCGAGTATAGGGCCCGATCGAGTTAGCGCCATATCGAAAGTAAACTGCGAAACGTTTTCTAATATAAACAAAGAGCAAAGCTCAAACGAAAAAAACAAACTTGATTTACAAAATTACGAGTGCCCTATTTTTTCGAAACACGTGAGATTAAACAGGTTATTCGTTGGAAGAACTTCAGCTTTTGTTTGTTTTTAGTTTCGGTAACGTGTTTTTTGGTAACAATAGATGTGATTGATAATGTTGCCCTAGAAGGTACTTACTTTTGTTTAGGTACTCTGTGTATGATCCAACTGCCGCGTAAGTATTTACCCAAATCGAATTTTCAAAAGAATACACTTACTCGCAAAAAGAAGGGCTACTTTCAATAAACACTTGTATGGGAAACGACCCGTTATGTTATCTCGTCAGTGTAGTCTTAAAAGAGATAAATACGTATATAAATAAATCATTTAGATTGTCTTGCAAATGTTTCCAATATTATTATGTAAAACATTGCCAATTTAAGACACGTCGCGTATTTATTATTCCCCACCTATTTTCCCCAACAAGAGAAACTAATCTAAAGAAAATTTTCGAGTTCCCGTGAAGAAAATAAGCTTATAAGGAAGTGCAGTTTGCTCGCGTGAATGCTGCCTAGGAATGCCGGTTGGCAACAAACTTTAAATTAAACTTATTCATGGAAAATAAGTTTTTACGTTTCGTTCTTATGCTGGCTTAATAGGAAACTGCACACGGCATTATTATTTCGTCAAGGGTAAAATTAATCTAATTTAGCTTCATATTCCACGCGTGGGAGATGATATCGTAAATTTAGCAACCCTTTGATTTGAATAAAATATAATATTTTGTTATCAAAATGTCAGACATTTTGATAACTCTGTTGTTTCTATAAACGGTTACAGATTTCATCAATGACTTCATTAGTTTATCGAATACATTCACGCAAACCTTGTGGCATTGCCATAAAGTTAGGCTGGAGCCTATATATACGTTCCACTGCTGGGCACGGGCCTCCCCTCAGAACTCCTCAGAATTTTCTAACATTTTAGGTAGGTACGCAATCCGTGATGCAAGCTTCTTGTTATGAAATTGATGAGTAAACGCAACTTCTTCTAATATAATTATTTTTTAAGTATCTTAATTTACGTGCAGTAAAATAAAACGCTCATAAAAAATAGCCCGCAAAGTAATACAGTAAAATGCACAGATCGCAAAAGTGTTCATGCACCAATGAATACTGGACGGCGATGCATCTCCCTACTCCCTGCTCTCTGCGCATTTAATGCTACACATCAACTTTAATGGATTGGCCATTTGTGTTATTAGAAAATTTGAGTTCGTAATTCACATGTTTTTAATAACTGCAAGTCTAGTCACATAAGTTTATAGCAAACAGTAGCGCGCCGCCAGTGCACTTAATCTGGAGAATCTTTGCGGTCATTCTCTGGATTTGTCTGCTTAGTGTAATTAACGTGTAGCGCTAGAAAAAAAAGGTGGTGCATTAATTTACACGGATTGCACAGATCTTAAAAATTATGGATCGCGCAGATTTTATTTTGTGTTTACCGTTTCGTTTTCGTTTGAAAATCTTCATAAATAGTCGCCCATGTTATGTGAAATAAGGTAATGAATTGTTAATTTAATAGGATACAAAATGGAATAAAAACAAATTAAACTATTAAATTAAAAACTAATTAAAAACTAAACTAAAACTAATCTTAAATTAAAATAATTAAAAAGGTGGGCGAAGGTTAAACTCTTGTAAAATGACATCAATTCAAACAATGATGGCGTGTTCGCTAAAATTTCTCAATTATTTCTGGTGATACTAGTTACATTTTTTAACGTACAATATTTGGCAAAAATTTTGACTGTGCCTATTTTACTTGATATACGTGAATATATTATTGTACTTCAACAGACAACAGACAGAACAAACATAAAGAAAAAAACCGTGTTTTTTATCAAAAGATGTGAATAGCGAATCGCTGAAGAAGTTTCTAAGAATTACCTAACTCATTCTATTCTCGCGGGACGACCTAGATGTCTGTTAAGCAGGATAGCAAGAAAGAGCGTGCCACTGGCGAGAGTAGGCAAAAAGGGACTGTTCCCAGCAGTGGGACACAAATAAGCTAAAATAATACTTAACAAGTAAAGCACTATGGCTGGAGGTAAGACCACAGTGGAAGGTCAGTCTAGATCGCTATCGTCACCGTAAGGTTTGCAGTGAGGCTAGATTAGGAGTAATCCTAATCTAGCCTCACTGCTTTGCTAGCGCTGCTATGTCTGGCATGCAGAGTAAGACTGTCACTGAAATCACTAAACGCATCTGCAGTTGTCTGGTGGTGCAGGTGTCCATGGTGCTCGCTTAAAAAAATGATAATTCTTGATTCCCATACCCATAGAAAAAAATAAATACTATTCCTATGATAAAGTTTTAGTATTAATATTTCCACTCCATTTAGGTACAAGCGGAATCGTTTTATTTCATGAGACCTTCAGAAATCACGACTTCGAATATTATTGGTATTAATATAAATTTCCTAGAAATTCATTATTTATCAAAGAGATGGCAAAATTTCGTGGGTATTTCGTACTTCTAGAATTGATAGATTTACAGCACTTACTTATTAGAATCATGCTAAACGTGGTCTTTAGGTTTTGTTACCTTTAGGTTCTGTCTTCCCCGCGAGGGTCGGCCGGCATAAGCCTGCCTTCGGAGCGGTGCGCCCTGTAAGGGACGGGATCGCGGAGCGGCATGGCTTCGGCCACTGCCGGTCAACACGCCCATAGGCGCCGGGAAAGTGGGCCGCTGTCTTTTTCAAGACGAGGGCCACGAGGAGACAACCTCTATAATAATCCAAGCGGCACCAGCGGGGGAGGGCGGGAATTCCCAAGCCTGCTTTGCACAGGTGCTGCAAAGAGGGAGCCCCAGCCTGGGTTGTCGTGGGGCGTCGCGGTGACACCGAGTGCTCCCGTAACGCCTCACACCGGATAGGGAATCTCCCCATCTGCCGTCGCGGGAGAGCCCCACATACTCCCAGTAAACCCATACCGGGCGGATGCATAAGGCGCATTTTCCATTCCAAAAAAAAAAGGTTCTGTCTACCCTGTAAGGGATAAAGACGTGATTTATGTATGTATGTACTTATTATATAAGTATTTAAGTGCTAGTTAAAACTCTTACGTTATGGGACTTGTTGTACCAATATTATGAAAGCGAAAGTTTGTGAGGATAATTTTTACGGGTATCGTTTGCTTGAAATTTTAGTTTTTTTTATTACGATAAGCATGAACAGGCAAATTTAAAGGTAAATGGGCTATTTCCTATTCTAACTGTAATTTACACTAGATAATATAGGAAATTGCTTGGGTGTAGAGTAGACACGCAATGCATTTATGAAAAAAACTACATTATCGAAATTGGAATATTAACATCAAACCAAAAACTAAGTATTATATATTATTGGATCAGTAAAATAAAAATGTGGCAATCTCTAACAAATTTTATTCTTGAAAGTAACTAATTATAATGAAAAGAAAATAAGTTCAGCGCAAAGAAAGGAATCAATCTGCCTTATTTTGTTAATGATGGGTACTCAATTATTACTTTTCATCAGATTTACATAGATACTCATACCAAATCCCAAGTCAATCATCTAACACAGACTTGCAAAATTCCTTAACTTCCATAAAGTCTTGTAGTTACATAGATGTGACACCTGCGATCAGTCTCATTTCTAAAAGGATATATTCTGGAATTCAAGCGTCAATTGAAGCTTTAAGCATTTAGGATTCTTTTAGGTTTCGATCGGTTCTTTTACTTTTTCTATGTGTCTACTCTTGCTTAGTACTTATGTCCTGTCAACCGTTTAAAGGTTAACTGGAAGAAATTCCTTTTTATGGATCAGTTCGCCTTTGTGCATTTGTGTTGTCCTGTATTCATCTTTTTCTTGTGTTTTATCTATACTAATATTATAAAGAGGAAAGATTTGGACCTATTTTTGTATGTTTGTATGTTTGTAATGAATAGGCTCAAAAAGTACTGGGCCGATCTGGATGAAATTTGGAACATAGATAGATTATAGTCTGGAATAACACATAGGCTACTTTTTATCCCGGAAAATTGCGTGATTCCCGCGGGATAGCGATAAACGAATTCTACGCAGACGAAGTTGCGGGCAGGAGCTTGTGTACAATAAAGAGACAACAAGACTAGAGATGAAAATAATTGGAGCTCTGCCAAAATGGTCAGTTTCTTTAAAGTTCTTTCTGTTTTCATCCTGTTACAGCGACGCTTTTTCCTCTACCTATCTGCGTAGCTACTTCCCAGGGACCGATTGATCGATTACCCCGAACTTTCCGAACGTGTCACACACGATCGTATAAACTTTACACATTGCAACACTGCGGTTTCTTTTTATCACATCGTTGGCAAATTGAACCACGTTTTGACACTAAATTCTTACCGTGGGCCATTTAGCGGGCTCGCGTCGCGTTCGCCCTGTACGTTTTACTGCCAAGCTATGCATTATTGAAGTAGGTACTCCCGTGGTTCGTAAGTAGGAAGTGCGGAATTTTAATACATTCACGAAATTATTTATAAATTGTTCGGGTTACAGATGCGGTAGGTGTATACTGTGTTTAACTACGCGTGAAAACGTCTTGAAGTAGCAGACTAAGCGTATACAAACACTGATATAGCTAGAAATTTTAAGGTTACACCCATGACATTGGTTTTAACGCTTTTTATATTATGTAAGAAGCCGTGAATCGTGAGTATCTTAAAAATTATTAAATCAAGCAAGAGTGGAGGCAAGTTGTCATGTAAGCTGCAAGCAAACAAGTTTACAATACAAAGTGACCGATCAATCAAGCGATTCAATCAACTATATAGTCGTATGGAATGGACAACAAAAAACAGAACAGATGAAATTAAAAGTGCCACTGCCAACGTTAACAACTTTCTAAAGAATATTTTAGTTCCTTTTTATGCGTTTTCTACTCTTTATTTCACATTATACGCAGGCAATGATTTGGTTTTACTCTGTCGAAGCTAAATAGCAAATAATATTTTCGTGGAATCCCGTATTTAATTTAAGCAGGTACAATATGTGATTTTCCGTGACTCACGCAAGCTTGTGTGATTTTCCATTGCGGCAATATTGCGCTATAATTCGACGAAATTTAGTTTTGTGTTAGGGCAATAAAATGCGAGGAATTTAACCGAATCGATAAGAACTTTTTCGTCCGCACGAACGTGAAAATTCTTTCATTTACGGAATTGATAAACGAGAAAATTTTGGCCCTACACAAATACTTTGAATGGCCAAGTTCTGCGCAATTTTTGTTTTACTTTATTTACCTGAGCGATAACTTGGACGGAGTTTTAGTTAGACCCGAGGGAGATGTGAGAGAAACTTTGTAAGAACTATTCGGCAAAAATGAAACTAAATCACATTAACGTTGGTTGCCGGTTGCCCCCACGATGTTTCTTCAATTTGAATAATGAATTCGCGGCGCGTATCTTGCTGGATTAAAATTGAAAACCAGATGCAAGGAAACTGCATTATTAAATTTGGAATTTTAATTGTTTTCGTGTCATTCCATTTTTATCCTCCTCCTACCAATGCTGTAGTATTTTGTAAATGAAGGGAAACAAGGAATTTAAATACAAATTGAAATTTCCAATTCCGATCAGACTCCGACAAAAAGCGGTTTGGTCGAAATTAAAATTGACGTGTACACAGATTAGAGTTTCGATCGTTTAATGCTTTGGAACTTAAGTTGTAAGACGAAAGCGGTTTTTATTTTGTTATACTCATTCCAAAATGATGCTATGAACGGTGACACTACAAATATTGTTATAGTATCAAGAACAGAACAAGGGTTTATAGATTAATATTTAGACAAAGTTCAAGTATTTTAACTTCACCAAGAATGGAATCAATTTCAGTATTTTCCTTTTACATATTACAAGGTAAAGAGTTAAGCGATCTCATGTTAACTTAAAGCTCGCTGATTACGTATCTGTTTTTACCCGACTGCGCCAGAAAGAGGGTTAGGTATGTTTTTTTGACATTTGATTTATTTTCAAGAAGTACGGGGGTTACGTATTAAAGTACTTTTTGATATACCTAGGCAATAAAAATGCATGCATACAATATCGTCACGTCTCTTTTTCATTGGGGTATTCAGAGACTATAGTAATTTGTTCCACTTGCTACGATCCTGACATACCCCTTTCGCTTCATCCGCATTAAAATTAGAAAATTACATCCGGATTATAACTGTTGCTGTGCCTTTATGGCCTTCTTATGAACTGACAAATAAAACTATTTCAACAAATTTATGATCTATAACTATTTTGGTGCTTAAATATACAATCATCAAGCCGTGTCTTTACGAAGATTTTTGGTTTGGTTTCAAATAATCACCTTGTTTCATGTAAAGTTTTAATTAGATTTCGCTCACGCTTCTACCAAATCCATGTTCCTTGCTGGGGACAGCTCGACAGGTTTAATGCGAAGTTTATTTCTTGCACAACAGACTGGGTCAGTCCAATTCAGCTTCGAGATAATTGCAACATAATGAGACTCATCCAGCGCAGTTGCCATTTGCAACTAAAATGAAATCAAACTGAAATTGTCGTTGTGATTTGATCCTATATTAGATTGCTATTTTATGATTTGGAACCAAATTGCATAGTTTTATTAGTTGATTTCGTTGGGATAATGAAAGCTAAAACTATAGGGTTTTCTAGATTTGTATTTATCTGAAAACCAGAACCGTCGCAAGTCTGTTAAGCACTAAATTTCATTTTAATCATTTTAAAAATAGGTGATAATAACCTAACCTAAAAATTTAATTTTTCAAGCTTTTTTGTTGACCGTACTTTTCGACTGTACTGTTAGCATTGTCATCCGTCCTACACTATGTGAACCAATTTTCAAGTCAATCGGACGAACCGTTGAAGAGTTCCCTCCTGCGGAGATGGTCCTGACTGGACCACCAGAGTTCTACTCCCAGATTATTGTATCTGACTTACAAAAGTATACAAAATTTCAGCTCATTGAAAGAAGATATCTGCTTTAAAACTGAGTCGCAAGATTCCACGTTGCAAGTTGATATATAAAGCTTGTAATATTAATAAAAATTGCTATCGGCCGTAATCAATTTGTCAAATTGAAAGACAAATTGCTATAATTCCCTACAAAAACTTACCTTCCCTAACGAAAAATATTGCATGCCAGCCAATCCTTAAAGTAAATCTGCAATCCGACGAGCAACAATTATTTCCCCAGAGTACTAGTACATATGTGCTGACTCAGTTTCTAGACGCGCCCTATTTCTCCGATGACGTAGACTTGGCCCGCAAGTGTAGCTAGTGAGAAAATTGCAGCCAAAACTGAAAAAAAAATCACTCATTTTTGTCGTTAAAACTAGTTTAGTTCATTAATTCATTCATTCATCACTACATAGTATAAAACAAAGTCGCTTTCTTTGTCCCTATGCCCCTATGTATGCTTATATCTTTAAAACTACACAACGGATTTTGATGCGATTTTTTTTAATAGATAGAGTGATTCAAGAGAAAGGTTTTTATGGATAATTCTACGCAGACGAAGTCGCAGACAGAAGCTAGTCACTACATAGTATAAAACAAAGTCACTTTCTCTGGCCTTATGTCCCTATGTCCCTATGTATGCTTATATCTTCAAAACTACACAACGGATTTTGATGCGGGTTTTTTTTAATAGGTAGAGTGATTCAAGAGGAAGGTTTTTATGTATAATTTTACGTAGACGAAGTCGCGGGCAGAAGCTAGTTCATTATAAAGGAATACAATTTTTGGTTAAAGACAATAGAAAGGAAAGCTTTTTAAAATGAAGTTATTCTTACAGTTGCCATCAAATACATTGAAGCCTCAGGTTAGAGCATAAATCGCCTGCTGAATGCAAAAAGGGCCGAACTAAAAATTTTCGGTTTTTGAGTTTATCCCGGAATCGTGTTCCAATTTGATCGTTTTATCGTATACATTAAAGACTATTTTCAAATGTTAACTCTAGCGGAATATAGAGGGTATAAATGCCCTTCTTGCATGTGACGAAATGGCCTACCCTGTTCATGCAATAACGGCATTTCTTAGTTGTGCCCTTATTTCATAATCATTCGAGTTAAATTTTAAGTTGTGTCTTGTGATATTATGTTCTTATGACTCTTATGAACATTGATTGTGCATAATGAATTACGAAAATATACAAAAAAAACAATGAGCCAGATATTATGTGTCTCACAGAAACTTTCATCGAATCTGGAAATGAAAAAAAATATATAAGTTCACAATTACGCATTGGCCAGTAATCCCGAGATCAAAATAGAGGCTGAGTCTGTATCTTGGCAAAGCCAGAGGTAACTTTTAAGGAACTCGATTTTGTGCAGAAAATGTCGGTATCGAGGATCTTTGAGTACTGTGGTATTGAGGTACCCAAACATAATGCTGTAGTAATTTGTTTGTACAGAATTCCAAGTTCATCCGCTAACTTATTTCTTGACAAGCTAGATATTTTACTACACGAATTGAACACTAAATCTAAATTTAAAAAATATTCGTATGTGGTGACTTCATCATTAATACACTAGCAATTAGTAACGACTGTAACAGACTAATAGACATATCGAATAATTATAATTTAACAATTCATTTAAAAGAACCAACAAGGGATACCCCTGCATAGACAATTATATTGAGCAATGTAAAAAGGGCCAATGCTGCTATTTTACCTCTCGGCATTTCTGATCATGGCACAGCACAAATGTTAAGGTTTAAGGTCAAGACCAAGGACATTATTTTAAATGTAAAAGAGATTTTAACATTGATAATATAAAATCAGTTTCAAAATACGTCTGCGCATCCGTTTACTGCAATGCTATTATATGGCCCATACTTCTATACGGATGTGAAGCCTGGACCCTTAAAGAGCAACTCAGTAAACGTGTAGAAGCATTTGAAATGTGGGCATATAGACGCATGTTGGTCATAAGATGGACGGATCGGGTGACCAATGTTGAGGTCCTGCGTCGGGTTGGAAAGGAGTGTGAACTGATGCAGACCATCAAAAAAAGAAAAGTTGCTTATTTGGGACATGTGCTGAGGGACACAAGATACGAGCTTTTACAGCTTATAATCATGGGCAAAGTGGCTGGAAAAAGAGCTGTTTGGCGCAGGAAGAAATCTTGTCTACGAAATATCCGGGAATGGACTGGAATCACAAGTGCAGCGGAGCTTTTCAACCTGGCCAGGGACTGTGTGAAGTATGCGGAGCTGACTGCCAATCTTCACTAGTTAGAGAGGCACCATAAGAAGAAGAAGAATATAAATAAATTTCAGAAATGTTTGTCAAGTCTATCTTTTTCAGATATATATTTAGAAAGTGATTTCAATGTCGCATTCAATCAGTTTCACGACTTGATCGAATTGTTTATAAGCTATGTTTTCCTGTTATGCGAAAAAAAATAACACTACAAATCATAATTCTCCAAAATGGATGACAACAGGAGTAAAAATTAGCTGCAAAAGAAAAGATTACTTCGTTTTCGATATTATAAAAACAAAGAACCGAACAAAATAAACATGAATATTACAGATACACAAAATTGTTAAAAAATGCATCGATACTGCGCAAAGATTAAATAATAACAAATATTTGATCAACATTAAAAATAAATGCAGAGCCTCGTGGCAAATAATAAGTATGAGTATAGCTGTCTAGTACCCATAACACAAGCCTTACTAGCGCTTACTTTGGGATTAGCTTAGGTTGTGTGTAAATTGTTCCCTGATATTTATTTATTTATTTATTTAAATAATAAAAAATGAAACTAATAATACTATAAACACACCTCAATATTAATAAACTGGTAATAAAACATAAAATGATAACGGACCCCTTTAAAATAGCATCAAATTTTAATACTTACTACACAGAACTAGCAGGTTCAGTTAAACAACCTCAAACACCCCAAATGCACATACAATACATGGTAATGCACGACATAATAGCATCTTCATAACACCGGTGTCAGAAAAAGAAATGCATAGGATGTCATTAAATAATACAAAATCTATAGGGTACGACGAAATTAATACTGATATTATAAAAAAAATAGAAAACAGTTGATACCAATCCTAACCTATTTGGTGTGTTTTTGATTTTATTTTATATTAGCATTTTCTTAAATTTGTCATTAATTTATTGCATTTATATTATTGATTATACTTATAATAATTAGCATGACTTCAGGCACATCACGAAATTGCATAAAATACTTTCTGCAACAAAGGCACAACACTAAGTACCCATGTTTAGACCCTTATAATTTCAAATGTATATTATTATAAATGAAATTAACGGATTCATTCGAAGCTATCTATGCCAAAGAAAAAGAAAATCTCAGGAAGAGGTACGTTTTTCTAAAATAAAAAAATATATAGCCAATTTGGTGGTCATACACCTGTTTCTCAAAACTTTAAGTAGCCGTTTCTCGACTTATTGGTTTTTTGACTTGTGCCCTTATTGCATTCGGCAGGCGAAATGCACATAAAAATCTGGGGCCTTCTCATGACGTCTTAATGCGATTAATTCCGAATCAGTTTAGGTTCGCTCGCTGTCAGATTCATACTAAAAATGACAGCTGAAACCTGCACTGAGTCGAAATTGAATCGCATTAAGATGCTATGGTAAGGCCCCTATCACGGCCTCGAGAATATGATCGCGACCAGTATGCTTAATAAATAGTGTAAGTTTTTGGACACACAATACGCATCGAAAGCGTTTGCGTTAAAATGTCAAAAGCATGACGTTTTTCGGTTTGGCTATACGTATTAGATTTTCTATTTTATGCGAGTTCCGAATGATAGGTATTTGTTTTGGCATATTATTGCAACGATTGTCATCTCATAAAGACTAGAAGCGATAGAATCTTTCAAGGCAATCTTCTGGCGCATTCTAGCCTTAAATACTGGGGCCCGTTTTTTGAAAGCACATGTGTGAAAATACCACTCGAAAGTGGTGAAAAATTGTGCTGAATTTGAAATACGAGTAGCTTAGAAGATAGTTACGGCTTTCATTAATCTTGTTAACTAGTCAAAGATTTTATTACCTACAGCTGTAGTTTTGAAGTTATAAACAGATTTATACCAGTTTCGAGTGGTACTTTCGAGTGATGTGCTTTCAAAAATCGGGCCACTCATAGTATGGATATGTCACATGTTAAATTATGACTTGTGTTTACGGTACTTAAGCGTAGGTAATTGTAAAGCAGTTTCCTATATTCTTTTCAGATTACAATAAACTGTCAACAGCTACTAAAGCAGAAAACCGTCGCTGGAGCTTTTCCAAGTAGATTTTTAATGCATTTTATTTTGCGCTCATTCATTTCAGTGAATTTACTCGGTGGTGCGTTTGACCCCATTTTATATCTCAGGAGCAGAAATTTTATGACCGCTGAGTTTAAACACTGGTTATTTTCCAGAATATTGTTGGTGCATCCTGTTACGTCTCGTGAATCTCCGGTCGGGAAACGAGCAAGAATTAAGCGTGTGTAAGTAATGCATCTACTTCTACCCAGTTCAAGTGTTTAGGAAGAAATGATAGAATATTGTGTTGGTCCATTTCATGTGCGGATATTTTATTTTATTGTGTAAGAACAAAAACAGAGACTAATTTAGATTTCACGTCCAAATGGCTGGAGAGATTTGAACGAAATTCGGGAACTTATTCTATGCTATATACATTAAATCATATTACTTAAAAGCTAATTAAATTTAGTTAAAGAAATAATAATATTAATATTGTAAATCAAATGCAATTATAATTATACTCGATTTCATTAAACGGAGTGCTTATATGAATAATTTTATGTATAGCAACATTACATGTCAAAAAGTCACTGGTCATTCTTGCTTTAACGGATTCAAGTGAAATTCATAACGACTGTAACGATCTTACAATTTATTCCGAATTATACCAGCTAAAATCTACAGTCCACTTTTTATTGAAGACCACATCCTGAAGAAACTCGAAACAAGAAGTTTAGGGATTTTACATGGTCCTTCGAACCGGATATTAACACATACCTACTACATTTTAAACGAAATAAGATTTCTACGCGTACAAAGTCGCGGGCAGAAGCAAGAATTTAATAGGGTATAAATTATAAATACTTTTAAGTAATGTTTCCGTAGCTAAAATTCTGACATAATAAACTGATTAAAATTAAAATTCAGTTAGCATACCCTACTAAGAAATCCCTTTGGAATTTACGTCAACCTTTGTAGACACGAAAATTTGATTCTTCTTAGTTTGCGTAAGAATTAGATAGGACGAGTCTTTGAATCCCAACTGGAAATTATATTTCATTTTCATGATAGCAAAATTCTACGTGTATCCGGGTAAGACAGGCTACAAACAATATTGTTACAGATTTAGATTTTATAAGAAGGCTTAGTTTTATAAAATAACAGTTAATTAGGTTTTTAAACTTACAGTTATTTTCATACCTTGTTTTTTTGCCTAAATTTCCAATCACAAAGATCTTTTTTTCGTGAATTGCTTTGTCGTTTTTAAGGCAATGTACACTTTGAACCTCTATCACTTTACACTAATCTGTAGCTGAACAAGCAATTTTCATGAGTAAATGATTGATGACTTTGTAAATAGATTTCCAATTATGTAAAGCATAGAATCGTTTACGTAGACTTTACCGTGTAAGTCAGATTCTATATACGAGTAAGTAGGGACGTTAAGAATGTATTATTATAATATTATCACTCCTTACTTTACCATCTAGAATATAATCTCATATAGATAATATTTAATAGGTACTCAACCAAAACCACCACTGAGCTAAGCGAGGCTCCGATAATAGTTTGTTGACAATTATTAAAAAAAAAACTTTAAAATACAACGATAAACGACACGCTCGCTTATTTTACCCATACATCATCTGGGATATGTAGTCGAGAATTAAGTGTTGAGTCTGTTAGGTGATTATTATTTAATCTGGCACAAGCCAGAACCCGGTACCTGTGCTTCTTAAAGTTGGTGCAAGACACTTTAATTTCCCTAGAGCCCTAGAGGAGCGGAGCTCATAATTCATGCCAAGTTAACATTTTGCCAGTTCGCATTTTGTTGCAAACGCATGCTCCCGTTACAATTTTTATTTGTTCTTCAAAATTTTGTGTTATTATAATTGCTCAACCTAATGAACCGAAATTAAATACCTAATTGAAATATGATTTTTCATTTGAAAAGTTAAAGTTCTGTCTGAGTAAAACTTCACCTTCAAGGTTTTAGATTCATTTGACTCTATGTCATCTTTAGTGAGACACAAAGTTGGAATGTGTAAGTGAATTTGACAAAATAATTAAAAGAGACGAATGACAATTAATTAGTGAACATTAAGCTGCATGTTGCAGATTGAAAAACGCATTGACGATTTCATATTTACTTTACGGCTCTAACAATAAGATTTTATCGGAAACTTATTGTGCGAAATAATTAGAAAGTACTTGCCTATAATAGCAAGAATACCTATGCCATAAGACAATGAAAAAATAGCCTAAAACCTTTGGTTTGGTCTTTGTTAAAAAAAAAGCAAATTCAATTAAGACCTTTGTATACTGAACTATTTCACATCTATTTTTAATCTAAGCATCGTATAAAACTCATCTAAGCAATACAAAATAATTATGTGTACCATCCAAACCCCAACACATTCTAGCTATAATTAAGCAAAGTAAACATCAGACGACAGCAAATAGTTACTCTGACTAATTAGTGCATTCTGATAGTGCAATACAAACAGTATGGTATTAAGTGCACCCTAAAAGTTTAATGAATCAGTGATTTGATTTGACCCCCACGTTGGTTCGTTATTTATTGATATTGCTAATCAGACAAATGGCTAATCCATTAGGTATACAGTCTACGCTGGGCGATGTGGGAGCATGGACATAGATATTTAAAAGAAGAGATAATCTAGGTTATGGCTATTTAAATAATATCCTGTTTTCACAAATTTGTGTGTTTACTCATTGAAGTTCAACGAATGTCCATTTGATTATGCATAGATTTATCAATTTTCAGAAGAAAATGTTTAGGTATTGATAAATAAGGTAGCAGATTTGTAGGTGACCTCACTTAAGGGTTTGTAGTCGATAGCACCAGTTTTATTTTCGTAAAAGCGAAAAATGTTAGGTAA
This sequence comes from Pandemis corylana, assembly GCA_949127965.1. Lineage (NCBI taxonomy): Eukaryota > Metazoa > Arthropoda > Insecta > Lepidoptera > Tortricidae > Pandemis > Pandemis corylana. The sequence continues at coordinate 6,312,355 of OX421860.1, forward strand.
TATTAAGAAAGTAAGAGCAAAAACATTAGTCATATCAAAAAGTAGATAAAGTGTCATACGTGTAACGCAATTGTCGATTTGGCATGTTGTGTGAGTACACCTACAGTACACCTCCTCAACAGTGGTGACCCCGACGTGATCCACTGTTGAGGAGGTGTACTTACTGTAGGCGAAGATAGAAACACGTCCCGAGCTTGCAATACTTTATTATGCCAAAAAGCTTACTTATATACTAAAAGCTGAAAGGTCATGAGACAGACATATAAACTATAGCTATTTCACACAACATGCAAAATCGACAATTGCGGGTGGGTTTAGCAGAGCTAATCTCAGATTACCCTACACGCAAAATACCAGCTTCTCTATGCTGTTGCCACAACCACGATAAAATACGTCATGTGCTTGTAATTTTACCAGCTGTCTCTCCACTCCGGAACACAGCAGCGCAAGCATTTCTGGTGGCAGGATTACCAAGTAAGACAAGACGGTGATAGAGATCCTGGTGAAACTTGCACGAGATCCTACAATCCGCAATACCCACCCACCCTATGTATCGTAAGGGCTGAACGATAAACTGAAAATGAAAGTCGCTTCACGCACATACGTTTTACATCTTTAGCAATGTGTCAATAATTCCGAAAAGCTTCCGGGCAGAGTGATATGTTTTATCCACACACGGGGTATTGATAGATCGGACCAATACCGTTTTGCCACGTATAAACGCCCATTCAAAGCCAACGAGGCACATATTCAATTTATTCAGAGCAATTTGAAACTTGTTTCATTGGGTTGTAAAGCGCAGTTGTAAATTTTTCGAATAAAATTTTCTTGAATGATATGAAACATCACTGCATAGTATAAAACAAAGTCGCTTTCTCTGTCCCTATGTTCCTATGTCCCTATGTGTCTATGTCCCTATGTATGCTTATATCTTCAAAACTACACAACGGATTTTGATGCGGTTTTTTTAATAGATAGAGTGATTCAGGAGGAAGGTTTTATGTATAATTCTACGCAGACGAAGTCGCGGGCAGAAGCTAGTAATACAATAAATTTAATCTCTTAAAGTACGTCAATGCTTTAAGTGAGATAAATTGTGTTGTTTGCATAACTATTAAATTATATACATACATACATACATACACAAATCACGTCTTTATCCCTTAAATTATATTTTTTACGTAAATTACACTTTATCTGCTGTGGTATTTGTAATATTTTTATACACATAAAATAGGGTAGCAAACGAGCTTGTGCGTCCGCTGATGGTAAGTAATCACCATCACATGTGGACCCGCAAGTTCCGCGAGATCAAAGGATTGCTGACGCGTTGTCAGCCTAGAGGTTAAGATGGAATACATCATGTGCCAGTCATTTTACCGACTGTCTCTCCACTCCGGAAGACAGAAGCGCAAGCACTGCTCCTTCGCGGCAAAAATCGTTTTTATTATTTAGAATGTGAATAGTTCTGTTGTAGGTGTAACTGGTTATACCTACAACAGAACTATTCTCTCTTCTGGTCTCTGGAGATTTGCATTCAAATTTTAATTTGAAGACAACTCTTCGAATGGCATTGGCGGTAGAGAAATATTGCTAAGATTCCCTTTGATTTACGTTGTAAATTGTAGAGATAAACACGCTATAGTACCAAAGCCCTGTTTCTAAAACACTAAAATTTCCGCCTCAAAAGCTTACCCGCTTTAGCAAATACTCGACTGCCTCTTACCGTTCTCAATCACAATCAATCTCAAACTGTGAAACATCACCGTAATTTTAAACGGGTAATAACAATTAAAAACAATAACACAGACTATCTGGTTGGTGATTGAAACCGTCGACAAAGGGTGAAATTGCCGAGCTCTAATTAATAAATCAGGGATCGTCTGGGCAAACAGCCGCGCCATGATCGTTTCAGCCGGCATTATGACTTACTGAACGGGCCAGAAAATGATATTCTATATAGACGACGTTTCAATGAAGTTAAAGCAAAAAGCACTCGATACTATACCCTACAAACTTTGACCGATACGTGTTGCTAGAAAATGATATTCTATATAGACGACGTTTCAATGAAGTTAAAGCAAAAATTACTCTATACTATACCGTAAAAGCTTTGACCGATACGTGTTGATAGAAAATGATGTTCTATATAGACGACGTTTCAATGAAGTTAAAGCAAAAAGTACTCTATACTATACCGTAAAAACTTTGACCGATACGTGTGGCTAGAAAATGATATTCTATATAGACGACGTTTCAATGAAGTTAAAGCAAAAAGCACTCGATACTATACCGTAAAAACTTTGACCGATACGTGTTGCTAGAAAATGATATTCTATATAGACGACGTTTCAATGAAGTTAAAGCAAAAAGTAATCTATACTATACCGTAAAAACTTTGACCGATACGTGTTGCTAGATGTAAATTTTTGAAGGTAGGTAACATCATGTAATCATCAGTTAAATTAATAGCGTTGATATTACTGTACCATAAATCAACTTTCCTAGTTTTAATGTTCCTTATTGTTATTTAGTTCTAAATAGTTTGTATTTTAATAAATGTATTTGACACATTGATGTGTTTATTTTAACGAACGAACTAAACGATATTGAAAACTGAAACACATGAAATTCGGGAGTTAAAACTTTGGCCGGGAATCGAAACCGGATCTTCATCAATTTGTAATGCGTACTTCACCCATTGTAGTTAATTACTTTTCGGATTTTTCCACGACTCTTTCCTAGTTTTCAGTATCGTAGCGAATCGAATAACCACCAGAATACAAAAACAAATGAAACTCAATAATACATGTAGTAAAAGCTTCCTAAATTAGTTACGGTGGCTTTTAGAGAGAAAAACCATTGGAACATGCAATCTAAAGATGCATCCCCGACTTTCCAGACTCTCGATCGCAATGAACACATTCGTTTGCAACGGAAAAGCACTTCCAACTCATGAAAAATGCATGAAACTGCGGAAAACATTGTCTCTTTCGATTGTTTACGCTTATTCATAGTCCGAGCGTAACTTTATGGACCATAAACAATATTCACTTCGCATTTCCTGTTCAAAGAAATGACCAAAATTTATTCATAGAATTTCCGAAACAAGGTGAGAAGTGGCAAATTGTTTATCTTCTAGAAATCGTGAGATTTAATCCAATTATTTTCAATAGTGGTTATGTCTGTTGCTTGTCCTAAATTAAAACAATTTTTTCATCAAGCTGGCTGACATTTACATATCCTGACTGACTTCATTGACACCCAGCTCTAGCAGTTGGATAAGTCGAAATTGCAAAGCCGAAAAGAGGCTCCCTGAGACAAGGAATAAGAATAGATTTTTCGAAACTATCGTTAGGTTTCTTCCATGCTGGTCAGGAAGTAAAGAAAAACATAGAATTTACCAGTTGCTTCTCTTCCCGCGCAGATGGTAAAAGCCCATCGAGGGAATGGGCGAAAGTCTTAGGAATCATGTTGTAGGCGATGCGACTAGCAACCCATCACTATTTTGATTTCCCTTTCCACCTATACGCACTTAATTATGCTAAACGTAGCCTTAAGGTTTTGTTACCTTAAGCTCGGTCTACCCCGTAAGGGACAAAGACGTTATATATGTATGTATGTATCGTTAGGTGGTAAATTATTCTGCAAGAGCGAAGCCGAGTACAATACACATATAAATCACGTATTTATCCCTTACGGGGTAGACAGAGCCTAAGGTAACAAGACCTAAAGGCCACGTTTAGCATGATTGTGGGCGTTTGTCTATTTATAACATGATTCCTAAGAAAATAAATATAACCCAGTGTTATCGTGTTCCACTTAGACATATTGTTTTTTTGGCAGGATGTTTATTGAACATTTGGACATTTTACTATGAAAAAGTTCAATGACGACAGAGGAAACGGTCAGTGGTTTGCAGAGGAATTCAAGCGCAAGCATGAATCAAAATTTGATTCATTTAATGAATTTGATTCATGCTGTTAGTCACATAAAGATCTGCAACAGTAAATTATCGCTTATACATGATTTATTTTAATTATAATATGCCATCATAACAAGTTACAATTACAGTTAAAGTCACACGGGACAAAAGAGAACGGATATTAATGGAGCTCACTGTACAATATCGGTGTAATTATAAAGTACTGAATAATGGCTGTTAATTAATTCCCAAGCTCTCGTTATGTTAATAAAATTTTCGTTTTCACGTTTTTATTTATGCCCCGACTTACCAATCCCGAGGCACATTAATCAGAACAATAGCCCGAAAAATGGCAAAATATCAAGCGTTGGAACATTTTAACATAATTTTTCGTCTCTCGTCTGGCAGTCATCTCTCAAATTAGGGTCGCCTCAGCCGGTCCAGGAGGTCCTTTCAAATATCAATTATGTCGACGCCGGTGCTGTCTGCGCAGACACTGGTGATTAATTAATTAGGGGTTGCCTGCAATTATGTCTCCTGTGGAGCCTCACGATATTGTCACTTGAGCTGTCTCACTGGCTCGTTCAAAATTTGGATGGTCGTATCGTTTTGTAATGTCTTAATATCAAGTTGTTTCAATGTTACCCAAAAGTCACTGTTATTGAAGCCCGTTTTCTCCAGCTTTGGTTTTACTTGCAATATGTTTGTGTATGATGTGACCCACTTGTAATGGTTGGATTAATTTGAAACTTGGTATACTTCGCGTAGGATGGATGACAACGCAAGCATTTTTCGACACATAGACATTTTAAATATACACTGACGAACAAAAATAACTTCTTCTTCTCACTTCCCTTAAAACGTTGTATGAAAAGTGACCCTTTATTTTTTCTCGTGAATGTAGTTAAACCTAGTTAGATTTAATCTTCCATTTTAAAAGTCCAGCTTACAATATGGCTCTAACAATATCCCAAAACTAAGCAACAGTATTCAAACTTTATTCGCTACACATCATTGCAGGGAATCGAGTATCAAACAAAGTCTCAAAAGAAATCAGTTCCGTAACAAAACGGGAAGTGTATATCCCCCGGGATTTAGAGGCGCGAGATCCATAATATAATATTAAAAACTTTTTTGCCTGCGCAGTTGATATGATGAATTGTGTAACCTGAAATAGGAAGTGAACGTTCCGGGATTGAATGTAAAGTGAAAAGCGTCCAACGAGTTCATGGAGACTTTTTACAGCGAGTCGAACGCGCGTCCTGTGTAATGACTTTAGTTAGTGTTTGTTTGAGGCCTGTCTGAAAATTGTTTAGTGCCGCCAATAACGTTTGATGATACATAAATGGATCGGTGATGATATACACACATAATCATATACCTATAGTAAAGATAACGCTATTTTAAAATACAAATTTACAGACACGTATCGTTTTTGTTTCGCTGTCCGCTTATATATTGAGGAAACTTTTGAGATATGAAGGACTGAACGAAATGTAACACGTGATCCATCAAATACAGCTTTGAAGAGTCACGAGGATTTCATTTGCGAAGTTATTTCAGTCTGAAAATGTCAGTCAATCGGACCAAAGAGAAGCACCTCTCAAGTATTAATGTATGTATGTATACGTACATTTTTATGTATTGTACATGAGCTTCTTCTTTGTAAATCGGGAATCTTGAGGCTTTAAACGCACCGCATTCACAACTAAATACCAAATGCTAAAATGCTGTAAATAAACAAATTAAAAAATATTTTTGCAAAGAGTTATATGTATGTACTCGTAAATAAAATTAATGATGTCGTTAATCGACATAGTATAATTCGTATGCTTTACAAATTATTGCCTAAAATATTTAACGTGATTTAATGGATTTGTCGTGAGTAGTGCCAAATTGTATTTTTTTCTAATAAAAATCTTTCCATGTTTACGGCGATCCTCATGCTGACTCAGAAATGAAATTCATTCACTATATGTATTTTGAGAACATTCTTAATGTAATACGAAAGGAAACAAAAGTATATTTGAGTATCCTAGTAAACATACCGAAAAGCATAGTCAAATGTTTACACGGGTTGCCCCGAAATCTACTTATACGAGATAAATGGGCTTTAATTGGACCTTCTTAATCAAATAATCCTTTCCATTACCACAAATACCACGTTGGAGTAACAAAACAAGTTCGTTAGGAGTTGGTGAGACGGGAAAATACTGCAAAAAGTAAACAAACCATTTTTAGCTAATTCGCAAATAAAACAATTACACTTTCAATCATACAGATTTACTCGTACCCAAGAATAATAACAGAGTTCCTACAATGGACGTATTGGTCCAAAATGTTAACAATCCCAAAATTGATCCTAATAATACCAATTTCGATATAGTGAGGGTGTGAGCTTATTATACTGTCATATACACTCGATACGTCTCACACAGACCGCGTTAGTGAAAGAATAAGTCCATCTGAATAGGGTGGACGGATTACAAGCGCAATTGCAATAGTGTCCACCGTGGTGTGCAATAATTGAGGCACATGCACTATTTGACGAATCTGTAACTTGAATAAGTACTACGATCTGTACTTCACATGACTTACAATTACCGACAGTTTTTTTTAAGCACTAAGCTCTGCCTAAGTTGTAAATGCGGCTACTTCAAATTCAGTGAAACGGCAAGCGTTGAAACTCATCGACGGTGATTCAGCGGTGAATTTCCGCCTTTGCCAACGCGGAAGAGTGGCTCACTGTTTCTCGCGGTTTACTAGGTACATTTCGGTAAGTTTAGTGTGCATCAATGCACGACCTTATTCCACAAGATCCTTTTGTTTATAGGTACGTCGAGCGTCGAGGAGTAAGCTAAAAAGTAAACGTAAAAAGTGAAATCATTACTATTTGTGTTGAGTTTTAGACTACAGTTATAACATAATACTGATATATTAAAATTAATCTATTACCCACTCACTTGCTTTCGATTTTAAGATAAGGTAGCCTAAATTGTTTTGACATTTCACAAATACGACGGCACAGTGTCACGTTATTTTCTAAAATCGATAACTTTGTTTCTACTTAACCATTTTCAAATATTTTTACCATTTAGAAATCATTGTTGTTCGGGATTGTTTGGTTGTGGTTCTTTAATGTCGATCGGCAACGAAACTTAGCAAGGTCAAAGTTTTTTCCATTAATATGGATATCCGCTAAGTAACGTTTGATACAATTATAGAAAAAAAACCAAACAATTGCAATCTTTCTCAAAGTTGCGTTATTAAAAAGTGCAATCTACCAACACACGTCAGCGATACTATCAAATATGTAATATGTCCACAGATCAAATCTTATAAGCTTTTTGTTACACAAATAATTGATTCGCCGCCCCATCGTCAGGGAAGTCGCAGTTCTATTTAAGTTTCCTAAAAGGAAATGAAAGGAAATCAGAACCCGAGCCTCCGGAGCCTTTATCGAAACTTATCGGCATAGACTGTAGAAGAGAACCTTTGCAGAGCGCTTTATTAAATCTGCTTCTAGATAAAATCGACTTTCCCGCGCCCGTTTTTTTTTCAATACTTTTCCTATCATGAAGGAAGATTGTAAATGTGTTAGAAAATTGTACAATGCTTTAATGCTCAAGAAGATGAAAACGTAAATTGACTACATTGTAGTCGTTTTCAAACGAATAACTAGAAATAAATGAGATTGGTTTTCAGTTCCTCGGCATTCTATCGAGGAACACTGTAAATGTGTTTGAAATTTGTATAACACTCTTTTAACGCCCAGGAATGAAATCGAGTACCTACCACCTTTTTATTAAGCTTTATTATTAACTTGAAACGTACCTACTATGTTTGTTCGGATGGAATCTTGCGACTCGATTTTGAAGCAGATATCTTCAACAGATTAAGCTGAAATTTTGCAGACTTGAGTAAGTCAGATGACAATACAATAATCTGGTAGTGGAGTTCTGGTGACCCAGCCAGGATCGTCTTCGCAGGAGGGAACTCTTCAACGGTTGGCCCGATTGACTTGACATTTGGTACACATAATATAAGACGGATGACAATGCAAAGTACAGTCAGCAAAAAAATTTGTATTAAAAATATTTTTTTTGAAAGAAACTTATTTCTAATAAGTATGGCTTCTGTTTATTAGCAGGCCAATTTTTCCAAGGTCTAGCAAAAGACAGTTTAAAAACATGTTGGCCATAGTAAGTTAATAACTCCAAACCCGTTTGACACTAACCTTACCTTAGGCTCTGTCTACCCCGTAAGGGATAAAGACGTGATTTGTGTGTGTGTGTAACAATTAACTAATTATTAAATATATTAAGCAAACCGTTGTTGCAAAACGCTACTATCTCCTCATAAGTGGCGCAACAATCGAGTACACGCAGAGGTTATCTGACTCGCACCCTGAGTTACGAATTTACTTTAAAGCGAAAACTTTTCAAGTAAAATGTGACAATTTCAAAAGTGAAAAAGGGGGAAGGCTGTCAAAATGGCGTGAGAGAAGTTCGCGAGTGGCTCGTCAGCAAATTACTGTCTAAGCCGAGTCGAGTATCGTCCTGGATACGAGTTTCGTGTACAAACTTCAACTTTCTCATACAAAATATAAACTTACGACTTTCATTTAATCCTCTCGGAGTAAAATTTTCTTCGTAACGTTCCTTAGATAGCTCTTGTTTGCCTTTATCGATTTTGGAATAATTAACCGTTTTATTGACAATGTGTTTTTGTTTGAATTAAAATAAATATATCTAAGGGACTCCTCGACGTCAAGATGGTAAAGGAAGAAAAAAATCTTAATTTTAAGTTATTGGAAATTAAATCTGAGTAAAACCTATGAGCGGCTGTGATTGCTTTCCATCGGGTGACCCGCATGCTAGTTTTCCTCCTCTTGCATAAAAAAGTATAATTTATTATTTTTAATTTTGTCATTTTTGTAATATTTAATAATATTCCGTACCGCATAAAAATGGTTTTACGTCCACAGAACAAAAAGTAAGAGGAATAGAATCCACAGGTCACGCACATTTTGGTCTGCCGGAATCTATTTTCAAATAATTTGTGTAACATTTCCACATCTGTTAATTCTCTGTTGTAATTTGTACTACAGGTAAAATTCTAAACTCATTAAATAACTTTGCCTTAGTACACCTACGTATCGTTACGTAGCACACCTTCAAATAAACTCGAGTATCACCCGACACACGTGAGCCTAACTAACTGAATAAAGTGCCGTCCAAAAACCCCGTGATACAAACTTCGACTCGCAAGATTTGCGAAAACGCTCGCGGCTTTTCTACTAAAGCTGGCAATGGATGGTGCGAATATTATAAGAAAACTGTTCAAAAAATTACGCCATTATCATTCATACATTGAAATTTGCAACAAGGCAAACAAGCAAGTGGCTCACCTGATAATAAGATCAAAAGAATAACCTGACGAGAGACGTTTCTGGTGTAGACGCAATCTGGCAAAAACAAATCTTCCAATAAACAGGTCCGATGGAAAATTATTTGAAAAGAGGTCTTCATATCCAGAGACTTACAGAAGACAGGTCTTTCGGAATGTTTTTCGCGACTTTCTTACTTTTCTAGAAAACGCATGAACGTGGTTTTATTTAAGTCATAAAAAATACTAATCTTCCATGCTGGTCTGAGAGCAAAAAAAATCATAGAATGTAACAGTTGCTTCTCCTACCGTGCAGACGGTAAAAGCCCATCGCGAGAAGGGGCGAAAAACAAAGGAATCATGGTATAGGCGATGCGGCTAGCAATCCACCTGTGAAAGTTTAAAGTTTAGGTTTTATATATTATTTATGTTCAGTTTTGTTCTATGGTCTTGTGACGGTAGAAGTTTTTGTTTTACTTGACATTACATTTAGATTTTACCCAAAGCAGTCGCGTTATTATTTAATACAGTCCTATCCACTACAACATCACTATTTTTATTCCATTTTCCACCTATACGCCCACGATCTTGCTAAACGTGGCCTGTAGGTCTTGTTACCTTAGGCTCTGTCTACCTTGTAAGGGATAAAGACGTGATTTGTGTGTGTGATAAAAAATACGTGTACTTAATAACACAACTAGCCGAGTTCTTAATGTTGAATTTACTTAAAATTAAACTTGTTTTAGTTATTATTTCAATTCTAGTTTAAACTTTAGCTTTAAACAATTCATGCCTGGCCTTAGATGCCACACCTAAGAAAGTGGATTTAGAAACACGTCGCTTCGTTTTAAGTTGCAATACAGAGTGATTCTGTAATGTAATGCATAAATTTAGGTGCCTTTCAGCAAAATATCGAACCCTTGTTTATCGAGACTAGACAAATAAACTCTTAACGGGGCGATATGTTGACTTAGGTGTCTACGAAAACCTATTAAGCCAAACTAGAAAACAATAGCGTGGTTTGCAAGTAGACGAGTTATAAACAACTTAGAATAACCAGCTTTGTCCTCATTTATTGAAGCATGTAGGTACAAGCCATTGGTAAACTTATGTCTGAAATTGCAAATAACTAATATAAAATTTCCATTTATATGCAATTGAACGTTTCTGGAGATGACCAAGTAGAGTAGCTGAGTAAAATTGTTACAGAAAAACAGTAGTTGATAATTAGAATGACAAAGAAGCTGAAATTATTGAGTTATCAGGTTTTATATTTCGTCACTGTCGCTGTAGCCGTGCCGTAGCACTTTTCCCTGCACCTAAATCCACTAGCTTCAATAATTCTCTTACACTTAGTCTATGATAATTTTTAAATATTTTGAGGCATCGTTTGGCATGTAAAACGTCGCTGAAAAAAAAACTTCAAGAAAAAACATCGCTAGATTTTACAAATCGTAATTATTTTTGCCGAGGATCTAACTGATGAATGAGTAACGTATTTTTTAACTGTAACACAGTTTTAACTTCATTTCATGTTTTTAAGTCAATATTTTCACCTGCTGTTTCCTTTGGATTCGGATAGGCGTGAAATTTAGTACACGTATAGAGCTTCAATAATCAAGCACTGTCAGCAAAAAAAATCGTGTTAAAAACGTTTTTTTAAAGACATATTTTTAGCTTCATACATTTTGGATAACTACTAAATATAACTATCGGACGCACTGCAGTTTTCTCCATGTCGCTACTGTTTGGCACATGAGTTAAATTTAGCACAGTTGGCAAAGCAACATTTAGCTTCTCGCTCCAAAAGAATAATAGCACTGAATATTGTATAAGAAACTCAACAAGAACTAGGCAAACTACTAAGTTTGCTCTTAATATTGCTTCAAATAGAAATAAGTATGAGAAGTTTGCAAGAAAACACCGAGAGCCACAAAGTTTGTGATATTTAAGACGGACAGGCTATAATTTGTCGAAATAAATATACAGGTTTCTTTAGTTATTTGAACTATTCACTCACTAAGTAAATAAATATAACAAAAATTTTGCTGAGCTTACTTGAGTTTGATCTGTCAGAATCAAATTCCTTGTTTTTCCAGACTTTTACAAAATATCTGGTAGGTTATAGGGCATTTTTCTGAAAGAAATCCAGTCACCCTTTTTCTCGAATTACACAGCTTCGATGGCAGCTCTGCTCAAAATCATGAGCACTATTGGTTTTAGTATAAGGTGAAAAGTGTTCCAATGTATTCTTTTTCAACTTTACATTTTGTTACTCTCATAGATCATCGTCATCATCGTCATGGAGAAGTAACGGAAAAGATATATATAAAAAGAGGACATTTTTTGCCTCAAACTAAAGTCAATAGTGCTCGCGATTCTGAGCAGAACTGCCATCGAAATTGTATAATTCGAGAAAAAGGGTGAGTGGATTTCTTTCGAGAAAAATGCTCATTAATAATCTTAAACTGATTTCAACGAATATAAAAAAAATACTGAATTGGTCTAGCCATTTACGAATTTTGCGTTTACACCCCACTGCAGGCACAGGCCTTCTTTCTCAATTAACTATTCATTTATATTTGTTCACAGATAGATATGTAATGAATTAGACAGTTAAAGTTAACCTCCACATTTATTATGGTAGATGGATTTTATGATAATCCCTACTAATTATTACTCTCAATTGTAAATGTAACTCTATCTGTCTGTCTTTTACGCTTTCACGTCTAAACCACTGAACCAATTTGAATGATATTTGGTACAGGAATAGTTTTAGTCCCGAGAAAGCACATCGGATAGTTATTGTCCCGGAAAATTGCGTAGTTCCCGCGGGATAGCGTAAAGCTAATTCTGCCCAGACGGAGTCGCGGGCAACCGCTAGTAATATATATATCTTATAATAAATATTAATAATATATGTTATTATACTTTTGAACCTACCTTTAACGGTGCAGATTCTTCATTACCGTGGACGATATAACGATAGCCATTAAACAACACTGCACTCATATAAGATTTATTTTGCAATAAACTTTTATTACATTTTTTTTTCTTCCATGCCGGTCTAGGAGCAAAGAAAAAACATAGAATATATCAGTTGCTTCTCTTCCCGCGCAGATGGTAAAAGCCCATCGAGGGATTGGGCTAAAATCTTAGGGATCATGTTACAGGCGATGTGGCTAGCAACCCATCACTGTTTTGATTCCCCTTTCCATCCATACGCCCACAATCATACTAAACGTGGTCTTTAGGCCTTGTTACCTTAGGCTCTGTCTACCCCGTAAGGGATAAAGACGTGATTTATGTATGTATGTATTTTTTTTAATCATCAAATTTTACAATGTTGCAAAATCATAGCTCCATACGCCTTAATGCATCTCATCTCAAGGCTCTAGAGAGTAGAGAGTTGGCAGCGTATCTGCAAATCTTCAGGCCCCTATTCCACCAATACGACAATTGTCGGAGACAAGTGACAATTCTCTTTACATTACAAACTCGACGAGAACCTACGCCGGTTGGCTTCACATTGAATACGCATTGCATTTCGAATTGTCAATAGTCACCTACAACTGTCGAGTGAAAATCGGGGCCTGGTATCGCAGTACGAAAGCGTACAAAAGTCGCGTCGCGCGCGGGATAGATTGCCTGTCTTTTTCTCACTATTCGTTCTAGACAGAGACGGGTAATCGATCTCGCGCGCGACGCGACTTTCGTATGCTTTCGTGCTAGGCATACAGGTGTCTATAGAAGACCCATTTAGTACTTTATAAGTAAGTAAGTAAGTAAATGCTTTATTGTACAAATATAAAGAAACAGATACAATTCACAAAAAAATAACATTAATAACACAAAGGCAAATTTATCCCTATAAGGGATCTCTACCAGTTAACCTTTGAGTAGATGAGAGGAGCATTAAATGAGGGACCGACAAAGTGTGAGTTTAATATTCTAGATAGTGAAAGCCACCAATAGAGCATACATATTTAAGTACAATAAACAAAACATAATATAAACTACTAAATATCATAACACACATGCATACTTACAAAATACAATAAGAGTACACACATACAATCTAAGGAGATGGTGTGAGCCATATCTTCGTCAAGCCTTCCTTGAACGACGCCACGGAGGCAGACTGCCTGATTTATCTTAAGTTTATTTAATGTTTCCAAGAAAAAAGTGTTAAATTTCAGTTTAATGTTAAAAGATTACGCAAAACCATTACGCAAAACGATAATGTCACAACTATAACGGGCATGTTTTGCGTGGGCCAACAAAGTTCATTACGCGGCGATTAAAACAGATAAAATGGCGGGCTTAGCACGAAATAGGGTGACCCTACTCATAAAGGTCCCGGGATGTGTTGTATGTGGGGAAAGGGACAAATTTATGTTGCTTGGACACAAAAACCACCGGTCGTGTCCAAAGCGGCAGATACTCGTGGAAGCATGGAGTTTGACATCGGCACGAATAAGGTTTATTTATTAGGAAAGTTTCTAACTGGGAGCAACAGTAAATCAGCAACATGTCCAGTAAAGGACTAAATATGAACGTTGGGCTGCGAATGGAATCCATGGTATGGATAATATTTGTGATTTGTTACTAGAAAAAAAAGGTTATCTACTTTTGAACTAAATTTATTTTGTAAAAAAGTTTTAATAGAATTGAGTTTTGAAATTATATCCGTAGCAGAAATAACTGTGTATAAATCATAATAAACGTTATCTTAGTATAGCTTAAGCTTTCGTGAAATATGATTTTGAAATACGTAACTGAAAATTAGACGGCTGTACTCTAAATATGAGTAAGGACCGATCCAGCTATTTTCGTTCTTCACCTTGGTTTCTTGAGATTATGAATCAAACATTATTTTATTTAAATGGAGTGAGTTACTTTAAATTTATTCGTCCTTAAAACTTTTTAAAACTATTTGTTCATTTACGTTTCTTATTTTAATGCACAGTTCAATACCAATAAATCACTAGCAATTGATTTTTATGGCGCAAACCGTTACGTAAGATAAATTTTATTTTTATTTAAAGTGACAAAACTTACAGTTGCCATCTTACATTACTATTCAAAATATATTCCAAGTGTCATTACCCAGCAGGGTTCTAAACAGATTCAATATGATCACTAGCCAAGAGCCAAGAAAAGATGAATGCTCACTGGGTTCCGCAAGAAAAACAGCTAGTTATTACATAATGTTTTGAATGATTAAAATTGGGAGGCGCAATAACATAACTGGTATTTTTTTATTCTGATTCTGTAGAGTTCTGGCATAAAAAGAAATACATTTCGTTTTCCGAGACATCGTCGCGCAGAATTAAATATTGCCCACGTTACTAAACTTAGGGATAATGTAGCATAATGTAGCATTCTAATGGAGGAAGAGTTTTTAAATAAAACATATGTCCAGTAGTTTTTAAGTATACATACATATACATACAAAAACACGATTTCCTCTTTATTATAATACCAAGTGTAGATATTTAACGAGTGTCTATTCCAATCATGCACAATGTCCATTTTGACGTGATTAATAATTTGATTATTTAGACGGAGTCCTACAAACAGTGAAGTGAGGCCGGTTTAAATAATACCTTAGCGTGTACGTAAAATTGCACGCACAGAAGCGCAACCAAACTTTGCTGATCAAACTGATTTAGACCCTTTATGATCACTATGAATTTATGAATGCTTATTTGTAAAACGCAATAGTACTAAGAAACAAGATGACTCAATTACAAAACAACAACCTACGCACACGCAGCATGGCGTAGCTTAAACCGGCCTCACCTCGCCGTTCGTAAAACCGGAGTCTTGACTTTTATTTGGTCTGAAAGAAAAAAAAAATACAGAGTGAATATATATTTATTTCGACTTAAGTACTTAAAAGTTTATTTATTCACCCGAAGGTTTTAACAACGTGTTCCTTCAATTCAGTGTTACTTTCTTACGTTTTCTTCTTCATCCACATTTTTCAGGTCAGTATCTATGAGACTGTCAAGAGAAAACTAGCCTAACCCAACTTTTTTCATTTTAAAAAAAATACTGCAAAACTGATAAACTTCAAACAGTCGTATATTTTTTTATGAAATTCGAACTCTTATATCTGTTCCACTTTTATAGCTTCAAACACAGCGGTACCCTAAAAATGTTCATAACGTTTTACAGCGTTTTCTACTAAACAAAACAATGACATTTACGTTAAACGGTCATACCCGTGCGCCGTGAGATTTTATTGGATTTTTATTTCACTATAACAAATACCAATTCAATAGCAATAGAAACGTGTAACAGACGGAAACGACTGTCATTTATATGCAGATGCTGACTTAATTAACATTGTTGTGGGTTACTGTTCTATTTAATGGATTCTTATAAAGAAAAAAACACGAATTTCAATGTTTGGTATTCTATTCACTGCGGAGTTAATTAGATTCTTGCATCTATTTAGGTAACAATGCGCGCAGCATAGCAAGCAAATTTTCTAACATTATGCAAGATTATCTAAGAGGTTTAGTGTTTTAGTCTCTACTAATATTATAAATGCGAAAGTCTCTGTCTGTTAGGATTTCACGCCAAAACCACTGAACCGATTTTAATGAAATTTGGTACTTACGTCGATAGAGTCCCGGGGAAAGACAGGATAGTTTTTATCCTAGAAAATTACACAGCTCCCACGGGATAGCTTGTTAATTATAATTATCATTAATTTTAATTAGAGGTAGAGAAAGAGGGAAGGGGACATTTAATTTGAAAAACCACAGCTCTTGTTTCTTAAATTAGATAATTAGACAAAATTATATCTAAACTCGTGTTATATGCGATGCGGCTAGCAACCCATCGCTATTTTGATTCCCCTTTCCACCTATACGCCCACAATCATACTAAACGTGGTCTATAGCTCTTGTTACCTTAGGCTCTGTCTACCCCGTAAGGAATACAGACGTGATCATGTATATCTAAACTAAAAACTAATAAATTTCGTCGATTAGTGTAAAATGTTTCTATGTAAGCGCAAATTTATTTTCTTAACTAAAACGAAAATACCTAAATTAGCAGGTATGTTAAAAATAACTTAGTCAAGCACGGTTGAAATAAGAAACAGAAGACTTATCTTTTAATAGGTAACTTTTAGAAGACAACTATACCTCAGTATTAATTGTTTTTTTCTTTAAACAGTTAAATAAACATAAACAAAATCGACGATTACCTATGTACTTTATATTGCATTACATGTGCAAACATATATGCAGCGTAATAATAAGCATTTTTAGAAATGATCCTATCGCCATACGAGTGGTCTGGAGCTTGGTCTTCTTCAATTAATATTTAACTGGAAACAACCATTAATATCAATTACAGCCAACGCTTAATTTGGGTAAATACCAATTTTATGGGCACGAACGATTGTGGTTAGCTCCAACGATAGAGCAAACGGTCCACAAGGTTTTGAAATTTAATAAGTTGGTTTAGAACAACAACGAATTACGATAACAATTTGATGAGGATTTATTGGTTTCATTATTAAAAATGGTTTCAAAATCATTTTAGTCGGCTCGAAAGCCTATTTGTATTCTTTCCAATAAAAATGTTTCTGCTGTCATCATCACATGATGTGACCTCACTCTAACATGGATTAGGCATGACGACTCCAAATAAATAACAAGTATCATACCTCAACATGACACCGAAACATGTCAAAAGCGTCAACAAAAAATTACGAAGCATTATCGGATGTCCCTCGGAATAAATTGCCTTTTAAAACGGATCCTCCCAATATCGCTAACAATAAGATCGAATGTATATCAATGGGGTTTCGCCCACCTCATCAACATAAGTACACAAAGGCATGGAATGCATCGACATTAGCATATCGATGTGTATAAGAATTTTGATAGTATTGTCGCGAGGAAGCATCGAGTACGTCCGATACCGATCAAGAAAAAAGGTCGCTCGACCCTCAGGATGATATCTCATTCCATTTACGCTCCAAAAACAAATTTACGCTCGATTTTCAGCTTTGACTGTCAGAAATAAGGCTCGCTAGGGTTTTTTCAAATGAAAAACTTATCACAGAAAGTCGTATAGTCTTATTTCATTTTAAATCACTGGTGACTCATTTCGTCTCTACTACTTAGCTTTTATGCAGGCACTCGTATCAAATTGAATCCTGGAGAAAAGCAATTCTTTTTTCCCTTTTAGTAATATCGGTTTAAAGTTCGAGACGAGAATTTTGATTTTACAGTAATATTTTTACGATCTAGAATAAGTTTGAGCTATGAAAGTTTGGTTCTATTAAGAGTCTGGGAAAATATTTTACTCCGACAATTGCTTGAATTAAATCTTTGGGTAATTTCTGAAGCTAATAAGATTTTTGCATGCAAACAACATATTTGCGTCTGGTAACCGTTCATTAGTCAACAACAAACAAACAATAATGCATTACAAAAGAACAGGCACGTGGGCCAGATTTTACAAAAGTAAGCCCCCACGCACGGCACATGTCAAAATTTTCTTTTAACAAGCGAGGTGGACGAAGAAAACAAATGACTGTTGCTGCATCAATGCTAGTGTTTGGTTATAATAATCATAAATTATTCCGGTAACCAAACCATCATTCACATTTGAAGTAAACTATTTTCGACTTTATATTGTAGACGACAAATACCTTACTTAACATTTAAGCTACACTATTGTGTTTGCCTTAATATGTCACATGAGCATGATCCCAAGGAGGTGGATGCAATGAGACACGATCCTAGACGAATAGATCATCTTGTGTGTCCGTACTTGGAATAACTGTTTTGATATTCTTTATTCAATTTCAAAGGATTGAAGGATTAAAATAAAGTGATTTATGCTGAGAAGCTATTTATTAATGAAAGAAACAAATATCCAATTTTAATATACGAGGAGCTCTCCTTAATTTAGAAGTAATTTCTAAGTATATTATTTTATATATAGTCTAAAGATCAAACGATACCTAAGTATAAAATCTATGTATTATAGGTTTCGTTTGATTTGTTTATTTGTTTTGTTCTGTTCCATGCTGGTCTGTGTGTGTATGTTCTTTTAACGTAAAAAATAATATTTATTTTTTATGGTGATGTATTTTTAACCAAATAGACAAAAGTAAACAAAAAAATAAGCTATTTATGCCAGGCTACCAGGCGGCCAGAACAGCGCAGAAGCTGTCTCAAATTAACCGGTATCACTGTACGAGAAAGTATGGTGTGACTCGATCACTTATAACTGTCACTGTACATTTATTTGTAACTCCGGAAGCCGAAACACGTTGAGATCTTAATATGATATACTTAGTGGTAGGCGGCTTTAA
Source organism: Pandemis corylana (assembly GCA_949127965.1). Classification (NCBI taxonomy): domain Eukaryota; kingdom Metazoa; phylum Arthropoda; class Insecta; order Lepidoptera; family Tortricidae; genus Pandemis; species Pandemis corylana. Next base: position 6,331,020 of record OX421860.1, read on the forward strand.
ATACTTTCCCATGCCACTATATACAAAAATATACACTATGGATAAATACGTACACAAAGATATTTCTAAGCCATTCTTAGATTTAGACACATCCATTTTTTGATTCTCACACGTTTTTGTTTACTAACAATTAGTAATTAAATACCTACTTCGTTATACGTATATGCGTAAAATTTAGCTGTAGCCAGACTAGTTCGAATAAAGAATAAAGAACATGTAGCAACTAGTAACGCAAGATAATACAGTTAAAAACCCTTGTACACAGATTATCAAAGCTCGTTTATAAAGTTTGCTTCATCTGTGATTTACAGGCACACATAGACAAGGTAAAATGTGGAAATTTTTCCTAGACCTTTCTAAGCTTTTGCGCATTTCCTGCGCTTCACCTTATGTAATTTTAATAAAATCGCAAACAATGTAAGTACGAAAGCACTTAGAAGTTAACTTCCTACCCGCTGAGACGGAGAAACTCAACAGTTAGCTAATGTCTGCTAATAACCGTTATTGTGTAGGTAACTACCGTCTTGCTGATTGCCTTAAGGTTCTAAGGCAGTTTTTGCTTCTGCCTTACTCTTCGGGTGCAATTGTTCGTTTATTTTTGTATTTCCGCAAATACGACCAACAGTGTTTTACCGATTTAGATGATTTCAACATAAGTAAAATTTTTGAAGCAAACCATCTGTTTCATGTCGACAAATTGAAAAGCGAACTGTTTCAGAAATATCAGAAAACTATACACGAACTTTGTCTCCGCGTTTAACATTAAACTTTTATGCTTCCTACGAAAAAAAAATAGGACGCATAAAATTCAAATTATTTCGTATCGCGCTTCCCATCGCACCGCGTTCCGGTTTTGAATTATTTATGTAATAGTATAAATATAAAAGGTGAGGTTGTGTGGACTCCACCTTAAATTACATATGGGACAGTAACGCCCATCACAGGTAGCCCACGAGGTTATTACTTATTGAAAATACAAACGTTATTAAGTAAAGTGTTTGCTTACAACGCGAGTTTATTTTGTTACATAATTTGACTTTTTGTAGGGCTCCAACATCGAATTCGGAACGTTCAAACATTGTGTTAATTATCCACGGTAGAAACGATATTTGTGAAAACAAAGGATTTATGTTGAATTATTATACTTGCTCCTGTGTTCTCCCATGATATTTATTTATTTATTATTTACTTACATAATCAGCTCAATCGGTTGAAAACATACAAAAAAATTTATTTACAAGATTCCAACCGTAGAAATATACAGGCATACATGCAAGTTAAATAAAAGCTTGTAAAATAACAATGGTCATTTTCAAATTAACATAAAAAAGGCTGAAATGACTACTCTTTTACCTTTCTATAGAATGGCATACTGATACTCATGCCATTTTATAGAACGCATATCGACCTTTAAAATATCTTAATTTTTTTTTTTTTTTATATGAATAGGAAGGCAAACGAGTAAGTGGGTCACCTGATGGTAAGTGATCACCACTGCCCATAGACACCCGCAACCCCGAAGGTATTGCAGATGCGTTGCCAACCTAGAGGACTAAGATGAAATGCCTCTTGTGCCCGTAATTTCCCCGGCTGTCTTACTCTCCGCACCGGAACACAGCAGTGCGAGCACTGCTACTTAGCGGCAGGATTAGCGAGTAAGATGGTGGTAGCGATCCGGACGGACCTTGCACAAGGCCCTACCACCCCAAAATACGCTTAATCAAGCTGTCTTGCCGTTATCACCCGAAACCCTTTTACAACCGCACCTAATTTCCCAAAGCGTACATAAAACAATAATGTATTCTCAATAGTAACAGTATACCCTAACGCATTTTGTTGGTAAATACGTGTCTAACCTACATAAGGTTTCGTATAAACGACCAGCTGACAGGCCGACATCGCCGGTCTCGAATATCACAGAGTGACACTCTCAATTTTAGGTGTAAAAAACGGCTAAAACGGAACCAGTGACTTAAATGTAGGGTTCTGCCGTCTTTTCCTTAACATTAACAATTTAAAATGAACAATTAAAAGGAATCTTATAAGTTAAGTAGGGGATTAGCAAGGTAAATGTTTTTGTTCATTGAAATGGATCTCCGCAAAGTAATGCCTGATTCAATAAAATGAAAAAAAACACTTATTTTGTATTGTTTGGGCGTTTAACTGACACTTAAATCGATTTTCAGCCCAAATCCAGGAATGTTAATTGGTAATAATAGTTGAGTTGAGTTTAATCGTAATATTGGCCGAGAAAAATTGATTTTGAAATCAGAGCACACGACCGTGCCGCGTATAGTCCTTACACGAAGGACCACAGGATTTTAGTTAAAATTGTAATACTACGTATCACGTTATGTTTATAATGTAACTAGCTTCTGCCCGCGACTTCGTCTGCGTAGACTTATACATAAAAACTTTCCTCTTGGATCACTCTATCTATTAAAAAAACCACATCAAAATCCGTTGGGTAGTTTTGAAGATATAAGCATACATAGGGACATAGGGACAGAGAAAGCGACTTTGTTTTATACTATGTAGTGATTTACGGACATTTAGATGGTATTAACAATTCGCCGGTCCCGGGGAACAAAAAGATAACTGCAAAAACCAAATTTTTCAGGAAAAATAAAATAGATGTTTCGCTCAATTGTGACTTGTATATTGAACGTAAACGGTCGGTAGTTAGCTTTATGCAAAGTTAATTTTTCATTACGTTTCAATATGTTACTGTGGCACACGAGAAATGTCTCAAAAGAAAGATATTTAAGAAATAGTAACTTAGTCAAAATAGATCATTCACTATTACGCGTTAAGACGTATATCATTTTATTCGGTGTTTATCGGGGTCAAACGCTAATATTGTACCATTGGTGTACCATTTTATTCGACTACTTTTTAATGTGATTGCCGTGCAAGATAATAGTGCAATATCATTTTATTCCCGTAATTATTAAGATTATTTTTTTTACTAAGGGTTTTAGGAGACTTTTATAACTAAACAATAATATGATATTCAACATTGCAATTATATTACGAACGATTCACATAGCAAAAACAGTCATTAATTTCTTAAAATCAAAGTTTTCCATTATAAAACGTGCAACAATACCACTAAAATTTAAGTATGTCTCAATCAAATAGCAATAAATGCCAGTTTCATAAAGTAACTAAAATCAAAAGTTTTTTTTCAGACTAATAACTTTAAGTTTGAAGCATAAAATCAAACCAAATAATCTACGCATTTGGTATTATTTTTCATCAGTCCAATATAATAATAATTATATTATAATTAGTTCTTTCATTGAGCACTAACCCGGGGGACTATTAAACATGAAATCAGGTAAATCAATTGCCATCATCTTCGTCTTGGTTTTCATTAATTGCAGAACTAGTATTAACGCCCAGGGAGTCATAAAAGCCATGGCAATGGGCTGGGATGTCTCCTGACTTGCAAAGACTGATAAGGTCATCATGTAAAGGCTTACTTATAGGCAAGGGCTCTGTACATAGCACTTGCAGTTCAAAATCGTAGGCAGGATTTGAGTTGACTAAAGGAGCTGCGGTTTATCTTGTTCCCCGCTTGCTTCATGTTTTTGGACAGGTTCGGTTCGGTTTTTATTTTGGCCACAGCAACCCTCGAAGTAAAATGATGCATTTTTGATACCTCTTTGTTTTTCATTAAGTAGGAATTGCCATATACTGCTACCGATTTCATTAGCTCCTCGTTTTGCAACCTGAGCATGCCATACATAGCAATAGCCTTTACTTCGAATGGAATCATAATGCCGGAATAAAGGATTGCCGATAAATGTTAGCGTAGGCAGACCCCGGAACTCAAAAGACACTGAAAGAAAAATACGACAAGCATCAGAGAAATAAGGAAGGTGTACGCCAAATTAAAAAAGAGGACAAGAAATCGGCAGATACTCAGGTTGCAAAACGAGGAGCTAATGAAATCGGTAGCTGTATATGGCAATTCCTACTTAATGAAAAACAAAGAGGTATCAAAAATGTATCATTTTACTTCGACGGTTGCTGTGGCCAAAATAAAAACCGATTCATAGTTACAACGTTAAAGAAATGCTTCAAAACAAAAGGAGTTTTATAACATAAAAGCACTAATAAATAATAAGAATTGGGTCCAATATGAGGTAGGGCAAAAAGTATTATGGACACAGATAATGGAAGTGAGAGTCGCTTGCTCACAGCCCTCAATTTTACAGTATAAATATGATTTTGAGTCTGGATTCTGGATATTCTTAAATGAACATAGAATCTGTCCAAAAACATGAAGCAAGCGGGGAACAAGACAAACCGCAGCTCCTTTAGTCAACTCAAATCCTGCCTACGATTTTGAACTGCAAGTGCTATGTACAGAGCCCTTGCCTATAAGTAAGCCTTTACATAACGACCTTATCAGTCTTTGCAAGTCAGGAGATATCCCAGCCCATTGCCATGGCTTTTATGACTCCCTGGGCGTTAATACTAGTTTTGCAATTAATGAAAACCAAGAGGAAGATGATGACAATTGATTTACCTGATTTCATGTTTAATAGTCCCCCAGGTTAGTGCTCAATGAAAGAACTAATTATAATATAATTATTATTATATTAGACTGATGAAAAATAATACCAAATGCGTAGATTATTTGGTTTGATTTTATGTTTCAAACTTGAAAATAAATCTTTTGTTTTTAGTTACTTTATGAAACTGGCATGTATTGCTATTTTGATTTTTGATTAAGCTATAATGATTAAGACATAGGTACTTAAATTTTAGTGGTATTGTTGCACGTTTTATAATGGAAAACTTTGATTTTAAGCAATTAATGACTGTTTTTATTATGACTGTGAATCGTTCGTAATATAATTGCAATGTTGAATATCATATATTATTGTTTAATTATAAAAGTCTCATAAAAACCCTTAGTAAAAAAAATAATCTTATCTAATAATTACGGGAATAAAATGATATTGCACTTCACTTATACTCCAATCACAGCAATAATTATATAATTTTTGAATTAATCAATCGAAATCGAACACTAAAACATATGACATGTCGATATTTAAGCCACTGTAATTTACATTCGACCCGTGCATGTGACAAAAGGATATGGCAATACTTTTTATAGTTCCTTTTCAAATGTGTAGTTTTGGTGAGCGCCATTGCACGAACAGTATCTAGCGGCTTGCGACGAGAATACAAAGATAACTGCGCATATCATTACTTAGCGATCTAATTTTGATGAGAACATAATAATATGGATGTTTGTCATGCGATGAGCTATAAATAAAAACATTGAAAACTATTGTATTATTTTTTAATTTTGTCATTTACCGTACAAAAAATGCGAAAAAAATTGAGCTGGTGCATTGGCACCTACGGATTCCAAATATGATATAAAAATAAAACTAAGATAATGGCGGTTATCATTTTGTTCTCCGGGGCCGGCGAATTGTTTCTTTAAACTCTTAGCTCTATGTGAGACGAATAAAAATTATACTTTTTGAAAAGCGTCGATGACGATTCGAAAAGCCGTGATTAACGTAAATATAAACAATATGGAACCCTAATAAATATCGATAGCGACGGAAGTTAAGTTAAGTGACGCGGAAACTTGTCTTTTGGCGAGGAATCGAAATCCATTAAAGTGTAAAGTGAGTTGGTTTGACGCGAGACATCCTCGCCTCCCAATAATGTCAATCTAATGCATCACGACTTTATTAGTGGTTATGGATCTCCTGTTACTGTAAAAAATAACGAATTTCCAACCTTTGTATAACTTGCACAAACTAAGGAGGTCTAACCATTAAATAGTTTTAAAGCTTTGAATTGAGGAATGAGTTAAAAGCTTCTTAAAGTTGTAAAATGTGTGCATCATAAATCCACCAACGGCTAAAGTTGGCATATATAAAGCGTTCCACAGACAGTGTGGTCTGTCTTCAACATTGCTCACTTAGAACTAGAGAATTCATGAGATTTCAAGTACTTATTCCATTATTAATGAAGTGAAAATTGAAATATAAAATTATTTAGTGAACAAAAATAGTAACTTTTGTGTACTGTGCAACAGCACGTATAAGAAACCTGCGTCTCCTCCGTACCTCAAAAGTAAAAAGTAAGTAAGTAAGTAAGTAAATTAAGTAAAAAGGAACTCATTAATTGCTACTACTTTCTGTATTACCTTTCTATCTGCTTGTCAAGTTCCTTTTTCTCGAAAATGCTTTATGTATCAATTTTAGATTAATATGAACGGTTTTAATAAGGCCATGACAACGTCCAGCCGTGAAAAAGCAAGTTTTATGTTCAGGCTGTCAAAGGATATAATATTGTGTATTTTCATACACATCAAAATCTAGAGGGTGCTTCCCGTTGACTTTGAATTATGTATCCAATTAGGTAAACAAGTAAGGTTGTTTCCTCTCGAAGTTCATTCTTATTCAATGTCTAATTCAAACAAGTTTTCTAGGTCTCGGTTTGGGCTGGGCGTAGATGAATTAGTCTCTTCATACAAAGATTTTAATAAACTGTAATCTCGACAAATTTAAAAGTGAAAAATAATATTAGCAGCAGCAGAAAATTAATTAAATGAAAATATAATTAAGCGTCCCATCAGGAATAAAGCACGTACTTCAAATTAATGTGGATACTTCTTAACAACACCCATTTTTACTCTTTTAGTATTAATGTTTTAATTTGTATAAATTTTTACAACAAGGGTGAATATTTTATCATTTCACATAAAATATAGGATATAAAAATGAATTTAACGACACTTGGGCGTGGTAAATCGCTGTCTTTATGAATATTACGTTTATCAGTAAGCTTACAAGGTAAATATGTTATTATTATTTGAAAATATAATATGATAATGATTACTTATACAAGGTAGCTGCTTTTACAATATAAGTTTATGCTGCTATGTCATTCAAAATCGAGACTCCACTACATAAGTCTAATGCTTGAGGGGAGTTTCGAAAACTATACGTTACTTTGTTTTAACTCTCGGATTTCTTTAACTTGTATTGTTTGTTTTATTTTGGATTAGATCAAATCTTTCAAATTCAACTCCACCCAAATTGACTGGAAACTTCGTATTCTGTACGCGTATACATGTACGTTGGTTGCAATGCATTTAAACTAAACAAGATATAATTTTCAAAGTCAAATGTTTAAATTTTCACTTTAACTGTTTTAATTATTCGTAGTTTAATTTGTTTTTTAATAAAGCATCAGTAACTGAAGCTTGACTTATTTCTTCGGGACTTGAATACTAAAAAAATAATAATGGCTTAGTTTTTAGTGAAAGTCGGGTTTTTCCATTCAAATCAGATTTTTACTAAGCCCACGATACTATATTATTATGATATATGATCATCTGCAACTAGCGAGTGCCCGATAAACTGTCAAATGGTGCGTGTTATTGCCGTTTATTTTATAGCCGCTTTATAATATGCTGTATATTTGCTTTATGGAAATATGTCTTTTACTACACACGCTTATTCAACGATCGATTTTATATCATTTCTGATGAACTGATTTATTTGTACTTTCAGAATTTTGAGCGACTGTGAAGTATGATGACTCAATATAATATTACGATCATACTTTGAAGGTTTGCGCTGACTTTATTTGAGATCGTAAAGCCGTAGCTATGGCTATGTATTGACAGGCATTGAATGGATTTAATTAAAATTTTACGACTTCGACGATAAATGGGTATGTTGGAAGAAACTAATATCCCACAAGCAATAAAGAGTAAAAGCAATACCAACTAACAGTTTGACAAGCATTTTTGTCCGCACGTGGCACCACACTATCTAGGACTATTTTTACGATGTTTGTTTCAAGTTTTCCCAGTTAAGTTCCGACTGCTTGATTAAAACAAGGAAAATAATATTTGTTTATGACTTTCTTTCCTTATACGGGAAGGAAAACAACGTCGGTAATATAAAAATGTTTTTACTAGAGATGAGTCGCAATTGTTGGTTTAGTATCGTGTATTTTAAGGGGAATTTTACTTTTAATTAAGGAATAATATAGCCGTTTGGGAGCAAGGTTCCAAAAAGGCGACTACGTTCTGAGAAACGATGTGTTGCTAGGCCTTCCGCAAGGTGGACGAATGATCTGGTAAAGAAAGCAGTGATAGCATACATGGTCCAGTAGTAGACTTGTTCGGTTGATATTATCAATATTTTAATAAGTATCTGTAAATTTGATTTATTTACTGTTACTTTTTTTCTCCGAAAAAATAACAGAAATTACTGTAAAATAATACCCTGAAATACAAGACATCCATTATCATGAAAATACATAATTCAGTCTCCGATTGTCGATTGTCTACTCTCACTTACTGCAGAAATTAAAAACTTCTTTTCTCTTCAAATAATATTATTATTATGATGTATATTCCGGTTTCATGTAACATTCGCCATATCACTATATTTTCTGTTCCTAAATAAACAAAATATATTGTCGTCCCGTCAGCGTAAAATATAGGATCATTCAATCAAAGTTTATCAAATCCAGCTGATTCATTAGAACACGATACCAATTCGTTAGATGTCCAATATTCATTGGGTAACAGATGGATATTCGATAAATAGGGATCATAAAAAGCTATCACCTGTCCGGTTTCCTTATGAGGCCGGCGCATTCTCTAACTCGTAATTAATAAAAAATAAAAACTGTCGAGTGAAGGCCTTAAAACGCATTTAATTCTTGATAAGGGTAACAAATTGGATAAAGATAGCACGACCGTCTGAGACAGCGAGATTGTAAGTGCATTGCCGTGATAAGTCATGTGTATGGTTGTGAGGGTTCTGTGGATATGATACTCTGCAAACGAGTTACTATTTTCTGCAGTTTCAACATCTCCAGAGACAATTGGAAAGGTAAATATTCTTCATCAGAATTAGATGTAAATTTTAAGTATATTTAATGTAAATACCTACTTCAATTTATTGCGGTAAATTAAAAAAAACTTTGCAGTGTAAGCACGGGTTCGAATCAACAACTCTTTTCTCGAAATAGGTACTTTTAATCAAACCAACAGTTTTTATTATTATTATAGGACATGCATTGTTTTTTCGTTAGTAATTTTCAATACGTGTATCCTTTTAGCAAGGTTTTATTTAACTGGAAAAATACGTTTTTTGGGACAAATCTTACATCTTCGAATTGACTTGAAATTTGGTCATAACTTCATAAGTGTGTAGGATGGATGACAATACAAGTAAATTCGACAAAATATATAGTCAGCCAAAAGCTTGCCTACTTTTACTACATATTTTTTTGCAACTAAAATTTCCAGTTCCACTGGTGAATAATTGAATAATGAAAAAACTATAATAAAAACTTATTCCATGTATTTTTATGCGGTGATATTTTGACGAATCCTGATCCACACTATTCTTCCCTTTGACTCCAATCGGCACATCCACTTTTCAGACTGTATCGTCGATGTTTGTAATCTTAAAATGTCAAAGGTATTTAATTTGAATATCATGCCTTATCGCATACTCGTATTTTAAATTTATCGATGACTTATCTTATAGAAAGGATAATAGCGTCGGGAGAATTACAAAGTATAAGGACCAGTCGTACGAAGCTGTATTAAACTGATATTCTAGCAATCTCGTACACAGAATAAGTATTTTATTTTTATTTTATTGTTAGGTGACTTCCATGCTGATCTGGGAGCAAAAAAAAATAGAATGTACCAGTTGCTTCTCTTCCCGCGTAGATGGTAAAAGACCATCGAGGGAAATAGTGATGGGTTGCCAGCCGCATAGCCTATAACATGATTCCTAAGACTTTCGCCCATTCCCTCGATGAGCTTTTACCATCTGCGGGCTTAAATCAGAAGTTTCTAATTTAACTTTCAAGGTTGACAACGCATTGCAATCATCTGGTATTACGATGACCAAGGGTGTGGTGCTCACTTAGCATCAGGTGATCCACTTGCTCATTTTCCACCATATTTTATTTAAAAAAACATACTTTTTTACCATATTAAAATGTCTATGATTGTTGTATTATTTCATAGATGATTGCATTGAATGTTGTTTATTACATGGCTCAGTTATTTATTTCTCCAGACAAAACGCCTTTCCATCATGAGATGTGATACTCGCCCTATGAGCTGCGACACCGATATCCACTCTTACGAATGCCCCTTTGTGTTGTCAAAGTGCGATCATATCACTTTGAAAGCATAGTTTATCACCAAACGCCGTAGGTGATTCATTAAATCAATACAAAATTAATAAACCCAACACAGAACGTCCAACTGCCAAATTTAAAGTAGAAACCAAAATTTCATTTCATAAATGCGACTTTTATTAGCGTTGAAACAAGTTATGGTGCTAATAAATACCCCCATAATGGACCAAATATGTACACCTCATAAATTTCAACACTAAATTTGTTTCCGATACTAAAACATGTTCGTACAAAATAAAAATCGATTGGAAATGATAAACGCTCGTAAGTCACAGAGTTTTGGTGATTTAAAATAAGCATACAGATTCCGAGATAGTGATACTATTCCATAAACACGTTGTACCTACCTAATGGCGTCCCACTTTATTGTCATATGTCACGACATGGAATCGTAAAAAGTCGTTAGTGTTATAAATTTCGGAGTATACTTATTTAGGCGTGTACATATTTTGACCTCAATTCAATTATAAATATGGGTCCATCCATACAATAGATAATTTCGCAAAATTCGATGTTTTTATTTTAACACTATTCAGCAACCCTAATCTAACCTATCCCTTTCACCAGTCGTGAGCCAATGGTTGACTTATATAATAACAAATATAAAAAATAAAAATTCGAAATGTCTATGTCAGAAGCAATGCTTTTCCTTACTTAGCAAATCTTCCTTGAACATGACCTAAATTATTTAACTTACTGTCAAATTTCACATTTAAGACGTTGTTTTTTGCTTATTATACTTATTGTTGATCCATCCTAATTTCAAGCCAACGTCAAAACAAAAAAAGAATTTTCATGTTTATCCGAACATTAGAGAACATCAAACTTGACTTACAAAATTTTACCCGATCAAAACATGCATAAAAATTTAAAAGTTTGTAAGATACTTCAAATGTGTACGTGGTTTTAGTTTAAAAATGATTAGCATATCAGCGCAATTGTCACGTTTAACTCAAAGGTCGCGTGCGCAGCGCCATCGTCCTGCTGTTCCCTTATTAAAATTTATAGATGGCACCGTTAACTTGTTACAGGGTTATTTATTAACTAAAACGGACTAACATTTTGTACGGTAAACTTAATTATTATCGTGTTATACATTTCACTTCAAACGTCGATTTAATACTCAAAGATGACAGTTCAAAATAATACTATTATAAAAGGTTGGTGTTAGGATTTTTAGTTATTTAATTCATTGGTTGTTGCTCACTGTTGCGAACTCTTTGCTTTTTTATGACTTTTATGTTTTTATAATTTGAATTTGATTTTGATTTTGATATGACTTTTGGCAGTTGTTAGTATTTTGCTGTTCGATAGTACAAGGCTTGAGCTGAGGAACTGGTTTTCATTCACAATATCCTTAATTATACAGTCCACTCATTTTTATCCGCTTCATTTTGGTCCCTCACCCAACATTTTCAGTGCACCTATTGAAATTTTCATTTTCATTAAATTGTGACATCTATCATTCCGTGAATTTTTTCGTCATTGTTTACGTAAGTACATTTTAAAATATTCATTGTTCTTAGCGCTTATTTCATTAACCATTTTTAGCATAAAACTAATGATCACCCGTAGTAAAGGTAGAACCATGGCCACCAACCCTCCACCTAGTGGGTGCGTAGAGTCGACGCAGCCAGTTAGCGTAGACGAGCAACCAGCAGGCGTTAGTGACCCGAAGGGTCGCACTTCTCCAAGCGTGCTTACAGCTCAAACGTGCCGATCTTCGCGTTCATCGTCAACTATGAAGGCTCAAAAGGCCGCTTTGGAAGCACAGGCCTTACGCCGAAAGCTGGAACGTGAACAAGAGCTTGCTGCACGCGAGCGCGAGCGCGAGCGCGCACTAGCCGCGCTGCAGCAGCAGGTCGAAGAGAGCGAACTGCAAGCCGACATCGCCGCCATCGACGCCGACGCCAGCAGCGGCCGCGCCTCAAGCTGCGCCAGCCGTCACAGCTCTACCCGGGTGAGCGTAAATAGGACGAAAACATGGATAGAAAATCTAGGAACTCAGCCTCATTTTGTCAACAGCAATGCTCGTGATTTGCGAGAGCCCACAAATGTTCGTGCCAACATAGCGTTCGAGGCGGTCGGCACCGCGCCCCCGCTCATTCTCGCGGACAATGGCCAACATTCGTCTCTCTTACAAGCTATAGCTGACACCGCTGCAGCCGCAAAGGCGCTCGCTAGCGCACCTAGCGCCAAGAAACTAGAACTCATTCCGTTCTCTGGCAACACACTGCATTGGTTGCATTTCAAGAGGACTTATGATATTAGTAAAGTTAATTTCTCTGCCCTAGAGAATATGAACCGCCTTCAGAATGCGGTGCGCGGGCCGGCGCGTGAGGCCGTGGCTGCGCTGCTGATGTCGGCGGAGGACCCGGAGGAGGTCATGCGTGTACTTGAAGACAACTTCGCACGCCCCGAGCTCATCGTTTACAAGGAGGTTACGTCGTTAAGGAGTCTCCCACGTCTTGGTAACGATCTTAAAGAGTTAGGAACCATCTCTAATCGGGTACGTAATTCAATTGCTACTATTAAATTATTAAAACAAATAGAGTATTTATACTCACCGGAATTATTCCACGCAGTCCTAGGTAAATTAAATCCTACAATGAAAATTCGATGGACTGATTTCGCTGTTCAACATTCTACAGAACGTCCTAAGTTGGAGTTGTTGTCCGATTTTTTGAGACGCGAGTTAGATCAACACGTTCGTTTCGGGCTTTCACCCGAGTCTAGTTCGACACAAAACGTACAATCTTTTCCAAACGAAAGACACTTTAAGCGTGAAAATATAAATATAACAACACATTCTAAAACAACAAAAGAAACTGTTTCGATTAAACAAGAATGCGAGTTCTGTAAAAAAGATCATAACATAAAATCGTGTTCTGAGTTTAAATCCTTAAACGTTGATGACAGGTGGTTGTGGCTACGCGAAGCCAAAGTGTGTTATCGTTGTCTTAAGCGTAGTTCACACCAATGGAAAACTTGTAAGGTAAATCCATGCGGCGTTGATGGTTGCCACTTACGTCACCATCCTCTGCTTCACAATAAACCTGCCTCTGTTGTCAACACTGTCGACACACGTCCCGCCGATAGAAAAAGTTTAGATTTTGAGGAACACTCACAAACAAATTTAAATATTTCTGCTTCGCCCAACGAAAAGGTAGTTGTTGCCAGTACGTCAACCGGCATTCAACAAGCGAATACCATCATAGGTCTTCGTCCTCGTGCCTACCTTAAGATTATCCCGGTGACAGTCAGCGGGCCCGCGGGCACGTGCGACACCTTCGCGCTTCTCGACGACGGGAGCACCGCCACATTGATCGACTCGAGCGTGGCCGCGCGCATCGGCGCCTCGGGGCCGCAGCAGCAGCTCACGATAAACGGTATTGGGGGACTTGAGCGCAACACTACGGTATCATACGTAGATTTCTACATTAAGGGCAAGCACGCACAAGAATCATTTTTAGTTAAAAATGCTAGGGCCATGGAGTCGTTGTCGTTGAGGCCACAAACAATTAAACGCGAAACAATAGATTCACTTTCGCATCTAGACAATTTAATCGATTTTCTGGTATATGAAAATGCTACTCCGACCATTTTAATTGGGGCCGAGCATTGGTATTTGTCCATTAACAAAGACATCCGTGCCGGTAGGAGGAACGAGCCCGTAGCCTGTAAAACTGTTTTAGGCTGGACTTTATACGGTGTAGCTTCAAGTAAAACTAAATTGATAGAGTTTGTTAATCACGGCATCTTTACAGAATCATCCGAAGATGACAATTTAGAATCTCTCATTAAAGCTCAATACAAAATTGATTCTTTAGGCATTTCAAAAAAAGAAACAGCGCATTCAAAACAATATCAGCGCGCCATAGACATCCTCGAGGCCACTACAAGGCGCTTGCCCACGGGTCGTTTTGAAGCAGGAATGCCATGGCGCGATGATATACAGCGTGTCCCTAGGGTCACCCCTTTTAAACCGACCTCTATTCCCCGTTTGGAACTTCAGGCCGCATTGATCGCCTCCCGACTTGCTGTAACTATTAAGGACTATCATCGTAAAAAGTCAATACGTACCTTCCTTTGGACCGACTCAATGACAGTCCTTCAATGGTTGCGCAGCGACGCTCGCTCTTTCAAGCCCTTTGTTGCTCATCGGCTAGGAGAAATATTGGAAAATTCATCCGTCACAGACTGGCGATGGGTACCAACGGACTTGAACGTAGCTGACGATGCAACTAGAATGCAGACAATCAAACTAGACATGTCACATAGATGGTTCAAAGGCCCATCCTTTCTCTTTAAGTCCCCGGAGGACTGGCCTAAGGAGCCTAACGTCGCACCAACTCGCGAGGAGCGTAAAAGTCAACCTCGTGAATTGGTGGCTGTTAATCTCGTAGTCACCGCGAATTTCAATCAATTTAGTGATTGGTTACGTCTACTCCGCGCTACTGCTCGTATTCTGCAGATTGCGGCCAAATTCCGTACGGTTTTGGACCGTGTTAGACATTCCGGTGTTAGTAACCGCCAAGTTGCGAATTCTTTTGCATCCACCACTCTACTACCGCTGTCTGCCGATTTAATGAAAGCCGCAGAGAGGCATGTCCTACAACGTGTTCAGGCAGAAAGCTTTGCAGAAGAGATTCGATGTCTATCAAACTCACAGTTAATCCCTAAAACAAGTCGTATCTTGAAATTGTCGCCCGTGTTGGGAGAAGACGGCCTTCTACGATCAGCCGGTAGAATTCGTGCCGTTGAAAATGTAAGCGATGACGTCAGATTTCCAATATTACTTGACAGTCGCCACCCCATCACCCGCCTATTGGTTGAATCCTTCCACAAAAGAGTTGGTCACGCAAACAATGAGATGGCCATAAATGAGATCAAGCAGAAATATTGGATACTTCGACTCAGAAATACCGTACGTAGTGTGGCCAATCAATGCTTACTATGTCGCATCAAAAAGACAAAGCCTATGAATCCCAGGACAGGGAACTTACCACCGCAACGCCTTGCTCACCACCGTTTACCTTTCACGTTCACTGGCTTAGACTATTTCGGCCCCATCTCTGTTACTATTGGCCGAAGAAAAGAGAAACGTTATGTCGCATTGTTCACATGCATGACTTCCCGAGCCGTACATTTGGAGCTTGCTCACTACCTCACAGCTGACTCTGCTATAATGTGCCTACGTCGCTTTATCGCCAGAAGGGGCACACCAGACACCATCTACTCCGACAACGGAACTTGCTTTGTTGGAGCAGATCGATTATTGAGGGAATTCTACCAACCTTCCGTACAAGATTTCGCCGCTAACAGAGGAGTAAAATGGAGCTTCATTCCAGCAGCTGCGCCTTTCTTCGGAGGCTGCTGGGAACGGCTCATCCGCAGTATCAAGGTTGCATTAAGAGCTACCCTCCAGGAACGAGCTCCCAAGGAAGAAATCCTACTAACTCTTTGTTAGAAGCCGAAGCAATTGTAAATTCCCGTCCCCTCACCTACGTCTCAGTTGAAAATGATGACCAAGAGACTCTAACTCCTTTCCATTTCCTGATCGGATCGTCATCCAATCAAACTGTACCCTCTGGTCTAGACGACCGAGACTTGCTGCGAAGAGCAGATTGGAAGAAGGCGTTACGGCTAGCGGACCACTTCTGGAACAGATGGGTGAAAGAGATCTTGCCAACCATGCAACCCCGTCAAGTAACCGGCAACGAAACCAACTTAAAAGTTGGCGATCTTGTAATCGTAGTCGACGAAAACCTTCCAAGAGGAACATGGCCGCGTGGACGTGTAACTGCGACATACCCCGGTAGAGACAGAGTCGTAAGAGTGGTGGACGTAGCGACAGCAGGAGGTCTGCTTCGCCGGCCCTCCAAAAAACTGGTCAAGATTGTCACACAAGGCTCTGCAGACCTTGACAGTCATGGCTAGTTTGTGCGCATACGCACAAGGGGCCGGAATGTTGCGAACTCTTTGCTTTTTTATGACTTTTATGTTTTTATAATTTGAATTTGATTTTGATTTTGATATGACTTTTGGCAGTTGTTAGTATTTTGCTGTTCGATAGTACAAGGCTTGAGCTGAGGAACTGGTTTTCATTCACAATATCCTTAATTATACAGTCCACTCATTTTTATCCGCTTCACTCACACTGCGAAGATTTTATCTATCGGTACCGTGCAAGAACTGTAAAATTGTTCATGTAAATTTAGGGCAAGTTTTTTCATGAAAAATATCCACACAACCTATCACCCTCCTCACTAATTTTTAGTATCACTTTTGCCGTGCGCAACTCTCGACTTTACTCCTTTTTTTAGTAGTTTGAACATAAAAAGAATGATAGATTAAAAAAATGACATAATTTAAGAGACTTATGGTAAATACTTACACATTAAGTTAACGATCACGTTCACTGCCTCAGTCGTATGCACAGCATAATTTTGTATCCCCATGTATAACCTTTAATTTTTCATCAAAGTGAAAATTAAAATAAGTATAGTTAAGTACCGGAGTCACCCTAACTTATGTGATGTAAAATGTAATGCGTAAATGAAAGCTGACGATGGAGTTGACTTTCATAATTTGTGTGGCCGGACGACACGTGGTATGGAAACACGCGAAGAAGCCTCATGGGATTAAATGGGACAAAAAACTAGAGCTTGACACTGATGACATTATAGTCATAACTTTACTTCACGGAATAGCCACAATCTAAGTACTGCAATATTCTCAAATGGTGGGAACTATTTATCACCAAACTGGTTGAGATAATCACTGTTTAAATTTTGAAAATAAAAAATCTTCCGAATTACTGAGTTTGACTGCATTATCAACGCCCAGCCCCATCAAAGACTCTTTGAAAGCTGAAATTTTACTGCGTGTTGAAAAAGAAGAACTTATTGTACCTAATGGTAAAAGAACGAACCCAGTAATAAACCTGCGAATATGTATCAAATTTTGTTCGTTGCTAACCGAATAATTCATTTTAGTTACTTTCCTTCGATCGAGTTACCGGCGGGAGGCAGTCAGTCGACAGTGGGTAATGCCATTAGAAATTGTAATCATTAATTGTAATATTATACTTTTTTTTTATATGAATAGGAAGGCAAACGAGCAAGTGGGTCACCTGATGGTAAGTGATCACCACTGCCCATAGACACCCGCAACCCCGGAGGGATTGCAGACGCGTTGCCAACCTAGAGGACTAAGATGCAATGCCTCTTGTGCCCGTAATTTCCCCGGCTGTCTTACTCTCCACACCGGAACACAGCAGTGCAAGCACTGCTACTTAGCGGCAGGATTAGCGAGTAAGATACTTTATGTAGGGTGCCTCCACTTGTTTCTTTGCTCCTAGCTTGGACCCCTATGCGAGGCTTAATGAGCGTTACCTGTCTACAGCTTTAGCATACGCTTGTAAATGTGATTTTTGAGTAATTAGTCCGTTTGCCCGCGTCTCATATATTATGTGGCTAAAACGTTTGCTGTTTAATTTGTAAAGGGTCCGGTGATACAGCGGAACATTTTTAATTCAGCACAGACTTTCAGACAGTTTTGATAAATGGCTGTTAAAAACACGACGCATAGGGAGTTGACATTTAAAAGCTATGCTGTTTTCGTGATCATAATTTTCAATATTTTGCTTTTTATTTTTAAAGCGTGAACTTTCTACTGAAACTGTCTTGAATACTAATTTTTTGTCATATTAATATCACGAACGCGAAGATTTGAGTTTGTCTAACAAAACTCTTTTACTTAAAACGGCAGGACGGACGCATTTGGCTGAAATTTGGTACTAGAATCTCTGGAATATCATATCCAAATTTGAATTAGCGAATGTAAAATCCAATCACTAATTTGATGAAATTTTACAAAGATGTTCTTTCGTGCAACGTAAATAAAGACGGCAGTATTTTTGGGAATTTCAAATGATTCTTAGTAAACTCTCTTTGATTCACGCAAGTGAAGACATATTTCAATTAACTGCAAGGGAAGAATTCCGCGGTGAAAGAGAATTCCACGGGGGAAACATTCCATTTACTGTCTAAAAATTTATTTTGAATTTGAGTAGGTACCTATAATGATGTCATTTCGATAGAGTTAATAACACTGTCTCAGTTTTACCATAGCAAAGCGTTAGCTTTTGTATCAACAAAACTTATCTACTTAAAAGGTTTTGTGTAGTAAAAATGACAACCTCGCCTTTCCACAACATAGTGACTTTATGGGATCCGATACAAAAGCCTCGAACAACGACGTTAAATGCGACATAACGAACATTACTGCACTATGACTGTACTTCAGAGTTCTTACATTGCGAATTGATTGCACAGCACATAGCACCTATCGGAGTTTGAGCCACCCACACACTACTATTGGTTCGCAACGCGTCCCACACAGGAAACATAAATCATAAATCAAACATGGACACTCGCTAACGAACGTAGTTCAAATAGTGAAATCGAGTTATATGAATAAAAATGAATGAAACAATGGCCGTGGCTCCATCGTACTTCAATTTGTCAAAATGTGTCAGGATGACACTGTTTGCGATGCCTCGTTCCGCTGCGGGACCAAACTTCCTCCAGCGTTCGGAATCCACACCCGACGCGTTTTCAATGAATATTGTATTACGAGCAAAAATGAAATGAAAAAGAAATAAAATTGGAGGGGGAAATTTGAAAAGAGGCCCACACCCGCGGGCTATCGCCGGCGACAAGCGGGCACAATTTTGTTGAACGGTGACGTTTTTAGTTTTAGTTGGCGCTCGTTCGTCCTTTGTTCTGTCTGTTCAAGTGTTTATTCACGTGGAATATCGGGAAAAAATAAACACTAGCTTAGCATTGGTTTGTTTAAAAATATCTGTCACTTGTTTTGACAGCTAAAGCTTTAGGATTAAATGCAGTTTTATGTTATTGTTTCATGAAAATCGGTTTTTTTTGTTTATTTTAATTAAATTTACCCACGGTTTGGATAATAGCACTGCTCGCGGATTATTGAAAAAATAGCGGTAGTGTTATTTACCAAAAATGCGATTGTTTGAATTGTTTTTTTTTGCAAAAAGTACCGCAATATTAACAGTGACAAAATGTTTATCGTTAATATCCATTTTCATTTACTTTCATCAAGTAAGTACGAAGGTTTTACAGTCAAACATAGGTAATGGATAAACTTTGATGCATACATTAATCTTACTTCAAAATTTTCAATGAATTTTAGGATAACCCTATACCAATAATAGGTATCCATACTCGTGTGTGTCTAAGTCTAAAATAAAACTTCTTTACAAATGTTTAACTCAGACTAAGGTTTAGACTGAACGTTGACGAATCAGTTAGTCAATCATAACTTATATTATAATTTGCTTCCAGTACGCGACTTACATTGTTTCATTCAATAATATACGGTCATGATAATAATAAAATTTGTACAGAGCTGAATCTGTTTTATGTTGAAACGAGTTATTTACTATTTACTTTCGTGCTTGCGACTCCGCCTGCGGGCTTAAACTATAACAATGGTTTCTACAATTAGTTCACACAATATTTCAGGAGCATATTTGCATTTTTATCGAAAACCTGCTGTCACAGAGCACAATCACAAACAATCGAAAAGTGTGGAAAATATTTATACAACAATCGAATCCAATTGTAGTTTTTCACAACCACTACCCGGTCTATTGTTACAAAAAGTAGCTGTAACTTTAAAATTCACCCTACGTTCATTCATTATGAAATCAGAACAATTAAACGCGCGAAATGGGGGTTACGTTCAATCCGAAGGGTGCATGCTTAGCGTGAAGTGTGGAAAATAAATTTAAATTCAAAATTAACTTTATAAAATAACATCTAAGCCCGACTGGTTAAAGTTGAATTTACTGTGTTGCAGTCTCAGTGTTGCCAGAACGGGCGATCAGTTTCCCGCAATTCTCGTAAGTTATGATCTGACGAATTTTTCACGAGGAAACGCTTGCATTTCTTCACTGTACAGGCGAAAATGGAGCTTACGTTGAACGCATAGCTGTTATGATTCACTATGGCTTACGTCAAGTTTTTAATGGTTATTTTCGCTTGCATAGGGTGGATGGAGCGTGTTGATAATTTGGAGTTTAATGAAGCAAGCCTGCTGCGTTTCTCCGCCGGAAGATGCTAGAAAAATGGTCGCGCAGAATGTAAATTTTCTCCCTTATTGTTTGGTTTATTGTCTCGTTTATGTAGCGTAAAATATGAATACATTTGTCTGCTCTTAGATTTGCTTTTCAAATATTGAATAAATGTCGCAAAGTTTGAAACGTTTATCCCAAAAACAATGACATGAAAAATTAATGGAATCATCTCATGTATCCTATTTAGGTACAAGTATCAGTTGAAGCTTTGATACAAACCACTAATTATGTTATCAGATGAATTGCGAAGTATTTTTTCTCGTACACTTAACGTCGAAGCTTAAGACGCAACACGTTTTGCCGAATCACGCCGCGTCCGACATCCCAATATCACTGGGCTCGATGCTGTTGAACCCGAAACTTTTTAATTGTAATGGAGATTAGCGGTTATCTGATTCAGCTTAGTGTGCGCATTTGTAATAACATTGTTATTTTTGTTCGTTTGACAGCTGTGGGCGGCGAGATCCACAGATAAGGTAAGAGCGACGGGGCAACTAATGCGAACTAGAATGCAGGAGTTTTAACAGCCACTGGTCTTCAGTCGCGGTCGCCTTTTGTTTTTATAATTGCGCTTCGCTGGCTTGAAAAATAACAGTTCTTCCTGTTTTCTTAGCTTGAATAAATTCTATTCTAAAGTTTAGTTGGGTCGATTTACTTTAGTCACTCGTTCTATGGTTACGTTCTGTCACTCTTCAAAGCGTAGGTTTATGGCATTAAAAAATTC
Source organism: Pandemis corylana (assembly GCA_949127965.1). Lineage (NCBI taxonomy): Eukaryota > Metazoa > Arthropoda > Insecta > Lepidoptera > Tortricidae > Pandemis > Pandemis corylana. The sequence continues at coordinate 6,352,142 of OX421860.1, forward strand.
CAAACAAGCCTTTTTGGTCGTGTTGGTTTCTTCTAATTCTAATTAACTGTACTCTTTTTGTCCCCTCACTAACGTGACAGAATATAGCAACAATATAATAGGTACCCAATTAAATTTTCTATTCTGCTATGGCGAATAAATGATCTACTTTAGGCATCTCCAGTACAGTTTCTGTTCATCAAGTGACTCAAGTTTACTGCGTATTTCGATACATGCAATACAACCTTCATCGCATCAAAAGAATTTGGATTTCAGTCCCTAGATCTCTATCGTGGCTTCTCCCCACACAAATACACTTAATTATAGGTATAATTGTAACACAGGATGATAGTTATTAAGAAATACTTAATTACTCAGTCAGTATGACTAAGCATCAAGTCTTCACTTAGTTAAATACACCGTCACGCGTGGCGTCAACATTGGCGATGGTTCTTGACAATTGTGTCAAAGTAATCAATATTTCGCACACCCCTCGAGTGAGACCCTAACCATCATTAGAAAACAGCAAGTCATGTAAGCAATTCATGTATTTAATAACGTCGTCAACGTACCCCATGAAGAAATCTATTAACGTCACAACGTTTTAATAATCGATCCACGGAACCCCTTGGTAGTGAAAACCGAGAATAATGTATGTATTTACGTTATTAGAACATTGACATAAAACATTTCTGATAAGAAACTTTGGATTGCTAAGAATTGATATTCTAACACAATTGTTACTTGTTATTCTTACTTCACATTGTTAATTTCTATTCTATTTATACATACACTAGCTTCTGCCTGCGACTTCGTCTGCGTATTATACATGTATATACCTTCCTCTCGAATCACTCTGTCTATTAAAAAAAACACATCAAAATCCGTTGCGTAGTTTTAAAGATCTAAGCATAGGGTGTGTAATGATTGATATAAAAATATTTAATATATTTTCTATCGATATATCAACATTTGATATAATTTCAAAGGGTATAATCACTCATTGTGTATAATAAACGTTTGGTATAATTTTAAAATATATAAATTTATTTCGTATATTTATCGTTCGGTATAACGCTTATTTCTTATAACGATTATATGGTATAACGCTCATTTTATATACAAATCATAATATATAACAATCAAGAGGTAATGTTGGGGGACGCAGTTCAAACCTAACCTAACCTACTTTATATAAAAATAACGTTATACCATAAGTTCATTATAGGAAATAAGCATTATACTTAAAGAATGTTATATTAAATGATATTATATCAAATGATCATTATAAGAAATGATAATTATGTCATATGTAAATATATTAAGTGTTGTTATATGATTTAATAATTATATCAAATGAGCGTTATTGCTACTAATATTATACCAAAAATTTTTATATACATCGTTACGCACCCCTAAGGATACATAGGGACAGACAGACAGCGGAAAGCGATTTTGTTTTATACCATGTAGTGATATACATACACTAAATCATGTTTTAACCCTTACAGGGTAGACAGAGCCTAAGGTAACAAGATCTAAAAGCCACGTTTAGCATGATTGTGAGCGTATAGGTGGAAAAGGGAATCATCTAACGGTAAAACCGTGTTAACATAAAAAATCGAGAGGTAAAATTCTTGATAGCAGGTACTAAGGCTAAAATCTTTAGGCACTGGTTCCAACGCCAACGATGAGCAAAAAGCGAGTTGTCGCTGGCTTTTACTAATAGGGAGAAAGTCCTCTCCTCGCCGGTTATGTGAACATCCAGTGATCAAGTATAAAAACAATTTGAAGTAAATTAATGAACTAAAACCAATTCCTTTTTCTGTTTAGAACTCAACTTAAGGCAAAGTCTAGTCTAATCTCAAAGTAGAACTTTAAATAAATGTCTGGTTATTTAGTTTCTCAAATTTGAGAAGTTAATCTGATAAGAAGAGACGAATGATTTGCAGGGCATTTCTCCAGACAGATTCAAATCAAAAGCAATTTACGAAAATTGAACGATCTACGAAATAGTTCCACTATTTAAACTGGCTGCAACTAGAGCTTGACTATGTAAAATTTCAGGTTTCAGTCGAGTTTTAACGAAACCAATTTACTGACAAACCAGTTGAATCATACCCCACTGTAGAACCTCTCACAATGTTTTTTTAGAGAATTGCAATGTTTGACAAAAGTAATACCTTTCAACATGAAACTACCGTGAGACTTAATCATTATTACACATAAACGGATAACTCACGTATAAAAAGTCGAGTGATGCTCGACATGTTTCGGACTATTTCGTAGTCCTTCTTCCTGGAGCGCTGTGTTGTGCGCCGCTGTCAGTTGCGTCGAGCAGCCGCGCGAACAGAGCGCTGGCGCGCAGTGTTCGTTTCGCTGCCGCCGGGGCGAGCGCTCCAGGAAGAAGGACTACGAAATAGTCCGAAACATGTCGAGCATCACTCGACTTTTTATACGTGAGTTATCCGTTTATGTGTAATAAAAAGTAATACCTTTGAAATTTTACTGTCATGTGAGAATATTCTACTATTAGTCACGATCCAAATCGTTTTATTAAAAGTGGAATAAATACGTTCATGTATTTAAGTTTCTTGTCGTTTTATATTAGACTTGTTCGGGTCAGGTTATGCGCACTTAAGGATTCAATACATAAATATATCACGTCTTTGTCCATTACGGGGTAGACTGAGCCTAATGTAACAAAACCTTAAGGCAACGTTTAGCATGATTAAGGACGTATAGCTGGAAATGGAAATCAAAATAGTGATGGGTTGTTAGCCGCATCGCCTATAACATAATTCCTAAGACTTTCGCCCATTCCCTCGATAGGCTTTTTCCAACTGGGCGGGAAGAGTAGCAACTGGTAAATTCTATGTTATTTCTTTACTCCCAGACCAGCATGTAAGAAAGGAATAACCAATAAGGACAAAATAACCCATGCATATTACCCATTGCGCACGGTAACCACTAACGACTCTTATTTTAATTCCGTTTTCGGTACCTATCTCCGAGCAGCTCGGAATACAATGCGGGGTGCTTTTTGGAACTGAACACAGAAAAACCTCTGAACCCCTTTACAATGAAGAGGGTTTTCTGTCAAAATCGTACCTAGTCGGAGTGTTTCCAACTCGTAACCATAACCCTTGGTATGCTTAGATACGGATTCATGGCTATCTTTTCTATTTATATTTGAATCAACAAGACTGATTTTATTTGAGTTTTTTTTTTTACTTTCCGCATAGTATACGAGGAGTTATTAAAATTAGTCCGAAACGTATCAGTATTACTTGACTTTTATACGTGAGTTATCCGTTTGTTAACTATGATTGAGTCTCTTGGTTTTATGTTGAAAGTAGTTAAGTTAACCGTTTGATTATTAGCTTTTCAGTTTAATCAGTCTCATGAGTATTTTTGGTGCAACTGAAAATTCCAACTCTACTCTGCTCGTTGGCTATCTTGATCTTGAATGAATGAAGCGTGATCGTCGCCCAATGAATTGCGAATGGCTCAGAAATCTAAGAATTTGTCTAGACATCTATGCTTGACGGCTGCAAATTATTGCTTACTCGAGGGTAAATGGAAGATTGCAGTAGTATTAAAACATTTAGTGAACTGACCATTGACTGAACTGCGACCGGCTTAAGGAGTTCATTCATTTCGTGACGTTTGCGTACCATTGTGATACATTGTTGTGAACCGTTTTTATTTCCGATTTGAAATAGGTGATACTGCTGACCTTCAATGTTTTAATAGAAGATTGGAAATAATACATACATACACAAATCACGTCTTTATCCCTTACGGGGTAGACAGCCTAAGGTAACAGGTACCTACAGGACACATTTCGCAAGATTGAGGGCGTACAAGTGGAAAATGGAATCAAAATAGTGATGGGTTGCTATCCTCATCGCCTATAACATGATTCCTATGATTTTCGCCCATTCCTTCGATGGGCTTTTACCATCTGCGCGGGTAGAGAAGCAACTGGTACATTCTATGTATTTTCTTTGCTTCCAGAATAATAAAGGAATGTAAATAATAAACACCGATCTGCGCTCCATGACTCGAATTGTAGATGTAAGGGTGAAAGCCGCAAAACTCAAGTGGGACGTGGCGGGACATATCTGCCGAATGCATCAGAATCGCTGGGGAAATATTACCACCGACTGGGTTCCATACCACGGGCACCGGAGCAGAGGCAGACCAAAAAGGAGAAGGCGGGACGATTTGGAGTATTTTGAGCCGGACTGGGGAAGCCTTGCAAACAGACAAAACGGGTAGAAAGAGAAAGAAGAGGCCTTAGCCCAGCAGCGGGACACCAAAAAGGCTATTTAAAAAAAAAGTCGGACATAATGACATCAGTAAAATAATTTGAGTTAGTCCATTGTGCGGAATTAACTACGCAATTTTACAAATGTCGGACGGCATGTAGTGTTGACAAATTTCTATGGAAAAATGGATATTTTCGAGTCAGTCGTTTTATGTAAACAATGTCCAACTTTTTCAACTCCACTCGTAACCTAAAATGGATTTTTTACTTCGTTTTTAGCACGCTAGGAACAAATTAGACTAGTATCTGTGATTAATATTAGTTTATATAAAATTATGTAATTAAATTTATTTCATATACAAGGGGAATTAAAACAAATTGAACTATTAAATTAAAAACGAATTAAAAACCTGATTAAAACTTGATTTGACTTATTTTGTGGCATGATTCAAGAGACAAAAAAAATTAGACTAAAGTAATAATTGTAACCGAGTTTCCGCAGAAAGTCTATTTGTGTCCCACAACTAAAAGCTTTTTTAGTGACGGTCCCATATTTTATTCAAAAGTTTTTTGCAATGACATGGCTCCAAAATATTTCTAATGTTAGATTTCAACCTCAAGATAGACGAATCTTACACGCCGCCCAATCTATCAAAGCTTCTAATGGTTATGTATTTAGAACTAATGGCATTCTCAAAGAATGCTTGTATGTGTAGAACCGCATCACAAATTGACGTCATACAAAAAAAAATAGTCCACTACACGAGTAGTGGATTTAAACTTGACTGTCCAAAAAAAAAGGCAGTTTTGGTTTAGATTTTGTGTATGTGTGTTCTGTAAAGGCGTAGGTAAATTATTGGTTAGTTAATCAATCAGTCGCAATTTTTTTTTTGATAAGTAAAGCCGTTTATATTAAAGTCGATAATCATTATTGAATGTCGCCTTCTACTCGTTCTAAAGGTAAAGTTGAAAGCATGCGTTTTGCAAACTTTGTTTTGTTTAACAGTGCATCACTTTTATACGTTTTAGGGTGTTAATATCCTGAAGTATCCAATGCATTATATTAAAACGATTAACTAAATTTCATGGTCATTTAAAAAAAGCGTATAATTATAGGATAATAGGAACTACGTTATTATTTTCTCTTAGTGCTTTATACTATTAATAGTAGTTGAAATCGAAACCATTGATACCGCTGTTCTCATTGAGGCTAAGCGCGGATAGGTAAAAGTCACAATTCAGTTTATTTGACACGTCTAGAACAATAGCAATCTTACTGGCTGATCAATGTTATTGGTCACTTGCAAGATTATGCGTTTAATTACAAGCTTATTACAATAATACGGCTCCTAGCTTGAATTAAATCAAAACATTATTCTTTTAAAATACGTTAATTCAATTTCGTCGCAGCATTTTACTAGCACAAACATTTTTAAAATAACTCCGTTTTCAATTAATCAAATCGATATTTACTTTAATTCATGACCACGAGAGCAGTAGGGTGCCTCGGTCTCGACGCGCTCGTACGAGCCAAACGCCACCTCGGGGTATTACTTTATAAAAATAAGTGGCAATCAAATATCAAAGGTTATTTTAATATGCAGTAAAATTCAAAATCAATTTATTTCCGAGCCATAAAGAGACGATTTTCCGTGAATCACTGGAAGCCGTACCTTATTCCTATCCAGTGTATGATTTGTTAGTAAGAAGTAGTTAAGGTCTTTGCGAGAAACGCTGTAAATCATTGCATGTGACACTTACCACTCCCGCAGCTGCATATTCTCAAAAAATAGTATCCCAGTGCGCCACCACAATGAAAGAGCCTTTTTAAAAATATTTATAAGCCTTTTGAGACTTGACGTCTTGTTGTGAATTATTTTTAAGCGCCGTAAAACGTTGAACTTGCTTCTATAAATTCGTTTACATTGGCTCGTGAAATATTGTTTGTGCGTAAGGAAATTTATGCGACAAATTGTTTTTGAGATCAAGTAGAATTTACGTTTTTATTTATGACTCAATTTACACTATCTTTCGAGACATTAACTCGGTATTTATGTTAGATATTTACTAAATTCTGTTTTACTGCTACCAAGCATTGAGAAGAGTAACTCAATAAATTAGAATATTAAAACGCCGATAAATGTTTGTGTACAATGATAGATTCGGATGCCTAGGATAATTGACACTCATCTACCGAAAATACCAGACAACAACAGACTAAAACACACACGAGTTTTCTCCGATAATTTGTCTGAAAGCGATACTCTGCGATACACACAACCCAGATCTATACGTGTAAGTAAATACGCCACCGGTAATTTGTGTTTGCTCCCAAATTCTCTTCTCCGTCAATCGAACAAAGATCTACTGATTGAATAGTAACACAATACCTAAGGAAGTGAAGCCGAATATTTCCGTCATGTCTTGTATTTTGTTTAGCCATTGTTTTGTTTTGTATATAGGCGAGTAGGTTGAAATGTTTGCGGTGAGGAATGGTCACCGAAACATTCCCGCCTTCAGCATTTGAAAGTAAAAAGCTAAAAGGATCCCAAATAATAATGGATTCATGATACTTCGAATATAGATGACGGAGGCGACGTAAGTCTTAGCGTATTTTAAAGGTCGCAGTTGTCGGATAACCACTAAAGTTTTAGTGTTTTTTTACACCGTTGAAGCTATGAAGGTCAGTCCACGCTTACGAACAAAACCTAGGAATTAAGTAAAAGTGACAGGACTCCTGAATACCGAATCACTATTATTCACCGCAGATTATAAAATTTAAGACCGCAATGAATTTAATGGCACCGACCAACCTCTCAGGGCGGTAAGAGCGTGCAATTTACTAAAAACAAACGCCCTCGCTGTCTCACAATTTGAACGAATCGCTTAGCGAAAACATTAGCTACGGCTCAAAGGCTTTTCAGCGCAAATTGTACGTGAAATTCAACTGGCAACGCTTTCGGGTCGCGCAGATTAGGGGTCGATATCGTGCCTAGTTTGAACTTAGACGATACCGGCGTATCAGACTTAGTTGTTTGTACATATCCTGCTTAACAATGTACATTTAATATCATAAGCATCATAAACAAGAACAAGCAGCCAGCCATGGTAGACTTCAAAGTAATTGGAAAAACATTTACAAGAGTAGTATTATTACATTATCTTTTGTTAATTCCTTTTCCTAGAAACTGAACTTTGTTCTGAAAAGTAGCGTTAAGAGAAATTTAAGCCCCGATTAAATGAGTAAATTAATGTTAGATCTACTTTAATTCTACACGATACGATTCTACTTTCAAAATCAAAATTTAACTACCGTCGTATCAAGGAGTTGGTTCAGAGCATCGGGGTGGGCGTGTCTAAGTGTTTACTTGGATCTTTGTACGTCTCGTCTGAGCAAATACTTTTATCGCTATTGACACAGTGTTGAGTTGCCGTCTACTGAATGCCTACAAGGTTTTTTTTATACTTCGGTGGCCCTTCGACAGTAAAATAATATTGGTTGTTGTCTTTATCTAGTGGCTTCAGAGGGAATGAGCTGGGAATGACCGATAAGAATAGTAATCAATCGCTGCTACCTTTAAGTGTATATTGGGAAATAAGAAAATCTTATTTTCGTTCGTTCCACCCTCTGGCCTTAATTGCGTGTATTAAGTAATCTGATTAAAGGTAAGACTTATTAATACTACTTATTCGGTACTCACGTTGTGTAACATTAAAGTGTTCTAAGTATTTTCTGGCCGATTATTGATAGGTTCAAAATAATTGAATTTCTATTTGGGATGGTCATATATATCCATTTTGTATTAGCACACGCGTCATTAATATTTTCTCCTTCAAAAATTAACAGTTCTGCAGTTTTTTATAGGTCGTGACAAGAAAACAAATTGAGACGTCTTTAGAATTCACACGGCGGAAACGAATTTAATTTATCGATGTCTCATTCAAAGTTGCGGACGACTTCGTTGCGTCGTACGACAATTACACAAGCGCAAGTTTACTTATAAAACTCGCCGAGACTGTATCACCAAGGCATAAAGTAGCATTTTAAATGTTTAAAGTGTTGGTGAAGTTTGCTAAATCGGTATTGAAGTGACAGAACTTTAATAGGAGTTTAACAAATAGCTAAACATTTTGTAATTCGAGGAACGTCTTGAATGCGTAGTTTGCTCAACAAAAGGATGGGCCGCCTTCATTTGTTCAAACTCCCGTCCGATGCCAACATCTGCAGTTTTTTCTCTACGGCCCTACTTGACCAAGGTGAAATAGATATTTGTTCAACTAGCCAGAAAATCAACAGTCATTGTGTTTTTATGCAAAGGTGGTAATAAGTTTGTTTTGATAATGGTTCGGCACGGTCGCTAGAGTGCACATTGCACATTTGACGAAATAATTTGGTTTTGAATGCTTTCGAATTTAAGCAGATTTTCGTGCTTTCTGATTTAACTTTAAAAGAGGATGCATGTTTAGTATGTTGTGACATTTATCTTCAAATCCGAAAACAGTTTTTATTGTAAGTTCGTTGTTAGCATCCCTAAAATTTGCTCAAAGTGTTGCTTATCTTTCATTGTTCAGACAGCTATAAGGATAAAAATTTTCTGTCTAAATTTTACAATCTAGCTGTCTTCAAATCTCAGTAAATGGGCACATACGAAGCAAGGGTGCTTAAAATTGGGCCACGTCTTTGTTTAGCATCAGGAGTGATTATGAGAGAATATGTTGCAAAAGAATCAATTTTTCACTTGCATGACATTAGCAAATTCACTTTTACATATTCCATGTGTTGTTTGTCGTCACTCTGGTCGTTGCCTGGTGGGTACCAGGCAAAAATAATAAACATTGAACTCGTTCTAACAATAAATACGAAGATAATGCAATATCTGTCTGGCACACAGTGAGTGCAGGCCATTTGCATCGAAAGTAAATGCACTGAAACTGCCTCCGGCGGAATTTAATAAAAACATATTAGAACGGGGCTTTGTTTATTTTTATCCATTTATTTCCAGCGGTAAGTAAATATGCTTTCAAAGAATCTTCCTGCTTGCTGTGTAATTAAAAAATATAATTTTAAGAAATCTGTTCTCTAATCATTTCTATCAGTACTTCGCTTACGTTTTTATCAGTATAAAATGTGGTCAGCGTAAAAAATAACTAACATTCGTATTTATTCGTCTATAGTAGGATGCTGATAAAATTACACTAAGTAATTATTATTAATGTGTATATGATTAATCATCAATATTTACCCTAAAACAATCAGTGATAATTTGGCTAGTGTGTGTCTAATAAAAGTCAAAAGATAACGCCATACGTTGAAACTGAAATATCTATTTATTTGATATTCTCTAAGGAATTAAACATGTAACTAGGTAACTAATATAAATAAGCACTGAAGCAAATGTCATCGAAATACCAAAATAGAACCCTTTACGAGCTTTTTTTTGACCGCGTTCTACCGTACAACGTTGCCGACATTTTTGTCACAAGATTTTTGAATACCGTATTTATTACTTTGACATTGGCGAAATCATCGCATCGATCGATGGGGCCATATTAAACATAAAGAAGAAGAAGAGCCCTTGACGAGATTTCAAAATTCACATAGAAATATTACTCGTTTAATAGTGTAGGATCTAAGTTAATTATATTTACTCGATTAAAACTCAGACTTTGACCAACGCTGGCAAAGGAAAGATATCTCCCACAGAAATTAGTATTCATAAAACAACGTAGACGACATAACTAACATCAAATAATTTGTTCTATTACGTATCGTGATAGCGATTAGGAAAATATGCAATAACAGTTTTACATAGACTATGCTAAAATAAGATGTTCGGTTTTTGCCAGCTACAAGGTAAAACATTATATTACGGAAATGATGGGTACGATGAAGGCATCTATATTTCTAATTTACCGTTTACTAAGTGAAATCCAGAAACGACCACATTTTTTTGGCATATAATAAGTGGTCAATGCCACGCTTTCCTCGCTTTTTTCAACTGATTGACACAGAAAAACATGAAGTTCGCATTTGTGACCTAAATATTGAAATGTAAGATAACGTCTTCCATACTCATTGGATTACGCGAAATGGCCATTAAAAAGAGACAGTTATTATTGAGTTTTTATTTTGTTAGGTGCATTCTAGTCGTAACTAGTACTAACACTAATACTACTATTAGTAGCCGTTGTGCTATTATTACTTCGAACACTCCTTAAAAGATCACGATAGTCAAGATCGGCCGAATATTGCAACCAATGCCTATCAAAATTCCTAATAAGAGCCATGTACTGCTCAGTATTCTAGTCAACCAGTTGTCTAGTTACTTTGAGAATATTGGTTCAGTTCTTGGCCTCAAATATGACATTGTCCGGTAAAGAGCTCGATACGTATCTGATATTTTCTTCGAAAGAAACAGGAAAGTTGGCAACGTTCCTTGAACAAAATATTACGTAAATTGTGCTGGTGACAGTTCAGCTATACGTTTTATTATATCGATTAATACTATAATGTACTTAATAACGTAATTATAATTGAAAAAAAGTAGACTACCACAGTACAGAGCAGGGGCATTACCATGACGTCTTGATGAGATTCAATTCCGATTCAGTTTAGGTTCGCTCGCTGGGGTGCGAGTCGGGTTACATCCGCGTGTGATCAAGAGCTGCGGTTCGTTTTTGGATCCGTCCGGGGGGAAGAGCAGTGCTTGGTCCGGTGCACCCTGGGCATGGGCCAATGATTTCCTGGCGGTCTCCGAGGGATATCATTGACCGTTGGCTAAGAGTCCGACATTTGTCTTTTGATTGTGTTCTACCGTACAACGTTGCCGAGATTTTTCACAAGATTTTTGAATACCTGTATTTATTTTTTGACATTGGCGAAATCATCACATCGATCGATAGGGCCATATTAAAAATAGAATTAGGTTCTCTCACTGTCAGATCCATACTCGAATCAACAGCTAAAACCTAAACTGAGTCGGAATTGTATCGCATTAAGATGTCATTGTAAAGCCCCTGAAATAAAATGAAGGTGACACTTTCTCCATTTCTGACTTTAACAGCGAGTGCAAAACGCATATGCCCGTTTTTGTTTCCGCGTCCCTTCCCGCCCCCATATCACCCCATACCTGAACGCCGCTAATTTTCTGAACATGCTTGCGCACAGGCGCTTGCACCTCGATACTTTGCTGTTTGGTGTGAGACGTCACAAGACCCCATTATACCTCTTTAACAAGATGGTTTGGTCAAGGAGCTAGCGAGCGCAATGGTTTTCGTGCCTAAGCACCGGACTGCGGCATTCCGAGGCTGTTTCAGGTTCGCGGCGTCCAAGTGCTGGAATGATATTCCTCCCCCTATCCAAGGAGTGCCAGTGTCAAGCGCAAGTTGAAGGATCAATTGTTGAGGTTCCAAAAATCCAATAGTCCTTCAGCACTTGTACTTTGATGAGCCAGCCCGTTGTTTGTAAACAATTTAATAATCCCTACCTTTTATTTTTTGTTTATGGTTAATTTATGATTTTCAATCACACAAGTCAGGTTCTATTTATTGCTTTATTTACGTGTAGGTTTATGTAGTATATTTTATCGGTGTATCGTTTCGTGAGTTACAGATGGTGCTGGCTGAAAATCAGGGCTGCAGGTGTCTAACACCTCAGCGTAATGCTGAGCCAGCGACCGTTTCACTTTTGCGAAGACACGCTCGACACTGATGATCTATTTTTCATGTCTGTGTTTTTGTTGCTTACCAATATTATTGTGTATGCTCTTATACTTGTGTCTTGCAAAAAGGAATAAATGTCTTCTTTCTTTTTTACAAACTGTCAAATTTGTAACGTAAACAGTTTTAACCTAGTAAATAAGTAAGTTGTAGTGAACATACGTAAACAATAAAATTTTAATACAATTTTAGTATCACTTAGCATTTCAGTAAAAAAAAAAATATTCAGATTTTCAGTTAGATCGGAATTTGCTTTTAAATGAACAAAGGAACTGTGCAGAGCGAATTTAAAAGTTGCTAGTGAAACTACTGCGTTCGTATTTATTTCCACGCAATTTCCACAGCAAGTTTCATTAAAAACAGTGTTAAGCGAAAGTTTGATAGCGTTCGTATAGTGGCCCGTTGTGAAGCCGACGCGATCAGCCCGGCTCCGTTCAATAGACATTCATTTTATGCCTTTTTGCTAAATAAAACTTACTCCGCGTTTCCATATACAACGCAAACTTTACTCACGGTTCCCATTGGAAAAACGCCAGCTTTAAGCTATTTTCCATCAACAAAACACGACTCTATCACGAGAACAAAGAGCTACATTTATTATGACGGTTTCCTTTCGGTTCATCCCTTATTAAAATTTAAACACAATTCGAGTTTTTCATAAGTAGCAGTGAAGTGTGTTGCAACGTGAGTGTGCTCTGTTATGCCTATGCTTTTTTAAAGTAGTACCCGCGTGCTCGTAATTTATTAACATGGTTCAAATTTTAACCTCATTTTCTCGAGGACTACTTAATTTAAAAAAGACTACTCACGTGCATTATTGAAACGTATTTTTTACCTCAACTTATGAAGGCTAATTTAATTAATCAGAAATTCCTTCTGTTTAAATGATATCTCAAGATGAGATGTTTAAAGCAATGATTTTATTACGTTAATAAATAGGTTATGTTATGGCCGAGGTTTCGTTTTGTGTAAGTATAAAAAGAGGTAGTATGCTAATTTTTTAAATTATTTTCTTAGCATACATACATAAATCACGTTTTTAACCCTTACGGCGTAGACAGCGCGTAAGGTAACAAGACCTAGAGACCGCGTTTAGCATGATTGTGGGCGGAATTAAAAATGGAAATCAAAATCTTAGCGTCTCTCTAGAATAGATACTCATAGCATAGTATAGCATTAGAAGTAACGTATTATTATGTTTGCCAAGTTGCCAGTCTCAAATTCTAGAGGTGCTGAATGTGTGTACCAATTTATGCACCTATTAAAAAAAACATACATCTTACCTTTTCCTATGATCTCTATCGCGACCACGGAACAGTCATGTAACCTTAGACAAGACTGCGACATTATACAGTGAAAGAGTCTTTATGTTCATAGGGATATGACTTCTCATTCGGGGTAAAGGTCTCGCAATCCCGCTGAGAACGATGTAGGCGGTTATCTTGCCATCGGATTGAGATACCATGAAGGTCAAGTTTGGCACGCGAGTATACGAGTTGACGAATATGGTTCGGAATTCGTAGCCTGATCGTGTAAAGGTCATACCATGTCAAATAATGCAAAGGCAATGATCGCATAACGTGATGAAATCAACAAAGACACAGGTTCTTATTTTATCTGGAGACAGAAAATACTGCTCGTTACGCTATTTTCTAGGGAAACTGGTGTTGGAAGTTCTGTGTATTAATTTATCATTATTTATATCATCATCATCATCATCATCATTTCAGCCAAAAGACGTCCACTGCTGGACATAGGCCTCCCGCAAAGCTCTCCACTCGTACCAGTCCTGTGCCTTCCACATCCACCGTGATCCCGCGATCCTGATCAGGTCGTCGCTCCATTTTGTTGGAGGCCTACCATCAGCTCGTCTCCCGGTCCGCGGACGCCATTCGAGAACCTTCTGACCCTATTGGCCATCTGTCTAGCGAGCAATGTGCCCCGCCACTGCCACTTCAGTTATGTATAATCATATCATTATTTATGTATAAAGGAAATAACTAGGGCGTCAACGATAGCAAAGAAAACATTCACATAAAATCTGATTTAAAAACGACGTCAGTAACAACCCAAACAAGAAAAAAAGCATGTAAGTTTCGTTCTCGTAAAATGGAGCACAGCCCGAACATTTTTATCAAATATCACATGGAGCTTGACAGATAATGTTCTACGAAGCACAATAAAATCGCATTGGTTGCATTTTCATTCCCGTTGACGTCTACAAGACTTCCGTTTCGCATTGTATGGATGATATGGAGTAGTCTTTAAACATTTTACGTTTATTTTATACCGCCACTGTTTGCCAAATACTAAGCCTTTCTAGGGAATTATTTTTATCTGCCAAGGCAAAAAAAAAACTCAAATTCTGGGTATGATATAAGTAAAATATCACGTATTAAATTGCATGAGGACCTACACCCTGTATACCAGTACCATGACTGTCTGACTTGACGAGACAATACACATCTTAAACCATTAAAACGAGATTTGAAAATTGTTAAGCATATCCTTAAGTATTATACAGATCAATACAATAAGAATAGATTTTTAGTAATCACAGCGTGATGAAGCTATTATGGGCATAACATAGTTTATAAAGTTTTCTGGCTAATCCATATTGCGGGCTAGATAGAGTCATGAGCAAGAACACAAGCAACTAGAATAGAAACAGAAAGAGCTGTTCTTATTCAGTTAGACAGTACATGGTATTCGTGACTTAAATTCTGTATAAAACAATTCTCAGACAAAGGTTCTGTCCACGAGCGAGCAACAAAGGAACAATGCGGTGGACGGGAGATGCTTTGCCTCGTTTCGATGCGGCCAGCCGATGGGTCGCCGAACTAGCTTTGGTGATTGTGGCTGTTACATTTTTATTGGGCACCTACGTGTGCTTTTAGAGCTGACTCGGACTGCGCATCTAAGCAAGTTTTACATCATAGACGTAAAAGATATGCTGTGGTAAGTAGAAGTTATTTCCATGTTTAGTCTTGCGTGACATCATTATTTTTCAGACCATAAAACATGTATTTTTATTTTATTGAATAGTAGGTGTTTTCTGCAAGATCTGTCTGTATCGCTGCCACCGTCTTACTCGCTATTCTTGATGTCAAACGCCAATAAACTCGCGCCGTAGCGTTCTGGTGTGCAGTGTAAGTCGGTCGGTGAATGTTCTGGCACATAGGGTAAATAGGTATTAAATTTTAGGTCTCTACACTTAAATAAAAAATAAAAAATAAAAAAAAGAATATTTATTCACACTCCAAAACAAACAATACAATAAAAACACATCTTGCTACGCATCTGCAATCCTCTGATGTCCATGGGTTCTGGCGCACTCACTTCACTAGATGATTTGCCTTTAGATGTAGTATAGGTACCTCTATTCTGCTAAATAATTATGTTGTCGAGTGCGCAGAATTACAGGTAACATGGAAATTGTTTTACTTAGTTACATACTTACTCTTTTTTTATCCATAAGCAAATTAAACTTTAATTAAAATACGGATACCTAAACGTGTCCAATTTTGTTCGAGATTGAAACATCAAAGATTAAATCAAAACCAAAATAGCATGTTATAGTGAGGGTAAAACCACACTTTGAAAAGGTCAAAAGCTGACGTAATAATTCAAAAATCAATGGTAGGTACCTTTCCGATCTCCCACAAGCTTTTACAAATCAGGCGAGGTATTTACTGATCTACAAGCAACTGTGTACGAGGCCACCCACAATAGTAGAAAAATGTACTTACCTAAACCTTCTTTTGTCTGTCTGCGACCACGGAGTGAACTTTTAAATTCAGTGGTTCTGATTGTGCGAGAATTTTATCCTGTCCGCAAAATAAAGCCGCCAAATTTATTATTTTCGTTTGACTATGAATCTTTATGAAATCTGTCAAATTTTCGCTTGTTCCGTTTGGTATTGGCAAAACTATTATATCCCCTCTATATTCTACATAATAATATATAATTATATAAATTGTTGATTTAATTAAAAAAATAAAGTTGTCCAAATTCGTAATGATACTAGCACTTGTATTTTCTGAATGCGATGGTATCAGTGTAAGTATTATGTCGAACACAAGTTCGTATATTTTTTATTGAAATAAATACTTCGCACATAGCGGAAAGTCGGAAACTCATTACAATGCAAATTCCCCTTTACACCGACCGTCACAATGAACGTGTTACGTACCTGTCCTCGGTCTAACTTTTTGCATAGAATCTCAAATTGAACTACGACCTAGTTGGCAAATGCAGCGAGAATTTAGGTGACCCTGTTTGGTATATCTTTTGTTAAAAAATAATTCTGTGTGACAAAAGTTCTGGATCTTGTTTAAAATATAAAATAGAGGTCACTATTCAGTTCTGTTCAAGACGATTGGGACAAAATAAACGATACCTATTGACTTGAAATTAGCCTTTCAACTGGCAAGCGTCTCAAATAACACGTGTATTCAGTTTAACTATAAAATTGCGGTAAGAATTAAGAATCACAGGTCATAAAGGCCATTCAAAGCATGAAATAAAAATACCGAATCGCAAACAACAATTTCGTGTCTGCCGATAAATCCAGACTAATTTACGGATAAAAACCGCTGTGATGCGCATAGACTCGATTAATTTGCAATTATTCGGCTTCGTTTAGTGTTTAAACATTACCGACATCGGGGGGCAAAATTTAATTGCGTCGTTATGTCGCCGGTCTGGCATCAAACATTGATCAATATTGACTAGACCCTTAATAAACCCTAATGGATGATGTGTATACCATACACACACAGGACGCGTCACACGTTTGCCGAAGCTTTTTAAATTTCAAATAAAACAAAACATGCATGGCCCTGATTAATAGAGGGACATAAAGCGACATGGGAAATACTTTTATGCATCATTATCGTTAACCCCGATGTGCTCGCGGTATGCAGCTCTATTCTAGACTTATATGTTTTAATTTGCTCTAGAAAGCTGTAAATTGAAGTATTACTCTTGATTTGTTCGCTTGCTGCGAGTAATAAAGCCGAGTAAGTGCACTTAATACTACGCCGTTAACTACCTACGTTCATAAGGAATAATAAAACACTAAATTTAAAAGGAGATAAACACTATCAAATTAGAAGGAAGGAGGAATTAATATGATCATGAGCTTGCGCGTATTAGAAGTAATTAAATTTAACATCGCATTGATTGGAATTTTATTGGGCTGATTGTATTTAAGTCGAACGCAGAAGTACGATGACATATAGGTGTTAGTGGGGTGAGTTAATATTTTAAAGTAAAAAGTAAAAGTAAAAAAGTCTTTATTTAGAATATGCAAAAGGTTACAACATGTTTGTTCGGCAGCCTCCGCACTAGACTCAGGGCCTGTGTCGCGGAGACTAGAGATAGTTATAACAATAAGGGCTTAACATAAAAAATCTGAAATAATTTGTGTGCGTGTGTATGTGAGTGTGTGTGTGTGTGTGTGTGTGTGTGTGTGTGTGTGTGTAGTATGTGAGTATTAGTGCATTTAATTAGGTACAGGCTGAAAGAATATTTTCAGTTTCGTCGTGATTCAAACTCATTAGCCAGCGTTCAGTTTCTTTTTTCAGTTCTTTGCTTGTCAGATTTTTAATGTTTTTTATGTGTTTACATGATTTATTATAGATGTGCGAGTGGGCATAAGGTGGCAAACGCCTAGCAAAAGTTGATCTTATAGTGGGGATTGGTATTTTGTATCTGCGTTGTTTGACAAGGTTAACGAAATCTTTGGAAGAGACAGTAATTTTATGAATTGTGGTGCTTACTTTTGAAATGAATAATTGACGTACTCGTAAGACTTTGGCTGCTTTGTAAAGATCATTTGTAGGGAATCTACGAGGTTTGGATAACATGACCTTCAGCACTGCTCGCTGCGCAGTCTCCAGCTCACGCAGAGTGGTCTTAGCGACACCCCCCCATGCTAACATGCAGTACGTGAGGGCAGACTGGCAAAGAGCCTTGTAAACTAAAGTTAATATATATTTAGGTGCAGATTTACGTAAGGATTTTAAAATAAAAATAGTTTTCCGTATCTTACCAGCTAGCGAAGAGACATGTTCTTTAAAAGAAAGATTATTATCAATCGTAATACCAAGGTACTTAATCGTATCGGTGATATCTGTAGACGGGCAGTTGCAGTTAGGAGGTGGCGATAATAATATGTTTTGTGAGCATGAGTGTATCCTGAGCTTTTGCAACTCACTAGGACTAGAGATGCGTGTTTTATGGAAGGTGAGGTATTTTGTTTTTTTCACGTTTAGGGTCAGAAGATTTTTGCTTAACCAGAGAGCTATATTAGACATTCCTTTTACTTACGTAATTATAAGTTTGGACTGACAAAGTATAGTAATGTGATTTAAAAATTGTAAATATTATAATTGAGAATAATAAGTTGGATTAGTTTTATTGTTAACTTACTTAACGCGGATTAACGTCAGATTTGGCGAACATTCAAACCTCGTCAGAATTTTGAAGGCCTGATTTTTTTTTTTTAAATAAATTAGTAGGTATACAAAAAAGTAGAAGCCATTAAATATGGATTAAACACTAAATACTTGCTCTTTTATGCGATATCTGATTGGGTTTATATTACCAATAGTTTTTAATTTAAAAATAATGAAATGTAAAAATAATTTTAACAACGTCTGCTCTTGTCGAACCAATTAAGGCCGAGTTTAAATTGGTGCAGATTTAAAGTTTTATGGATTGTAAAGTGTCTTATCCTGTATTTAATCTGTTTTAATAGCTTTTCAAAGTATTCTAATGGCGGGTAATGTCTATTTTATGCCAAGCGAATAAGGCGATAACATAAAAAAAATCAAGATTGAATGTGATTTTAACGAGAGTTCCAAATTTAATTGAATAGCTTATTGCAATAGATAGTATCTAGATTTCTGTTTTTGTTTTCGTAGAAAACAACTCGCAATCTAAATTAATTCCCTGAGCGGTACAATTTAGGGATCTTTAAAAAGCGAGTCTTCCTGTTCCTTAAAGGGCCGGCAACGCACTTGTGATTCCCCAGGTTTTGCAGGTGTCCCTGGGCGACGGTGATTGCTTTCCATCAGGTGACCTGTCTACTCGTTTGCCCCCTCTTATATAAATTAAAATGCTTTAAACCATTTTCTTCTAATGCAGACAGTTTTAGTAAAAATAACAAGTTACAGATTTATTTTTGGATTTCGTTGTCACTCCTATTCTATTAACAGGAACACGTCAACGTTATGAAACTTGATGTATTTTCTCCAGCATAGTTTACGTTTACGAAGAAATATGAAGTCGTGACGTTAATTACGCATTCCTCTATGCGTACGCGCACCAAAAATGTTTGTTTATTTTAATGAGTGTTAAATCATAACTAATGTTTATCCTGTCCGTTTGATTGATTGTTGGTGGGATGACGTTAGAATGAACATTAAATGCCTAGTTGTGAAGGCCTCGGGTTATTATTTTGTATGTTAATGTTACAATTTATATCGGTAAGGGCCTTGAGCTATATATTTATAACAAAAAAAGATTATGTTGGGACTTATGGAAAGGGTTCATAAACAGTTCAATTGATACCTACTACAGTTATAACCCTTTAATTCTGATTAGTTGAAACATAAAAAAGAATACATTTTCTGTGTAAATTATTCAAAAAGTAACGAATTGACATTTTATTTTTAAAACATATAGTGATATATGTAAATTCAATGTTTGAAAACACGCTGACAATGATTCGAAGTTTATAACCTTTAGGTCTGAATGACTCCTCATTACTAAGTCGTCCAAATAAGCCTTCGTTGTTTTTGAATGATATACTTAGCCTAAAATCAACTAAAAGTTCCATAAATCATGAAGAAACCTAGGGAATCTTCACCAAATAATTGTGTTTATATCGTGACTCGGATTCTTTTACCGACCGATTTTTATTCTTATTTGTAGCAGTGGACGCCGGTCTCGACCGATAAAGTTTATTTAATAAGGCGACTAAACGCATAATTCCCAGCCGATAGTGTCACGGACACCGTGTTTAAGTGTAAACTGCTGTTCTTTTGTGATAAAATGTCACATTCTGATAATTTAGCACGAGAACACAGAACGGGTTCGGTGCCATCTTCGTATAAAATGAATTGTTTTACATTATTTAAAACGTAAAACATTGGTATTTTGTGTCGTTAAATAATCATTTCAATAGTTAGTTTTATGGTTCCGCGATATTTTTTATTTGTTTGCGATTACCCATATACCTTTTATATAATAACTACCGTGAGACTTAATCATTATTACACATAAACGGATAACTCACACACTTTCACACTTTTCACACTTTTTTATGTTGATCAAATCGACTTCTGTTTATACCTATTAGAAAAAAAAACTTACAGCAATTACAGTTTGAGTGATGTGATTTACATAAATATAAAATTTGTGATTTAACCTAGTACGAATAACATACCAAATAGCAATGTCAGAATTAAAATTCAATTCCAACGCAGAATCCTCCGATTACGAAGCATGTAATTTTTTATAACACTCGCTTATCGTTTCCTTTTGTTTAAAATCTACAAATTTACATGAAAAAATATACAAACGCAGATTTAAATGGATAAAGCAAACGGTTCAGTATCTTCGCTCGTATAAATAAAGCATTCCGACGCTCGAAAACGTCAAAGTTATGATAATTGTGATCATTTTGATAACTCAAGCGCGCTAAATGAGTTCTGTTGCGCCTTTTTAGTGGTTAATATAATATTTTGTATTTAAATTGCGTTGAATGAACACCTCTTCACAATCTCAGCACGGCAGGATGATAGGTAATGGACAACTTTATTACATGTTGACACGTTTTTAAAAATCCTGTTGCGCGGTTTGAGATTGTAAAAATAAACGTTATTTGTTTAGAGTTGAGTTCCGTACACGGAGAAACACGCTCTCGTTATTTAGTAATATGTAGAATCCCGTAGGGATTTTTCGTGTACCAAATTAGTTTTTCCAGCTCGGTTTATTAATACTCTCTTGCACTTCTTAATTGTTTTTATGGTTGATGAATTCAAAACAGGAAACTGTTGTACAACACAACAGAAATAATTAAAACAAAACACTGGTTACTTGCCTTCTAGTGTCGATTGTCGGACAGCTTCGAATCTATCCAAGATTAAATAGTCATGAAATCGGTCACGGGTTACAGCGCTGCGGCATTCGACTAATCCATACGACATCAGTGCTTCATGATCCATAATGATAATCCGCCGCCTGTGCACTGTGACGCATTCCATGACCAAGGATCTCAAATAGACCTGTAACTGTCGGACCATCTAATGCATTATTATCGTAATAAACTAATCCAGCGTATTGCATTGCTTCCTTCTCATATTTACAGCGTCTTTGCCTAGCTCGGTGAGATTAACATCAGAATTCATGAAAACTTCGTATTTTCTTGCACGTTCCGTTCTTTACAATTCACTAGGGAATTCTAATGAATACAGGTGCCAGACGACCGCCGGTGGCTAAAAACCTTGTTGAAGGTGTTAAACCAGCCCCGATAATTAGGTAATAAATATTTATAAACGGAGCACTGACATCTCATCACAGCGTTGCACGCCGCTCCCATATTATTTTTTTACCTCTCGGACGTCAAAGGACGTTTGTAACGAAACCTTTGCGAAAAAACCGACCACGAGAAGTTTACCAGCATTGAATTCAGACTTTCAAAGGGTGCTAGTAGAGTCCTGTTTTAAGTATATGGAATTTCGCTTCGGTTTTCATACTTTAGATGCGATGAGTGTGAATAATCAGGATGCTTATTGGCAACTACTGAGCAATTTAAGAATTGTGCGAATACATTTCGATAAAGAACTTCTTCAAGTATTTTGGACGGTAAATAAAAGGTAAGCCTAAATATTCTAAATTCAAAGCATTATAACGTTGAAATTTGTTCACTCGTTGATATATTTCACGCAAACAAAATCGGTAACTTTTTCTAAATATTAAAATAAAACCTAATATCATGAAAGCAATATCTCTAGAGACAAGTTCCAACAAGGGGGCGATTTAAATAATACAGGTGCCGTTATTACAGTTTAATTCCGACACACGGAAAAATATTATTTCCCCCTTTTTTATTGAACTGAAACCGATGTCACAGGGAAACGAACTAAAATGTCTCATTTTATTGACTCGAGAAATTTGGCAAAAAGAATGAATGAGATATGGTTAACGAGTTGAAATATGTATAGATTACTCAAAGACAACACCAAACACTTATTTTAGCTATTGTCGATGGACAAATTTCAAGTTGAAAAGTACACCTATACATATAACAAACAGTAAACATTAAGACCACCATTATAGCATGAGAAATCTTGTTTTGAGATTAATACATATTCACAAGATCAACCAATTCGTGTGAGATCAAAAATTCCTCATTAAGTAGATTAAAACATTTAATGAGCATAGGAACCGTACCTTTCCATTCGAATTAGTGATCATTAAAGTTAAACAATAAAAGTCCTAATAAATTAAGCAGACATTGAATAACAAGTTACTTGTAAGGCGTTCTTCCTTCGAATGATAAAGCGATACGACAAAATAACACAGAGATTTGATCGTTTATTTGAAGAGCTACGTAAGCGAATGCAATAAAAAGTCACAGTAATATTTTCCCCGTGCTTGAATAAAAGTCAAATGAAAAAACCATATACAAAGTAATGTTAAATTACTTCACTAGTATAAAAATTGTACTACCATGCCTGACGCTCTACCTCTAGTTCAATTTAGGCCTAGTTTATATCATCATCTTCAGCCTATATAATATATCCCACTGTTTGGCGTAATCCTCCCCTCAAAGAGACTGCCTAGGCTATAGGTACCACGCGGGCCCAGTGTGGATATATTTGTATAATATAGCAAAAATAAAATGCATAAGTCCAGAAAGTAAAAGTATGCTTTCAATTTAAACACATCAACTGGAAAGCAGGCTTTAGGTCAAACCTTTGACGAGCACCACATCGGTGCATTAAACAATTTTATTGCTTGAAACATTCTCGATCGAATAGCGTATTTCGAATTTCCAGAAATAGTTTTGTTTCTCCGACTGATACATTCGAGCATTTGGCCGTGGTTTATCTTTGTTTTTGTCTTTTTATGGCTAGACAATCAAACATTTGACAAGAAGCAATTGCTTGCCAAACAGCAATTAATTTTCAGCCGACTAAAACATACTGTTTTTTCAGCAGATTAATGGACAGAAATAAAATCTGAACGAAGTGCGCGCAGATATCATAGGTACCTAAATATCGCTAAAGATTTAATTTTTTATATGCTAAGTATTTTTTGGACCACTATGTACGGTCAAGTGCAAAAATAAGTATTGATAGGAACTTCTCAAAAATATGCCCCACGACCTTATTACGCCGGTGTAAGAGCGTATGGTACTTATTTTTGAATCTTTGTCTAGATACATATTATTACACTTGACTGTACCTAAATATTCATTTTAAATACAAGCGGTCAGTAGATTTGTAAACTAACTTACCTAAACGTTACATACTGTTTTTTCGTTTCAGCAAAATAACTAACTTAAATTTCGCCCGCTTTAAATCTTAAGCGAGAATTACTTAAATACTACCTAGGTACTTAAGCAATAAAATAAGGTTTACTACGACACAGAACTTCAATAAATAAAAGCCTGTTGTAACGATAGCCATCGGCAACATCCCAAACTCAAAACAAAAGCAATCAACTGTAAACGTGCCCGATAAAACCTCATCAAACGGTTTCATGTTGAGAATTTTTAATTTCAAACGATGACAAGCTTTGAAAACTTCCGACTATATAATACGATTGTTGGTACCAGCTGGAATTTAGACGTAAACTTAGATAAAACATTTCAAAATCCTTATATCATGAATGAGCAGACAAAATAAAAAGTAACTAAAGACGAATCTCCGCAAGAGGTAGAGGGAGGCCGGTTTGAACTACGCCTCGCGCGTGTTCTTACGGTTGCACACGCACAAATGAAACTAAACAATTCTAAACAAACTTGTTGAATAATGCACATGCACACAAGGCGAGGCGTAGTCACATTATGTGTATTAGCATAAACCTTGTTCAGTAAGTAATTTGCCTGCTTGTTGACAAAAACAGAACTGAACCCTTGATGCCGTAACATCTGACCAAGTTCACTCTGTGGCGTCATAAAACTGTCCAATTATTTCCGCTTCGCTCTTATCAACTCCATCTTGCATCAATCTACTCGTTTCTGACAAATTTACGACAATGAGACTTGGCATGATAAACAATAAATAAATATTCGTTTTACTACCCACAAGTTCTTGTTATCTAACTGTCACAAATTCTATCTTAACCATTTTCTGTATCCGTTTTTCGATACAAAATTAGTTTAAATCATACTTAACTAATTTTTAAAGTTACTTACTCAAATGAAGAAAATCTCAATCTTATAATGTCGTAAAATTTATAGTATAATTAGCTATCTTGAGATGAGAACAAATTATTTCATTTCAAATAGTGGAATTACGTCTGCATTAACGACTATAATATATTTAACTACAAAATTTGCATTTTTTCATGAAACTATGTAAGCTTTTCAATTTCTCTTTCGTCATTTATATTATTCCATTGAAGGGTAAAATGTAAAGCTAATTACAGTCATGTTCACCTAACAAACGGCTTCACACGAACAAAGTTACAAAACCCGTTTTCATTCCAAAACCATTTCAACGAGGAAGTAACTAAAACAATAAGAGCTACAATGTCATAAAACGAATTTAACAAGGCACCTAATTAAAATATACGTTGTAAATGACCGTAGCGAGATAGCATTATAAAGATGCCAAGAAAAGAGCTGTAAACAGTCTTAGTTAGTGATCGGCATTCACTAGCTACTATACAAATCAAGCGGCGATCAAACAATGCCTTTGAAGCCGACAAACCTAATTGAGCGAACATCATTCGCAATATAATTTTACTAGTTTACACGGCTTGTTTTGGTCGGATAAAGATAACAAGGGATTTGATTAAATATTTAGTTATTTTTGGCGTGATTTAGTGTTATTGAAAATAAATAAGTCAACGGGTTTAGGGAAGAAAACCACTGGAACAAAGGGTGAAAAGCAGGCTTAGTAAATATCTCATCAACAAATCCAGTTTAATATTCTGGTTTTTTGCACATGTACCTACCTAAATGTAATGTCTTTACGTCTAGTTTGAAAATCTTTTCATTGAGTCACTAAATAGATAATAAAGTGGTGACGTCACGTCACGAAAACTTTTCCAATGCCCTCCTATCCAGTTGATCATTAAAATTCGAAACCTTGAACTATTGTCTAAATCAAAATGCCCAACTTTGTAGACACCGGACTGTTTAAGATCACTTTGCGCCGGTCTAATCCGTTCTGTCAAAGTTACAGACGGGGTTGGCTATAGGCTATTCTCATTCATCACAGCGGTGATTGTTCGAATAGTTTTGCCTTGTTTAGATATTGTGATCTATCAGTCACTTTGTAGCTATGAAATATGCTGTTGTCGGTTGTTTTATAGCTTACTAGCCGTTGCTCGCGACTTTGCTGAGAATTCGGATACAAGTTTCTGGGATAAAAACTATTCTTTGCCCTTTCGCGGGTCTCAAACTATCTCCATACCAAATTTTAATACGATTGGTTGAGTAGTTAACGCGTGAAAGCATAACAAAGCTCACATTCGTTTTAATAATATTAGTTACCTACTAGCTTCTGCCCGCGACTTCGTCTGCGTAGATTTGTACATAAAAACCTTTCTCTTGAATCACTCTATCTATTAAGAAAAACCGCATCAAAATCCGTTGTGTAGTTTTGAAGATATAAGCATACATAGGGACATAGGGGCATAGGGACTGTCACACTGCAAACAAAGTTCGCATTCCGACAAATTAAAGCTTCGCGCCACAACCTAAACGACGTATCTCCAGCCGAACTAAACAGACAGTTCGGTCGATCGTCAATAGATGGCGCTGTTTTTAAATCAGGATACTAATTCAACGTACGCACACTAAAGGGCGCCTAGGTCGCTCTCTGCGTAAATAATATATATTATTTAATTAATACACACACTTGAAACTATTTATTTATTTAATTAATACTAACACCTACATTATTTATTTCTTTATTTCATACACTCAGCAACACGTATCAAAAAGCTCACCTGTTCACCTCTACACGATCGGCTCTGGTTGGTCGATTCAAATTTTGACAGGACATATTCCGCCCTAAGGCGGAGCTTCTTCAAAATTTGAAAGAACCGCTAGTCCTGGATAAAACCAGCTGTTCTATCCAAAATCGGTCATTCTGAATCGACTGCAACCTGCCCAGCTCCTACTGGTAAGCTCTCTCTGAACATTTTTATCTTTAAACTGTGTTTTGCTCTGACTGTGTATTTATTTAAATGATTTTAATAAATCATTTAAATTCTTAAATCTAACTCTGTTACTCTGACAAAGAGACTCTTGCAAATTCCCCTCGCTGTTGGAATTGCTCATGTAATTTTAAATGTAACGTTCTCTTTTGCTGTTAATTTAGATTCAAACTCTACTAGATGTTAGCTTAGTACTTTGGGTTTAAATCGTAACGGTCGTGCCGACCGTTGGAATTCAAACCCACGACTCAATTTAAATTCAGTTTGCTCATTTTCAATTGCTTACAATTGTATAAGTTTAACTTCTCTTGCTTTTGCCTGCCTGTAACTCCGTATGCCTAGCTCTGCACTTTAGCTCCCTCGGGATAAATTCCCTTCGCACCGCAGGGCCTGGCAGGACGCTACCTAACTGGACTCGATCTCACACCAGCATTCTTGCAGGGCAACTACCGCACCCCGCGGAAATAACACAGCTACGCTCTGTCACTGCATCCCTCCGAAACATCACCAAGCTATGCTAAATCCTGCACTCGCTGAATAGCCTACAGCTCTGGCTCAGCCTTGCACCAGCTGAATAAGCAAGAACTCTCTCACCACCATTGCTGGCAGCTGACCGCTCCGTTGGGAGAAAGAGCATCGAGCCACGACTACTCTGCTGACTCCACCGAGCGCGCCTGCCGCCCATCTCCAGTTCTTCGGCTCAGAGGATTCCCGAGGGAAGTGGAGGCCAAAATAGCGCAGAAAACTTAACCGTAATTTAGTACTTCAAAAAGATCCGAATCTCATCCTGAGACAATTCGCTCTCCGACCTTAACTTATTTTTATTGTCGCGATAGGTCCGTTTTTGTTTCTTATAAATAAATATAGTAATCTTAATTCTTGTTTTTCTTCAACAAAAACCCTACTAGGCCTACACTGTGACAGGACATAGGGACAAAGAAAGCGACTTTGTTTTATACCATGTAATGATAATAAATGCTTATTCGCTGACATCAGCATCAAATACCTATTTATAGACTGACCGCTTTAAATGAGTCCTCGTCCGCGCGGTGCAGGGGCGCGGGGTGGGACGACAAAGGGGGCCGAGAGAGGTGCGGGTGACAGGCGCACTATCCGCGCATTACTCACACGGCGCAGTTTGTACAACCGATACGCAAAAGTCTATAAGGAAGGAGGAGGTTCTGAGACACGGAACCCCAGAAATGAGCCAACTTACCTGATAATTTTAAGATGTAAATTACTCAAGCGAATGTCACAAAACCCTACAATTTGTTTTATAGTCGGATACGGGTAGAATCAGAAGCATCAGTGGGTTAAACATTCAAAAAATTCTAATGACGCTTATTTATGGTCATCACACCGGCTATTTATGGGCAAACATTAATCATGGACAACACGCTTCTAATTAAACTATATGAGGGCAATTAAAAAGGTACTGAGTATTTTTGTACAAAAGGTTGCTGTATTTTGGTCGGCGAGTGTTGGACATTTGGACCGAGCCGGTGCCCCTGCTGTTTCAATTAAAGCACTGACAATACTTGGGATGCCTGAGCGCCGGTGCCCAAAACACCGCGGCCGGACTGTATTTGGAGTAACTGATGTTGATACTTGCTTCACGAAATGTGATCATTGAGTCACTTTTTATCATAAGAACGCCAATTTAAAATATGACGTGTATGTTTGACGTGATTATGTTAGAGGGATGACTAGGGTTTTAGTTTGTGCGTTTGCGGCAATTGGTTTTTCGAAAATGGTTTTAGCGATTTAGAAGATGAAAAGTTTTGTCTTCCGTGTAGATAGAGTCGGATAGATAATAATATAATATTTGTACATCATTATTATGGTAAAGCAAGATTGGACATCAATACACTGTAACATCAGTTTTACCTTTGTATATGTAAATAAAATGATCTTATCTTATCTTATGATCTAGATAAGTTCTAAAGCGAAAAAATATTTCCATGAAAATATTTTTTTTTTGTTTGTTTTTTAACCGCTATGTTCTAATGACAGTGGCCTAATTACTCAGAAAGAAAATTGAAAACAAAGAACCAAATCACTACACTACTGTACAAAATGTAAAATTGTATCTGATTAACACGAGTAATTTATTTCCATTTGAGCTACGTGACTAATCATTCGATTATACGGAAATTTAATTTTAAATATTCCAACGATCAAAACTATTCAGTCAAAGCATCTTGTTATGAAACTCACAATTGATACATGTTCCGACAGAGCACTGATAGCATCTAATCCAGATTCCTCCCACATTTAATTGATTATTTCATAAAGAAATACAACTCATCCTACTTGACGGCCCGCAGCATTAAACAGAAAAATTGAGCCAAACAATCCCATCGTTCCCAAGTCAAAGTACGCTTCAATATCGTGTGATCAATTCGGCCGAGCTAAGCAGATTACTTTACTCATACAAAACAAGTAGAAAAATCGGGCTTATCCGACATGTTCATACGAAGATATTTCTCAATGAACAACAGAGTGACAATGTGACTTTTTGTGCACAAACAGTTATAAAGCTTGATAGTAACAAGGCTACTTTGAACTCTACACGGCTATTTTATTGAATCAGGCGTTACTTTGCGGAGGTCCATTTCAATGAACATAAAAATGTTACCTTGCTACTCCGCTAAAAATTTTATGTTCATTCTACACGGCTACTTTTTATCCTACACGACTAACTTTTTATCCTACGCGACTAACTTTTTATCCTACACGGCTACTTTTTATTCTACACGACTAACTTTTTATCCTACACGGCTACTTTTTATCCTACACGGCTACTTTTTATCCTACAAACTTTCAACAGAACAGGGTGTTATAGTCGTGACCAAAAGCTATTTAATGATTAACTTCCATTCAAAAACTAAATCACACATCGAAATTATCGTTTGGCTAGCAATTGTTTCGAAAGTCATTTAAAACAATCAATAGACAACAAAGGCCCATAACGATATCATTGTGAACTTGTTTATTGCTTTCAAAAACTAATAATGCGCATTATACGATGAACAGTCGCTTCAAATCTTTTTTAGGAGCACTTTTAAGGCTCGAGTTTCACAAGCAAAGAATAAAATTGTCGATTGTACTAGATTAACGAAGCATATCATTACGTTTAATGAATCGAGCTCTACCTTATCTGATGGACGTCACTCTTAAATCTATTACGTACGAAATAGGCGACTTGAGCAGTCATACGTCCACATGTGGACTTAATTGTACTTATTATACTTGTTTAACGGTAACATTGACCGTTAGAAATTAGCGACTATCAGAGGAAGAAAAAAAAATCGATTATAATTTTGAAGACGCTCCCTCTTGTACTGAGAGCAGGCTTGTGCCCAGCAGTGGGGGGTTGTGGGAGATGGGTGGTCAGTGGATAGATTAAGTTACAATTGTTCTCTAGGTCTTTTAAACTATATATATTGTCACTGTTTTTTTACACTTTGGCAGCTCTGCTGTAAAACAACACATCAATAAAAACCATTTAAATGAAGTTAAAAATTTAAAAGTAATATGGAGTTTTTTCTTTAGAAAATATTCAACTACCACAATCAAACGAGTTATATATTTTCCCACAAATCATTTACATTGGCGGTGCCTTAACTAGATCAAGCTGCTTATCTATAATCACCTCATCGGTTGTTTTATCGGTGCGGTAATCGGAGAAGGCTGTAAATAATAATTTTAAAACAATAAAATTATTTTAAGTATTTTAATACTGATTTACATTAAGAACCCGATATGGTTTTCAAACGTCACATAAAATATACTCACCTGTGTAGGTACACAGGTACCTAACCTAGGTACATAAATTTTGCTAAAATGAGTTCCTTAAGGGGGTTGCTCTTCCACACAAATTTTTCGTGCAGCTGCATTTGCTCCACAGGCTTAATTTCAATGCGGTTTTTTGAGGATAGTTATACATACATCCACAAATCACGTCTTTATCCCTTACGAGGATAGTTAGTTATGGATAATTAACATACTACCTAAATTGCAGTAGTATATTGACTACAGTACCATCTAACGGGACTTTTACAATGAGCTAACGCGAGCATCCGCCTTAAGCAACATTTGTATTGACTACGGATTTAATATCCAACTACTGAGCTACAACATTTTATACTTACAATAGTAGTGTCGATACTTTGTTTCCCAAGAACGTGGAACGTATACCATACAAATAATATTTTATCCGCGATTTGACTTTCTAGTACTTAGTCAACTAAGTCACCAAGTTTTTTCATTGTTGAAGCTAAATTTTTATTTCCAGCCTTATTTATCCCGTGTCAGATACATTTTATAACACAACGAAGGCGGTCGCGGCGCGTCACCGCTCGCTGTGTCCCGGGCTTTATCTAGACATCTACATGGACACTACAAGACGTAAAAGACTACCGACGTACATAAAGCATTGCTCTATTGTAACCGGTGTACCTCTGCCTTATTAAATTTGTACAAGGTTTTAGCACATATATGAAGGTAATTGCCGTTGTGAGTAGCTATTTAATTAGAAAAAAAATACTGCTATTATTGTAAAAGACAGGCCATTGCATTTTTGTTTATGCAAGCGAAAACGGAAAAACGCGTTTTTTCAGCGATATAATCTAGCGAGATCAATTTTGCCCTACAAAATACATTGAAATATTTCTCGTATATAACTTATACATAATTACATTATTATTCATATTACATAACAACACATATTACATTTTACACCGTATCGGTACTATTCTTAAGTATATTGTATTTATTGCATATATTGTATATCTACGTGTATCGAATGTGTGTAAATAAATGTTTCTCTCTCTCTCTCCCTCTCCCCCCCCCCCCCTCTCTCAATCTCTCTCTCTCTTTAACAGTATTTTTACGCATTTTAGAACAAAATAAATCACTCAATAAATTCACTTTTTAAGTGCAAAAATAATCGGATTTTAAAATGAAATCATTGTTTGACCTCGTCTTTTTTGTGCGTTTTTTTTTGACGTGACTGACTAAAAAGAACGTAGCTCCAATTAAATACCAACAACACCTACGCCTCAAAACGAGGGCACTTAAAACAGAACCGATTATTGATTAATAGCCTACCCTTGACTCTGCCCGAGCCATTTTATTTTCTAAAAATACCACGAACCAATTTCAAGTTTTGATTTGTTGTTCACCTATTATACTTTAATAAAGTTTTGAACTTTTAGAATGGAAGTTCCTTAAAGTTGGGACTCAGCTTGTTACTTAAGACAATTTACGACCTCAGGAACTTAAGAAAAAGTTCAAGGCACCTGTTCTGTCCATTTAGCAGTGGTGATACCGAACGTAATAAAAACAGGCTTTTAGCTACAAGTTTTTAAAATTTTGAGTTTTTTCTAAGAATAACCAAACTTTATACTTCATTCTTTTAATTTACATAAGAACTTTAAGAACAAACCAAAATTTACAACCTAGAAAGTTTTGGAGAATTACTAAGAGGAATTGATACGTTTTTAAGAAAAGGGGTGATTATAACAAACTTACCAGTTATCTGGGGTTCTCTCGATTGTTTGGTCAAAATTAATAAATGCGTTACTCATTTTCTTCCCCGGGGACTTTCCTATTCCAAACTTTTGGCACCATTTCTCTAGTCAACATTAATATACTAACCGGCATCTTTGAACAAAATACGCTTGTTCTCAATACTACTCTCACAAAATATTTACTTGTAAAAGAATTACGGTCTTTAGCCGATCTGATAACGCTGTGTACCGATGACAAACGGACGGGTCGACTAACTGATGTGGGTCCCACCGAATTTATGTCAACGGCAACTATTTGATTACATTAAAAGAAAAATTCAAGTCAGTAGTGTTTAATGTGTCTTGATGCCACAGAATTGATTGTCCACCGGAAGGATTTTAAGTTATTTACGTGTGTAATTCCTTTAATAGTAGGTGAATATCAAATCAGGTGTTCAGTTTCTTTCGCGACATTGAATTAAGAATCTATTTCATTTTGTTACTTATTTCTTTATAGACACTTTAGTCTTCTAATACTGTATAATACAAGGCTTTTTAAAACACTAAACACCGAAATAATAGCGATCATTATACTAAATCGAACAAAATAGCGTCTCTGTGTACAAGAAAGCATTTCAGTCACGATCGCTCCTCCACTTAATCTTAAATCGATACTTCTAAAGTAAAAGTAATAGACCAAAATCGGGTAATAATTTCACCGTCTTATCCCTGTCCACTTTACTTAATTCGACATTAGACATTATTACCTATAACCGAAGCGACACGGCGCCAAGATGATTTCAAATTATCTCGTCCATAATCTCAAAAATATCGGATGACAAAGAATGGACTGTTTATTACAAAATAACGATCTAACGGCGGCTATGAGAGAGGACACCCGAAAATAAAACGATAGCCGATAGCTAACTAGACGACGTATAAAATAACAGTCAAAAAAAGCTTCGAGATTAGAATCGAAAAGTATTTTATGTTGAGGAAACGACGATAGCGTGTGTTTAAAGGTTAACGATTCCTATCAATTAGGGTTATGGGTGGACTCGACAGTTCTGTCGGCGGGACCCCCACTGTGCGAGGATTCGCACCTGTCCCTTTTGGTTTAGTTTTTCACATCAGGCGGCACCCAGGAAAGAATACAGGTGCAAACCGATGCATGGATCCTATACTATGTAGGGTTACCATTCTAAAATAAAATATATTTTTAAACGGACACATTTGCTACCGAATATGTACGGAATCCTTGGGGTGGGAATCCAACTTGCATTTGGCTGGTTTTTTTTATTTTAAAAGAACGAAAAATCTTACTGTATTGCTTTAGAAAGATTCTGCTTTTTTGTACTTGCTTTGATTTAGAAACTTTTACATTAAATGTTGTTAAATTAAGCTTCCTAAATAAACATGAAACTAAAGTTTATTGAGACCAACCGTGAATTTATGTTAGTTGAACGATTGGAAGATAGGTCCTAAAAATTAGGGACGCAACAGTTAGGGAATATGAACTTTTTATAGACTTTAAATGCAAAGTAGAGGATTTATTTCCTTTTTCAGCTAACTTCGAAGTTTTAACTACAATGAATCTTACTTCATACTTCTTCGACAATTCACTAAGTGTATCGAAGCGTATTTATAGGACTTTCTGTGGCTTGAATATTCATTTTCAATTAACAAAATAGACTGTCCTGTTCAATTTAAAAGCCTGGCTACCTGATAACTTTTCCTTGTCATAACTGCATGTTAATTCATAGATATGTTAATTTTAACAAATGGAAGTAGTATCCTACTGAGATAGAGTGGAACAAATGGCTTTGACGATATTGCTTCCCAAAACCAATTCATAATGTTGACACGGCTGATTAATATTTTTTTCTTTTTTGTGAAGTTCCTTGGAACAGGTTTAGTTTACCGCTTTATGCGAATTATTTGTAATACTTCGTCATCTTATTGAATTAAATATAAGGAATTAAGCACTATTTTGAAGTTTATTTTTGTTTTTGAAATCATCTCAAAACTTTTCATTATTCAATCATATTAGTTTCATCTATTGTCGAATCTGCTCGGTTTCATAAACTAATAGTACTCAGTAGCACAAAATTTGGCCCTGTCTCCATACAAAATTACCTATATTGCATTTAAATTAGGGCCTTTTTTGCCGCTGAGTATAGACAAAATTATGAAATGCGTGAAGTGTTTGTAGGTGTAAATTTTATTTTCATTTAATAAGCTGCTAAGTTAATCAAAATTTTACTTGAAGTGCACGCGTTTGTAATCACGAAATAATTAAAATGCTTTCATAATGAAGTTTCCACTGCCACTATTCTATTAAAGAAACTTTAACAAAACTGCAACTCTAACGTAACTTTCTACAAATTTCTCGTAGAAACATGGATTTCATCTTACGTTGCAGTTCAATTGCAGCTTTATTTAAGTTTTGGGATCAAAATTGGTGTACGGTAAGGAATTCGATTCTATCTTTCGTCGGTGTCTTAATTTACGTAAACACTCAGACTTAGTGAAGTGACACTAAATAAGGGTTTTCCTCGGTGACGGTTACGTTTTCATTTGGTTCAAGATAATTGTATCTGGTTCACTTGGATAAAGAATTCAGGCCTCTTGAGTTCATTGGTAGATAATTGAGTCTTAGCCACAAGACTTTTGCACGAATATTGGCCAGTTTACGGCTCTAGATTTACGTTCCTATTCATAATAAACTAGCTATGTTAAAAACTTTTTGAAGCAAAATGTAAGTCAAGTTTGTGTCTCGAAAAGAGATGCACAAGTGACAGTTTTCGGTCGTTTTGCTATAGACCAAATACAATGGTTGTTTAGTTAATATGACCTTGTGATAGATTTATTAAGTCGCATAATTAATATTATAAAACGCGAATATGAGTTCGTTTGTTTGTTACGCTTTTACACGTCAACTACTCAACCAATATTGACTTCCTGCCAAGTTTCTTGCTGCGCATTCTTCTTGGCAGTGATGGTCTTTCCGAATGCGCTGGTAGTTTCAAACAAAGACAATACATGTAAATAAGCCCTTGGCGGCCTATTTGCAAAATAAAAGTTTTAATTTTGATTATTGATTTTTAATCGTGTTAAAATTTTACATGTAGATCGGTTTAAACTCAAGGAAGGACATACAATAGTATTTATCCCGGACAATTGTATAGTTTCCATGGGCACGCGATAAACGAATAATACCCAGACGAACAGCTATTAAAAGTATAAAAATAGAGCAATAATTAGATCAAAAATAAATAATGAAAACTAGAAAATGTTTTTTTTTCCATGACCACAGTAGTTTAATATCCGCTTTGGCGAACTTTCATCACATAACTTAATTGTAATATTCTCGAATGTAAACAAATTAAAAAGTTCATTTAAACTTTTTTCGCTGCCCACTCTGCTCGCCGCAAGTCCCACTTGCTACTTGCTAACTCAAACTTTGTTTCCCTACTCATAGTTCCATTGGTTAAGCCCCGTTAAGTTTCAAGCCGCAGTTAATTCTCTAGGTGTATTTAAATTTTATTTTAATCTTTAAATAAGGAAGGATCGAGAGTTAAAAGCAAAAATTTTACTTGTTTATGTTTATCTTTGCTGTTTTTAGAAAACATTTTACTGGAGCTTTTGTATTTTATTGAAACGGGCGGTCGTTAGCGGAGGTATATTTTAAAGAACAAAACACATTTATCTTGCTACTCCGCCAATCACGTGTAACAATGCGTTGGACCTGAGTAGCGGAGTAGCAATGTATTTTTAATGTTTATTAAAGCTTGGGTTCTGAAACTAATGAAGCTTTTTTTATTTGATTGATTAATTTACAAAGGAAAATATTTTCCATGTTACATACATACATATATTACGTCTTTACCCGCGTCCTTACGAGGTAGACATAGCCCAAGGTAACAAAACCCTAAGGCCATGTTATTCCGTGTTATCTTGAAACAATACGGATGTAATATGCATTATTTAAGCAGTCAGGCTGTGATTATGACTATGAAAATATCGAAGCATTATAGGAATTCGAAATATCTTAATAAATAACCGAAAGTTTATTGAAATTTGCAAGGAATTTATCATATCGAGAGCCCAAAGTAGCCTCCGGTTTATTAATAAAGTCGGGAAAATCTTGAAAATTGTTTCCTTATATTATAAAGTAGCATGCACTGAGCTGTATTGGTTGCGTTATTATAATGATACGAGTGTGTGCGTGTTTGTGTACATATAATGTGCGCAGGTGCGTGTAACAGAAGTATTTTCGTAGGCTTTACACTTTAGACTTTACAATACAGCATGTGCAGTTTCATTGTACATAATGTAAATTTTATTTAAAGTTAAGTCAAAAGTTGAAAAAATAAGTGCGTTTTCTTCATTTAAAGTAAAGTCAGTCCATTTTAAAATTGCCCCGAACAGCAACAATAAAACAAACCTTGTTCGGAAAATACGCCTGTCGTGCATCGGGTATAAAATACTTACGCTTCTTATTAGTTGTCATCTGTAACAGTACTTGTATGTTTTCAGATGCAGAGCTCTGGATGTTTCTCGATGCTCAAGCACATCTTGACTTTTACAACTTATAATTAACTGTATTCCGTTTTAGGAGTGAATAACATACGTACCCACGAACCCACACATACAAACACACAAACACACTCACAAATATCCACATATCATCCTTAGTATCACTACATAGTATAAAACAAAGTCGCTTTCTCTGTCCCTATGTCCCTATGTATGCTTATATCTTCAAAACTACACAACGGATTTTGATGCGGTTTTTTTTTATAGATAGAGTGATTAAAGAGGAAGGTTTTTATGTATAATTCTTAGCAGACGAAGTCGCGGGCAGAAGCTAGTCTTCAATAAAAAAGAAGACGCCGCCAGAAGTGTGCCAACCGGGCTAGGCTAACGCATCAGTCGTCACCAAGTAAATACATTAATATTATTATAACTATTTATCTATTCCCGTTAATTTCATCTAGTACAAATCCGTACAGACGCTTTGTTGGAATAACAAAGAAAAATATTCTAAAAAAGCGTTTATTTACGAGTTTATTTTTAAATCAGAATGGCCCGTGGGTGCAGTTTGAGCAGGAAACATTTCGGATTACAGCTGAGGGACGTATTAAATTTTGAAAAGCGACAAAGTTTCTCAGCTAAGATCGGAATAGTACTTTTTAACTCGTTAAAATTTCGCTCTCAAGCCGAATTTAGTGACTCTCTTAATGTTGCTGTTTTCACGAGTTTACCGGATTTTTTAGCATGTTTTTGGTAGCTATGACATAAAATTCACAGAAGTACAGGAGTAGAAAAATCCTATTCAGTTCAAAGTATTAAACTTAAAACTATCAAAGCATCAACAAACACGAAAATACAGTCGATTTCTGTTTAAAATCTAGACCAATTTAGCAAATGTCACAGAAGTCGACCAAGCGGATGGCCATTGCAGCACTGCGCCAAATCCGGTGTGTATCTGACAAAATCCGGGATCGGAACAGCCGGCAACAAGAACTAACAATTCACCTGTTTTAAGCTACTTTATCGTCGGTTGGTTTTTCAATTGTTTGATTTATTCTTTGCTTTTTGGTCACTATTTTGTTTATTTATTTTTGACGTAATATCAAGAGATAAATTATGATACGAATTTTCAGTCGCTAAAAAAAGTTTCTTACAATTTTTAGCACATCAACTTGAGTTTTTTTTTGTCACAATTACGTTAATTCTACACTTGACATTAATACGTTTATGAACACAAATCTTCTTACAAATCTTTATTTTTAAATAATTAATTTCATGCATCGTTAACTTATTCTTCATGCGATCATTTTTAGTAAGAGTTTTATGCTAATTCTAGATACGAAATGCCGTCACCATCCAAGCTTTTCACAATGGTCAAAAATCTTAGGAACCATGTTATAGGCGATGCGGCTAGCAACCCATCACTATTTTGATTCCCCTTTCAGCCTATACGCCCACGATCATACTAAACGTGATCTATGTATTGTTACCTTAGGCTCTGTCTACCCCGTAAGGGATAAAGACGTGATGTATGTATCCGAGCTAAATCTTATTCCATTTACTTGGGGTCGGCCGTCTTTGCGGCATTTCCACTTCTGTGTATGCGTATGAGTGTGCTGTGCTAGCGTCCAGTTTTACAGTGATACGAAAATGCCATCGATATTTGAAAATTCACTTTAAAGCAACATTTTAATACAAAGCTTTATTCCCAAATAAGCTATTATTAAGTTAATTCCCAGTATTGTCGACCGTGTCACTCTGTGGACAGCCGTCGGCCCCGAACGGGAAATAGAAGCGATTTTATGCTTATTCCTGGAACAACGGGTGAATTATTTGGAACTTGTTTATAAATGTAGTTGATAAACTTTTGCGGAAAATTTTGGATTGTTTCAAATTGAAAATTTTTTCATCTGGGTCAAACTGAAGTGTTACTTGTATCTAATTTTAATCAGATACCCTACGTAGATCTTCTACGTAAGTGGTTTTTTTATGAGACAGGGTGATACATCTTCGGCCTCATCTGCACTTACCATCAGGAGAGATAGAGGTCAATCGCTGGTCAGTTTATAATAAATAAAATACATGAGCAAAGTGGGTCACTTGAAGGTAAGTAAGCAGCTTAACCCATAGATACAACACATAAATTGTAGATGCGTTGCCTGCCTAGAGGGCTAAGATGGAATACCTCATATACTGCAAGTCGATCTAGGTTTAACTAGCTATTTCAATACTGATCCGTGATATAGATATGATGAGGGTTTAACTTCATCCCCAAGTTACTTTTAAACGTGTAACTTCCTCTAAAAACACAACAAAACTTTTTACTCCCATAAACAAGGAATAAGCCCTATAAACAACAGGACGTACATTTTAACTGGATTACTTCAAAATATCCGCACATTTAAACTGTTCGCAGTTTACTCCAATATCCGGCGCAGGCGCCGCGGCTGGTCGCTTCCGTTGGCAAATGCTACGTTTGTTCGGACCGGTTTATTATCACACACTCACTAACATTCACAAACTCATCATTTCATAAACCTTTAACATCTGCTAATACACCCACTGGCTTTAATTGTCGAGCCACGATAGAACTTTGTTGCAAAATGTCAACGTCAAAATATTGTTGAAATTTGTTTGGTGACATGGCGTTACATTATAATTTTATTTTTATGATTTGTTTCTTTTTGGACCTGATCAAGTTGATTACGTATTCGGTTTAATGCTAGGCTGTTCTTCGACGCAAAAGTACAATGTCGTGAATGAATAAATAAATGGTTCCTGTTGAAACCTCACTTTTATACTATTTATAGGATTTCGAATACAATTTATACAGACACGGTGAACTAG
This sequence comes from Pandemis corylana, assembly GCA_949127965.1. Classification (NCBI taxonomy): domain Eukaryota; kingdom Metazoa; phylum Arthropoda; class Insecta; order Lepidoptera; family Tortricidae; genus Pandemis; species Pandemis corylana. Next base: position 6,391,418 of record OX421860.1, read on the forward strand.
ACAAGTAAAATTGACTTGGCAATCTTATAAGTTGTGAGCCCAAATTACCAACCATAGGATGATGGTGGCTATCGAAGCAGAGGCTGCGCAAAGAGGAGATGGCGGGACGACTTGGATCCATATCGAAAGGGTGGCAGAGCATGCTCTAGACAGGGACGAGTGGCAGAAAGAAGGGGAGGCCTTTGCTCAGTAGGCTATTAAAAAAATCTTATGAGTACAAAGGTATCCAGGCCAAGGAAGGAAGCCAGGGATTGTATCAAACCAAACGATAGCAAAGGACGATTATTTCTTAATAAAATTTGATTGTGTCACTTTATTTGGCAAATTCTCAGATCTCTTGAAAAAAAAATCTAAGTAAACTTAACCTACATAATAAAAAATACGCAATAGAGTTTTCGATTCCAAAATTACATAATTGTGATTGATATCGCAAAATACCCTTACAATTTCATTAATTTGAATGGATTCTCAATCGCAACAATAAACTTTAAGTAGAATGCAAACATCAAACCTATATTCACGGTCGAAATCCGTGGCTGTAGCCACTACAGTAGCATTTTAAAGAATGTTGCATTTTCCTTTGAAAATCGTCAAAACCGTAAGACCACCACCGACCGGAAGTAGCGTCTTTGCCCGGATATTGAAGGGTAAACTGCGACCGTCCCCTGAAGCCTTGAATGCAACCTTTATTCATACACCCTGTATATTTATCGATAGTAATCTCAGTCGCCGCAAACCATATAAAGTTACTGAAGTTTATTCATGAATATCGGAATCAAACAAGCTTTGTCGTTCAATAACTTTGAGAGAGTTATAACTTGGGTACGAAAGAATATTTATCTCTATTTAGTTAAATCTAAAATCACTATGATAAAATACACATTTGTGTTAGTGCTAAAATAATAATAGAGTGACGGACTTTATTTGACACAAAGTCATATTAAATTGAATACAATATAGAATTTATTTTGAATTAGGTTGTGAAAAGTAATGTTATTTTTACTGGTGGTAAAACGAAGATATGATTATATGTTTTTTTAATTTGGTTGCAACTTAACAGTACGAATTCAACTTGCACTTATTTCGGCTTTTTTTTGGCGTTATTAATTTTTTACACTTAACTACTATCATAAACCTCAGGTACACCAATTTGCTATTACATCAAACTAGATAACTGAGCGAGCTAGGTAGAAACACAAAAAGATAGAAAGAGAGGCACACTCGCAGACTTTATTTGCACCAACTGTACAGTCGCCAACATTCCCTTCGCCGTGATATTCGGACGTTACTCTGACGTCACGTGCATCTGATCCGGGCCCGCCCTGGCCCATTTATCATCGGGACAGTCTACGTGGACCTGTTCTGCCTACGTTCTGCAAAACAATATTAAAATAAATCTCTTTAGAAATTAACTTAAGGTCACTTGCACGAAGGGTTCAAACCTGTAGGCTTATTACCTAACTCGCTCGCAATCGCCATCGTGTTCATTTTGACAGTTCATGTATGGGCTGACAATTGGCATCGGAATCAGCTAGCTGTCACATTCATACAAGAACTGTCAAAATGAACACGATGGCGATTGCGAGCGAGTTAGGTAATAAGCCTACTGGTTTAAGTCGACTAGTTAATCATTTAAGCTTGTGTGCTGGAAAAACTATTATCTTGCTTTAGTAGTGTCAATCTGTATGGAACTGTCAAACTGTAAGCCAGCTCTAGCTACTAAATCGATGTTTGATTTTTGTGCAAGTGGCCTTATGGTTCAGAATTTCCAACGATCCGAAAATTTGGGATCGAGTATTGTAGTAAATATTCGTTAAACATTTAATACGAGCTCTTGCTACAAAAATATATTTCTTTGAATTTCACAGGCGGGTATTGAAAATGTTCAAGTAAATTTAATTTATTCGAATAGAACGATAAAAGAAAATATCTATCATCCACCAAATTTTTGATAGCAGAAGCGTAAAATTGTTGTTTCTTTCGAAAACATTGTTAGTATTCAAATTATTCCTCCTACGCCATTCCATTTATCAACCGGATGTATAAATCAAGTCTTGGAGAGATCAATCAAAATTAAAACCGTAAAAAGTAACGCCTGACTGCAAAAACTTAAACGCCCTTTGCTTAATTATGATGTAATACTACCCGACACAGTAGTTCAGAGTCAAATTTCCTCGCCCGCGGAGCTGTTAAAATGTGGTTCGTAAATGGGCGGAGTTTAAGGGTAATTTAATTTTAGCACGGCAAAGATGCAAGGTAATTCTAAGATTTGGAATGAAAAAAGAAGGAGGATGGAACACACAGTAGTACGATTAGGTTGTCAAGGTAAACAAAAAAGTCAAGCACCCGTATTAGCAAAAAGATGCGACTTTAATATTGTCCTCAAGTGAGAAGTTTCTCAGATGAAAGGCGAATTAATATTTCTTGTCGCAATTTGGTTGCTTACGAACAAAGTCGTAACAAAATTTAATCGTGCCTAAAGTTTAGTTTAATGTTTGCGTTTGACATAACGTTCTGCTGTAATATTATTATATCGAAACATCTCGGTGATCACTCAAGACTAATTTGCAAATTTGTCAGATTAGTAGGTACTCTAGAGCTTCGCGACTAATACAGAGGGAAGACTTCTAAAGGAACAATTTTATGATCAAAGCCGGTTCAGTATGAAAAGGTTTTCTAAAATTAATTAATACGGCGTCTTCCTAGTACCTTTTTGTAACTCAATTTGCGAAATTACTTCGGTACCTTTACATCATCAAATTAGATTTTTTTATGCTCTACTATGTTTGAAATGGATAATTACTAACACGGATACTTGAGTCTCCGAGTTATCTTGTGCGGCAAGAAAATAATACTCTACAGAAAATAATATTGCTATTTTTTAGTCACATTTTTGTTTCACAAAAACAACGTTATTATTATCTCAGTCTTGTTACAGCGTTCTCAGCTCCTAAATACACAGAAGCAGACAATGTCTCAAAAAACATTACTATAACAAGTTTACAAAGCATCTTTGTAGAGAAAGCAAAGATAAAGCCAAGAAAAGCGTGTAAAAAATGACGAACAAGTCAATTACATGTGAACCCAGTATCCCTCGGGAACGGATAATTGATGTACGGACGCTGACAAGACTTTTTTCGATAAGCGGAATGACCAGAGTTAATTTGGTGATTAATACTTTTTTTGTATCTAGAACTAGATATAGGCTATCTAAGATCATTTCATCAATCAATGTGACCAATCCATTAGTTCGACTGTCTTGAAATTAAGTAATTAATGATAATGTAATTTGGACATCAAATCTTTTTAATGCTAAAACTTTTGTCTCACATGATGATAACCAGATTTTTTACTTTATTTGTTGTTGTGCCTAGTTATTTACTTTTATATAAACTTTATATTTGCTATCTCTCTTTCTCTTTAGTATACATAAATAAATAAATAAATATTAGCGAACAATTCACACAAACTGACCTAGTCCCAAAGTAAGCGTTAGTAAGGCTTGTGTTATGGGTACTAGACAGCGGTATACATACTTATATAGATATAAACATCCATGACTCAAGAATGAATATCCCTATACATATAGCTACAAATATAAATACTCTTGCACTGTAGCAACTTCGTTGATGAAATATGGTTCGTTATCAATAGAATCGGCAATCCCGAAATCTTTTCTAAGCAACTGGACGAGAAAATGACTTTGGCAAAATTTTGCACCAGTTACCTCGACTAATGAGCCTGACGTCCGAAATGACTCTTCTAAATGCGAAGAGAAAATCCATAGAGTATTCTTGGCTATCATTCCGCTGATTTATATTTAATATTATGTAGATTTTATGTAGGTATCTGGATGAATCTGTTTGTTCAGAACGAATGACTTTCCAAAAAAGTTTTAGCAGTCCTAGCTTATTTTCATAGTTTTATTTTATTTTTCAACAAACACGTTAATAACTTTGCTACAGCCATCTAGTCACTCTCTCATTTCAACGCCTAGTTTTAAAAAACTTGTCGTCTATCGAGATAGAATGTTCTCTATCTGCTAATCACTAGATCTGTAAATTAACCACGCCCTTTTATTTCGTTCTGTTGAAAACACTTCAATTAGTTGATCGGTTTTTGTTTCCTTTTTGCTCACAAAATTAAAAAATAAACTTAGGTACAGTAAGACTTCTTATATAAGTAATGAGTACCTACCTACTCAGACTATGCCACACTAAAACAGAATTTAGACCTCAGATTTCTACATATAAATAATAATATAAATGGATAATGTAAAATATATATTAAAAAAAAACGATTTTCCGACTGTCAAGTACGGTGTAAAAAAGAATGCCAAAGAGTAAGTAAATTAAAATAAAATGCATCACATCTACTCCACGCCTCCCGATTCTCATATCGGCGTAAAAGTTTGCACAACAAGCCAGTAATAAACGATTGGCTCAATGACTTGAGCAAGTAACGCCCGGACCGTAGGACTAACGATGTCTATTATTTACTGACAAATATCACGGAAATAGGCGAGCAAGTGATCGTAGCTTTTCATTTGCTGCGATTTAGGCGCACTATAGCAACAAACGAGACTAATTCTAACAATTCAGGCTAACGTTTGTTTTAGCTTGGCATTAAGTCTGTGAGTCAATCTACATAGAATAAAAGGATTTTAATTCTTTCAAGTACCGATTAATTGTGAAATAAATCAGAGAAGGCATTTTGAATCTTCAAGAGTGAATGTCAATTTGTATCGTAATTTCCTTAATACTAATCGCTTGCTTCCGTGTTTGTAATGAAACTGTAGCTATCAAGTCAATTATTCACAAATTAATTAAATTGTCAAAGGCGCATTGGATCAATCTCTCAACACAAGTATGTAACTCACTTACGTTTCGTAATTTTGTTACACAACCGGCACTTGTAATTACATTATTGAAACGAATATTTAACACACATATTATACCTACAAATTAAAGATTCTGGCTGGATACAAAAGATAACTGTAAAAAATATGCTCAGACTTTTTAAGCTAGATTATCGTAATCAGGGACACGTCTCTCTTTTTCTCTTACTAATGCAAAGCTATGTAAACTCAATTGGTACTTATTTAAGTATTCATAAATACCTACAAGGGAAACAGATTAGAGCACGCAAACTTTTATAATTAGTTGTGTTTTTATTTACTTCGTTACACGGGAAAAATGAACGTGCTGATAGTGACGACTGTATTTGGCAATCACTCCGTAAGACACGATGGGATCCAATCATTTTTCAAAAAAATAAAGTGACAAGTGTTCGACATCCAGTGACCTAAAGATTTCACAATCGGGATTTTCCGTAATAACCATCACTTATTGGGTTTAATTTAAAAACTTTTTCAATTAACGGATGGTGAAAGTTTGTGAAATCATGTGTTTGTCGTTGTTCTTGTGAAATGTTACTCGTAAATCAAAATTTCAAAATGTCAATCGTTCAAAGGTTAACGGGAAGAGATCCCTTTTAGGGATAAGTTCACCGTTGTGCATGTGTTTTGTCCTGAAATCATCCTTTCCTTGTGTTTCATGTACAATGTACAATAAAGAGTTATACATACATACATACATAAATGAATTATTTAGATAGGGTTGTTTCTACGTAAAAATCGAATCTGAATGCATCTAGCTTTGTGCTTATTTAAACTAACCGGAAAATATTAACACCAAGGAGTCTATAATCCGGTCGAGACGCAATAATGTCTTAGTCAAAGATTAAAGGATGTCCTAGATAAGTAAAGGTGTGGAATGAAGAATGAAGATTCCGTCCCCTGCGTGGCGATCAATCAATTTACTCAAAGTGACGGCAGTGAGCTCGTTTATATCAATTGTTAGCTTTATCAGCGCATCTGTAAGTGTATTTCCGAATAAATAAATCACATTAATTCCGGTAATTCATCAAAAGTTCGAGTCAACTCATAGGCGTCCGGGTTTCAGTCGAGTTCGTTAACTATTATTGTTTTTGAAGTTCTGAAGGGGATTTAATGAAGATGTTCCTTTCCAATGTAGTGTATTGTTTTATAACGTTTTGTTATTCTCATGGTCAACTAAATTGCATTTCGTCACGCTATCCTCTACTAAAACTTTACATAATTGTTACATGTACCCTATTTGTAAAGTAAATCTCGCTTTCTTTTGATCTATGGTCTTAAAATGCTGTAAACATTACATACATTCACGCGATAGTTATAATACCGATAGCGCCTTAACATCATTGGTTAAAATAATCTGTTTATGTCCATGATAGGGCATTTTTATGAACCAGTGGGCCAAAAGTAGACAAGACACACTTTATCCCAGAAAGATCGCAGAACCTGAGAGTCCAGCCTAGTCTTTGGTACGAAAAATTTCTCAAACGCGTGAGTTGAGTATTATTAACGATTCATTTACTAATGGGCAAATTGACAGCGCCTTTACTTGCACTTAGTTATAGAAGTTACTGATCTATTTCTAAATAGCTAAGCGCTAAGATGAATTTAGTACGAGAAATATCGTAACTTAAGACAATACATAACTAATCAATTATTGAATACATTTTCTATTAGGTCTCAGACAAAAAAAAAGTCAAGTCGAAGAGACGTTCTTTGAACGACAAAATGAGGTCGGTTTAAACTACTTAAGCATTACTGCATGCTCGTGTGCTTGTCTGAAACAGTTTGGCAAATTTTGGTTGCGCTTGTGTGCATGCAACTGTGCGCACACAGTAAGGCGTAGTATAAACCGGCCTCTCTTCCCCGTTCGCTGGACTCTCTTGACTTTTTACACAGTCTAAGTTGTAAGTCTGATTTCAGAGTGGTTGCGGTCCTCAAATCAGGTGCTTTTCTATTGCTATGCCCACACTACAATGCTGAAATCTGGAGTTACGCAATATAGAGTACTGGCTACTTTCACATCAGATCCTCTTGTCGCCTTTCACAACACGCGTGGGAAGAGATGGGCCCGTCCCATTCTTCAACTAGAAATGGTGCATTCAAAATTAAATAATTATGTATTCAAAAATGAAAACTTCTCTTCAAGTAAAATCGATATCCGGCACAATTCTTGCGGAGGGGTACGAACGACCAACCTCGTTAGTGTAAAGACGACGCTCATTGGATTAATTAGTTCTACGTTCGGAGGAACACGCCGACATACTTTCGGAACCGTATCGCTACTGAATAAAGGCCGGTTGCATCATTCGTTAATTCGAACCGATGCGAGAATTTCCTTGATTCTTTTTAATCGCATTTTTAGAAAATTAATTTGTTCTAAATTCGAGCTTTTACCGTGGGAATTCTGATGTCTATATGAACGGAATTTGTGTACATTTTTAGTATTAAATAGATTAGTTAGCCGCAGGTGCAGGTATATTAGCTACAATAGAATGCGTTTTCTTTTCATCCTAATATCAGAAATATATACAAGGGCCTTTTGTCTTAAAGTAAGAAAACGCCAGGTAATAAACCACAATCTTGTTTTCAATGACGCATTATACCAATTAAGTACCTAATTCATAATAAACTAAAAAAACATCTAATACAGAACTTTATGTAACATCTTTACTTAAAAATGGTCATAAACGACATTGAAATCGATTATTACAACGAGAATCTGACTGATTTATAAAGTCCAGATTTCTATTATGAACGATGGTTACCAATCGCTTAAATACGTATAAATCACCAGCCTGAAGTTTAGCAGTCCCCTTATTGGTAGACGTTCCACATTTTCATGTATATTTTAAGTTTGTCGCGCGAACTGTACCAACTTCCCCCCTGATCCTCTAACAACGTTAGTGGAAGTTTTCATTACCCTTCTTTGTGCAATTACGAATAGTTAATTAACATTTAATTGAAATACGTTGTTAAAATGTAAAGGTATGTTTCCTTGGAGGGGCGTTTCCGTAAATTGGAACAGTTGTTGCTTCACAAAACACACGTTCGATGTTCGAAAAACGGATGCGAAATAAACTGAATTCGATGTTTACAAAAGATTTTGCTTTTTAAAACGCCGCGGTGAAACAGCGAGAGTTGAACCAGCGGTTTTTTGTAATATTTAGTTAGTATTTTTTGTCACGCCATATGATGATTTGTTTTGATTGTCATTTGTTTCCCACTTTTTTGTAATAAGCGACACAGACAGAATGGAAAAACAATTTATACAGTTTTAACCCATTTACTGCTAGGAACGAATATAATTATACGTATTCGTGACTTCCGCCCAGTGCCGCTGTCAACCTTTTGCAGTAATTTGGACGCACGCGTGCGTTTGTGGCACCTGACGATGTCTCGAATCCAGCAGTGAATGCGTAAGCGTGCTTAACCTACCCCTTGTTTATTAAAATTCTTTATTATAGAAAATAGCCGAGCCAGAAAGTCCTTTTCCGCCCTATCAGTTCAAAACGTATCATTTAAATGACGTAAATCTTCAAAGATTATTTTTACCTACAAGTCAATGTGACAATCAGCTTTAGTCATTGTTTTTGTTTTTATGTAGGTACGAACTGTCATAAAAAGAGTAAAACACTTCATCGGTCGACTATACGTATTGTTTATTCGTCTTTTCAGAAGTGTAGAAGTGACAGATAAAAACAAGTGAATGTAATCAACATTACTTTAACCAGTGTTTATGAACTATAAGGACCTATTTCACCACTCATAAAATATCACATAAGTGTCAGATATCTGTGATGCTGTCTGTTTCATACACTTTACCTTTGGTGATAAAAACTAGCAGTGACGTAAGCCGAAGCTAACAGTAACAAAACGTTTGTATTAACGACTTTTTGTTTTAAAAACGTTGCCATATGGCACCCGGAGACGAAGCTATAAAAATAAGATAATGATCAATGACAGTTGGTCTCCCCGAAGATTATGGCGCTAATTACCCTTTCAAGCATTTATACTTTATTTATATTCCGGGGACCGGTTTTAAAGCATAACTTAAGTAGGTACAACGTTTGACAAGTTACGAGTTTCTGTAGCGTTAGACTTTAAGAAATCTATGTGATATAGCTCAGTTATAAACAACAAATCATCCACGTACGAGTCGATTTTGGCGGTCCAATTTATAACTAGATCGGCGTAATTAAAATGTAGGTACCTATACCTACTCCAAATTAAATTTTTCTAGTACTTTAAATTCTGAGCTCTATGTTCTATGGTCTATGTTGTCTGTCTACACAACCTCAGAAACGGTAAATGTCATTAGTTAGGTTTGGTTCTTCTTTTCTAGTAATTGTGACCAGAGTAGAATTGATACAACAATAATCCTTGCTTCAAACTAATAACCACGGAACTATATTTTGTCCTATAAAATTGAAGTTCCGTGGGTATAGTTCGTCATTTTATTTCTGAAACAGTAACCCAATTTCTTTTTTACAATTGATAAGTAACTAACCTAACCTAACTTACCACAATTTTTACTTCTCTAACATTCACGAAGAATGCACGTTTTGATTTTTTATGAAAAAATATATCTTGGACATGTATCAAATGAAAATTATTAGTCAAAAAAGAGACCCGTGGAATCACAATATACAGGTACTAATTTTTTTATTAGACATTCGACGGTATCAATTAATATTGCTACGAATTGAAAGTTAAATATTATCTCGATTTTAATGACGCAGAAAACCTCCGCTTAAGTTTAAAAATATCTTGAAACCAGTAACCGATAGCTGTTGCAAATATCAAAGACGGACCACGGCAACGTCAAATGGGTTTTTTGCAATCCGAAACAGTTAATGAAGGAAATCGCTCCGGGCTGTATGCCTCTCTTAATTTTACCGATACTTCGATCTCACTAAGCGGAATATTATGTTCCGGCTTGCCCTGACACCATAAAAGTAATATTTAAATCTGGGGTAAAGGTCGTAGATAAAACTTTATTTTATTTTACTATTCGAATACTGTATGCGCTTGCGGATTCGCCTCCGTTGCAAAATTCCCTAACACGTTAGAATCTTGAGAAATCCATCCTCATTCCTTGTCTTCATCATGCACTTTGGTTTTCTATGCGTCTCTTTTCTTCTGGTGGTTTGAGTTGGGCACGTTTGCCAGTCAGTTAGTAACACAATCAGTTACAATTATTTTTTATGTATATTAAGTAATTTTTTCTTCGTCTGTCTCGCTTTTATTATTCCGTTAACAAAGATAAGTAGGTGGGTAGGTAATGTATGAACGAGTATCTAGTTAAAAAAAATATATTTTTTACTTCTTTTCAATACCTCACCGTACTCGTACGGTGTGAAACAAGAATAAGTCACTAAGCTCAATCAAAGCTTACAAACCTATAATTTGAGAAAGCCTTATGGCAACATTTTTACAAGACATTTGTATCTTATTTTTGTCATTACTTTATACAATATTTGCTTTCATTTCACTAACTTTGTACTGCCAGTATTTACTATAAATAAACACATGTTATCTTCATAAATATTAACAATATTTCTAATTTAGACTTTACGTCATTGTCATTAAGTTGAAGCTTTACCCGTTATCCGAAGGATAGGCCCTTTTCGAAGTTCATTCGTCAACTGCTACATTCTATTATTCTCACGCGTACAGCAATATTTGCCAGGTATATTAGCCTGGTAAGGTATGATACTAATTAGGAAAACACTCGCATATAAGCGGCTCGGATGAGCAGTGTTTTCATGTGTATTATATAAATACACTCGAGTGTAACAAAACTCCATTCGTACTTGTGATTTGCACCGACTATTTTCTAAGCTTTACAGGAATGTACATACTTAAACACTATTAGGTATTCACTAAGTTTTGAGTCGGGTTTCCGATATGTACAGTCAGGTAAACGAAACTCTAGGCCACTGTAGAACCTTTTCACAATCAGCATCGGAGCACGTTGATACTGACACACAAATGACAAGCCGATTACTTATTGCGATAAGGTTATACAGTGATAGACATACCGATTAGTTACAATGTATGAAGAAAATGAATAAATAAACTAAAACAATGTGCAATAATAACTCCGAGCTTCGTAAACATCGTTTCTGTTGATTTAGCGTGATAATAATACGTATTATTGTTGAAAAAAAAAAGAAATGCCAGTTCATTTGCGTTATCGCACAACACGTTCAATAAATTTTAGCAATTAAGATTACGAACGGAAAATAAAAACACTTAGGTGCCAAATTTGCTCAACCAACAAAGTTGCCATAAAACATACACACCTACGCTGCCAAACAGACTAACAAAAACTTCAGACTTGTATATCAGTTATATATTACAATAAAAAGTTTAATTTTTTAACAATAAGGGTATAAAAAATACGTCAATTTTACAATTAAGCGCAGAAATATAATAGCGTAGTTTATGCTCGTTCAATTTTACAGTGCCATTTCGAGACAAAGAACAGTGAAAATTCTACCATTTGAGCATTTCACGCTTGAACTACTCCAACTGGAAGTTACGCGGATCTTCCTCACTTCACGTCTCGCCCACGGCTCGTGTAAACAGTGTTAAGTGTTTTCCTATTTCCCCTTGACATTAGTCGACAATCCGGTACGGGATTTAGTAGTTATACAGCGGGATAAAACACTTAATGGGGAGTTCAATGTAATTTAGCCTGGAATTTTGTTTGTTTCTCGGCCATACGTGAAGGTTGGTGAGGACTGTTGATACGATATCGTCATAACCGCACGTTAGAACTATCTCTATGTTTACTTGTGGTCTGGCCCCTTTTGCGCCAAGTTGTCAATTGTCGGCGACATATAAAAGATAAAGATAAAAGATGATTTATTGCCACTAACAACAATTACAAAAGAAACAGTTATATACAACTTTAACCTTATTTTTACTACATAAAATAAAATATTAATTCATAAAACATAAAACAAATGTGGCAAAGGGGATGTACTCAGCATTTGCTGCGGGTTAGAGCTCTCACAGGAGCCTCCAACTGACACAGCGCTGATTTTCAGTACACCCCCATACATATGACACTACAAAATGCAAGGCGTAGTGAATATGAAGCCTACCGGCGTAAATACTGGTCGAGTTTGTAATGGAAACAGAATTGTCGCTTGTCACCAATAATTGTCATGTTGGTAAAACAGGCGCCATTAAAAAAGGGATACTTATGTACTTTGTATTTCTAACAATTAGGGTTAGACGGGGTTTTCTTTTTATGTTTTTTTTATATAGGTTTTTATAGTTATTTTTAGCATAGTTTATGTAGGTTTTAGGATTAGTGTTTAATTATATGTTGTAAATAAGTATTGTGTTAAGATGTTATATTTCTAATAAATGTAAAAGTTTAATAGTGTTAGCGACTAAAATTCGCATAGTAACAAAAGGTCACGTGACAGTTGTAACAGGTAGAAAAAATCGGAGACTACCCACCTGCTATGGGTGGTGTAGGGGTATAGCACGCGTCACGGAATGACAGGATCCGGGTTCGATTCCCGGCCATAGCTTTACTTTTCGGATTTTTCTGTGTTCTAATTTTCACTGACATTTAGAAATTTAATAGTGTTAGTTAATATTTTTTGTATTATTACGGTCTAATAAATTTTATTCCTAACATGAAATTGTTAATACAATTTTACATAAGGATATCAAATACTAACTCATCGCTTCACTTTGTCATCTACTCGTAACCTTGCGGCTCTTACATTAATTATAAAGTGAGGAACATTGCTGTAAGACGGAATGTTTAATTTATTTAGACTTACTCCCGTTGCGCAAACCTTGGCATGAACCTAATTACGTAAGTAATAAATATTCACTAGCGATAAACTTGGAGAATAATTTATGAACGTGTAAGCGTTTAATTTCAACACGATTTAGATTTGGGCGCTTCCGATGCGATACAGAAGTTAATTTTAAATGAATTATGAATTATTTCTGTGTCCTTACGGTTATTAGATTGGTTATATCGATGATCTATCTCAAAAGTTTGATCGATTTACGAAATACTGCACAAAACAAAAGCGTGAGCTCTTGATGATATCAACAACCAATCACGCGTCAGTAATGTCTTATTTATGCTATTCGACTGATGTCAACCGATGATGCGGAAGTTTAACTAATGTAAGAAGCAGTGGTAGACATTTACCCCCTTATTCATAAACGCTATATATTATAGGCTTCTGCTAACTTAGCAATCGTTTGTCCTTATCTGTGACAGGTAAATGCCAAAGTGACAGATAAGGACAAACGATTGCTGAGTTAGCAGAAGCCTGCAGAGCGTTTATGAATAAGGGGGCAATTCTGTACAATATTTAAACTTGATTTTGACTACAGAACCCTTTGTTGGCTGTTTTTTTCTACTATTTTCTTAATACTATCCGCGCTTTCAGAAATGCATCATTGCCAAGAACAATGCGCACAAAAAACTCAGCTGATAGCCTGTTAATATTCATCAGCAACAATGTTATTCATCTATTTATGCAAGACTTAGTTCATAAAGCTCGAATTTAACAACATATTACAGCCACTTCAAAGTAGACTATAAAACCGGCAACTAAAATTATACCATGGAAATAACCTAAGAGAGCGTCACGTTTCATAATTCCCCACGGTGCTATCCGTAGCAAGCTCTATAACCAGCGAAAGTGCAAAGTTTCATTAAACTTGAACAATTAATTATAAGCATAATTAACACAAGCTTATGTTACATCAACCGCAAATATCTTAATATTATTTAAAGAAATGAGCTAATTTTTTTCGGACCGACAGAATGAGGATAAAATGGTTATTTTTAATTAAATACGATGGTTTGATGTGTATATAATATGGTTTTTTACGCAGGTATTTTTATTGTTAAAGTCATTACGTGTGAAGTTAAACAAGCTCTGCCATAGGTACCATAAAAGATATTCCGAATTTATTCCAGAAACGTTCGCAAAGTACGCGGTACCACGTAAAATAAATAGAAAGCATTACTCCTAAATGAGTGCTATCAAACTCATAACTGATGCCTCACGGGAACAAATTCTAACAAGTTGAAATTCGCACGCAAACGAACGCAATTTCAAATTCTAAACTTGATCCAACTCCACCGCGAGATACGTACAGGGAACTTTCGCAAACACGTCGCTGATATTAAATACAAGTTAAATAAAGACAGTTTGCCTAAGTATTGTTGGCTCACATGTATCCTATTTGAAACAAGTATAATTCCAACAACTTTCAAGAGCGTTACTTAAGAAATTTTAATTAATAAATTAGCTCTCAAACAACACAAGCGTTGCTAATTTCATATCGAGATTTGAACGTGCATAGAATTTTTGTCTCGAAGCAAAGAAGTTGTATCTAAGGTCTCGTACAACTTAGTTACACAGATAAGGGTTTTGTGCTTTGTGTGTTACTAGGGCTTTTGAAAACTCCCAACAGGCAAACACCCTTATTAACTTACCGCTCGCTTACCTTCGAAAGGAAAGATACTTCGGAACGTAAACGAAACTGCGAGCAGCAGCATTTTTTTTTATATGAATAGGAAGGCAAACGAGCAAGTGGGTCACCTGATGGTAAGTGATCACCACTACCCGTAGACACCCGCAACCCCGGAGGGATTGCAGATGCGTTGCCAACCTAGAGGACTAAGATGAAATGCCTGTTGTGCCCGTAATTTCCCCGGCTGTCTTACTCTCCACACCGGAACACAGCAGTGCAAGCACTGCTACTTAGCGGCAGGATTAGCGAGTAGGGTAGCGATTCGGACGGACCTTGCACAAGGCCCTACCACCCGCCGATATAATATTGTATCGAAGCATCTAAGGCTAAGACACGATACACGAATCACTTGGAGATTTTTTGCTCTTGATGGGTCCTTAGTGCTTAAGAATCATGAATTCCCGAACAAAACAGACCATCTACAGTAAAATTTTACGTCTTCAGTTATCGCTAAACACATTTTAAATCTTTGTCAAAGTCACTTAATCGATGCGCTTACACAATCCTTTCGGACATTACGAATGACTCCGAGATTACATCCAACTCGTGTCTGCCGATAACAGGCCGGACCACACATTCATCGTATTCGTCTCTAATTAAATCCCTTTATAGTGAGAGCCGGTACATAAGTCAGGTATCGCGAGATAAAGATTAATGCGTTCTTGTTAAATAATTTACGGTGCTGATATCAGGCCAGCTACGTACCATTTTGCCTGTCTGGCTGGTCGTTTCGTTCAATTTAGCAATTTATTTTACAAAGAAATATGGCAATTACGTGCTTATGCGTTTTATTTTCAGCTATAAAATGAAAGGCCTACGCAACAAATAATTTTCATGCGATTTCATATTTAGCACCAAATATTGACGAAATATTGAAAGAAGCTAAATTTAAACGCAGTCATAATAAATCTTCGATACATTTTCCGTCGTAGCCGATTTCCTTCCTTAACTTTTAAAATCAATGAAACTCAAAACACTTCCTCGGGATAACTTTCAAAGTCCAAATAGGTAAAGTTGTCTCAGATTAGTCCCCTACTCCCAGTTTGGTCGCAACTTGGATCAAACAAATTCGCCGACTAAGACCAACGTCTCTACAATTCTACCAAATGTTCTTACTCCTTTATCCAAACAAAACTTTCAAGTAACTGATCTACGCACTTTGAGCTACTTTACCTTTTTGCTGATTTGTTACTTATTTTAGATTACCTGTCACTTGGCTGTATAATTTTTTATCAGTTGCGGAATGAAAATGTCTGTTACGTATTAATTTTCTGTTATTTATTTTAGTTAACATATACAAATCCCTTTTTATTTTTTGATATTTTATTTTGATTTCATTTTGATTTAATATTGATTGTATTTTATTTTAATTTGCATTATGTCCTAATTTTGATTCTAATCAGTAAGATTTTATTTTAATCTAATGTTAAACTAATTTATTATTGCATGGACCTGGTTTGGAAATAAAATTATTTCATTTCATTTCATTTATACTACTCTGTCTACAATTCTATCTTTTATCTTATTATATGCCGTCTAAAAAAATCGTAATTCTAAAAGGTTTCTTTTGTCTACTGATGAACATTCTTCGTCTAAAATTGTTCATTAATGTTTAGAATATTTGTAATATTTTTAATGTGATTATAGCATCCGGATCACAAAGTCTCCCCTAGCTGTCCTAACAGTAAAGTTTGATCAAGTGGGAAACGTTCAAAAGTTTATACTTCCCGCAGGAAGAGAGATTAATATTCATGAGACTTAACTCGAGGAAAACTTATTTCCACGTCAGTATCTGTCCGTCTGTACATTTGTAATGAAACGCCTTCTAACAGTCTGTTTTAATAGGTACTTTTAATTTGTACTTTACAAAGTACTCGGGAACGTCCTTAGTCGAGAAACGCTCTGCTGAGGTGTTTATTTAACTTTGGTGAGATAAAATGTTTTCATAATGCAAATTTGACTTTACGTTTTAAGACGGACGGGAAATCTCATCTTAGCTTCAAATTAGTAAACTAACTTAATCTAAATAATCTCACATTAGAAAACTCAGATTACAACCCGATTTGCTTTGAAAATAAACAGTCATTAAACGGTTGAAATTAAGGCGTAGTATTATATCAAAGTACATTAACTCAAGGTTGATTAACAGAATTTTGGCGTAAACAGTATTTATTCTTGATAATCGTAGTAAGATGTGCTGTAAACAAGACAAGGTTCGAACAAACAAATACAATTGAATTTAATTAAACCTTTATCACCTGCTGAACAATAAAACATTTCATTAGAATCGGAAGAGAGTTCCCTCATCCGATCAATGTAGTCCAGTAATCAGGTAAAGAGGGAATCGTAATACCCTCCACCGCCGTCCGGCTTTTTTAATTAACAACGAAGCTGTTTACTTTTCTCTATTTCGCCGAGGTATTTTCACCTAAGGGATCTCTTTTAATATCGTGTAGTTGTCCACCAACCTTGGATCCAGTGTTTTCAAATCGGTTTAATCAAGGAATAGTGAACATGAGGATTTAATTAAATGCTCTGACAAAATACTAAACAATTTCATCGCCCTTTTATTAATATCATTTTATTCACATTGAACGTTACGTTGCTAAAGATGCGCAGTAAATACGCTTTGGGGTCGAAATAACATTAACGACGCGTTAAACCGCCTTTTACGCATAAAACAAAATAAATTGAGTTTCTTTCGGTAAACATGGAAAGTATTGTCGTAAAAAATAACATCACTTCAGCTACAACAAATATTAGCGAGTCTTTCACGTCATTAGCGGCGGCCACAAGCTCATGTGGATGGAAACTTCAAACTGCGATAAAACGTGCTTTGTGAGATATTTTCTCTTACAACTTTTTAATGCTGTGGCGTGTAAAGGGCCTCTGTGAAGATGTTTCTAAGCTCCTTAATGGTTAAGTAGGACAGAGTGGTCATGATCCGGATGTACCAGAAAGTTCCTTGACATAGTTTCGCTGTGTTGTGACTTAGAGCAAGCATAAGTAAGACATTAAAGGGTAAAAATGAAAATAAGTGTGCAATTTCTTTTGCCACTGTTACATTTTTTATGTTTTTAAATTGACCATGGCAACTATTCGTTTTGTAAAACTTTTGTCTATCTTTCATCCGTTTCCTACTTTTACTGCCTAAAAAGTATGCCTAAAAAATATTGGTCACATTGAAGAGTTTGAGATTTTATAGTACCGTTATGCTGCCATTTTTTTAAACGACAAAAAGGAATCATTTCTTACAGATGTTGTAAAAAAAGACGAAAATAAAATTTCAAAGTGAAACGGAAAGAAAACGCGAAGTAATTGCCTTTATGACAGTCCCAAGATGTCGTCCTAGAACCCGTAATGAGCACTTCGAAGATCTTTTTAGGTTCCGATTTCCTGCGCTTTAATTTTTCAAAAATTACGGCTTTTGATACTTCATGGCTTTTACCAAATCTCCGTTCAGTTAATTTAGTCTTCGTTTACCTACTTAAGTGAACAGTCACCACTAAATTTTAATACTGGTGTGCAAGCAGGGTAAGGCTCCGTTTTTTTTCAGATGATTTCAGATCGATTCTGATAGTGATTATATTTGATTCGATATTTTTTTTTGAAGAGAAATACTTATAATACTTATATAGTTGTTACAAAGACAGCGGTTTCATTGTTAGAGACGTAAATGTTAAAGCGTTCGTTTTTTTCCGGACAGTAAGTGCACTTTTAATATTCGCAAACGTTCTACTAGTATTACAAAATTACTCTCGACAATTCTTCTTCTTTTCTTTCTGACTTTCCTTTATAACTTGAGCGTTTACTTAAATGCATTGAACAAAGAAATATTCTGATAGGAAGTGGTCTCGGCATTACAGCTCAATTACTTGAAAAGCTTTTATAAATCTACGAGCTTTTTTAAGGTGACATTGCTTGCTTAAATTTTTCTTAACGAAAATGCGCATTTAGTATTTTGTAGTCAAGTAATGCAGTAAATATTAATATTTAAAGTCTTTATTAGCAAAGTGGTATGACCAATGACATCTCAAGCAGATTTCCAGATTCGCAGAAGTTTTTGGATAGACATTTCTGAAATTATGTGTTAAATTACATTTTAAATTTACCTTGAGCTTTTCGGTGATAATAAACGTCACCAGCAAAACTTGCACACGCTTACAAAGCAATTCAATGATATTTGTGAAGTTCCCATTTCACACTACAGACGTGGCTTTCTCGTTTTAAGAGGACGCAACGTCTGTGTGAAATAGCGACACGCAAATCGTACTTACATCATCATCATTCATTATAATATGTCATTGACATTTTGTTAAAAAAATCTTAAAAACATTTACAGTAGCGTTCAGTCAACCTAACCCAAACACATGCATGTACTCCAGATAAAGTTTAAGACAGTGTACGCTACGATACTTTTCAAATAAAGTGGGAATACTAAGCTTCGCGACAATAATCATCTAGGGGGCTTCCTCTCGAAGGTTCTAACATAATGAACTTTCAACATGGTGCCACTATTTTAATTAATAACACTAGTGACGGCTTTAAGCGAGCGAGCGTGAATTAGAGCGTGGCTGGAACTTAACTACCATTATTCTGCGACTCTGGCACCGAACTCCCTAACAAGAATAAGGTAGCAACGTACGTATATGCACAGCGGGTAAGATACAGCCGAAGAACATAAACTAGCTCACAGGATCGCTGTTAACAGATATTTCTCAGAAATCAATGAGTTTGGAATATTATGTTTAGCTTTCCACCCATAAAAGTATAATTTGTGACATTGCTGAAAAAAATTGACACCAACTCAATTAATCCTACTGTTTTGTTGGTTGTAAATATTATGACTCTTAGCATTCATTGATATTTCTAATCCGCAGTTGTATGATTTGGGAGTACTTATAACAAAAATTAGAGAAATTATATTTTATTGGAATAAAAACTGCCAACCAGGCTGACTCAGTACCGCGTAGCGTAGCCTAACCCTGAATCCTGAAATCTTTCATAATTGAAAAGAGAAATAAAGACAGTGTATTTCAAAATTCTCAAAGGATAACGATTTTTTCCAGAGGGTGAAGATAAGTTGGTCACGCCAGTTCTAGTTTTTTAATTTAGTAAAGACGGTAGACTCCAAGTTCTGACTTTGTGCTATTAGTTATAATCTCGCCTTCGCATTCTCCAAATCGCTTTGAAACTTAACCAAGTCCTCTGCCTTTAGGCCGGTATTAAGGTCGGGCTAGCTTCCAACGTCTTGTATTTGGAGGCCCGCGATGGTGCACGCATTTAATTTATTGTCCCCTAAATAAAGGCGGTGGCCGTAATGACAACCTGATGTTAAGTGTCCCGTGTGTGCCTAATTGCATATGAAATGACGCTGCGCCGAAACAATTATCAGAGGGGTGTTTTGAATGTTCGAGCAACTAACTTTGTACCAATTTTCTTCGTCACTTGTTTTTCAGTTCCATTCAATTACAGCTAACTTTTTTAAAAGCTTGTATTGAACTTGTCATGTTTGTTTGCTATTTTACTTAAGTCATTGTTGTAACTTCAATTTCACCTACTTTCAGTGATCCTATTCAATTTTTTGCTATGCATGTAGTTTGGATGACAAATCAAATACACTACCCAAAAAATTCTTACCGTGTAAATTTTATAAGTGTACTTTTTTCTCCATTTCCTATTATGATGATGTTTAGGCCTCCTTCAATTAAGAGCTATTGCATTGTCTTAACTATGCAACAGAGGTTCAACGTTAATTATATATGTGATAAAAAAGTGAATAATAACCAGGCATTTCAATTTATGTTTTGTTTGTACGAGTAAGATGGCATCTAGTTTTATTTGGGCTTTTATGTACATAGCAACGATTTTAGATCAATCCATTTGATGTTCTTTATTACTCAAGGGCCCATAACTTTAAAGTGAAAAGGATGTTTTGATACTTATCAATATTTCATTCTTAATTTAATGACAGTTTGTATCACGATCCCGGACACAGTTCAGATATTTACGAAGTGTGCCTGTGCAGTGTTAATGGCTTTTGGCAAACGTTCGCAACTAACTCTCCATGAAATCGATGCTATAAATAAACAACTCCCCTTGTGTACTTAAACTTACAGAGTATAATTATTGCTTGTAACATTCTATACTTACTTATTTTTTTAAAGTGATTATTTCTTTAAATATACGTTTAATTATGTACTTTATTTCCATACACGAGCTATGCGTGAGGAGAGTCAGTTTAGTGTTCTAAGATATTGTATGAAAGCCGTTGAGAGTTTGGAATTAACGCATTTAAATCCCAGTTTCGTGGTAATATTGGGGTAAGAATTAGCCTATGTATTCGAGAGATTCAACTGTCTATCTACATACTACCAAAATAAATATCCTGATCTGTCAAGCCGTTTTAATGTCAAAAGCTACAGCTTCGAAACAAGACAAAAATTCGTTGTGATTATTTCTCGATATTACAAGGC
Organism: Pandemis corylana; assembly: GCA_949127965.1. Taxonomy (NCBI): domain Eukaryota; kingdom Metazoa; phylum Arthropoda; class Insecta; order Lepidoptera; family Tortricidae; genus Pandemis; species Pandemis corylana. Next base: position 6,412,322 of record OX421860.1, read on the forward strand.
ACAGTTTTAGAAGTCTAAAAATATAGCAACATTCAGCAGTGGCTGGAATTGACCAAGTTTAGACCAATAAAATTTTAACTTTGCTTCGAGGAAAGGATCATTGTTGTCTGATATCTGTGCGTCCCAAAATGACACTCTTCGTATGTCGAATAGCCAAAAACCAACGTAAACAAATTTCACATCAACATTGTCGGTAACAAAACTATCTGGCAACACATGCAACATAAACGGTAGTGTTTCTCGCATAAAACTTGTGATACTCAGTATTCACATTCACAGCAGCGACAGGTGTTTTTTACGGCCACTCGGTGATTTAGCGCTCGAGATTCACCATTAATCCAGTTCGGATGGACGTGAATAGAAAACCGGGAGCAAACATTGCGTTAAACAAATTTTAACTGTTCCCGTAACTAGGTTTACATGGTTGAAAAATTGGAGATATTGCATATTGTGCGTGTCGATGTTATACGAGTAACTATACGCGAGAGTGGCTATTTATTAAGTCGTTAACGTGAAAAATTGCTCCCGAGTGTGCAATGATGGATTGAACTTTCGCCGTTATGTGTATGTTTAGCGTACCGAACTTGGAGTTACGCAAAATGCACATATAGGTATCTTTTGAAGGTGTTTTAAAATTATATAAGGTAGTAAAATGCTATTAAGATACTTTTATGGAAATATGTTAATTCAAGACTACTGATTCGCGGATCAGACATTCACGTAGTATAATATTTGTAATTGTGTCGTACAGACACATCATTCAAACAGATGACGCTTAGCGACAAAAAATCGTATAGTAACAAAGGTCACGTGACATCTAGTAACAGGTAGAAAAATTCGAAGACTACCCACCTGCTATGGGTGGTGTAGGGGTATAGCACGCGTCACGGAATGACGAGGATCCGGGTTCGATTCCCGGCCATAGCTTTACTTTTCGGATTTTTCTGTGTTCTAATTTTCACTGACATTTAGAAATTCACGTAGTATGTACTAATTAAATCGTAATGTTAGAGTAAGTGCAATAATAACAATGGGCAGATTCAAAAACTTGCGATGTGACATTGTTACAGCTAGTAAAATTCGACTAAGCGACAATAAACCAAGCATATTTATTTTTAAGCGAATTTAGGTGGCACAATGCAACTTTTTTGATTACGTTTTAGAGAAACTCCATAATTCAGAATCCTCTTATAAATTTAAGGGGGAATAATGTGTGTTTATCTTCAAGGTGTAAATGAGTTTGATTGATACAGTGGCAACTGTACTGGAATCAGACTGGTGTTTAGAGCCCCAACTACTTACGATGTATGTATGTCATTATGGAGTCACCACATTATCTGCACCCGAGTCGAGAACACGATCTCCCATAATTGAAAACCCGAAATCAAGCGCAAAAAGCAGCTGCAACAACTTCAACAGCTAACGCAAATACGTGTCCAACATTTGTTTGACATTTAATCTTTTAACACTGATTCGTTTTTGCCATTGAGAATCTCCGAGCCGTTTAGATACTAAAAGCATTTGTTAACACGACTGCGGCTTGTCTCTGATGCGAATAAAAACCTCTAACAGCATTCTAGTGGCTTTGCAGATACGTCTGGGAATATTTCGCGAGCATATCTGCAGCGCGGACGCCACTCCAGACATGCGGGGAACCCTAACGAGTCGGCAGCGGGAGGTTTTTAAAATGTCGACGAAATATACATAAAAAGTCGCAAGATTCGTGTCTGGAACGTGTAGCGTGTTTCGTTAGCCAACTCGGCTTGCCACAAAAACTCGCCAACAAATAAGGGGAATTTTAATAAAACCCGCTGATGCGAATCGAAACAATCACACTTCGAATTTCATTGTTAAGGCGACAGAACGATAAACATCTCGAGAACAATAGCTTTGCTCCTATACAGGTTGTAAATGAAACACCAGCTGTTTCAAGGGTGGCGGACTCGTCAATATGAATAAGATTTCGCTCAATGCGGAATTTATGAAAAAGTCGTTCAATGCTTCCGAATAAACCATTTATTCGCGAGCGAAGTACTGTCAGTGTATTGTTTTTATGATTGAAAACCTGGAGCATTCATCTCAATCGCACTTTTTATCGACAACTCATTTCATCTGAAACCTTTAAATTTTATTTATTGCAATAAAAGCAACGTCAGTGTTACATATTAGAGAATTATGTTCTTGCAACAAGCCTATTTGTTTTCGATATATTTAATCAATATTTTCTACACTGTTAAGATGAACTTACTTAACTAAATCTATATTATCGTCAATTCTTCTCACCCTTTAGATACGTGTCTTCGAACACAGTAGACAAACAGATTCCGGTGTCCGGTCCTAAATTAGTTACAAAAATACACATTTTTGTAAAGGGTCGAGGTAAAGGGAGTAAAAAGAGCGTCGCGAGGCGGCGGCGTCCATAATTGTCTCGTGTTTTGCTCGTTTTGTACGCGAAGTGTCGGAATGGTGTTTGTTTCCCTATAGACGCTGACCGAAGAGTCTCGCATCCATTGAGATATTATATTTTCGCTGTAAAGCAGAACATTAACAAAAGTTGCACTTGAGTGTGTCTCATAGCCAGTTATGTACATAATGCAGTTGTTCCTTCGATAAATTGTAAATTTTATTACGTATTATTTTATATTAATTTTATTCTTGAATCATATTTATCTAAATATGAAACCAATGAAATTACACAGGGCTGCGATATAGCAAGCTATGTAAACATGGAATGCTTGATAAAACAGGTGTCGTATCTACAGCAGATAGTAAATAAGGAGTTTTTTAAATGACTATAAACTTTGGGATCCATCATTTCACCAATCAACATTTGACGAATGCATTGTTTCCATTTACGTCAACCATTATGATTTGCTAAATCAAAAACTTCAAATTAAATCTAAACGCCTCATCGTGTGGTTGGTTTTAGTTTCATAAGTAGGATCATTGTTTGTGGTTGACTTTCCGAAATTATGTTTTTTTTTAAACCCAGACGCACTACATCCGTATCCAGTCAACTGCAACAACTGATCTACATTAACAACTCTGCCGTCAAGTATCGCCGTCCGTCCAAAGATTCAATGAGATCAGAAACAAAACCTCTCAACTCTCACACATAAAAAGGATATCGTTTATTTTATTTTAGGTAAGTTACTTACTTGTACTGTGAGCAAAATAAACGATATTCTTTTTATGTGTGTGTAGTGTTGAGAGGTTTTGTTTCTGATTCAATGCGATCAGAAACAAAACCTCTCAAACACTCGCAATTTCGATAAAATTACGAGACGTAGCTTGCTTATATAATAGGCCATAATAGACCATAGACATAATAACGGTACTAATTAGATTTGAGTAATAATTACATTTGACATAATATTTCGCATAATTAGTATAACATGTAAAACATTTTTAATAATATATATATTGATTTTGCGAAATCTCTTCAAATTTACTAATTTGCACGCGGAGAGCAACGCGAAAACCGTCTAATATATGAATTTCAATCATTACGTAAGTCACAAAGCAAAGCCAGTAATAATTGTGACAGCTGCAAAAAGTCAACTGCTGGATCTAGGCCTTCCCCAGACCATCTCCACGAAGATCGAATCAGAAATGAAGAGATCCTGAGAAGAACTGTGTTACCCATATAACTTGTCAAATTACACACCTTAAGGGGTTGTGGTTTGCTCTTAGTACTGATGGCCGTAGGGACTGCTTAGTTTTGGAGTAGTGACAGTGAAGACCGCGTAACAGACAATTTGGTAAAAATGAGGAAAGTACTTCGCCGCCAAATAGTACAAAACTATACACCTCTTATTAGTACACTCCTTCTGTTTCTCACAATAACTATGGCAATGACTATTAACCACTGCTTAGTGATGATACGTGAGAAAAACTTGTAAAAAAATTAATCATGTTACGTCAACCATAAGTTGTGTTGTAGAGACCTATCATCGCTAACTAATACGCATACACAATGCAATAACCCAAATCTTCTAATAGGCTTACCAAGACCACATCTCGCCAATCCGTTCGCATCGGCAACCGTGCAAGATAACTGTTAGGCCAGGGTCACCACTTCGAGGGATGTTACGTTGGAAACCTCCTCGAGCGCTCTAGTGTTAGAGTTCCCTTCTAACAGAGGCTCTTGGCCTCACGGGAGGGGGGGGGGGAGGGTAAACGGTGCACCCTGGGCAGTAACGGTTAATTAATTTATTTTGTAAGTTAGTTAGCTGTTGGCTAGTATCCGACTCGGGGGTTGGGGTTTGAGGGATGGGGCCCACCGCTTGTCGCTGGGGTAGCAAGTCATATGCCCGACTGATGCTGATGTATCCTGAGTGCTGCTCCCAGTACCCCTCACACCAGACTGAGCCAACGCCGGAGAGTTTTTAGTTTGGGTATACCCCTTCGGGGGGAGTGTCTCACATAACTCTAGGCTTCCCGGTGCCTAGGGCATCCATAAAGACTTACATACATACATACATACACAAATCACGTCTTTATCCCTTACGGGGTAGACAGAGCCTAAGGCGACAAGACCTACAGGCCACGTTTAGCAAGATTATGGGCGTATAGATGGAAAATGGAATCAAAATAGTGATAGGTTGCTAGCCACATCGCCTATAACATGATTCCTATGAGTTCGCCTATTCTCTCGATGGGCTTTTACCATCTGCGACTTCCTCTCCGTTAAAAAAAAGGGTTACTAAAACTAAAAAACTTATCCTTATAGTTAGTTGCACATGTTTAGTAGTATGTTAAACAATATAATATTGGAGAGGAAGTCCATCGAGAGTGGGTCGGCTAAAAAATTCCTGACCAAACTATGATTCGTTACAAATCTGGTGTAAGCAGACCATCCCTTCACGAAATACTGAACTACTTAGACAGCCACTGAGCGTTTACTTGGTTCAGCAGATACATTGGTTATTAAAATCTTACAAATAACTTATTTAAGTCAATGGTGGTAACCCTAACAGAGCACAGGCGCTGATTGATGAATCTCTTGACATTCAAAACAATGCGTACAAAACATCAATACATCGACCGCGATGACCTTACCGAGTTAAGATAATGAGTAAATCACAACAATTTGACGATAGCTCGTTCTAAATATCGTACCGTTACCTGCAGACACAATAGCGGAGTCGCTATTACACTGCGTCATCGCTTTGTAATCGTCAGCTTTTAGATCTTGTCCAGACAGTATTGGAATGTAAACTAACTGTAAAGGCGTTTCAAAGTACCGAAGAGTGTGGTGGGGTAATCAATTAACACCTACTTGTTTCACGTTAGGCTAACGCATTTGCCAACGCCTTAGAAGGCAAACCTAACAAGCTACAATTTAGTGATTTCGAATGGCTTGATTTGTGGTGTCTGGTTTCATTTGACGATTTATGAGATGTTATTAATGTGCAATATAATTTGTCTAATGTTTTTGAGGTGATTTATGTATTTGAAGTTTAATTATTGGCTAGATAGCTTTAAATACAAACTGTTTTTAAGTTACTGTAAAATTTCGTCGACGCGCGTATAACATCAACAAGTCCGATCAATGTAAGTTTTCGACTTTGACAAGCACTATTTATATTTTTAAACGAATTCAAAACTGCAAACTGTATAAAGATAAAAATGAGGCGCGAATCAAATAGTTTTAATACCTACACCTAATTTAAGACGAGAACACGTAATTGTTTTCTAAAATAGCTTTTTAACAATAACTCTGAAATGACAGAAAAATAATCCAAAACCGTTATATCCGATAAGTAGATTTAGATCAATTTTGGTTCATAAACAATTTAGGAAATCGATATCTTGTAAAACTAACATTTTCGATTGCCATTTTGGCCGACTGCGTATCGGTTTCGATATTTTTTTTTATTTGAAGTACATTGTTCTTTATTCGATTCACTATTTACGGTTTGAAGTTGGTTTATTTTTCTGTTAAGTTATTTGCTAAGTGAATGGTCATCAAATACTTAATAATCAGATATGAAAACATACTTTGGCGTTCGATCTTTTTATATTCAAAAGTCTGGCTTAAAACTATGAAAATACCAACACTAACCTCTTTAGCTAATATTGTTACAGTATAAAACAAGCTCTTGTTTCATGATACCGCGCTGTGGTCTGAAATTATTCCTCGAGTAAAGATACTGGCGCACCATGTTATTCAGGCCTTCATTATATTAATTAGTGGTATTTCGCCAGAGTTTTTGTAGCACAGTTAAGTAAATTTTTAAACTTTGCTTTCTAAATGTATTTGATCATACCATAAGTACTAATAAACAGATAATCTTAATAATTGTGTGTTCTTCACGATTATTCTGAACATCACTTTAATTTTATGTTGATATAAAAAATCAATTTCAATTTACTTCATGACAGTTAAAAAAATATCCTACCAAATGGAGAACATCGATCTTAGAGACATCGACGCGTTGATATCAAGCATTATATTACGTAAAGTCAGATAAAAATATAAAATGTTAAGAATATTATTTCTGGCGTATAACAAATATTGTGGTAAATACATTTGGGAAATGTTGTTGTTTTGTCTACCCTTATAAAGGCAACGTTTTCTGAACCAAAACATGATGATGACCTGTACCTGTATATAAATATGGCATTATACAAAAAAAAACATCCATTGCCACGAGTGATGCAAGGCTTGCAAAATACCTAAATAATAAGCTGTCGATCCTAATAAAATTTTGATGGAATGCTTGGCAAAATATACGGTAGACCATAAAATACTACCAGAAAATTCTGTCGGGTACGACTTATTGACACATGTTATTTTCTCTGATGTGACCATAAAACCCGCCAATCCTATCTCGTTTGGGTGTATTTTAGGTATGCGCCTGAACAAAAGAGAATTATTGCGAATGCTTTTGAATCAGCGGTATAATAAACCAAATTATAGAGACGATAACGGGAATACCAATCGTATCAATCCAACAACTAAACGAACATGAAAAACTAATAGCTTCTAAAATTAATCGCGTACCTACAAACACTCATTTTATGACGCGATTGTTCACTGTGATTTTCTTATTTTTTAAACTGTGCCAAACGACTAAATAGATACCTACAGGAGATTCAAAAAAATCCACACTTTAGAATAATAGAAGGCGTTCACTAAGTCGACGTTGATCGATCAGAGGCAGGCGTTATCTCAGTAAATTTTCTACATTTTTATGGGGTCTAGTTAGAGGAGGGATCGTGGCTCTTGAGCGGAAACTAACTATTCAAGAAATGATATCAACCCGAATCTCGAGGTTTTATGTCAGCAATATATTACAGTCGACTCTGACACATGAGCCACATTCCTGATAATGTGGTGAGATTTTATAAATATGTATTAACATAATTAACCCTGATATTGATCGGCCTCCGTTTAGTCATTCTTTCATCTTGTAGGTCTTATGTTGAAAACGTTGCAATGGTAATGACTTTACTCAGCTTATACGTTACTCCGTTTACTGTGATCATAACAAACACAGCTCTAATAATATTGAATCGGACATACACAAACATACCGTTTAGTCTCGCAATAACCACACGGTGGATGATAGAAACCATATCTGCACAAAATATAACAAACAAATTACACGCATTTCAATATGTCATAACTCTGCTTAATTGTAGCACAAACATTTACAAATTGGCAACAGCAAGAACATAAATCAATCGTACAAAAACCATGAACGTCGATTGTCGAAGCGTAATTCTCTCCACTTACGGTCTGTTGTCGGCTTTTTATTCGAACTTAAGCAAAACCGCCTATCTGTTTGCCTCGAAACGCCTGAGATAAATATAGTCTAAATTGCAGCGATATATCCTTTAATTTTTCAGTGATAAAGTTAAATCGACCAGTAAACATTTATCGATGGCCAGCGAGCGCGCTACGCGGATGCTAGCTCGTTAGTGGTAAGGTTTTTTTGAATGCATGCTTTTCACAGTCGCACGTGCTTACCCGGTCTTTTCAACTCTAAATGAAAAATTTATAACGATTACGAGCATTGCAACCGCTGGATACAATCAACTGCGTTTAATAAATTGTATCTGTCTTTTTATTCTTATCAAAATAACCAACAACGCCAATGAATGCGACGGCACCTAACTTTATCTACGTTTACGTTTAGTCAGGCGGTAAATGGACCGGGTATTACGACCAATAGAAGGCTTTTGTGTACCTATGTCTCGAGGCTGTTATCTGTCTAAAGCGTTGCAAACTCAAGAGATAAGTCTTTACTAAACCTCAGTCTATCTGTCCTATAATTTTCTCGTTTCTACCAAAAGCGCTTTATAACCAGACAAAACAGGTGAGCCATGTATTTGCCCTTGGCCAAATGGTATCTCGTTTGCGGCAACACGATTGCAAATCTTAAATACTTTCAGGCGCATTCAGACGCGCTTGATGTTGGGCGTTAGATGAGCATTAAACACACAGTCTGGTACGTGTTGAAAGAAACCCGTGGAGCCCTCGAGGCATTTCAAACTAGCGTGCCTTCTACGTTCACTACACCACTCATTACCATTTTATCCGTTCGACTTCGAAACACTGTTATTATAACCCGGTAAGGGCGCGCAATGATCGCGCCGGCGTCGAGATGTGATTATTATGTCGACTTTTTTGTTATATTTCAACTTCGAATGGTGTTGACCGAACGTTTCGACGAGATAAACCTAAGGAGGATTAACACTGTCATTATCCGACATAATATGGAGCATGAAATAGGAGTGACAGACAACACTATTCATTTTCAAAATGATATTGTCGTCACATTATTTGTTAAAGTAAAAATACCAAGTTGTAGTACTAATGTACTAGTATTATAAATTATGACGTGAAAAGAAACACGACACAAGAAATGACCTACTTAGAATGGATTTTAACTATTTCTAGCTCAAAACTGTTATTCACTTTAATGGCAAAATTCACTTAGAAATATTTTAAAGAGTAGACGAGTGCATAAAAGACAAGCTATATTTTCTATGGAAGTGCCATCAGTGCCCATTTTCGCATAACAGCGGCAGACTAGTGGTAGTTCATTAAAAAGATATATGCGGTCATTACGAGGACATTTCTACAGCTCCAGTATTACGCTATTGCCAACAGTGCAATAACTTATCAGTTTTATTAGTAAGCCTTTATGTACAAATTTATTGAATAATCATAATCTTCCAAGTTCTTTTCCTGCTCGATCTTATCGCATACTGTCCGCGTGGTTAGCTGTAAATGGTGAAAATTATGGGACTGGCCAATTAAAAGTATGTCTATTCATCTAGAATACCAACAAATCTTTAACTATTTAAGTTAAGGGCATTTTCTAAAAAAACGTGTAGCCTTTTACCAGCAAAATTACCTTAATTTCCCATACAATTTCGTGTCAGTTTTGTGACGGCCCATACAAATTGTATGAAAATTGTGTAAAAAATCTGACAAAAAAGCAATGGTAATTTTTTTAATTAATGAAATTAATTTTGGAACAAAAGTAAAGGGTACACGTTTTTTTTAATGCACTTAAATGAGAACCTACATAAAATAAACATTTTTGTTTTTCGGCACTGTACTCGGTAGTACTTTCCTAACAATGTAGAACAAAATATCAATTTCTTTACTTGACAAATTAAAACCTTTATCTCTCTCATTTTCATTCCCAATATTTAATAGGTATCAAAAAAATGGTAATTCATATCATTTAGTAACGTAGACACGTCATTATGTCTAATGATCGCTCTTTTGCCCTTAGACGTTGAAAAAATACGTCATAGATTTATCTTCATTTGCTATTTCAAAGACTTCAGACAAAGTCGCCTAGGGTCAAGGCTCAACTTAGGAGTAACTAAATATATATTTGTTATGGCTTCCAGCCAAAACCTTTAGTCTGGGCACGCCGCCAGGTAATAGAAGGACTTTTGATATCAGCATTCCTCATATTGGCCATTTGAAGTCGGTGCACCTTTTAAGACTGTTTATTTGAAACAACTTTATGTTACTGATAGCAGTAAGTAAGAAAATTAACTAGTCCTCTCCTACTAATATCATAAATGCGAAAGTTTGTGAGGAAGGATAGATGTGACGATGTGTGTGTATGTTTGTTCCTTCTTCACGCTGAAATGATTGGACGGATTTGGATAAAATTTGGAACGGAGATAGCTGGTATCCTAGATTAACACATAGGCTACTTTTTATACCGGAAAAGTGCATAGTTCCCGCGGTATAGCTGTAAACATGACAAAAGTCATAGCTGCCTAGAGTCGCGACGTAATTAATTATTGCGGAATACACTATCAACATCAGTTTTTAAGTCTAATCATATTATGCAGACGAAGTCGCGGGCAGAAGCTGCCACTGCCGTGCCCGACAAAACATTTTCCTTGTATTGGGGACAATATTTTCTAACTTTTATTTTTATTATTTCCTAGCCGTTATCCGCCCCGTACCAGTTTTTTTTTTTCAAAATATTGTTACATAAGAACCTTCTCCTGACAATAACAAACACAACAAAAGAAGAATCAGCGAGATCGGTCCAGCCGTTCACGCGTGATGCCGTGACCAAGGGAAATATGGATTCATTTTTATATACTACTAGCTGTTGCGTGCGGCTTCGTCCCCGTTCCAGAATTTTTTTTCATACAAGCCTTGTCAATACAGTAACACACACAACTAAAAAAGAATAATCCAATTCGGTGCAGTTGTTTGGAAGTTATGTGCGTGCATACATTTCAACGATTCATTTTTATTTGTATACATATAGTTTACTAGCTTCTACCCGCGACTTCGTCTGTGTAGAATTATACTTAAAAACCTTTCTCTTGAATCACTCTATCTATTTAAAAAAACCGCATCAAAATCCGTTGTGTAGTTTTGAAGACATAAGCATACATAGGGACATAGGGACATAGGGACATAAGGACATACGGACAGGGAAAGCGACTTTGTTTTATACTATGTAGTGATAGCGGCCTTAGTTATACCAGGTAATATGCACTAAGTGGAAATTTTAAGTTCAAAGGGACAACTTTGTAAGAGACGGACAGATGGACTAAACAGCAGCAGTATTTGTGATACGATAGTTGTTCTTTATGTAATGAATCTTAGTGTTTAAAAAAATGCAGGAACCGTAAGCGTCTAAACCGAATTTAATCGTTGGACAAGGACTGTCTTTGAATCAGTTTTAATAAAAAACCGTTTAATATCATAATAAAGAAAATAATATAGAAAATATTTTTTTAAATGTTATGTTAAAAAATATACGTAATGCAAGCCCTTGAGCAGACAAGCAATGTCTGAAACGAAAATTCTTCTGCAAGAGAAGTGTATAACATGGGGAGAACGTAGAGCCACTTGAGATTTTGCGCTGCGTTGCTGCAGCGTTATTCTAAAAGGATTTTCCGGATTTAGTGAATTTTATCTTGCACTGGTAAATTATGTTCAAATAAAATTGAAGTGGCGTAATAAAAGGGTTACTAAAGTGGCTTTGAAGAACATAATAAGTTAACTTGCACCTAACATAGACGTTATGGTATATGGGACACTACTAAGCTTATCTGGATTGATAGTTGAACAAATAACGCCACGGACGATACGTTTCTGCATATTTTTAACTTCTATGACTCTGTTCAAACAAAAAGAGTAAATATTTTGTTACGTATAACCCCGTAAGGGATAAACACGTGATATATGTATGCATGTGTATATATGTATTATGAGTAAAACGGGTTGGTAGGTTACACCGAATCAGGTATAAGTATAACCTTCCTACAGGTTGGTCCAGAGTTTTGGCGCCGTACTCTTTGAACATGTATGTATGTACTTATAACTCTTTATTGTGCATAAAACACAAGAAAAAGATGAATACAGGACAAAGCACATGGACCATGGAAACAATTTTTCAACCATAATTAAAAAACCCTAAAAAACATTTTATCCCCTGTAAATTTTCAGTAAATGTGAAAGTAATCTAAACTGCTCTTCTGTATTCATTTTAAGACAAAGTGTAGATGCATCATAGATTCCGGATCACCGGGCCACAGATTCAGTTCATCCTCCATCTCGATTCCGCCAGATGAAATGAAATTCTTCAAAGAGTATCCATGACCGTGAATTCATTTAGATTACGAGCAGGTCAGAGTCTAGGTCTCGCCTCGATGCATCCGACCACTTTTCTTAACGTATTCCTCCGTCGAACCAGTATAAGCTTTTAACTTTGATCAGAGTAAAATCTGAGAAAACAATTTATGAGGAGTGAAATTGCGATAAAACTACATTTCTTTTGCTGTATGATTTATAAAACCAATTTCATGTTTCAGAGTCAAGTAAAAAACACTCTTAAATCACTTAGTATATACTTTTGGTGTATAAAAATGCTAATGGTGTTTTCCTTTTTCATGAAATTTACCAATCTAATATATTAATATGATAATTCAAATATAAGTGAAGATACAAAGAAAAAAAAATACAAAATTAAATCAAATAAAATCTTCAAAAAAATCACAATTTATCGCAGTCTAAATAAAAAAGTAGGTAATATAAAATAAAAAAAAATCTAAGGATAAAATTCAAATAATGATACGCGTGGGTCATAGTTGCACAAGTCAGCATCGCAGAAATACCACCAGTGGTTGTACAAAGGTCTTTTCAAGCAGCCGCGCCATAGGTAACCCTCTTTGCTGATAGAACGTATACCGCAGATTTCATTTTCTTCGCATTCCTTGATAGGCAATATCGCACTAAAAAGCCATCAAAATAAAATCTATGATTTAAATAATAAGTAATAATAACTATAGAGTGCTTCAAATACCTATAATTGTCAATACACTAATGTAACCGTCAGTTTAAATTTTCCTTGATCCTAGTAAAAAAAAAACACTGCCGCCGCGCTCCAAGAGGAAGGACTACGAGTTAGTCCGAAACATGTCGAGCATCACTCGACTTTTATACGTGAGTTATCCGTTTGTGTAAATATGATTGAGTCTCACGGTACTTTCATGTTGAAAAAGTAAAGCTATTGTAATGGAGTTAGGAGAGGATGATGTCTTCATTAATTATCCATTTATAAAGGAAAATAAAAAGTTTAATTTAATACTTACACGTTTCCTTCATAGCAATTGTTGTTATCTTGCACATTTGGATCAATTGAGGTAGCATTGACTTCACAGGTAACACATGTCATATCTTTAAAAACTGACTTTTTGAAATGAATAGTGTGACTTTGCTCAATCACATTTTCCGCCCATTTCTTTTTGCTAGAAAACCTGTGTGGCAATTCATTGACGGGTATGTAATTACACAGGTTACAGGAGCAGACGTATTCTGTAAGATTGTATTTCACGTTGAAACATCCGCGGTCTACTATACCGAATGGAGTGTGCATTGTATAGCATACATCATCCTCGTGTTCGCAGGCAACCGACGGCACCCTGTGAAGTATTCAAATAAAAATATAATTATGATAGTACTCTATCTTTGAATAAGATTTTGAATGAAACAAAACATTTTAAAACATTAATAAGTGGTCGATACAGCAAAAGGATGTCATCATCATCGTCACGTCCTCTTGGTGTATCCGTCAATGGCGAACCGTGCTAGCTGCGAAGGTGAGACCGAAAATGTCTGACGAAACCAAATTTGGTTTTAAAGTTACGTTTGCGCGGCACACAGTTCAACTGACCCACAGCGTTGTCAGTGTATGTGTAGGAAGACTTTAAACAGCTCTTAGGATGTTCACATGAGATGATGATTAATATAATTGAACAACCATGAACCTGTTTAAAAGAGGTATACCTACTTGACAGAAGAAACTAATTTACAACTATCCTGTTTACATATTTTTCGAATCATAATCAGCAAAGTCTCAATGTCACATTAGCGTAATTTTAATGAACTAGAAATTCTTTAGGAAGTAGATAAATGATTTTTGGCCGAGATTACGTACAATTTATTTGTTGGGTCTGTACAGTCCTCTAATTCAATATTGTTGCAGAATATACAAGATTTATTGACAGCTTCTATTGACATCAAAGTACTGGCTGAAGTTGGTGGTTCATATTGCCCGATATCGTTATTATCACTTTCAGGATCCTCAGTTTTTCCTAAAATAATAACATCTTTTGCCATATCTGGTACAACAATATCATCAGTAACGTTATTTTCTGCTGTTGTAGTCTTGATTGTATCCACTGTTTCAAATGTTACGTTGTCTTCGCTCATAGTTTTGGTCGTGTCGACTGTTACATTTGCTTCAGTAGCAAAATCCTCTGTTATTCCGGATGACCTTCTTACTATAGACGAAAAGTCTTTGGTTATTCTAGAAGGCTTTATTACTTCTTTTATTGTTGTTGCCTCAGTAGATGCTATTACAGGAATAGTGTAATTATCGGGCAGTGTTGATGTAGATGGTTCGGAAAATTCATCAAAAAGCTGTCTCACGTTTTTAACAAAAACTGATACCAAATGACTCTGAGTGTCGTCTTGCATTGTGCATGGCCTTAAAGTCGTGTTATCGTCAATTTCTTCTGCCATACGTCTAGAGAAGAATGGCGTTACATTCCTTTTAGGAGCTAATGTGGTATCAGAAACGACGCATTTAAATAAAATTGAAATAAATAAACACGTAGTCGAAATTCTTAGATTCAACATAATGTTATTGTCATTAATGACCGAGGTTTGACAAGCTTTTCTTTTTTGACATTTAAGATCATTAAATGTCCAGCGACACTTTAGGACTAATAAAGCGTAAAAAGGGTGAATAAATTAAAAAGTAGTACATGTCAAGTCTATGTAAAGCGCTTGCACTTTTTGTTGCAAGTCTCTGCCTTCTTATTCGTAGCATATTAGGGAACCGATCATTCGAGTAAGCATCAGTATGCATATGCCTAAAATTATGGTTGTTGCAGTCAGTTTTATTGCAAAAAAAGTATATGGAGTTGAATACTGGTTTGAATGCACAGCCGCGTCCAACAAATCCTATATCGTTGTCGATATTGGTAAAACATAACTGATCGCTACCGCAAGCCATGTATTTTGATCTGTAACAAGACAAAATTGATGAATCGACGTCTTACTTTCTCTAATTCCTGTCTTACTGAGTTTACAAACTTCTAAATTAAAGTATGTCAAATAAAGCCTTATTGGTTTTGTAACTGAGTATGGTAAGCGTTGGAAATTTATTTGTTTGAAATGTATGAAAATATTTGAGCCCTTACATTTTATAATGTAACATAACACAACCGTTTTTGGCTCACAGAATTGTGTCGTACCAAGTTTCAACTTAATGAATTCAGGTAGATTCAAATTAAATTGGCGGGGACACACGGACAGGTATGGCTACAGATACACGAGTGATCCTGTAAGGGTTCCGTCATACATTTCTATGATCCGTTTAACATGATCAACCTGACTGCATCGATACCTTTGACGATCTCTGCTTCCTGATATTTTTACCTCATTTAATGTTCCGAATTTATTGAAGATTCGCTGCTCTTATAGGCATTTTTGACAAATTGCGTGTTCTTATATTAACTTATCTAGTGTAACGAATTTATGAAAATTTAATGCTGCTCCGAAATATTTGAGCACCTCGCCCACTACGATAGGTATATCTGATAGCGACTGCACAACCTAAAGCCAATACTTGACATCAACGTGGCGCGGCATGCCAACGTGGCCATTTACACACATTCGTCTGATGTGTCGCATCGTGATCAATCAAAACAGCATCGGATGCATACATTTTATCGGTATTCAATTCTACTTAAGTATCGCCGCTATGCCTCCGCCCTTTATCGTGTGATCTCCCCGCACTTCTCCTACCGAAGCTCCAATACTCAAGCAAAGCAACTCACGTTTTTCCATCTGTACAAATTCGATCATATCCTTGGTTAACCCCTTTCGTTTCGCAAAGTTTACAGACCATTTGCTCAATCGTGGTCTGCTTTTGCAATCTTGCGTTGTCGTATTCCCAATCCCTCATCGAAGCATAGTTGTAATAAACTGGATCATAGGCTGGTTTGTCATTACACATCGGACATTTACAATAAAATGTTATATTCACTTTTTCAGGATAAATGCAGCCTCTTTTGACATATAAAGGGTGGAACTCCGTATAGCACACTTGTTCCGCAAGACAATTTGTTAGTGGGGCCCTAGAAAATAAAATACCTTAAAACACCTTTATGAACACAATAGTAAGACAGCACTGATGAAAAAAAGCATCATAGGAATTGCACCTAAGATATTTAATAACATTCCGAATCATATAAAATCTTTAAATTTAAATCCATTCAAAAATATGTTAAAATTATTCCTACTCGACATAATTAAATGTTTTATATTGTTTAAATCTAGGTACTTAATTTAAGTAAAATAAGTACTAACTATTTGCACGCCCTATCAGGCAAAACATGGACGATCCTATACTTATTGTAACACCTTTTCTGTACTCCTATGTTTAACAAATAAAGAAATTGTATTGTATTGTATTGTATTGAATGTTATGATAAAAAAACAAAGTAACGAATGTGCGTAAAACCGCCGAAATGAATCTCTAACAAATAACCTTACTACTTTTTATACCAAAAAGATTAATTTATGCTTATACTGCTAAGCGTCAAATAAAAACATAGACCGAACTAAAAGTAACCTTTCTTCTTACGCAGATCCAGGCAAAGTTTATTTGCGAAAGAGAAACAACCTATGTTGTCCTATTTCGGTTTTATTCTGATAAGTTCTGTTATAATAATAATGTCAGCTTGTTTGCTGGCTGTGTTAGCATTTTATACTAAATTTTAAATTAATCCTGTCATCAGAAGTTGGTTAACCGAATTGATTTAAATAAAAGCTTGTATTAATAGCGCATCTAATGAACAATGACAATATTAATTGGAATATTAATGCTGGTCTGGGGGCAAAGAAAAAACATAGAATGTACAGTCGACGTCAAAGATATCTTTACACTTTAGTTCCTTGTCGTTGTAACTTCATGTTTGAACTTTCTTATAAAGTTGTGAAAATGCTTGTGGGGCGACAAGACACTAGTGTAAAGATGTCTTTAACGTAGACTATACCAGTTGCTTCTCTTCCCGTGCAGATGATGAAAATATTAGGAATCATGTTATCATCACTATTTTGATTCCCCTTTACACCTTCACAATCATGCTGAACGTGGCCTTTAAAATCTAGTTTCCTTAGGCTCTGTCTACCCCGTAAGGGATAAAGACGTTATTAATGTAAATTTATGTAAAGACTTACATCAAACCATTGTAACAGCTGTCATGTAGAGTAGATGTTCCGTTGTTGGCGTAGCAAGAAAGACATCTGAGCCCATCATAAACCCCCGAAGCCAACGACTCCCTTGTTTTTCTTTGTAATATCATCTCACTGGTGCCATTCCTATTTCCTTGTCTCTCTGAAATTTCTTTATATAATTTAAAATTTTGCATAAAAAGTTTTCCGAGTTCATTATCATCAAAATCTTCATCGTGCTCAGTAATAGCGCCTGTAATTACGGACTCACCCCGAGTTTCACCAAAATTGTTTTCAAGCTGAGGTCCTGATGCAATTTTCCGCTGTTCTTTATTATTACCAAAGTCTCCCCGGATCCCTTGAAATAATGAAAATAAAATAAGAAAATGTAAAGGATTTAGCATATTTGTGATTGTTTTGAATACGTACATTGACACAAGCTGTCGTTGCATAGATACCTACATACAGTTTTTATGCTTAAAGAGTTTTAAAAGTAAAGAAGGCCACATTTGTTATTATTCTTGTGAATTGTTGTTTTTGAAACAGTGAAACTTAGTTTTAATCCGAGATGGCACAATTTTACGTACAAACCAAATTATCAAACATCTCCCTTGATGAGCAAGTTTTTAATGTTCATTCATAGTCACTTGTGGATGTCAAGTATGGTAATGATTTCCTAAATAATAATATCAATACACTATAAGAACTACAAAGTTATTCAGATTACATGAATTTATTTACGTATAAATGATGTTAATCCACAGAAAGGAAGCAATAAAACGGTGTAACATGGAAACACTTTTTTGAAATGAATGCCGCCTAAAATTGCACAAAGAAAATTACATGTTGTATGTTCAGGCTCATAAAACAATAAACAGGAGTGGGCTATTAAGTACCTAAATTACCAAATTTACCTACAGCGTTGAAATTAAATTTACACAAAAGATACCGCCAAAAAACTTAACGAAATTAACTCTTGTGCGTATTTTTTACGGACTACATGTTTAGCTCATAATTTATAATCAGAACCAACTGAAATTTGATATAAAATTTTGTAAGGGCGATCTTGACGTGTTTGCAAAATAATAATATCATTAATGCATTTCTTGACACTCTGCATTGGTACCTAAGTAATCCGACGTTTTACACTGATAATGTTCTAAGCTATATTACGTTGTGATAGCCGCTGTTGCTACTCTAAACACAGAAGAGGTGTGAGTATAACTGCCTTTGGTGCTAAATCAATTACAAGTCTACACCTACAGACTGTGTCTAAGTCGTAATCATAAACCTTTTGCGCATGAATAACTTTAACTACGGCCTATTAAATACAACTGCGAGTAAAAAACAGGCTAACCAGAGTTAAAGGAGATATGATAACATCTATCCGTACATTATTGATGCGCTGACAAACACGGAGCTATTAAACGTCGGACAAGGTATATTTATTCAAGGTACGACGATACGCCAGCGGAAAGTAGCTCGCAAAACACACAAACCAGAACCATGGCAGTACTTCATCAGTTCAACCATTAATCGTACAATCGGAGTAATCTGTCTTGCCAGTGATTTGTTATCAAATTATGTGACAAACAAGAACATTTTTTTTACGTAAGAGAGGGCAAACGAGCAGACGGGTCATCTGATGGAAAGTGATCACCATCGCCCAGGGACACCTGCAAGGCGTGGGGATTAACAGGTGCGTTGCTGGCCCTTTCAGGAATAGGTAGTATCAGTAACAGATAGTAACATTAAATTAAAAATTAAAAAAAAAACCTGTGCATTAATTGAGTACGATACGTAAAAAAAAAAAAAAAATTTGGTGCCAAAAATGCCTTACATCATTTTGGAAAAGAGCTGATACTCTTCAAACTGCTGGACTGGCTATCAAACATGGCTACGAACTACCGCAAGGAAACTGGCTTTCGTACGAAAAAAACCGCATCGAAATTGGTCCATGCGTTTAAGAGAGCTACGAAGCCACATACAGATACACACATGAATACACACAGACATCCATGTCAAACACCCCTCTGTTTGCGTCGGGGGTTAAAAAATATTTGTAATGCTAAAATAGTAGTAATAGGAGTGACAGCAGAAAATCTTTCCTTCATTATTTGTTTTGTTTGTACTAAAAGCAAGAGACTTTATTGTGACTTGGAATCACAATCGTATTCCCTATTCCTTTCTATCAAACGATAAAGGATGAGGGTAGAAACAGTAGAAAGAGATGGTGAATGGGATCGCGAGCGTCCGCACGTTAGAAAATAAGGCTACAGGAACTAACAAAATTCTAAAAGTTTTTTAGTCTAGTTTCTTACATCCATGCTTCGATCTTCAGAGTCCGACGGCCGGTACTATAATTCAACCCAATAATGATTCATATAAATTTGCGAAATGAGCGAGAGGTGCAAACTGTACGCGGCGCAATGTACTTGAATAATTTGCTCGAGGACCGCGGGCAGACTGCTAGTGTTGTATTTTTTGCGTGTGTGCAGACATCGATTATCGATACATCGATAATTAGGAATTACGACTTCTATTTTTAAAGTGGTCTTAATTGTAATACTGTAATTAGTGAATGTTAAAATAGCGATCTAAGTGTCCTGATACATCGTAACAAAGCTTTATGTTAAGGTCTTAAGAGCAAGTTGCAACATATTCGGCCTTTTTGATAGCTGCAATGTATCCGGTGCTGACTGCACAACTGGGACTTTAACCGTGTGTTAAATCGTTAATTTTAATGAGTATTATTAGACGTATATATTAAATAATATAGTAATTATTGATATTCTCAAGAAGTGATGGATACCTTTGTCATCAAAAGTGTCAAGGATTCAATCCCGTGTGAATTCTCGTACTCTCTTAAATGATTCCTATATATATTTTTGGGAAGTATTTTTTATCGATATGTTTTTTTGTGGAATAACTATTAAAGCGTGTCATTCAGTTTTTATCATCGTGACTAAGTTTGGGATTATTAAAGGAATACCAGCGATTAAAAATAATGTAAAGAGTTGTAAACAGTTTTTTTCGTGTTTAAAGATAGCAAAGTCGAAAAAAATCTAACTTAAGTCTATGATGATTTGATGTTTATAATTCGTTACCACGCATAGTTTTACGCCTATGTTATAGTTTCCTTCTTATTCATTTATTTTTTTGTAAAAATAAAAAATGTAGAAGAAAACTGCATATGCCGTCAGTAATTGAAAAACATGTTTAGTCCTTGGTTTGATAATTATCACAAACAGTCATTTTATTTTAATCGTTCATTATTTAGTTCGATTGTATCATTAGATCATTGCGTATTATAGTAAACGAGATTTTGCGCATTAAATAAGTTTTGAATGAATTGTGACAGTTAATCATAAAAATAAAGATTATTTTGATTACATTAAATTATTAATTAACATAGTAAGTAAATGTTAATTACGTCTGTCGCATTTGGGATACCCGAGTTTTATGTAGCCGTCTCTACTTAGTAAGCATCACATTTTGTACCTATTGCAAACAGTGGGTAATCTGTATACAGGGTGCGTTCGTCTCATCTTTTCTTAGTTATAAACTCCTGGTCCCTCCTCAACAATTAGGTCGGAGCTAATTTCTTAAGTCAAGTTATTTGTTCCTTTTGAACGATTTATTGCTCGAGAGAGAACAGTAAAACTTCAGTGAAATCTGTCTTCGGAGGTATAATGTAGTCTAATTTGAGAATCAGCAATGCAAATTGTTCGACGCAAGCATTTTGTTACTTTAAGTTAATTCCAAAAATATTCATTAATCAACACGTATTGAACTTCATTCTTCTGTTACATTTGATTAGCAATTTATTCATTTATGTTTGCCAGAATTAAAAGCAAATTAATTTTGTTTACTTTGAATTTAACTTTGCTGCTGTATCCAAACAGCGGGGTGCATATAAATGGCCATCAGTACCTGAAAGCGGGGACGTGTTTATCAATTTCGCTGCAAGCATTTTACTTTAATGCGTCCAGTCGGTAAAATGCTGTTTTAAACAACAGAGTATTTTTCAAAATTCACCCCGTCATATGCCAGTGGGCGCGTCAAGTAAGGCTTTGCATAAATCCTCATCCAAAATTTAATGTCGCATAAAATCACTGGTCAGTTCACGTGAGCGTGCAACCCCTCCCGTTGGAATTGCCAGCGTGCACCATTTTAGAGGCCAGTACGATAAAATTTGAAAAGGAATGCAGCAACTATGGAAAAACGAGAAACAGAATTCATTGTTCATGAACAAAATGTCCAAGCTGGGACTTCAGCGCATGCAGCAACGTGACGAAATTTAAATTAAGAGTGAGCTAGTTTTAAGAAACTTTTGGAACAAGCGTTCTCGTGATCAATTCTGACATATTTATCCTGTTCGTTATTTTATTTTTTGACTTTTTATCATACAAAACTTCTATAATAATAACATACAGTCGAATTTGTAACTCCATGCCCATTAAATAAGTTATCAGCCATTTATTTCAATATATACTTTTTGTGAAAACAACTGAGACGGAACCCAAAATGTTTATTAAAACTCAACCTTATACAGTTTTTGACTTGTTCTTTTTTATTACCTGTAATTTTATATTAAGTGAAGCACCATGGACAGTAGGTATTAAACCGGCGTTTTATGATTTCGTTTCATGCAAATCCTTTTTAAATAGGATCATCCGTTCGTGATGAAACGGTTGTGAAGAGTATCATATTTCAGTTAAACAGTATTGTTAACCGCTATAGTATGCCTTCCTTTTCCAAATATAGGTAAATATATAAATATGTTATTGTATTTGTAACTTTACACATTTTATAAGTCCGTGCACGAACTGTTATTCTATTGTGTTGTTCTTCCTAAGTTGGAACATTTTTGACGCACAACCCCATTTTGTCCCGAGGTTAAAAATGTAAATCCGCTTTCACGCTGCTGGCTTTGAAATTAAGCCTACTGTAATGAAGTAGCTACGTGAATTTTTGCACTCTAACAGGATTCCTGTAGTAGTATGTACATTTAAAATACTTGTATGTACATAAAAGTTTGCACGATGTTTTTTATAATGCTAAGACTCTACGCGTGACTCAAAAAAAAACGAACATGATGTTAATAAGGAAAAGTACGGTTCGATTCAAGCGTTGTTATCAAAGTGCAATGTTTTGTTGATTTACGTATTGTTTATATGCTTTCTATTCTGTGTCATGTTTCAAGTAAATTTTAGTTCCACGTTCTACGTTTATGCTAAAAGGATTTGTAGAACTGTTTTCATCATAATTTTAACAGTGGTTATTTTTTTAACATCGATAATTATGTTAATAACATCGCTTATAGTAGTTTACAATAAACCGTTGATTTAACAGTTACAAAGCTAATTCAAAGGAGATTAATTCTGTTTGACTGGTTCGCTGTCGCTAATATCCTATATTACCAGTTAAATGCCAACATAATTAATGAAAATTAGGTAGTGCCCAGAGAACAATATTCATGCTCCACATAGCTTATTACATTAGCATCTAATGGGCTATAGATGGGAGATGAATAAAGCTGTCGCTAGAGAAGAAATTAGGCTTACAATTTGTTAACCCTGGCATTATTCGTAAAGATAACCATATGAAAATCGATAGGTTTGTTGCACCAACTAATGAAAAATGAACAAACTATAATCCTTTGCAGACAGATTCAGAATGACGTATAAACATTTATAGTATAAACAAGGTCCTACACTTATCCTCTTATTCAATGTCAATAAGGAAATTATGTTTTTAGAATAAAGACTAACGTATACTAAGTTAACAGAAACTTAGCGTGAATATGAATGAGGGGCTATTCTCGGGGATATAAACCATCTATGCCTTCTAAACACGCAGGCAGGCACTCCTAAATTGGTTAGATTAAGGTACCTACATAATGGTTGTTTAAGACTGAAGGATGTGTTTTTATGCACTTTATGCAAAATAGTAAATCTGTATTTGAGGCAGTTGAATTGAATAAAGACAGGAACAGCATTGATCTACGTTAAGTATACGTAGAGATCGCAGATATCTTTTTCAGTTTGCGTACATTCTCTTTGTATGTGTGACGTTATGTAATAGAATAATGCGAAACAGAAAAAAATAAAGACTTCAAAGCAAATGTATAAAGCTTTTTTATTCCTTTAGATATGCCACTAGCACTTTACAACAGCATATCTAGTTCCCATGTTCTCCCAAGAGATGAGTGCGAGCAAAAAACATAGGATATACAAATGTTCCGGTAGTTTCCTCTGGAGACCAAAGATACGGTATCAAGGAAACTATTCTCTAGTAAAGTTGGTAACTTAAATAGTCCGAGCTTTTGTTTCTTAAATTATATTTTTGTTATAAAATATTACTTCTATCACTAAAACTAAAGTTGAGTTGGTAAAGAAAGAATCCTAACTTAAAATTTTTATTAGAGAACATTCTGGACACGAATCTTGCGTTAGTAAACATAACTTGGTTTTTATCTGTCGCTTTGATATTTTCTATATGCCATTTGGATGGCAAGTACCTTTTGCAAATACGGGGGTGTTACGGGTGTTCACTTACGAAGGTGTTATTCCTGAGAAAATTATCGATATGCAACAGTAGAGTAAAGTTCGTGCTTACAAGATGTATTAGTGTGCGTGATTCCGACAACAACTAAGGATGCGTTCCTTTTTTGCATACAAAGACATTTTAAGGTAAATAGATACATTATGATTATAACTTTTGTAAAATGTGGAGGACAGCGCCTGACCGGGTGAAACAATCTGTAAAACCTTCCGTCACGCGGTCTTTACATTAGTTAACACTAAAAAATATATGTGTAGAAAAAATTAGCACCTAAAAATAATATTTTAATAATCGGCTTTATTTTAAGTCGGCATGCCTACCTAATGTTTGAAGTATTTTTAATAGGTATTACTTTCGCCAGTTTACCATTTAAAGGAATGTAAAACTGGCGAAAGTCAACAAAATTTTCTTTTTCGTATTGAGAATTACCAGTGGCAGTGACGGCCGAAGATAATGCAAAGTATCATGATTTATGGTTAGCCTGGAAGGGAGTGGCAGCCATAGACATGATTAGACACAGTCACACTTGCAACGTGTCACTTGCTTAGTACGAAGCTTGTCAACGCGATTACCGTGAACAAATGACAATTTTAACATACTTTGTTAAGCGTAAAGGTGATGTAGTCGCACTTGCAACTACAAACGTCCCTATAAGCTTGTTGTATAATGTCATCGACATATAACTCTTTTAAGATTTCATGTTAGAGTGTTTGACGATAGAGATAGAAAGTGTTAGCAATGACACCGAGAATCGGTTCGAAGTCGTAACGTTAGAGCCATGAAAACTGTAGGTAGTTCTTACTATTATTGTGGCAGAACTCTACAAAAATCACTAGTCACTTACATAATTACAAAACACATACATGTGAGGTGATTCAGTGATTAAAAAACACGTACCCTTATAATATACAATGCGAAACGAATGCTTCTTAATGTTACATGACGCGTATAATCCCAAAAAACCCATCGTAACAACCCTTCTCTTGGTATCAGTAACTAATATCGTCTATTAATTATGTGATTATTCTGTGACGTCACTGCATTCCGAAGTGTTACGTCATCCCACAACGACCGCCATCGCCACCGTAACAGAAGAGATAGGGTTTCATTGGTCCCACTAGATTCTACGGTTAAGGAGCCACACTCTTAATTGTTCGAGTTTATTTTTAAGAAAATGTCTTAAATTTTCTAAATTGTTATGATTGACTAAAGCTAGTTACCTCGCTTCTTCGTAACCGTTTTTATATGCAAGACAACTACATAGGTGTGACCCGTCATTGTGTTTATTATCAATATTTAAGTCAAACGGACCCAATTATAATATTATATATTATTAGGTGGGTCTTATTCACGATAGTTTAGCTTTACATAGTTTTTAACCTTTAACCTTAACCTTTAACCACCCTTATTTATTTAAAAGTTTTTGATGTGGTAGTGAAGATATATATGTCTTTATTCGAGCTTTAACGAGATGTAATTTAGATCTAAGTTTGAAATTATAATATGTATATAATTGTGTATAATTATTTGTTGTACAAAAACACGAAAATTTTACAGGTAATAAGATAGACAGATTACCTCACTTCGTTCTCTCAAGCCTATTTACGTCCCACACAGGTCTCTTCTCATAATGTAAGAGCTTAAGTCAATATGAACTTCACTTACCATTCACCTGTTTTGTAGTTGTGCAGGTTCCTCACAGTGTATTCGCTTCACATTTTTTTTCTAAACAATCCAAAAATTTGCACCGTTTGTATCAACAGTGTACCGTTTAAAATCCAGACGGTTTAAATTACGTGCCATTTTTTCGATAAAACAATTACATAACAGCTCATCAATCTTGTCAAGAAATAGTTGTCAATTTTAGTATCGGAACGAGAACCTTGAATACGTTCCGTTTTTTACCACAGTTACCTGCTGGTAACGCGACACCACCGCGGTCAGCGTCCACAGTCCAATGCTCTCCTGATGTTTCCCAGGCTTTATAAATATACTTATAGTATCGTCAGTATAGAAATACAGTAGGAAATACAAGCTTTTATTGAACTATCAATATACGTTACGTTACGTCATTTAGATCAAACGTTGCAAATAAAATTTGACCTATTTGTAGTGCAGTCATCGAAAATTACAGTCAGCAAAAAAGCTATTTTTTGCATACTTACTTTTTAGTAATTATTAGACACTGCATTATTTAAAACCGAATTTGGTTTCGCCAGCCATTCTTGTCTTGGTTTGCCGGTGACGGATACGGATAAGGACACTACGAAGATTCTTTAAAGTGCATTATAATTAAGTAAGTAAATGTTTTATTGTACAAATATAAAGAAACAGATACAATTCACAAAAAAAACATGAATATAATACCTATAAGGAAACTCTACCTGTTAACCTTTGAGTAGGTGATAGGGGGATTAAACGAGGGACCGGCAAAGAGTAAGTATAAAATTCCAGATAGCGAAAGCCACAACATTGTGCTATTATTATAATAAAGGTTAGAAAGAAACAGTAATAACTCCCGGCAGAGATAGGCACATATTACTATTACTAGCTGTTGCCCGCAACTTCGTCTGCATAGAATTCGTTTATCGCTATCCCGCAGGAATCACGCAATTTTCCGGGATAAAAAGTAGCCTATGTGTTATTCCAGACCGTAATCTACCTATGTTCCAAATTTCATCCAGATCTGTCCAGCCGTTCTGGCGTGAAAGAGTAACAGACATCCATCCATCCTTCCATACTTATAAACTTTCGCATTTACAATATTAGTAGGATATTATAGGACCGCCATTTGAAGTATAATAATATGAAATGGTAGTACTGTACTGAGTTAATAAAGTGTTTTAGAAAATTATATCGCACTTTATAAGAACAGTGCTCGTCAACAAATAGCCAATCTGAGCTAACGAGCCTCGCTCCTCACTACCAAATTACTCAATTCTGATGTTTCAAAGCAAATACTAATTATCCCAATCATCGATGACCGATGACCGTAGCGTAGTTTGATGGCGTCTATCCTTTGATTTGATATTGTACCTCTATAATTGGCATTAAAGTATATTCACCTTTTGAAGTTTATGTTGACTTAAAATTCGTTTGTCTATATCTGTCACCGTCACTATCACTACATAGTATAAAACAAAGCCGCTTTCTCTGTCCTTATGTCCCTATGTCCCTATGTATGCTTATATCTTCAAAACTACAGAACGGATTTTGATGCGGTTTTTTTTAATAGATAGAGTGATTCAAGAGGAAGGTTTTTATGTATAATTCTAAGCAGATAAAGTCGCGGGCAGAAGCTAGTATTACATAAACTTTTGTCAGACACAGACAATTTTTTTTCTAACAGGTCATTTCATGACGTCACCAGTCTCAGGTCTATTTTGAATCACTGGTGTTCTTTGTCATTATCGGAATAATAGCTTACGGTTTAAAAGCCATAAATTGTTATAGGAATCGTTATGACATTGACTTTTATTGATTTAGACCTAATAAAGATAAAGTTTTGCACAAAAATATCTTTAACTTTGTTTAATAAATTTTGTCACAGGTTAAATGTCAGGTTAAACAAAATGTCGGTCTAAAATTCTTTATTTGTTTTAAACCATAAATTTATACCAATTTATGTCTTATGATTTTATGCATTATGAAATCATAAGACACTCCTTAAAATAAAATAGGACTGCAGACACAGTATCACTTTTAATACAAATACCTATTAGTTTCTGAAAATGACTAAATCACCTACTTGAGTATAATTTTTAGAGAAATGAAAATAAAAGGAATATAAATATCATCCTTTGTATTTTCATTCTGAGTCGATGTTGCCACTTGGTCCTCCTGCTATTAACGCGGTCATGTTTTTGTCTTGTTTTCATAGATTTACCATTTTGAGCATGAGTATTTATGAGCATAACTAGTTAGCAAGTCTATATACGTCGAAAATTATAGTAAAAAAAAATCTCTCTGTAAAGATTTGCCACTTTCACCATGAAAACGAGGGTAGTTGTGCGCCGCTGTCAGTTGCGTTGAGTGGCCGCGCGAGCAGAGCACTGGCGCGCAGTTTTCGTTCCGCTGCCGCCGGGGCGAGTGCTCCAAGAGGAAGGACTACAAACTAGTCCGAAACATATCCAGCGTCTCTCGACTATTATACGTGAGTTATCCGTTTGTGTAATTAAAAAAATAATTGTACAAACTCTAGACTAGTTGATTGATTTCTTTCTTAACTATATTACAAATCGTTAAACTGGATCGCCAATTATACAGAAACCACGGGTTGATCACATGCCAGACTTATTGTTCTCTCAATTGGATTGTTAGTCTGATAATCACAGACTGCCTTACTAATTGTCTTAGATTGGGCCTGTGCAATTAACAGCAGCACGCTAACCGGATGGAATTGCCAATCAGTTAATGACTGTATACCCTCTATATTATTATAATATATATAGCTGAATACCCACTGACTCACTCACTCACTCACTGACATGCTGTTTTGAAGAACCCACAAGAGGTGCGGTTTGACTCTATACACCATCGTATCAGAAATGCCCCCACGACCACCAGAAAAATACGAAATCGACCTGAACGTGGAAATTGACTTAACACATGGGGCGGTTCTCCGCGACGGCTCGACCTGTCGAGTTTGCCCGGAACTAAAGTCGCTCAGAACAGCCAGCCAATGGGTGAGCCGGTCCAAGATTTTTCAAAATGGCGAAAACAAGATGGCCGCCATACAAAATTGAAACGCGAATATCTCAGAGGCCAGTCGCGATAGATGGGTGGTGCTCGACCAAATGTCATTCAGAGTTGAAAGGGAAATCTGACTATGCAATTTTTTTTCCAAGATGGCGGATTCAAAATGGCGGCCAAATTTTTTTTTGCTCCGATCCGATTGGAATTTTGCATCCGGGGCTCTTCTAGGCCACAGATTCCAACCGCATACTTTATTTTTCGATTCCGCCATTTTCCAAGATGGCCGCCATACAAAGTAATTTCTGTATCTTTGACCTGTTGTTTTGAAGAGCCCATAAAAGGTGGGGTTCGATTCTATACACTATCGCTTCAGAAATTTGATGATAAGTACCATTAAATTGAAAAATTTACCTGAACGTAGAAACTGACTTGACACATGGGGCAGCTCTCCGCGATGACTTGCCCTATCGAGTTTGCCCGAAACAAAAGTCGCTCAGAACAGCCAGCCAATAGGTGAACAGGTATTTTTTTTTCAAAATTGCAAAAACAAGATGGCCGCCATACAAAATTGAAACGCAAATATCTCAGAGGCCAGTCGCAATAGGTGAATGGTGCTCTTATAAATGTTGTTCAAAGTGAGAGAGGTAATCTGATGAGCTAACTTTTTTTCCAAGATGGCGGATACAAAATGGCGGCAAAATTTTTTTTTACTCCGATCCGATTGAAATTTTGCATCCGGGGCTCTTCGAGGCAACAAACTCAAACGCTGTACTTAATTTTTCGATTCCACCATTTTCCAAGATGGCCGCCATACAAAGTAATGTCAGACTCATAGATTCACTTGTGTTGTATAGCAGCTTTTAGAAATAGGGTCTGATTTTATACACTATCGCATAAGAAGTTTTATCACAAGTATAAAAAAAATGCAAAACTGTTCTGAACGTGGAAACTGACCTGACACATGGGCCAGTTCTCCGCAACGACTTGCCCTATCGAGTTTGCCCGGAACTAAAGTCGCTCAGAACAGCCAGCCTATGGGTGAACCGGTATTTTTTTTTACAAAATTGCGAAAACAAGATGGCCGCCATACAAAATTGAAACGCGAATATCTCAGAGGCCAGTCGAGATGGATGGGTTGTGCTCGACTAAGTGACATACAGGGTGGTAGGTTACCTTCCGCGGTCCCCGCGGGGGCCGCGGCCCCCACGCGAAATACTTTTTCCAAGGTAGTGGTTTCAAAATGATGGCCAAAGAATGTAGTAAAAAAGGTTAGAAATATTTGAAAAAATACAGGGTGGTAGGTTACCCTCCGCTGTCCCCGCGGGGGCCGCGGCCCCCACGCGAAATACTTTTTCCAAGGTAGTGGTTTCAAAATGACGGCCAAAGAATGTAGTAATATTTGAAAATACAATAGGCTGGCAGGGTACCCTCCGCGGGTACCGTGGGGCCCGCGGCCCCCATACGAACTACTTTTTCCAAGGTAGTGGTTTCAAAATGACGGCTTTAGAATGCAGTAATATTTGAAAATACAACAGGCTGGCAGGGTACCCTCCGCGGGTCCCGTGGGGCCCGCGGCCCCCATGCGAAATGCTTTTTCTAAGATGGCGGCCATAGAATATAGTAAAAAAGGCCAGAAATATTTGAAAAACAACAGGATAGCAGGGTACCCTTCGCGGCCTCCACGCGAAATACTTTTTCCAAGATGGCGGATACAAAATGGCGGCCAAATATGATAGTAAAAAATGTTACAAATATTTGAGAAAAAACTGGGTGGCAGGGTATCCTCCGCGGCCCCCACGCAGAATACTTTATCCATGGTGCCGGTTTCAAAAAGGCGGCCAAACTATATAGTAAAAAAAAAGGTTAGGATTATTAAAACAAAACAGGGTGGCAGGGACCTCCGCGGGGCCCTTGGGGCCCGCGGCCCCCACGCGGAATACTAGTTGTTATATATATGTGCATTATAGGGACGTGTAATTAGGAGGTCGGCGATTGAATCGCTTGTGGACTAGGAAATTAACTTAGTTTGCGAAGATGTTACTAACAAAGAAGAGAAGAAGAGAAGAGATGTACCAAGCAGGAGCGCAACATAAGTGGCATTTTATTTACAACAAAAAGTGATAAATTTATGGATTTATTCATTACTATAAAACATCGGCTTTGTTGATGTTTGGCTTCAAGCGAAGCCTCTTCACAGCTTATTCTGTAGGAGCCCTTCCCCGCGCATGTCTGTCATCCATTTTGCCCAAAATAATCTGCTTCTCCACACAGTGTTTTGCAGGCCTCATAATGTGTCCGAAAAAGTTGAGGGCCCTTTGACGACAAATTCAGCATCTACATGGGTGCTTGGTCACCTACTTCCCAGTTCACTATTATAAATGCCTGATCTTTGACTTCAATTACAGGAGGTTAACAATATTAACAGCTCAAAATGCATTTTATAAATAAATCGTTCGCTAGAGTTTGTCTCGGTTTAAACTAAAATTGTATTCCACTCTGCTCTTTGTGAAATGCTTTTCCCGAAAATGTTTTATGAATTCATGCACAGGTCTCTGCACTCACGACTTTCTAGCAAATTATCAACGTGTTTGCCGTCCACTAAATATACCGCAAACAAAAATTAATTAAATCTCACTGTATGTAGTGCACCACAAAGCAATCATGCGTCCTCGGTTTACCAGAATCACGTAGTAAAATTTAATTTAGGAACAAAACCATACAATTATGCTATTATTGGATGGGTTTTATTTTCTACATCGTTTCAAACGTTCCCGATTTTTTTTGGTGATAACAATGACATGATAATCTTCTGACCAGCAGAATGTATGAAGTATGATGTCTGCAATCCTGTGGTGTTCGTGTGTTCATCCGCAAACTAGTCCTAGATTAACACGTTAATTATGGAGTACAGGGCATTCAGGGCAAGCAAGAATTAAATAAATAATACTATAATTATTTGTATGGATAGTCAATGCACAAAACTCGCATCGAACAAAAATGTCCAATGTCTACGTTCAGTATTGAGAATGCCCAATTCAAAATGTATCGAATGGGCATTGTTGCCAAACAGCATCTGTTACAGTTTCGATTGATGCGTCCATCAGTGCACAGTTGTCGTTAATTAATGAATGAAAAGGACGTTCCGATTTGATACAATTTCGCATAAGTACCGTGGTATTTAATAGAAGAATTTATTTTTAAATGAATGTCAAGGCGTATTGTTTTTTGTCACTATTTAATTTTCTCAGTCAGTAAAAAATACAAACTTGTCTGGCTAAGGCAAGTATCGAAGAGGCAGATAAAGACAATGGGAAGTTAATTTAACTAAAGATTGGCGCGCATAGATAGGGTGTGAATCGGATAATTGACCAGATGGTGTGTAGTGAAGCAAAATAGGTCCACAAACACGCGATTGCCAAAGATTGTCAACCTAGGGTGCTAATCGGAATACCTCTTGTCCCAGTAACTTAACGGGCTGCCTTAGTCACCAGAAAACAGAAGAACAGCAGTGCTGCTAAAAGTTAAAAGAAAAAGATAGCAAAGTTCCACCATTTATACAAACACGGTTATAAAAATATCTTCCTACTTGCCTTCGTTTTACTAAAATGCCTAGTCAATGTTCCCGCTTAAATATTAAACAACAAAAATCAAAACCTAGCCTTGTTAAAGTGTTATCAGGGCTATAAAATCTTAAGCCTTCATATTCACAAGCCGTTAGCCCGCGTGCTAAAAGGCGATTTCGTTACATAGCGTAATATTACTAGCTTAGTAGCTGTGTATAAGTTGGTTTGTTCTTTCCGCCTACTGCATGCAGTTGAGATTATCGTAAAAATTAACTGCTCTACCTGTGTATTAAGTTTTGAACGTGGGGTACTAATAAAACGTTTGCACTCAGTGGGGTATAGCGAGATAGTTGGAGATTTATTTGCTTTGGTATTATTTTAATATGAATAAATACGACTGCTTCTCAATATAATTCTGATCAACTTACCAGGCTACGCTACGAAAGGCTCTATCGAAAAACATTGACACGTGACAGCACAAAAAATGACATTTTGGGCATGTACGTATATATTTTATGCCCTATGCATAAATATACGTATGAACCTTTATGCCACAAACAATAAGGTCGATGACACATAACATATTTGACACGATGGCTGTATCCATATTTATGCCCTCAACTGTACGAGTACGTAAGCTTTTATTATTATCATATTTATTTTGTACATTTGCTTACTAAAATCTTTACGTATAATAAAAGCTTTTATTAGCTTTTTTATCAATAAATTTCAAACATTTTTAGAAAAATAAAGTAATTCATCATCACGATCTCCAGCCTATATACGTCCCACTGCTAGCACAAGCCTCCCCTCAGAATGAGAGGGCGGGGACGGAGCCATAACTATTGAAAATTTGCAACACCTACAACTTATTCTTCTTCTCAATTAACCAAAATAAATATATTTCTGCAAAATTAGCACTAAGTCGCATTAAAATACACTACAGTACAGAAGTATAATAATCACTATTCGCTGCAACAACGTTTTGTTTTGCAAATAATTATATCTCAAACTCCATGTTAACACCGCTGCATAATTTCTGGTGCATAATTCGTGGGACTCGGTTAACTCGTTTTATGGAAAGCAACACTGCAACGATGAAAGGGCACTAGCGGCCTTATGTTATGTAAAGCGACAAGATATACCTAAATCCACAAGATAAAGCGTTTTCCAGTTCTAGTACCATTTGAGATTTGGTGAATAGAATAATGGGCTGACGAAAGTTAGAGTTGTGTGTGAATAGGCTTGAGTGACAGAACATTTTTGTTTCGTTTATTATACAATAAATTCTTAATATTTCGTTTTTGTAAACCCATAAAAACGCCTGTTGCCTGGTAGGTGTCCGCTCACTTTTGATTTGAAGACGGCCTGATATTTAACATTTAGGACACGGATGAATTTCTGTGACGTTTGAGCTCACTCATAATATAAAGATTTGCTAAAATTAAAATTAAAATTATATTCTCCAACTGTACTTATAAGTGTATAACTTATATGTAAAACAATACTCAGTCAGTAATATACTGAGCGGCCAAAAAATTGGCCCTCATGTGTATGCCATATAGGAAATTTTGTATGGAGTCTGGGCCAAATTTTGTGCCACTGAGTATAATAGTCAAACAGCTTTAGCATTTTGCTAGTAACTTACACCGTGGAACAACGGCGAAATGTTCTATCAACACTCGGAGCTTCTCAACAAAGGCTATGTTAGAGGATACACCGAGCGTTAGAATACGCTTTGTCGACTTACACCATGTTTGCATTGGACTTGTTTTAGAGGCTTTTGAATTACGATGTTCATTCCGAATGTACTAGCTTTAACTATTGTTTGTTTTGTTCCATAAGAAAATAGTAAACTGATTCCTTAAGGCGTTTTACTAGTTGACGTTGGAACTTGGGTTGAAGTTAATTAAAGTTATGCAAAGGTCGCATGTTGCTTAAAATTAGACGCTATTTTAATAAGCGCTCTCATGTTCATTCCATTTTTCTGTCTATACGCGACAGCCACTGTAGTGTGCTGCTCTGTTGACCGTCTCACCCAACAAAACGAAGAGGTGAATACGTCTAATTTAAGCTCACTGATTACAACGACCTTTGAATGTGTGAATGCGTAATGGTATACTTGTTGAATGCATAATTTTTTTACAAATTATTATGTTCACACCCACTCAGTCCAAATATTCATAAAAATGAGAGAGGCTGTAGTTTTCCCTCACGCTGCTCACAAACACGCAAATAACACACATTTGATTTCCTTCCATACTCAACTTTGTAATTCACACTCATTTATTTCCTTCTTTTATGCTTGTACGTGAGTACGTACAAATAATACTACAATGAGGCGTACAAATTATCGCGCGCACCGACGTCTGGGAGTTTTAAATCTGGAATACCGAAATTGAATTCGCATTGTTATTCGAAAGCGTCCTTGTTGTGGAAGTGTTAGGGTCTGAAATGAAAGACGTATTCTTGTATTGGAGGCTTTTTGCTTTCGCCGCGGGGTCAGTGGTCGAGGAATAACTCGCTAAGACATGATCATGACTGGTGGGCTTACACTCCACACCTCGTTACGTGTTAACAGGCACATTCGCTCACGACGCCATGTTTATCCGGCGAACTTCAAAACGCCTCGCCCTCCTGCTTATGACGAAAGGCTGTAATGGTTCCTACGTGATAGGGTAAAACCATTGATTTTGTTGCCATATCGACGAAACAGTTATCAGATCTTTCGTTCCATTTAAGGTTGTTAACGTTTGAGTGAGCTGTAAAACTGTCGTTTCCCGTTCATTGTTTATTTTAGATTCTCGCTTAATCAACTTTTATAATAACAAAGTTGTTAAATTTTATATCGGAAATGTAACTGATTTTCTCTGTTAATTGTATAATCGTTAATCAGTTTTATAGTCGACATTAACGTTCGTGTAATAAGTCACGTGCTTTTTATAACATAACGACCTTGGTTTTAAAACCCCGTTTCTGTATTTAGGTTGCTTTTGAAGATATTTGATTACGTATTTACTTCAAACAACATAAATTTAAAAAGTTCATGTAACGTTTTCTCGTTAAATCTTCCCGGGGAATTGACGTAGGTTCGAACGTTAAATTACAATGAAAAATTTGCTTGGAGCTAGGAAGACAAAGAGTTCGAACATTAATTTGTTAGCTATTTCAAGCCATTAGTCCCTTTTCATTCAATTTGCTTGAATCTGCTGGCTTATTATAGACTTTACTATAGGCTGGCTTATTTTTCGGAACTCATTTACAGTAGATGGCTCGTGAAGTATTGAACTACTGTGTACGACTTATTGTTTAGTGCCGCTATTGTGTTGAAGTTATGAAGTAATTTCCTATCATAGTATGTATTTCGTATCTTTTCAGATATACAATAATTATTAGTGCCATAAAAATTTCCTATTTTTTAGCAAGCTAGTTCTGGGAGTCTCCGAAATCTGAAGCTTGGAGTTCGTATAACACCTTCCCTGTCACACTAATATGAAACACTGTCCTTCAAATAACGAAGAGAAGATGGCGCCGTATTAACGGTTGGGCCCTGTAACAGCAGCAAAAATAAAACACAGGTTCTGCTACTCAAATGGAATTCCAAACAAATGAAATGGTATTTTCAACTTACGGCATCCAATAGCCTAAATGACACATTACTAAATGACGCGGATTTAGCAATACACTGCTTGTCTAATTAAACTTTAAACTATAATAAACTAGCTACCCGCCCCGGCTTCGCACGGTATATTATGCATGTATTATACACATAAACCTTCCTCTTGAATCACTCTATCTATTAAAAAAAACCGCATCAAAATCCGTTCTGTAGTTTTGAAGATATAAGCATACAAATAGGGACATAGGGACAGAGAAAGCGACTTTATTTTATACTATGTAGTGATAGTGATAGTGAAGTGATAGTGATGAAATGGCAATACAGGTTATTTTTAAAAGTTGTAAAACGAAGTTAGCTCAGAATGAACACCGGATGGTTTAGTATTTTGCTTCTGTTACACGGCCATCCCTGTATAAAGTAGCAGATCACAACTGGACAAAGGTCTCTAATGAAACGCGCCACTTTACCCCGTCTTCGGCTTGTCGCATCCAGTCGCTACCCGCTACATTTCGCAATGTAATATACATCTTGAATACATGCTGTTTCGTTTAAGCAAATTAGCTCAACGGAAAACCTAGTTTAATATTTACTCCTATTTTCACTTTACTATTGGTTTTCGTAGCTCCTTGCTCGTGATTGACACAATGATCGATTTGTTCACAAAACATCGCTCCTCGCCAGCTTTTAACCTCGTTTAGTTCCCGACATAGAACGTTTGTTACAATACAATCTATTAGCTTTGCCGACATTTAGTACCACGGATATCTACGGAGGTATATTCAAATACAGATTCATTTTAATTAAGCTTCAGCCTTATTAAGATCAATTGATTGATAATGATCAAGCTGTTTTGTACTTCTAAACTACCAACCAAAATCACAATAAAAAATTACACAAAATGGGGAATGGCGCGAATAATTAAATCCGTCATCTCTAGCCTATATGTGCATTATAATGTCCTGCGGGGCACAGGCCTTGTCTCAGAATGAGAGGGCTTAGGGTATAGTTCCCACGCGAGCCCATTGCTGATTCGGAACTTCACACACACCAATAACAAAAATAAAATAAAATTAACCTTTTTTTTTAATCATAAAGTAATGCAATTCAGAAAACATTCGCATCGATGTCTCTACTATTAAAAGCCACTGAAATTGAACTTGTAAGATTTGACTTCAAACTGATTTCGCAAGTTAAAAATTGCAGATTTCCATAATTTACCCTCTAATTTACGAATACCTGTAGGAGGCAGGGAAAGAGTTCTATTGGTTAGGCCCTCATAGTGTGATTAGTGATCTGTGATAGGTCACCTCTAACATCCAGTCATCTTTTTTTACTGTTAAGGGCTTCACACGCACTATAAACCTTTCGCAAGTGTGTTAGCTTTAATCGAGACTATTTTATTCACCAAAAGAACCCATAAAAATGTCATATTCAATGTTGAGTAAAAATTCCACGAAATCTGCTTATGGTGCGATATTGGGCATTGTGTAAAAAAGGTATCACGCCTTTTTTGTCTTACTTATGAAATACTATTTTATTCAAACCGTAACCGATTCTGATTTGAGTTTTGATTAATTCTATTGATATTTCTGAGAATTGTTCACACTTAATGTGCTTCACTCCGCCCATTGCTTTTTCTGGTCCAAATGTTTTTGCACGACGAACGTCGCGTCGAATTACAGATACATACATACACAAATCACGTCTTTATCCCTTACGGGGTAGACAGAGCCTAAGGTAACAAAACCTTAAGGCCACGTTTAGCATGATTAAGGGCGAATAGGTGGAAAATGGAATCAAAATACTGATGGGTTGCTAGCCACATCGCCTATAACATGATTCCTATGTCGCCTACTCCCTCGATGGGCTTTTACCATCTGCACGGGAATAGATGCAACTGGTACATTCTATGTTTTTTCTTTGCTCCCAGACCAGCGTGGAATTACAGATATCTAACTTTATTAGTCATCAAAATCGGAATTTCGTGTAATGTTTGAACTTCAGCATGTATTTTTTGCTAAAAAATATCATGAAACTAATAAAATCACAGATAACAAAATTTCTAAGCGTCACTGAAAATTAGAACACTTAGAAAAATTCGAAAAGTAAAGCTATGGCGGGGAATCAAACCGGGATCCTCATCATACCGTGGTGCGTGCTATTACCCCTACACCACTCATAGCAGGTGAGTAAGCCTTCGATTTTTTCTATCTGTACCAAACTGCGTTTCTGGGCGTTTATAAATTTAATTTCTAACGGGTAAAACGCCAAAAATAAATATAAAAATCAAGAAGTAAAAAATTCTTGATTCATTTGATAGTAGGTACCTAGCTATCACAATAGCTACTTGTTCTTAAGTTTTTTACTTCTTGATTCATTATATTTATTTTTGCGGTTTAACCCGGTGGTTATCTGTGGAAAATCATAAAAAAATCGCGTTGATTTTGTGAAACTAGCACCAAACCCCCTCCCATCTATTAAAAAACCAAAAGCAAAAATATTACTGTATTTACGTACCATTATTAGCCGAGCAAGAGGAGTAAACTTCTGATACATTCCTAGATTATAATATTACAACAAACGCTACAGCGCCTACATTCTTTAGCAAGAACAAATTTATTTTTAAACAAAAACCTATCACGCCCGCCGGGATATCAATCTTCAATACATTGCTTCCTAAACTACCTACCGAGTGGATGATAAACGGCCCTTTATGTTTCGCAGGAGGAGCGTTATTTTACTGCTCTATAAATGAAGATAAGATTACAGCAGGCCCCATTTACCCGTCGACGTCCGCGCCAACACTCGTTATGTGTTTATTTTCTGATTGATCACCTGAGTTTAGGAACAGTTGAATGCTAAATACAGTGCGTAACTAAAGTGTGTTTGAATTTATAAGTGTAATCTAAGAGTTATTTCGGAACCTAACAACAAACAAAGCAATGACAAAAGAAATTGTAAACCTAAATCTACAACAGGAAAATACGAAACTTGGAATATATTTAACTTGAGATGAAGCACAAACATAATCCGGCAGCTTCAATAGAATATTTAATCCCTTACTGTGTCCCCGAAAGTCGTCAGTAAAAGGATAACGACCTATTTTTTCCTACAACCCTTAGATTAAACCACAAAACTGGTATCCCATAGGATTAACGCATGCTGATGAGACTTTGAGGTCAGGAACAGTTATACAACGTTCGTGGAACGTATGAACCTCTGTGGGTATAAATCAACTCGGCGTGGTGGGTTTAAACTAAGGTTTGAGTTGCAAGTGTCAAGCGCGTTTTACGAGTACATAACATTTCAAAAGTTTCAGGCTTTATTTCCACATGTAGACCGAGATATCAATTGGTTTATTTACATACATTAATAAATAACAAGACCTAAAGGACATGTTTAGCATGAGTTGTAGGCGTATACGTGGAATCAATATTGTTGGGTTGCTAGCCGCATCGCCTGTAACATGATTCCTAATATTTTCGCCCTTTCCCTCGATTTATTTTACTTTCATTTCGCAAATGAATCATTTCAAATAAGTACTCATTATTTTGGCAAACCTTTATCATGTGCTAACACGACTAACGTTATAAAAATGTAGGTATAAAACTAACCTACCGTAATCCACTCAATTTAAGCAGGTTTTGAATTCTTTATATAGTTTACGAATGAGCAGATATTTAATAAAAGTTCGCCGAACGTTGAGTTTGTGAAATGATGCAATTTTATTGTCATATGTTAGTTGGTAAAATGATTGGATCCCATGTCAATTACGTACTACTAAATTGTGATTGGAACATTATCGTGAATAATCGGTACGGCTTGTATACCTGGCTGTGTTCGTCCCAACCCCTTACCCTTAACACGATATCAACCGCAAGTGTTAAAGTTGAACCAAACTTTAATTTTATTGCACTGCTAAACAAAGCCATGGTAGCGGAACGGTTTTGCCCGCCCGCATTTCAAGCAAAAGGCCATGGGTTCAAACAAGGGGTCCCAATCTCGAATTGGAATGTTCCAAACTTTACGTCGATGTTACAAGAAAGAAATGATCGTTAATAAAAACGCGTTTAAGTATGAAAATATAATTGATACCTAGGGACTGTCAGATAATTCACATCTAAGTAATGTCGAGGTCGAGGTCTATTTTTTTCTAACCATAGTGTTACGTGTTGCGCTTGTAATTGGCGGAAAATGTTAGCCGTGAAAAGCCACAGGGAAGTGTAGGAAGTTTCAACCGCCTTTAATTTAACAAATGTAGAAAAGTAGTAAAAAACTACATACTTTTAAGGTTAAAAAGAAAACCTCATAAGATCATTTCGTTGTCCGTCTTGTTTAGTTGTCTGTATGTTCGTAAAGATTCTTTTTGTCAGGCCTTACTTGTTGAATGAAAAAACTGTAAGTTTAATGGTTTTTGCAGCCCGCTTTCGTTTGTTACTTACGTCAAGCCGTATTTAGCCTCCAGAGCTTGTTATCTGCCGTCTTGCGGGAATCCTTCGGCCTTCATTACAGTTTTCGTCTAATATTACATAAGGGTTATAAACAAGCTCCAATGGCCTATAGCAATGGCTGCGGTGGTCAATTTAATTCCAGAAATGTGATGTTATTGTAACTTACTGAACTATTTATAAATTAAGCCTACCGTATCATGGATCATACCACAATTGTTCATTGCTTCTAATATAATATTAATGTGGTATGACTTCACTTAAAATCTAAATATCAAACTACGTACATACATTTAAATTGCGTGACTAAAACAGACATGTCGACACATGTACATTTTATTCATGTTACAGGTTCCTACCTATTCTAATTCTTGCATGAAAATATACAATGCAGCATTGGTCCAAGGACTTTGTTTGAGTTACGTTGGGATCGCTAAAGATATTTAAAATATTTATGTAACTTATATTAAGTGGCATAATTCAATTGTTAATGTGTCCAAAAAGCTTTAAAACAGTTTAAATCAAAGAGCTAAAATGCTAGCACATACCACTTAAGGTACTAATCCAAAGTGCTGCTAGATTATGAGCGGAGTTTCGCAAGTTTTGGTATTCCGTGTAGCAAATATGTTGCAAAGAGGAAGTTTGCTAGATTGAGGCGAGTCCTGGTTGATGAGTGAGTACGAAACTGAATACAGACTTCCTACTAAGTACATTGGGTGGTTATAGACACGTCTCTTGCATGCTAAGTCTGGGTAGGGTTTGGCGAGCAATATGTTGCTTAATACGCTGAATCATATCCCTTAGCGTACTAATACATTTCTATGCTTCGTTAGACAAATTAAAGGTCGGAAAGTTTTCAAAATAATGGTGTTGTTGGTGTTTCTCTTTGAGTTTTAAGTTTGGAATAATAACTTAAGTGAAGAGTAAAGACGAACCACATTTTCGCAAGCTTTTTAAAATAAGAGTTACGTTTAAAGTTTGAATAAAGTATTTAGTCACTTTCACTTTGTCACAAGTTTCAAGAGTACAAGTTATAACTTCAGTCTTCTCATCCGCGCGATCTCATCAAATTTCATTTGTTTTATTTACTCACAGCTCAGACGTTCAATTGTTTTGTGATGTCAAAATTCAAATGACCCCCGAAAACTTTGCAGACGGCAATAGCGAAGTTTCAGATATCAAAATAAAAGATAAATCTTTGTTCAAGGAGTTTATCCACGCTATTGCCAGTAATAATGCAACACGATACAGCAGAGGGCAAGAAGCGCAAGGTGAGCTTGAAATATTGCTCCGTGAGTTACCCGCTGCGTGAATATTTTACACTTTTGCAAAAATATTCACGTATCAACAGCACTGGAGATTGTTTTGGGCTTGCATTCTTGTATCAATCATAGCTTTATTTAACATAGCTTTGCCCGCGACTTCGTCCGCGTAGAATCAAATAAAGTCTATGTTCATCAGAGATAATGTAGAATTCTAACGGTGAAAGAATTTTTCAAATCTGTCCAGTAGTTTCGGAGCCTATTCAATGCAAATAAACAAACAAATCTTTCCTCTTTATAATATTATAATATAGATATAGAAGAACAAATAACTTGTAGGTACAATTTTTTCTTACCAAGCATATAAAAAGAGGTACAATATCGTATTCATTCAAAGTACTATCATGACGCGGTACATTGTGATTAAAAATTTGTCTCTCTACCTAGTTTACGTATTTAAAGATACTTAGATACCTACTAAGCAAAAAGTATAATAATAAATATTTTATGATCCTCCTACCTACTCATTGTTATAAAATCGGTAATCTAAAAATATCTAAGAATGTAACTAAAAATGTTTACAAAGAACACGATTAAAATACTAATTGTTACTTCTTAAGTATTCAAATCAAAACTAAATCTTATAAAATAGAAGTTATCTCCCCCACACTTCTATAAAATAAACTACGTCCGAGCCCACACAACGAATTTAGTGCTCATTTAACATTATAAAGATTAGAAGGTCATATTTATAACTAATTAAATCAACTTCCACTTAAATAAACGAGCAATCAAAAGCATTATTGCGGTCGGTTCTTTTGACAAACTGTAATGGGGGTACCACCGACCACCGTATCTCAAATTTATCTTTATCGTTCGAGATTGACAGATGTTCGGTTGATTTAAGACTGTGTAGGAAATATCGAATGCTTGCTAATGGCAGGAGAAGGATGTGATAGGCACCC
The DNA here is from genome assembly GCA_949127965.1 of Pandemis corylana. Lineage (NCBI taxonomy): Eukaryota > Metazoa > Arthropoda > Insecta > Lepidoptera > Tortricidae > Pandemis > Pandemis corylana. The sequence goes on from OX421860.1 coordinate 6,454,695, forward strand.
TATAGTCTTGTCTCTTTAATAGCGTGGGTGTTAGTAAATGTTTTTACGTCAATTAGTTTATTTAGTGGCCTAATTATTCATTATCATTAATGTAGTGTCGCACACTATTTTGTGAGTCAGACTTACCAAAAGGTAAAGGGAGCAAGCATGAGTTAAAAACTAAGACATCATATTTTTGCATGAATCGTTTTACATTAAAGTACGTATCTAATAAAAAAAATATGAGCTCTTAAAACTTTTATAGTTAAACTTAAATCACTCTACGGTCGAAGTGGTAAATTATAAGTTGTTCAAGTGCAGTGGTCTCAGGCTTTAAGTTAATTTATCGCTAGATTTAATGACTCTTAACGTTATTTTTGATTGATACAGTTTAAAATGATGTAACTGTTTTACGATCGATTAACTTTGACATTGTTTTGCACTATTATACTGCTTTAATTAAGCCTTTCACTGGTTTGAAAGGCCATAAAGTGGCTACACACTTTAATTGCATCTACACAAGTGCCTATATATTGACTGCAAATTTTATAGCTACTTTATCAATATTTCTATTTATACATTATTGAGGTAGCATTATACCAGTCTCATATACGTGAATTTTGACAGCTTCATTAATATACTTAACAACAATCTTTACCGGCACTAAATAATTAATTAGTTATTACATAATCAAAACATCCTTAACTTCGTTCAGACAAAAAAATTTATTTTATCACTGTTTTTTTCTCGATTAAGAAATTCATGTCAAGAAACTGTGGCGGAACTATAAAATGTATTCACAATAGGTTGTTCTTCAAGGAAAGTTCACCAGTGTGTCGGGTTGATGTAAAGCCGATTGTGCGATAGTACTTACAGGTGCGAAACTATTTGCAGACCCTTTTCAACACCCAGACCCTAGACTTTATGATTTCCTTTGATACAATCGCTTGAATTATTTATTTTATTATTTTAAACTTTCGTATGGCAGATAGCTACCGACCATTCCACGGATGTCTAGTCAGCTTGTGAATTTTAATATTGGTTCTTGAAAGACTTAAAGTCCATTCACACAATTTTTATCTGCAAATTCTTCTCTTCATTGTGTCAACTGTTTTATGGTCTTCTATTTCGGTATTGCTTAACGATTAACGTCCTTCTCAAAGACTAATTGTCTCTTAATGTTATCGTTCGTTTCATCGAGCACTCATATATTTTTACGGAATCTACCACATATTCTCCGTAATAAATAAGCGAAAAAAGCCAAAGTACCTACCAAAGTACAACCTAATTTAACATTATGCACATTGACACTATTGAGACAAAATTGACTAGTCATGTGCATGATATTCTGGTTTTTTACTATAAACACGACCACATATTTGAAGCTCCTATGCGTCACACATATTTGGACATTAGAAAATACGCCACTCGATAACTTTATATTTTATTACTTTGCTTTAGAAACTAAGTTTGCTTGTGATAGACAGAGTTTGTTAGGTCAGTTTGAGATTAATGATATATATTTTGATATAGCGGGAGCAGCGCTGCGGGCATTCAGATGTTATCACTGGCCACCGGTAACGAGACTTGAGTGTTAGTGGAATGGAAACAGAGGGGCTGCTATATCGGAAAACATTACAGTTGGCTTGACTTTAATGGCTTAATTAAGTGCAAAAACACACATACAAATTTATCAAACGTTCTTTAAATTGTGCAACATTGCTATGATTTTACAGCAACGAGTTAATCATTATACATTTTATGCTAGGAATGTGTGTCATAAATTGGTATAGTAAATTAGTTTTTTTTTAATATACGAGTACGCCACTTAAATGTTGTGTGATCACTGATAAGAGATATCTCGTTATAATATTATACAATTGTGTTTTAAATGAAAGGAAATAGTAGTATTCTGCATTATAATTACACATCTTTTCAGTCTCTCTAATGATTCAAGTTTTGACATTATGATAACGTGACGATTTGATCTCAATAATTTATTGAATCAGTCGCTTCCTTGCAGAAGTCCGCATGCTTATTTCCTCGGGATATTATATTCTCCAAACTATATTCAAATTACAGATAAACAGAATTTTAAAGATTATGTTCCATATTTTCCTGACAGTGGTTTTAAATCCTGGTGTGAAACTTTCATCTCGTAAATTTGTCTTCCAATAAATACTTACAATTTATCTCGATTTCATTTCTTCAATTACATATCGAGATAAAACTCGATACATTAGCATTCGATTCCATCGCATCGCATCGATTACTCTCCACGTGTCGATCTTGATAAGTTACTAATTAAAGAATCGGCCAATCTCTGAGAGAAGTAGCGCCGAGCTGCGCAACTAAAAGTGGTCCGTTCAGTATTCATAGAAATCTTGTAACTTTCTTTTCAAGGTTTAATTTGACAGACAAATATTATAAACAAACATTTGAACAGATATTGTACTTACTTCAAATCTGAAAATATTTGTCTTCATACAAAAAGCAATCAAAATCTGAAGCATTGCGCAAACTTGAAACACGCCGACCAAAGTGTTGTCACCCAAAGACCAGCTTCTCATCATTTCACAATACGTATAAATGAGTAATGTCAAATGTATTTTCTTAGATTATGCCTTCAGAGGCCATCAACATTTACGCAAAAATCAAAGAAGACGTAATAAAGAATTGATTTTATTTATTTTTGATATAATTACACATAGAATGTACCAGTTGCTTCTCTACCCGCGCAGATGGTAAACGCCCATCGAGGGAATGGGCGAAAATAATAGGAATCACGTTATAGGCGATGAGCCTAGCAACCCATCACTATTTTGATTCCATTTTCCACCTATACACCCACAAACTTGCTAAATGTGGCTTGTAGGCCTACCTGTTAGGCACCTTAGGCTCTGTCTTCCCTGTAAGGTATAAAGAAGTGATTTGTATATGTGTATGGTATAATTACATTTGATTGACTTGGACCTGAAATAATTTAGTCAAACGTCGTTGCCCAGGGTGCATCGTGCTAAATGGTAAACTCCCCCCCCCCCCCCCTTTGAAATCAACCATAACGCTTGAGCATATGAAGAGGTTACGCGACTCGCCCCCTAAACTGTGGTTATGTGGCTTTAATGCAACAAAAATGGCGCTATCTTTGAACCATTCGTAGTACGCTACATTCAGCCATGCCGCTGAGAAAGGTGATACGTCGGACTTGTAATTGAGAATTCGATGCTCGGCCAGTGGAGCAATCAGATCATTCGGATTGGGGTATTATTACCACTGTTGCTCTATAAGAAATAAATGGTATATTTTTATGACTACTTTGACCATGGAGAATCAGATGCAATATACCACTTGCTCATCGCCAACAATAATAATGCTGTAGTAGCCACGTACCGTGCATGGAGTTGTGCATTGGAATTTTTATTATACTGTACTGGAACAAGGTTAAATAATGTAAGTGTGAACCGTTGTGATGAGAAACCTGCGTGATTCTTATAAGGATTTTATATCAGCTGCATAAGTGAGTGAATGTTCTTCCATGCTGGTCTGGAAGTAAGAAAAAACATAGAATTTACTAGTTGTTTCTCTTCCCGACCAGGTGGTAAAAACCCATCGAGGGAAAGGGCGAAAGTCTTAGGAATCATTTTATAGGCGATGCGGCTAGCAACTCATCACCATTTTGATTTCCCTTTCCACCTACACGCCTTTAATCATGCTAAACGTGGCCTTGAGGTTTTGTTACCTCAGGCTCTGTCTACCCCGTAAGGGATAAAGACGTGATATATGTATGTATATATGTATGCATAAGTGACCAGTTGAGAAAAGGCTCAAACTACCTATAATATTATACTTGTAATTCCCTAATCTAAGCTGTACAGAAATCTAACCGCATTATTTATCCACTTATATATCTGCCAGGCGTGGACATATTTTAGTAAGATTACGACGCGTTTCAACAGCCATAATCTTCTGCGCTACCAAAATCGATGAGTGTGTCCATTTCCTAAAACCAATTACCTGTCTTGCTATGAAGACCACACACCTGCCAGCTGCATAGTAGCATTATAATTGTTTTTAATTAATGAAAATATTCGTCGATTTCGGTAGCGAAGACGATACGGCGTTAAAACACTTCGTTTACTATTTGAGTAAATCTAAACAAAGTATTTGCAGGCGCGGACAAACAAATGGAGCTCTGGGCCACTGTACGTATGTACGTACAGGGGCCCAGAGCTGTAAGGTTATATAACCTTACAGTAGTTAGTGATCGGCTTGTTGCTTGTGACTGTCTGTGTCTAAAAACTCTGACGTTAATCGTGAAACGGTTCCTAGAGTTCCATTTGGCTTATACATGGCAAAGGTTGCCAATTTCTTCAGTATCAGATAGTAACAGTAAGCAAAACCTAATAGTTTCATAGTTATATATAGTTATAGCTATAGTTTCATATCGTTGTTCATGAATATGATTAGCAGGTTATTTGCAATTATTTTCTTCCATGCTGGTCTGAAAGCAAAGAAAAAACATAGAATGTACCAGTTGCTTCTCTACCCACGCAGATGATAAAAGCAAATCGAGGGAATGGGCGAAAATCTTAGGGATCATGTTATAGGCGAAGTGGTTAGCAACCCATCACTGTTTTGATTCCCCTTTCCATATAGTTCATATAACATACATATAAAAGTGGATATTGTTGGGGATGAGGGCAGAGTAGACGCAATGGACCAGCGATAGATTGCAGTATGAACAATAACAAAATACCAGTGAATAGGGATTTTTATAATAAACGAAAAACATTCAATACAGGTGTCAAGTAATAAGTGAAGTAAGTATCAATAACATGTCATTACAAAATCAGCCAGCAAAAACTCTGCGTTTGAACCTCAACACACCTCTCTCAAATGCAAAGTTTATTGCTTGTCGTAAGCTAATCAGAACAACACAAACGAATAAATAATAGTATGCTAGTATCTTCTTTTAAGAACACAAATAATGCAAGTAACCAAAACAAAAGTTTGCAGGTAAGTTAAGAAAAAATAAAATTATGGATTAGCAAGATTTAAGACCTAAACCATCCATACATCTGTAATGTTTTATGCTAGACAGCGCTTTTGTTAATACATCTGCCACCATAGATTCCGTAGGTACATGTCCCAACGTTATATTTTTGTTGTCTTTTAAAACACCCCTAATGAAATGATACTTTATATCAATATGTTTGCTTCTACCATGAAAGACGGGGTCCTGCGCAAGGAACATTGCAGATCGACTATCGGTATTAATAGAAATAGTGGCATACCCTGGTAAATTCATTTCTGTTAGCAGACTTTGGAGGTATAGACTTTCTTTGAATGCTTCCGCAAGACTGACGTACTCCGCTTCATAACTAGAGGTCGCTACCGTCTTCTGTTTTCTGGAAGACCAAGAAACACTAGCTCCTCCTAGAATAAATGAATAGCCAGAATAAGACTTCCGATCTATTGGACAATTACCCCAATTTGCATCACAGTATGCTTGAATAGGCTTACCAGTTTTTCTATAAACCAGGCCATAGCTTGCCGTCCCCTTCAGATAGCGTAAGACCCTTTTTGCTGCCTTCCAGTGACTCGAATTGGGGTTACTTACAAACTGAGCAAGTTTTACAACCGTATTCGTAATGTCAGGTCTTGTCGCTACAGACAAATACATAAGCGACCCAATTAGTTCGCGGTATGGCCATCTTTCATCGATTTCGTCCTTTTTGGTTTCGTTCGAAAATATTTCACACAATTCACTCGGAGTTTTGCAAGAATTACAATTAAACAACCCAAATTTCTCCAAGATTGTTTTGACATACCCTTCTTGTGACAACGTAATGCCATTTTCATTTTTTCGTACGTCAATTCCCAAAAAGTATTTAACCCTTCCATAGTCTTTGAGATCAAACTCTTTTTTCAATTCATTCTTAAATCGGCATATCCGATCTTCACACTCTGATGCAATCAAGACATCATCCACGAATATTATTACATATAAATGCTTTCCATCTTGATGTCTCATATAAAGACATGGCTCATTAAGAGATGGTTCTAATCCCATGTCTTTTAGTTTCTTGTCAAACCGTATGTTCCACTGTCTTCCTGCCTGTTTCAATCCATACAAGGATTTCTTTAGTAGACAAGTATCACCTCCAGCTTCAAGGCTCTCAAGCATTTCCTTTGCGCTTTTAACTAACAAGGGATCTTCATCATTGTTATGTGCTAGTTTCATCAAACACTCCTTTAGTAACCGTGGAATACGCATGTAAATTTCTTCATCCAGGTTGCCATTTAAGTATGCAGTATTAATGTCTACCTGGTGTATCTCTAAGTCCATCTCTACAGCAACTGCCATCATTAATCGGACCGTTTCTAATCTGGCAACGGGCGCAAAAGTCTTTTCATAATCTATTCCGAAACGCTGACTAAATCCTTGTGCTACTAGCCTAGCCTTTTTCTTAGTTGTTTTGTCTACGTTCGTTTTGGTGGTCAGTACGTACCTACAGCCAATGACATTTGAGTTTGGTGGTGTTTTGGCAATAGTCCATGTGCCCTTCTGCACTAGGCTTCTTATCTCGGACAAAATTGCGGCCTCCCATTCCAAACGTTCCGAGCTACGTAAAGCATCGTCCAAAGTTACTTCTGAAGCTGTGCCTGCATATTCCATGCAATCTCTATACTCTTCTACTTCTTCTACTTCAGGCTGGCTACTTCCTTCTTCAACTTCAACGTAGCTGTAGACCTTCTTCGGTCGCCCTGGGTGACCTGTACGGATCACTTTTGGCCTACCGGGCCCTCTCTTCAACACAACCTCATGTTCTTGATTTGAACTCAGATCAAAATCGTGTCTTCCTTCTATATTCTCTGGTCCCAGATCTGGACTTCCTTCGAGATCATGTCTTCCTTCTTCATTTTCTGAAACAGCTGGCAATTCCAGAATATTGTCATTTTCCTCAATATTATCTCGTCCGTTATTTCCTTTAGTGAAGTCTATTTCCACGGACGCTTGATCTTGACTGACATTTATTTTATCGACACTAGTTTGTGCATTATTTCTGGAAGAAATCATCTCTATGAAGTCCTTTGCTTCATCGAGGGACTTTGTCGCTGAAACTGCGGATAACATTTCAGTGAATTTTATGTCTCTAGATACAATAAATTTTCTTTTTTCAGGTATCCACACTCGTAATCCTTTGGTCGTCTTTGGATATCCTACAAATATTCCTGCTATTCCACGAGCATCAAATTTATCCATATTTGGATTTTTATCCAGAACATAGACTTTTTCTCCAAATTTACGCAGATAATAGATATTCACCCGTTTTTGACACCATTTTTCATACGGAATATCACCGTTCAAGGCAGAAGTTGGGCAGCGGTTCCTAACATAACATGCCGTATCAATAGCTTCCGCCCAAAAATTAATACACAAGTCACTATTAAGAAGCATACACCTGGCCATCTCAACCAAGGTACGGTTCATTTTCTCCGCAATTCCATTTTGTTGAGGAGTACGAGGTACGGTCAGTCGTCTCTGAATTCCCTCTTTGCCTAAATAATCATCGAACTCTACATTGACATACTCTCCGCCATTATCTGATTGAAAGTATTTTATTTTGGACCCGGTATATTTCTCAACGTAACTTTTGTAGAGTTTGAATGCTTCTAAGGCTTTGTCTTTGGTTTTAAGGAAATAAACTTCACACCAACGAGTACTGTCGTCAATAAAAGTTATAAAATATTTAGCACCGGATTTTGACTCGCATCTCATCGGACCCACTATGTCCGAATACACAATACGTAACCTTTCATTACATGGACCATTTGACTCAGTAAATGGTGACATGGTAATTTTTCCTCTAGCACAAATATCGCAATCACGTAAAGTGCTAATATTGATCTCACTTGAGTTCACGTTTTGACCTATTTTTCGTAATAATTTAATTACATCTTTGGCATTAAGATGCCCCAGGCGTTCATGCCACAGTTTCAGATCTGTCTTACAATCTGTTGCTGCATTTACAGAATCGCATTCGGAAAAACAATATAGGTTGCCTCTACGGTGTGCGGTTAGCCTAATTTTACCATTTTTATCAACTAGTTCGGCCATATCATGCGTGAAGTTCACATCATAGCCATTATCTGTAATCTTTGCCACCGAAATTAAGTTAGTCCTTAAGTCCGGTACGTAAAGGGTATCTTTAAACTCAACAGACTGTGCCGAGTTACCGTTTAATACCGATAGTGTGACTAATCCCCTACCTTGGACCTCGGCGCTCATGTTGGTAGCTAATCTCAGTTTACCCTTATACTCCTCAAGTGTACCACTGAATAAATTGACATCGTTGCATAAGTGGGACGTGCACCCGGAATCAAGCACCCATTGTTGTTTCAAATTGTCAACAATGTTACATTCCTCTATACCTGAAACATTTAAAGACATTAATCCCTCATCTACATTATTACAGTGTTGTTTTGACTTCGGATAATCTTCCCGACATTCTGAAGCCTTATGACCAAGACGGTTGCACCGATAACAGGTCAATACTCTCCTTTCATTAGCATAATTGTCCTCCTTACGCGAAAAACGATTAGGTTGTGATTGTCCTGATGTTCCTTTAAAGTTGACATCTGTACGCCACTTGTTCAAGGTTTTGTTTCTTTCCCGTACATATAGTATATCACTTTCAGTATTATTCGCATTTCTCGATTCGAATTCTTCCAAAATTTTCACTTTAAGGATCTCAGGTTTTGGTAAATCGTCACGGCATTCAATAGCACATCGAAAATTTGAGAAACTTGCTGGTAAAGTATATAATAACATTATCGACAAAAGGTCATCGTGAATCTTTATATCCATGGACTCTAGTTTGTCCACCGCATCAAAGAATGCACCAATATCTTCGCGAATATCTCCAGAATCGCCAATTTTGTGCGTCAGTAAACGTTTTAGCAACATGGCCTTCCTAGCTGGCCCACGAGAAGCATAAACTGACTCTAGTCGTAACCATATTTCTCGTGAAGTCTTACAATCTCTGATATGACGAAGTTCCGTTGAACTGATACAAAGAATTAAATCAGCCTTTGCTTTTGCATCTTGTGTCTCCCATTTGTCTAAATCACCCGTCGCAGTCTCATCAGGTTTAGGTATCTGCCCATTAGTATACATCCACAAGTCATTTTTAATGAGAATGGCTTCCGCTTGTAATTTCCAACTCTCGTAATTTTCTTTAGACAAGGGATCAATACGCACAGTGCTCATTTTACTTACTTTAGTTAAATTTTCTCACAAAGAAAATTTTCGCTGTCAATTCAGTTCCATTCCACAATTTTATTCAATCCTATCCTGGGCCCATAACCATTGTTGGGGATGAGGGCAGAGTAGACGCAATGGACCAGCGATAGATTGCAGTATGAACAATAACAAAATACCAGTGAATAGGGATTTTTATAATAAACGAAAAACATTCAATACAGGTGTCAAGTAATAAGTGAAGTAAGTATCAATAACATGTCATTACAAAATCAGCCAGCAAAAACTCTGCGTTTGAACCTCAACAGATATAACATGCGTACTGTTTCAAGATGACAAGTATTTTCTTCTCCACGTGATCTTTCATGCAGTAAGGTAATTTAAAAATTGCGAATCCGACTCCACATCTCTCTCTATTACAGCATATCAAAACTAACGTAATAAACTAGTGCTAGTGTTCATTAATTAAACGTTCACCCTCGTTATTATCAACACCTGCTCTTGAAAACCGTTTAATAATGACGTCAAGTCTTAGTAACAGCTGTGCTTTGCGGCCGCGGCGCCGGCAACGGTAGTTTTCAGGGGAAAATTAAAATCATATTAATTAGTAGCGGTTGAACTAAGGATTAATTAATCTTAGTATGGTTTTACTAATTTAGCAACGCCCTTGGTAGTCGCACTGAGTTTTGAGAGGGGATTTTTAGAAGCCAAGTTAGCACCTGCAACTTAAACAGAGCTTAAAGCTCAAACGTGGAGCTCGTGTGGATTAGAAACTTAAATGTTTCATAGCTATATGCTATCCTCTAGACTCTAGAGCATGCAGTGGAGGGGGTCGCCACAGGCCAATCGAACAAATTTTGGTACGACACCTTCCCTCGGTATCCTCGTGATTAGGGAATGCAATCCCGATCCCGCGGGATCCCGATCTCGCGAGATCTCGTGTAATTTTTCGGGATCAATCCCGACGCATCATATGACGAGATCCCGTTCGAGATTGACGGGATTGGGCAGCAGTCATTAGATGCCGTTTAGCAGATGACACTATTAATACCCTTTGTTTTTAAGGAGTAATTTTCAAAATCACTCGTAGGTAACTACTTCCTAATTCCCTTGAAATATGCTTATTGTTTTGATTACCTAATTTACCTATGTTAATTTCCTTAAAACCTGATAATTATTTAGTTGGTAAGATTAAAGAATAAAGGTTTTTATTTTCTTTCGAGTACCTAATATGTTATTTTGGTTAACCTCACTATCACAAACAAGCAGTTATTAGCTTTTTCAGTCATCCGAATTTAACATTTTTTTTAAACTAGACGGGATCCCGAAAATACCGGGATCCCGCGGGATTGGTATTTCTAATCCCGCGGGATCTCGAATTTGCAATCTCGAGTCGGGATTGCATTCCCTACTCGTGATGTTTCCTTAACCGAAAAGGTAATTGTGAATTAAAATGAAACCTCACACACGGAATTTAAAAAACTCCAGAGACTCACACCTTAAAGCCTGATTTTTGAAAGCACTCACTCGAAAGTAGGTATAAGTGTACATTTTGTGTATCGCTTCAAAACTGCTGCCCAACATTTTTGATTAGTTAGAAAGAATCTATTATTTTGTTATACTCAACTCGTATTTCAAATTTAGCACAATTTTTCACCACTTTCGAGTAATACTTTTGAGCGATATGCTTTCAAAAATGAAACCTCTAATTTAAACTAATTAGTCTACGCCATGTACCACCGCTACGTTATCACAGCTTCTTAAAAAAATTTAGTTAACACAAAACTGTAACACTTTCCGATAGCAATAGCGTCTTGAAGACAACCAGTATTAAACCAACACGATCTCGTTTTAAGCCTAGCCATTAGCATTGATCTATAAAATGGATCTGTTTCAGAAATAAGTCACCAGAAATCATGACCGCCGCACACCAAGCCAACACCTCCGTATAAACAAGGGCCTAACAATGTTCTTTAATGATCTGGAAGAATATCAAGATGTATTTAATTGGATTTCGTTATGTCGAAGACGGGGGATGGCAGGTGTTGCAACGAGTATAGATTTGAGATTTATGTGTGAATCTTATGAACGTTTTAGTGGAATTCAAAAAAATATATTAGAAGTTGTCTGCAACTTCGTTTGCGAAGAATATGTTTGTTGCTATTCCTATTAATAAGTTCCTGAGGTAAAATGTACTTTTTGAGTAAATTTAGATTTTAAACTAAACGTAGGTATGTTGCATTTCATTTAAATCATTCCAGCGTGAAATATACAGATATTGAAAAACAGTCACAATAATAATGTTTATTAGTAAGAATTAGAATACAAATTTATTCTGAAGCTAAATAATGAAATAACAAGATATATAGATGGAGTCATTAAGGTAATATTTAAACACAGTAGTCAACTAATTTCATTTAAAATTAAACTTTCAATTGTTAAATAGTAGGGGCAGTTTTGAAAGATAGAATTCCTACTTTATTTATCTAAAGCTGTGCAACCAAGACAACTTTATAGCTAGTTTACTTTATAGCAAATTTACGTCTCGGTTGTAAAAATAAAAACAAAAACAAAATCACATCCACTGCCGTATTCTCGCAAACGCGCGTAAAACACCGCGCGCTTGTCTTGCGCCGTCTCGATAAATAAAAATGGCCGATGTAGCATATTGCCTTATACGACCAGCGGGCCCCCTTGTCACTTAGCTCGGAACTTAAATCAGCTGCCAATGCGTCGCCAATGCACCTGTGGAAATGTCGATTATGCAAATGGTTGGGCCCTTTTAACTAAATACCGCGCTTCGGTGTTGCTAGAGGTGCGGGGTCGTAAAAATACCTTGTTATTTTTATTCCCTTTTTATAAGGGTCTGCTTTGATTTTTTTGTTCGTTTAGTCTTAAATAATTACTAAGCTCTTTTGGCTACTTTTAATATAAATTCGTTAACACTAAGGCGTAAGCGCTTTAACTGCCCAAAACAATCGTTTACTTAATAGGTAATTTGAATCCATCTGCCCACCTTATCTTAAATATTAAAATGCCTTTTAACCGAGCAACTCAGCTCCCACGTAAATACTAAGAAAGGTAAACTGGCAACACGTTACGTTGGACCTTTAGCATCGTGTATTCGCAACTCACTGCAATTGAATGGCCGCAGAGGAATGGCTTACGTGGTCATGGCTGGCTGAATCTGCCTAATTTACCTTTAAGGGCACGATAGACTGGAAGTACTGTGTTTAAAAATATAAGTATAAATAGGCAGCTAGAGTATATTTGCTGGAACCGAAAGAATTTATGACTTTTGAACGAGCACCACATATTTATCGTTCGGGGCCGATTTTTAAAATCACGTCTGTGAAAATACCACACGTAATTGAAATGGACGAATAGAAATGATTATGTGAATAAATCGTTTTATGAACTTGCCAAGAATTTTATGCGTAAGAGAAAGAGAGATAGAACAGAGAAGAGTAATTTATAAAGTTTTAGTGTTAGCGCTTGCTGTTCACCAATTTTATAAAACACGTTTTTTCAAAAGGGTAATTTACATTAGACTAATACATTTCAAAAACTTTGATCAACCGTTCGATGTCGAAATAATTCAGCACATCAAAAAAAAACATTTTTAAAAGAGCAGTACATATTTCAGTAAACTCAAAAGATTTTGTTACCTTAGGCTCTGTCTACCCCGTAAGGGATAAAGACGTGATATATGTATGTATGTATGTGGGATCGTGTGAAGGAAAACAAACTTCGAAAGAATTTAAAAAGTTTATTGTAAAAAAAAAAAAACTGAACGTAAAGCAATTAAAATATGATTTTAGGCAACAGAAAAGACTTGTGTTCGCATAGGGCACCCGATCGTATCTCCCACTCTCTAACTCACTCGCTCTCACCATTCACTCCAACAGAAATCTCTTCCAGTCATTCAATCAGCTCTCTCGCATCAATCATTCGTCCACAGATTCACCTGCATTCCCACATTCGGCCATCCTACACACATGACTGTCCTCAGGCATACCTAACTCTAAACATAAACATCTTAACATCAAAACCACATCTTAAGTTTGGTACGCTTAACACTATACACTATACAGTTATGTTGCAGGGCACACAGGCATTATGGCTCAATAAATTACCAAAAGTCTTTAAACTAAAATTAAAGCAACAATACAACTCAACAATTGCGTTAATGCACATACACATCTATAAGTACAACTTGTTTATATAAACTAATAACAAAACAACATTATGTTTGAATATAACATAAACATTCGTGACGCTCTTATTCTAAACCAAGTTTTTTTTTCACAAAAAAAATAAACAAACCATAAAGTTAGAAAAACCTTAAGCTTAGAAACTCAACACATGAAAAAAAAACAAATAACACAGTGACAATAAATTATCATGGCAACCGCAAATACTCGCTTGATACGAACCTCATGAATGTGCTTGTACTAACTGTTGGGCCAGGGCTTCATGTTGTCAGCTGAAGAAGCAGTTTTACCAGGTCCCTCCGATGAGCTCTGTATCTTCTCAACGTCGTATCGGTCATTGCCCTTTACTGCAACTACCTTATATGGCCCTAAAAACCTAGGCTTCAGTTTCAAGCACGGTCCAAACTGCGTCCTCTTGATTGCCACGCGATCGCCGACTTGGTAGCGCTGACTCTCCTTGCGCCCCTTGTTGTATGTGTGTCGGTTTTCTTCCTGCACCTTCAATATTTGCTGCTTAGCCGACTCTCTCAGTTTCTCTCTTGTTTGCGCATAATAATCTCGATCCTCTTGCAGTAACAACTCGTATATTTTCAGATCATCCTTGGTACGCATCTTTGTACCAACCATGAGCTCGAACGGCGTTGTATCGATGCTGCGCTGATACGTGCTATTTAACGCTAGCTGGAGCCTCGCCACGTGCCTGTACCACAGACTTTGATCTGAAATACAAATCTTTGTTAATACCGAAATCATTGTTCTATGAATAATTTCTACTTGCCCATTACCCCTTGGTACCCCAGTCGTTATAGAAACATGATTTATATTTTCCTCTTCACAATACGCTTTGAAGTCATTACTTATGAAGGCCGCTCCCCTGTCTGTGATAAATCTGGATGGGTTACCAAAACGTTGTTGATGTATTCTCAACTTATCAATTGTCTCTCTAGCCGTTGTCCCCTTTACTGGAAAAAGCCACACAAATTTAGTAAATGCATCAACTATAGTCAGTATGTAATTATAAAGCTTCTTTGTTTCCATCATCGGTCCGATATGATCCAAGTGTAGAGTAAACAATGGAATATTGCTCTTCTCTATGCTATGAAGAAATCCTTCTGGCTTTCCTGCCTTCTTCGTGGCCAGTAGGCATGGCACGCAGGTCACAATAAACTCATCTATCTTTCTTGATAAATCCTTGATAAAATATTCTTTGTTTATCATTTCTGTCATTTTCTTCTTTCCAAAATGACCTACTGCATGTACTCGTTTTAGAATATCGTTTTCCATATCCTTCGGGATGACAAGTAATGTACCTTTGTACAGTAGTCCATCTTCAATGGTATAATCATGGTACTCGCGTTCTTTAAGCATCTCCAGGATCGCCATCAGTCCCTCGTCAGACTTTTGAGCTTCTCGCAGCCTCTCATGCAGCTCCCTTGTCACAATTCCAGTGAAAGGTGCTCGGCTTAATGCGTCGACATGTCTCATTTGTGATCCTGACCTATGCGAGATTATATAGTCATACTCTTGAAGAAGTAACACCCATCTCGCGACACGAGTAGATAAATCTTTTTTCTTCAACGTCATCTGGAACGCCTTGCAATCTGTAACGATTTTAAACTTTATTCCATATAAATAAGTTCGAAATTTCTTTACACCCTCTATGATAGCCAGAGCCTCCAACTCATAGCTAGTGTATTTTTTCTCCGCGTCGTTCGTCTTGCGGCTCATATAATGAACCGGATGCAGATGTTCATCCTCAGCACACTTTTGCAACAATACCGCTGAATACCCATACACTGACGCATCAGTGTGCAACTCTGTTTGCAGGGCTGGGTCGTAAATCTTTAATACAGGACTACAACCTAGTTTTGACTTTAATTCATTGAAGGCTGCTTTATGAGAATCATCGAACACAAAGCATACATTTTTCTTTAACAAATCTGTCAATGGTCGAGCAATCAATGCATAGTTAGGTACAAACTTTCTGAAGTATGACGTCAATCCAATGAACCCATGGAGCTGCTTTAAAGTTACTGGTTGGGGAAACCTTACCACGGCATCGGTCTTGTCCGGTGATGGCCTCACTGTTCCATCTTCTACCATATAGCCAAGGTATTCCACTTTTCGTTGAATGAGCTGTGTCTTACTCCAGTTGACTTCAAGTCCATACTCCGAAGCTCTCATTAGTACCTCTTTAAGTCGTTGCACGCCTTGTACTTCGTTGTCTGAAATTATTATTAAATCGTCAATAAAAATTAGTAAATACCCTTTTGCCACTAAATCTCTGAATATTATACTAATAAATCGAGTGAACACTTTTGGACAGACAGAGAGACCAAATGGTGCTTTCAAAAACTCATATTGACCATTATGGGTTACAAAAGCAGTGTATTTTATGGAATCTTCATGTACTCTTAAATGAAAGTAACCATTCTTCAAGTCCAAGGTGCTGAATACTTTAGCCTTTGACAACTTATCAATGTGGTCATCTATTATTGGCAATGGGTACTCGTCTTTTACCATTTTTTCATTTATCCGGCGATAATCCACACATATTCTGGTGCTGCCATCTTTTTTCTTCACAAGGACCAGCGGACTAGCATATTCAGAATAACTTACCCTGATAACCCCGTCATTTAACCACTGAGTCACCTGCCGTTCCACTTCCTTCTGCTCCACCAAAGCCAGCCGTCGAGGTCGCTGAGCAACTGGGATGTCATCTTTTAGCACAATTTTCAACTGAATTGGGGCCTCCCGCGTCTTGTTCGGTTGATAGGACTCCACCAACTGTGTCACTTCCCGCTGCACAACTTGATCCACCCCGTACCCTAAAACATCAGAAACAAACACATCGCACGAGAAATTACGAAGCCAGCTTCCATCACGCTTCAACAATTGTACACGGTTGCCATTCAAAATTACAGTCACCGTCTGTAACAATTCCTGTCCTAAAATAACAGAATAAGGCATAATGTCTCTAGGCACGATGTGTAGCACTACGTTTTCAAAACACTGCCCGTCGATAGAAATGTTCGTCGTAACGTACCCCGAAGAAACCACTTTCGATGCACCGAGTCCAGTCAAAGAAAGTTCGCACTTTGTGAAGTTCGGCGCGCCTAACAACGCATAACAATCTTCCGACACAAGATTGACATCACTACCCGAATCTACTAACGCAATAACACATCGATCGAACAGAAAAATCTTCTTCGTCGGCTTCCGATCGATAATATTGTTATCATTATCAATAATATCAATGTTATCACGTCCGTCGCGATGAAAACACGAACTGTCAGTGTCAGTGCTGTCAATGTCACATCTGACGTCTATCGCCGCCATCGCCGCCATGTTCATGTCGTTCCCGTTCAGCAACTCGTTCTTTCCGTTCGCACGAATGTCAGTTTGCACGCTCGTCATGTTCGCTGTGAATGATTTCGCCGCACCGCTTCCGCTAGCGCCTGCGCCGCCATTGTGTTTTTCGCCAACTGATTTTCCCGATGCTGCCGCCGATGCTGGAGATTTACATTGCGCAGATATGTGCCCGAATTGGTTACATCGGAAACACTTTGTACCTTTTTCTTTATGCGGGCACATACTGGACACATGACTTTCTTCCCCACAGCTGTAGCACTTCTTCTTATAGCTATGGTGAACCGGTTTGGGCTTGTTTCTTCTCACATCATTGTTTTGCGAATATGGTTGCATCTTACTTTTGATCACTTCATAAATCTTAATCTTTTCCTTCAAGTCGTTGTATGATGTCACACCATAAAGCATAATCTTATTTGTCTCGAGATCTTCTATCCCGTCGACAATATACTGGATTGCCACATAGTCAGGCATTTTACCGCGTTTACCCAACTCGCGCATTGTGAGCAAATAATCCAGGCAACTTTCGTCTTTTTTCTTCTTACGTGCCGCCATTAACTCGTGTATCGCCTTGATATCTACCGTGTCGGGGAATTCTTTACTGAGCGCGTATTTTAACTCGTCCCACGACTTAAACGGTCGTTCCGCTCTTAACCAAAGCGCTGCGGTACCGATCATGCTGCGCCTAGCAACAATCAGCCGCTGTAAGGGCGTCCACCCAAATATTACCGCATTTTCGTCGATGTCGTCGATAAATTTGGTTACACTGTAAGTCTTATCTTGAGCGCTGTACTTTCTTATGAGATCGTCAATATACTGCAGGCTGCCACCTTCTCTAACGTCGTTGGTCGTCATCACCGGAGGTATCGGTGACGCTAATGGTGATCTCGATGCCTTTCTCGCAGTTGTCGTCGTCGTCGTCGTCGTGTTTGTCGGCATTATTATCTTGAGTTTCTGTGCCCCGTCTACGCCTTCACTTTCGCTCGATGCCTCGTGGAAGTTATCGGTCTGCATCTCGCCGATGTGCTGTTTTTTTTGCCGCTCAAAAGCTACCGTCTTGCTCCAGAACCAGCAGAAAACTCGTCTTCGTCGTTATTTCGGCCGCCCGTCGTAAATAGCAACCGTTTTATCCAAATGTAACCGCCTCGTTACACCACACACGTAGCACACCAGTCCGTCGACTTCAGTATTTTTTTTATTTTTCCTTCCGATCCCGGACGAGCCCCCAAAATGTGGGATCGTGTGAAGGAAAACAAACTTCGAAAGAATTTAAAAAGTTTATTGTAAAAAAAAAAACTGAACGTAAAGCAATTAAAATATGATTTTAGGCAACAGAAAAGACTTGTGTTCGCATAGGGCACCCGATCGTATCTCCCACTCTCTAACTCACTCGCTCTCACCATTCACTCCAACAGAAATCTCTTCCAGTCATTCAATCAGCTCTCTCGCATCAATCATTCGTCCACAGATTCACCTGCATTCCCACATGTATGTATCAAGAGATTAATTCTGTAAGATAAAGCCACAACAAGCATGTACTTACATTTACTGAGCAGTATTTGGTTCATCTTCCGCTTGATACGAGTTGCGCTTTGGATTTGGCTCTCGTACAAAATGCAAACGAAACAGATTAGTTTCGGGATTGCGTTGCGGGCATTCGCATTATTGTCTGACTTCAGCTAAGTACTATTGTCTGGAAAACTAACATTAAAACACAATGAAAGCTACAGTCGCGTTCGTGTTATTACTGTTTTTTGTTTCATAATTATTTAAGCACGTCTATAGTGTTAAAGTTGGTCCATAGAATGCCGACCAATGGTATTTACTTGCACTGGTTAATTACCTACTCGAAATTGTAACCAAGCAACAATTTTACAGCCTATCTGGACTGATCGAGGGTTTTACATTTACAGAATAGAATGTAAAAAAAATTACATAGTCCATGAAGAATTGTCTTGAAAAATAGGAAACCATACAACTACTTACATAACAAGAGTTCCTTGAGTAATCTTATCTGTGACTTAGTAAATATAAGTTAGTGGAAGTTGAGTGATTGTCAGAAGTAAAAATGTGTAAATCGATTGGCAAAAAATTATAACAAAACATGCATTTACAATTATAGATACCATATTCACCGACAGTCCATTGTTTCGTCTAAAATATTAATCTCAATTAAGATAAACAAATTAATCACTTTGTTTAAGAACAGATCCAGTATCTCCAGACCAACAAAGCGCGCGACAGCCATTCATCAATCAAGACAAGGATATCTACTTAAAAATACATTAACCGACTGCCTAAAACAAACTGTCTGACTAAACAGGTGCTTATCCACTTTTTTCCGGTACCTCTTCATTCTTTGGTAATTGTTATTAACGAACCCGATAACCTACATCAGTATTAAATTGTCAAAAAATCATTTAAGAATAATTTATAACGCTATTTACTGATTCGAATTTATTCCATTCGACAAAGTCATAAAAACTTACCTCGACAAAAGATTCTATATCAAATAGAACCCTCTCGCAGTATTAAATGATAAACAAGCGATATCTGATTATGAGCAAGAAATGTCGGGATATAGGGCGGATGTAGAGGTGATGTGGGCCTGACACGGTGACGCCATAATAATAGTTCGAACTCTCGTTATAAAATAAAAACGGTGGAGGTTATGGTTCGCTTGCGCCGGCCCCTACCATGTACGACTACGCCTATTTAAAGATACATAAAGACTGTAATATACAACTTGGTCTCACGGTCAGTTAATCTTGACTTAGTAACCTTGCTATGCGTAAAGACTTACGAGCTATGAAATTAATGGCGAGTATATATGTAGTTTACTACGTCCGCGAGAACCTTTATAAAAGGAATCGCTGCGTTTTGAAAACATGTTGATTAATCAAATTTGTTACTTAATGCAGGATCGTAATTGAATTTTTAAAATATTTTAATCTAAACTCCAAGTAAAATAATCAAAACTTTGAGAATGGATTCATCAAGACAAAACGTACACAAAGGAAATTGCAACATTTTGTGGCATATCTAATGCCGAACAAAAGCTGAAGAAAATTAAACTTGTTAGCACATTAATCTAAGAGCAGGTAACTTTTTAATTCGCTTAACAGAATTGTCATATTTCCTTTTGAGTGTCCTCTAATAAAGAAAGCGGAGGAAGAACAAGGCAGGGTCAAGTCTAGAATTTTTATTAGCACTTTATATTCAAGACAGAGATGGCAACTTCTGCAGTTTTGAAGAGTAAAATTTGTTTACACGCGACACGGGCGACGCGAACTCTCCTCCAGGGACAGTCTGTTTATTACACAGTTAACTCAATAACAATGAAAATCTTTTGAAGTCAAAGGCGAATTGCGACTAAAACAAAAGCACGAGGCCTTTACGACTCCTTTCGTCGGGATATATCTTTTAAGGTAATTAACAAATCTTAGATTTATTACGAGTTGAATTACCTTTCAACGTTTCATATCATAATCTGGAGCGTTTTATTGTCCCGGGAGCGACGGGAACGGATTCTTCGACGACGGCAGTAATTAATTACACGTAACAGGGCTTAACGACAATTTTGAAGAAACTCACTTCGTACTTTGTTTTGCAAAGACCGGTATTAAATATTTAGAAATTTCCGTCCGTTTTACTACCGAAAATTTGTTTCTGTTTCAGCTTAATGTAAAATGAAGTAACGTGGCCCTTGTAGAGTTTTAAATTAAGTTATCTGTTTTTTTTTCTGTGGAGTTTTATTTGGTCCGTCCTTTGCACATTATGATGAAAAAATGGCGGTCATTGTCCAACGGCTGTGTTGAGCAGTGCCAGTAATTGTGCCAGTGACAAACTGTGTTATCCCGAAACTCGAGAGCTGGTGGCTATAAAAGTCACATGTTCGCCTCGGGTTTATTACCGCTATAACAATTTAAGGAAGCCGAAAGGGTGGCATGGAATTTCGTCGAAAACTTTTGTTTGCGTCTCAGTCTGCCGAATTGTTTTATTCAAACAATGTTTACAATAATAACTGCGCGGTACTTCTGCTTTATTTTAGTTCTATTGAAAACATGGGTCACTTTGCTCACTTTCCCTTTGAACAAATTGTATTGTTTATTTGTCATGACTACTATTTGTTTAACTTTTCAAAGTTTTGTGTTGTATAATAGGGTAATTTGTAACAAATAGAACTTTTGCTCTCGTTTACGACTTCTTACAATTTTTTTTCAAACAATTTCACTTTTATAGAGCGGTAGCCGGAATACAAGTTGGTTTCTGAATGATTCAGAATTATGGCTCGTCAGTGCTGTTAGTGCAAAAGTACAAGCATGCTTTTAGAATCACGTGGGTGCCTACCAGAGTTCCAGGAGTTGCAAGAGCATCGTATTTCGTTTCGTGACTGACTTTTGCCCTGAATATTTAACTTGGTGAGCCTTTAGGCGCCGTCTGTACTGAGTACCGCTCATGTATAGAAAACCAGATACAAAATATGACTAAAAATTCTAACATGAATTGCTTCACAACTGCCTTTGTATTTCTATAGGAATACTCAAAACCTTTGTTCCTAATGTAAAAACGAACGCAATGTCTTGAGCCTGTCGGCAAATTAATATATTCCCATACTAATTTGACTTTCCAGGAAATGAATGGGTATTAGAATAATTAAGAATATTTCATTAAAGTTTAACTACTTAAGACTAATTAGCAGTTATCAAAGACACTGAGAAGCGTCCATAAATAAAACTTATGAGAGTTCAACGAAGCCTATCTACAGCCTGATGCGATTTGAAAACAGTAGCAATTCAAGAAAGGTTTATCAATATTTTTTTCTTAAAATCTTTTTCAATATTATGTTAATGATAATGATACAATACTTACTTGGTACTTAATACGTAGTAGCTATAGTTGGGTAGGTACTTAGCTAACCTAGATGTTTTAAGTGTACAAAAATGTGCAATATAATAAATGGGTTTCATTATTCATTTGACTTTCAAATTAATTCGTTTACCTTTTCTTCGAGATCTACTCGTACAATAATTAATAATAACAAATCAAGTTACCAAGTAAGTACTTAACAGAATGAATATCTTTCTTTCTTGTAGTCATAGGGGAGACCGAGGTAAGTTGAGACAGAGGTGAGTTGATACAAAGCCGATTTCTCTGCACCTATGACAGTTAGCGAGGTCACAACTTCACACAAACTGTGGAGTGTAGAAAGAGCAACGAATTAGCGAAGTTACCAGCCCGATAAACTGTCACAGTTCAGAGAAATCGGCTTTGTATCAACTCACCTCTGTCTCAACTCTCCTAGGTCTCCCCTAATGTTTCCCTCGTTTTATTAAAGCATCACCTTTTATAAGACCAGCTTGACCGGTCGGCGCTTTCAAATACTTAAAAATGCACTACATTTAATAAAAGCTAATGAAGGGTCCGTTTCAAAACATTTACTCACGGCCGGCCCCGGATCTTAATTTACAAATTACGGTCATATCAGAGCCGGCTTATACCTCATTTATCTGAGTGGCTTGTTAGTTTCCAGCGTTTAATTCCGCCCCAATCAAGTTTAAATAATCCCTCGTAAAAGATCTTTATACACTGTTATTTTGAATGTGAAAATTATTATCTCGCAACTCCGCGAAGCTAGCTCCCTAAAAACAATGTTGAGGTATTTTCAGGCCAAATTATATGCTTGGCGTCGGATCGAATGGCCTCGGAGTCGAATACGTAACTACATACGGTACCTATTTATAAAAAAAGAACTTGATACAGTCCGTGCTCACCCTTGTAAATTAAGGCCCGTTGAGCGTAAAGTGGGGGCCAATTAAGGAATTTATAGTCAAAATGTGCTGTAAAACAATAAATCCAATGGCTTTCGACAACAGGCCTTATTAATTACGACTTACGGCTTTTTGGGGCAGAGAGGACAAAGGGCAAGTAGCCGTTTCATAGTCGAGATAGCTATTACCTGATACCAGTTTCGGCGTATAACTCGTTTTGCATTTTATACACCGTCCATAAATGACGAGCTTTTGGTTTGTCTATGGGTAATGGTGGTAATGACCCTGGAAATATGTAAGGCGTAGATACAATGACAAATAACTTCAATATGGATTTTACTGGGTATTATCCACCAGTGCATTTACCATAACTTCCATGCTAGTCTGGGAGCAAAGGAAAAACATAGAATATACCAGTTGCTTCTCGTCCCGCGCATATGGTAAAAGCCTATCGAAGGAATGGGCGAAAATCTTAGGAATCACGTTATAGGCGATGCGGCCAACAACCCATCACTAATTTTGATATCCCTTTCCATCTATACGCCTCCATTCATGCTAAACGTGGCTTTTAGGTCCTGTTACCTCAGGCTCTGTCTACCCCGTAAGGGATAATTTTTGTATGTGTGTGTATGTATGTATGCATTTATCATTTTCTGGTTATTTTACTTCTGCGCGTTTTAGTGTAAATTATGGCGCAACAAATCGTCCCAACGCGATCGCGTAAACATCTCAATTTTATTACTGTAAGCGAATTGCAGCGCCTCTTGCGGCATGTTACAGTAACAAACTATTGTCATAATATTTTACACTTGAACAGTCTTTACATTAGGTAAACTGCATGCCCGTTTGTCGGTTTTATTTATATAAAAATTAAAAAAACATACGGGTTCACATATGTGAAAAACAAAATTTAGACAGGTGGAATTTAATTTTTTTAGGCCTAAGGCCACCCTAAGTTAACAAAACCTTAAAGCCACGTTTAGCATGATTAAGGGCGTATAAGAAAGGGAAATCAAAATAGTAATGGGTTGTTAGCATTAGCAACGGCTAGCCGCATCGCCTTTAACATGATTCCTAAGACTTTCGGCCATTCCCACGATGGGGTTTTACCATCTGCGCGGGAAGAGAAGCAACTGGTAAATTCTGTGTTTTCTTTACTCCCAGACCAGCATGCAAGAAAAAAATCTGCAAAATATCTGTAGTAAATGAAACGACCTAGTTTAGTCGTAATTTATACATAGTGTTGGTAAAATATCCGATCCATAAACAAACTAAGAACAGTTTGTTCCAACAGCAAATTAAATTAAACAGCTACTCGTACTATTTCAACCTCGTATTCAGCTCTACAGATAACTATCTCGTTTAAATCACGGACAATCGGGACTCAACCGCACTGTCCTGATTGTTAAACGAAAGTGGCGGTATACTGTTTACAACAAGGAAAACGCATAAATCTCTCTAATTTATATCCGAAAACATAATAAGAGGAGAGTTATTCACGCAGTATAAGCTAGTATGTCCGGCCTTGGTATGGGCCGCTAAGTAATTTATAGCCCAGACTTCTAGCGTATATAAAACTAAATAAAGCTCATGAAATAGCTATAAATTGACTTACAAAGAAAGGCGATACTGTCCGGGTTAAAGGGGGCTTTTAGTGATACGTCACAAGCGCCTGAGTTATAGGTGTTTATGAGCGGAGCCCACATTTATAATGTCTATTAGAACACAAAGTGTTAATTTATTTTTGCGTGACAAATACTTCGAGTTGCTTTGTTACTATTATAAAGTTTTGAATTAAGAAATCGTTGAGTACAGTATTTCAAATGGAAAAGTTGGCGATTTTTCAAGTTGCAGGGGTATAACGTGATGACTGCAACAATGTGGTAATAATGAATTTGTGAATGAATACTGACCGCAGATGTAATATTTAAATTTTTAGGTAAACAAAAAACATAATGAAATCCTGACAGTCAAAAATTTGGCCCGATTCGGACGGGATGTATGGTAACCCTATCCGGCATAATCTGCTAGATGTATACCGCTTTCCTTTCAAATAAAGACAACTTGATCTCCAAACGTTAGCCTTTCCAATTTACATACCTATTTTTGGTATAATATCACACCTAAAGCCGGTGCATCGCACGTAAAATTATAACGACGCGAAATTTTCCAAAACTCAAAGCTAATAACGGCCATCAAAAATATAATCGGCTGCGTTTATCATGGGACCGATTTTAATAATTACTTAACACTTCCTGAAGGCACAAAAATCACACCTTTAAGGCTCAAGTTAAAAGTCCTCTTTCCGTTACGACGTCCCTCCGACGCCAGAATGACTAAGAACCGCTAACAAGGTATCATTATAAGGATGTCGACCTCACTTTATCGATGTTTTTTGCCGTGTCTTATTACGTTTGGCAACGTCGACAATAAAGATTAAGCTCTCTGCCATTTATTACTATTGCGGCATAAAAGGCTACTCCGAAATTTGAATGACACAGCGGTGATTAATTTAGAGTTGGCAATTAGATTTGGTAAGGTATTTTAATGCGTATTTTTTACTTGCTACGCGCTTGAATGCTGGGCTACGTGATATGTTTAGAGGTACTATGTTGTGTTTATTGTACTGGTTTGGCGGGTGCTGAGTTTAATTACCAGATTATATAGATATTTAATCACCAGAAATTATATATTCAAACATTCGAAAAATTTGTGAAAATTTGTCGATTATTATTTAGGTAAAATATTACGACAACAAAACATTTAAATGAATTATTTGATCCCGTTTTGTACCGTCAAAGTCAAAAATGTAACGTATCCGCAAAAACTTCCAAAAATGCGTATACGTCAATCTTAATGCTGCGTTAATAGCGTCTGTGTAATCTATAAACATACTGAGACGTCGTCGTATATATGTATGTACTCGTATGTATTTAAACTCTTTATTGCACATAAAAATTTTAAAAATACAGAAATACAGAGAAAATAGTACAAAGGGGAACTTATCCTTAAGAAGGGATCTCTTCCAGCTAACCTGATACATTGTATATACATTGGTGATTTGACGATCCCATACCTTCATACACCATTAATATCCATCCCTAATATAATACTCCTTTCATCCACTCAAAGGTTGACTGGAAGAGATCCCTTAAAGGGATAAGTCCGCCTTTGTGCATGTATCTCAGTGTTTGTCAATTGTATTTCTCTTGTTTATTTGCACAATAAAGAGTTTACATACATACATACATACATATCCGTTTAACCTATAAAGGCTTCTGCCGTCTCTTCTTTAATATCGATATCGATAAATGTGAACCCAACCCGCGATGTTTGGGCAGGTGGCGAAATATACAGACAAAGGCGGTTCGTATCATTATGCTGTCTCGTTACCGGCGCCCGCGCATCAGGCGAGGCGCGATATAATTCTGAAGGTGTAATTACGTTGTGTACTAATACGCTGGCGGCTCTCCCATGACTTTTGATAAGTAATACATCACTATTTTTGGATGTATCGAGCATTTTATTGAGTTACAATGGTTTATAGTGATGTACTAAGCGTAAGTTGCACCAAGTTACTTTAACGATAACTATTACCATAAGCATAGATTTTAACATAATACTTCATGCATTTTCGTACGTCAAAGTCATCGGTAATAGTTATCGTTAAATTTGATGCAACTTACTGTAAGGGCTGCAAAATACATATCACTTTAGGTATTTTTATTTGGCTTTTATTTACTTTGTTTACGTTAGACCATTTTTTACAAGCTTTTATTTTAACTTTTAAAATTTTTAGTTATCATTTACGTTTAGGTCAAATTTTACAAGGCCACTGCTACCAATTTCCAGTAGGTAGTCAGATTGACTTTGAAACTAAACAATAATATTTAGGTTTTATAGTAAACAAAAGCGTTTATTATACTTAGCACGTGGAGTTTGTATTACCTAACATAAATTTGATTCGTTTATTTGTTTGATTCTCTGAAACTTTTGACTTCATACTAACACTTAAATCTTTGTTAAATATAAAAGTACACTTTAGACTCACGCATGCCGATGATTAATACTGATTACTAAAGGCATCAAATGACCTAAAAACTTTGGCTTTCATTCGATGAACTCATCAAAGAAAAACTTAAAGATTATCACATTAGTGGGGCCGGCTGATAATTACCGCGTACGGTTCCCCACAAAAATTACAACTCATACAGTTCTTTATTTGCATAGGAATAAGAACAGTCGTGTGGCTAGGTGTACGATGATGGGCGTTCACACATACATCATGTTGTTTAAGATGTTACACGGAATTAGTGAACACAGGCCAAGTTCAAGTTAATAGTCTTGAACTGTTAATTTGGTAGATCTGTTATCCGTAATAGATGATCGTGAGAGTGCCTGCTCTTGTTAGAAGCAAGAATTACAAAACTTAAATACAGTGAAACCTGGTTATATGGAACCTGTATTAATGGAAAACCTCTATAGCTGCACCCATGTGCTCGGTCCCGGTCCCATCACAATGAATTACCTATGTTATTGAAATTAAAGGCCCTCCGGAAACGGTATTAAAATTTTAGACATTTGCTCAATTTTTACCCCTATACTTGGTATAGGCCTTAACCAAAACCTCTGTATTTGAAATATTCAGCCTCCATTATTGAAATTACCGGTCTTCTTTAAATGGAATTCAGATTTTAGAAGTTTTCTCATTTTTACTTCTGTAATTCGAATACGACGTATCTAAAACCTCTATATTTGAAATAGCGTTCAATCTATAGGTGCATTTGTAAGCTAATGAAATGATTATCTTATGTGGAGGGTAGAATTGCTAGTTTAAAAACATAGTGCATTTAGCTCATCTTTGTTATTTTTGCGGTATCGTTACATATGTCTATAGGTATTTATTTTTATTTTTGACGTATAAGTGAAGGGATAATGTAGCATCCTATAGATGAAAGAAAAATAGCATTTTATGTGTAGTGTTTTTTTTTAATAGCTCATCAAAAACACAACAATAATGTAAAGTATAAGTGTAACGCTTTGAAAGTCAAAGTATCATACAAATTATGTGGAATGTCATTTTTAGTTTCATCGCATAAACATTTATGTTTCATATTATGATTTATTTAATGTGTATTTTGATATTAACTTGACCTTGCACCTCTATAAGTGAAATTAGTATTATGACGACCTCTGTTAACGAGATCCTCTGTAAAGGAAACAAAATATTTTTCAAACCCGGGTATTTGGTATATTCGTTAAATGGAATACCTCGATAAATGAGACAGATTGGCTGGTCCCTTAAGATCCATTTATCAAGGTTTCACTAACATACCAAGTTGTTTTAACCTTCCGAATCTCTGAAACGGACCTATTAAACTTAATATTCCAGGCCAAAGTTAAATTTCTGTTGCTAGTTTTTGTTTCACAAGACTTTATTTTGGGGTAGTTCAAGGCCATCTCGCTGTTGTCATTTACGTCAATTGTTAAGCATTATCATCTAGAATTATTAACTACTATTAAGAGTTTCTTTGGTGGCCCAGGAATCAAATTAATTGACTGAGTTTTTTTTATTTTAAGAAAGGGGCGCGTATTAAGCATGTTAGGGAACCCCGGTTATAGCGAAAGGTCTACCGGGCCTTCCATTACTTGTGGTGTTTGTAATATTACGTCAAGATGTAGCTAACTATGAGCGAACATTTTGAAGAAAAAGTGTGCAATCAGTTGACCGACCCCGCGAGGCGAGAGCTAGTGTGTTAAAATAATACAAACCATAACTTGACCTTTGATTTAAAATTATGTGAATGAAAGGTATTAAAATTTACAAATTGAAGATAAAACGATCGAACTCATTAAACAGTTTCACGTTTCTTTATGTAACTGTAAAGTTTAATTATTATAACTGGCAGAGTACAGTTCATAACAACGATTTATAAACTTGTGTCATGAAATATAATGTTTTAAGCTTTCGTGATTTTCGTTTATAACTACTACAATATAAGAAAATTAAAACATTGTTATACGTGATTAATGTCCCGAGAGAGTTTTAGTTTATGTATTATTGCTTGGATTTATTGGAAGCACGTTCCATCATATTAGATTAAATTCGAGTGACATATAATATTAACAAAGAAGTACCTACATTGTGTAACCAAAGTCAGCTGAAAACTACTTACATACTTATACAAACGGGCAAGTATCTAGCGCATAAAACGAGAAATAAATTAAAAAAATACATTCCGTAATTGACTTCTCTTAAAATTTTACCCGATTTTGCGTTAGGTAGCAATTTTCAAAAATTCACAAAATTCACAATTTCTAAAAAATTACTATGTAAATTTCATTTCTGTTATAATGTTAATTTCCCTCGCCAACTGTACAAATGCGCAGAGACAAAATAGGTGGTGGCTATTATCATAAATCGTAAAAATGGGCGTGGCTCTTTATCGCAGTACAGCCAAAGTTAATGTCGGCCAGATAAGTCACAGAAACTGTTAATAAACGAAGCGAGCTTAAATGTGCAATCAGTAAAAATAAAGTTGAAATACTTGTTTCATTAATGCTTCAATACTTCAATTTATTAAATTGTATAATAAATGTAAACCATACAAAATTAGCTCCAGTTAATTTAGAATGCTGAAACTAAATAGATTAGTAGTGTACAAAAATTTGCACTCGCACAATAATAATCATACAAACAATAATTGGCTCACAATTATTCAGCCAAACTAATAACAACTCCTACACAGTGTTATAAAAAGACCAATTCGTATTATTTATAATAGACTATGAGATAATACTCACGTGTAGTGTAGGCGTACCATAAACTAGAATTGATTACGTAACAAATGATTAGCAAAAATACAGGCAACCAATTCGTTATTTATACCCATATCATTTTTAATTGCTTGAAAATCATTACGTCGTATGTATTAACTACATGTCAATCAGGATTTTAAATAGCCACGCTCTATTCGGGAATGATTGAGAGAGAGAGAGAGAGAGAGAAACATTTATTTACACACATTCGATACACGTAGATATGTGAAGAAGTACTTCACATATCTACGTGATACTTAAGAATTGCTAGCGTTGGTATGAAAAACTTTGTTGTAATGATGGACACGGTCGAGTTATTTGGCAGTTCTTCTGCTAGTTAACTAGCAAAAACCGTAAAACAGAATTGGCGAAGTAAGCAGGCTACACCGTGGATGTTTTTTAAGATACCTATACGTTTTTTGATACCTTGACCAATTTGGCAAAATATGGCTTGACGTAATTACTACAGTTTACTTAAACTTGTTTTTAACATATCTCTTATACTCGCTTATTAGTCTCACTTAATAGTCTCAAACACAGAATATTTATATTTTTGCTTTAGACAGTAGGTACTTAGCAAAAATCACCTTGGGTAGGGTCCGTCCGAATCACTACCACCATCTTACTTACTAATAAATTCAGCCGCTAAACAGCAAAACTAGTACTGCTGTGTTCCATAAAGCGAAGGAAATACGTAAAATTTACAGGCGCAAAACGAATTTCAACTTTCCTAACTTAGTGTTTCGGGTGAATATGAGAAGTGATCACTGATTACTTGCCAACAGGGGCCTTAATGTGATTTAATTCCGACTCAGTTCAGGATTTAGCTGTCATTTTTAGATATGGATCTGATAGCGAGCGAACCAAAACTGATTCAGAATTGAATCGCATTAAGACTTCAAGTATGAAGTCAATTTAAATTGCAAAATCACGTGAAAAATCTCCGAACGCAAACGTTTACGAGTAGAGGAGCCACTTTTAAAAACTACGACCAAGTGCAGTCTGAGTTTTGCGGACGTGTTATCATGTGCAGAAATAGCATAGCGGGGATAAGAACGCTATAAATATTCCTTACAGTTGAAAGTAATAGAATATTCGAGCACATTCGTGCTATGAAACCTCAGATAGTATATATAAGTATCTCGGAATTGTGATTTTCTTTAATTTTTGTCGTTGCACATTAGTTTTTATAACAATGTCGTGCATCTGCTGGTTTTTCTTTCGCCTTAACTTTATTAATTTTTATTCAACAGCATAATAATGCATAATTCACTAACTCAAAGGAAAATAGGGGCCAACAGTTTCAATGATACTGTGAACATATTAGTAAATATGTATTTTTGTACAATTTCTTATTTAAAGATTGGTTTTATTTATAGTAAAGAACAAAAATAAGTATTTTTGAATGAGTTTGATGCATTCCGACAAGAAAAACTATTTTTTTTTTTTCATTTCACCGTGGTCTCATTTTCTTTTGAGTAGGCAGCTGCACTCATAGTTCATTTAACTTTTTTGTTTGTATGTACAGTTGAGGTTACTTTTGAAAGACGAGAATCCTTTACTTTTTTAAATCCACCATAACATCATCGTGAAGCGCAAAACGCATAAATAACACGCTAACTATCACGGACGCTCGTTGCACGTCGTATCTTGTGCACGTGAAACTCATAACATTCATAAAATGATTACGTGAGAAGACCCAACTGAGTCTAGTTCCCTGGATATAGGGCCAGTTTTCCAATAACCAGACACTGTGTCAGTTTTGAAAGAAATGCGTTGGGAATATCCGACACTGTGTCAAACTGAGAGGGTTTACGGTAGTTTAAGAATGTATTATTGTAGTGGGTTCTTTGCAAGTTTTAACTTAAAGTTTGGTTTAAAAGGGTTTTCATTGTCAATTTGTACAATTTGTGTTTGGCTGAAAGCTATTAAAAACTAAAAAGGACACATGTCACGCACTATGTAGGTACCTATTAACGCAACTTCTTAACCGCTGAAGCATTGGTTTTAGTAGTGGCAAAGAGCACCACAGTCACAACCCCATCGTCTCCCCGTGGTTGCAAATTTCGATCGGACAATATAAGGGGTATCGATGTAAACTTATGTATTTGAAAGGAAAATAGATATAATTACCTGGCTTTAAGAGTTTGGTTTGTATGCTACTGATAAAATTGAAGATTGCGTTCCGATTTGGAAAATTATTATTTTAATTCAAATGACCCCCGAGATCCCATATTTTTTTTAAATAGATTAATTAACCCTACTAATATTATAAATGTGAAAGTTTGTGAGTATGTTTGGATGTTTGCTACTCTTTCACGCCAGAACGGCTGGACAGATCTGGATGAAATTTGGAACATAGATAGATTATAGTCTGGAATAACACATAGGCCACTTTTTACCCCGGAAAATTGCGTAATTTCTGCGGGATAGCGATAAAAGAATTCTATGCAGACGAAGTTGCGGGCAGCAGCTAGTCATAAATATTATTAATATTAAATTTAAAGTCGAAAATATAAAAGATAACATAAAAAGAGCAACAATATGGTCTGCATACCCCTGTGGGCTAGAGGTGTGACGGCTCATCCAACAGAACAATAACACTAGTGCAAAAAACCTGTTATTGGGATTTGAAACTTCGGTTAGTAATCTTTAAATAGGTCTTTTGTAAAATCGCAAAATGCAATTGCGTCATTGTTCTATTGGATGAGTGGTATGTAAGTCAGAAATATTTCCTTTTTGAGGATGCTAACGAGCAACAATTTATACTGCGCTTATTAACAAGATACTATTACCATAACATTTTTCAAATGTGTTATCAAAAGCGAGTTAAAACTCTTTAATAGTCATCGATTGTCAACAATCTTCAGTGGTATTACTATCTTTTCTATCTCCAACATTATTCCCATGTGTAAAGTGTAAGTATATACTTATCGCAGAAATACCTCTTCCTGAATGTACTACACGCGTCCCAGCCTTGTAACTTATAAAGCAGCACTGTATAAACATCACTTTATGGCAACATTACGAAAATCGCACTGGGACTCTAACGTCTTTATTCACACGACCGTCCCACAATAAAAATGGCCCTTATATCGACCTTATCAATTTTATACGTTGGCGACATTGTTTTTCTACGACGTATTGGGATACTTTATCTGTTCGATATCAATAACAATAAAATAACCCAGGTTTTATCTCAAAGTAAGCGCTCGAATTCTGTTGAAGACGTCGTTCAATGATGGTATCTTAAATCATTATTGTAAGCTGTGCTCAAGTAATGATGAGTTCATTATATATTGTTACTTGGAGTCACTTATTCAGAGATTCTTAACGCGAATTCTTGTATTTTTTTGAATACGAGTAAGTACATGAAATATTTTTTTTTTCCTACTTTCTTGTGTAATATTATTCTTATATCAGAATCGAAATGTTTCCCTAGAAACAGTTATATGCTTTATTTGTACTTCTACTCGTTAATAAAAAAAATTGTCTCAAAAACTCAACGAAACCAGAAAGTGATATTAATTTTACTCAAAATCTTATCTTATTGTTTCCGTATTTTATGTAAATAAATACAAATTTGGTCTTGTTAGGGGTCATTTAATTATGTAATTTGTAATTTTATTCATTCGACTTGCCATTAGCATTCTCTGCTCCGAAACATTAAAGAAGTAGACTCAAATAAATTGTGTTTTTATCAGTGAGGAGGTACTTATCATTCTAATAGTGAATTAGTTTTCACGTTTACGTGTATTTTATTAAGTTGATAAATTAAAAAGCGTATCTAAAAGCTGTCTCAGGGTTTGAAACGGTTTCTTCTTCCGCAAAGTAAGTTAGCTACTTTGTTATCTAAGTCCTATACATTTATTAAGATCGTTATAGTGTTGTTCACTCTATTTGGTTTTTACTTATTTTTTTTAAACTTAACCGCCGAAACAAAATAATATAAGAAAAAAAAACATATTCAAGCATCCCGGAATTAGTACCTATAGAAATTTGTGTTAAAATCTAAACCTTTAAAAACTCTACATTATTATGCCATTTATTTTGCCTCGACGTATTTTTCATCATAACGTTATTTCTTGGAACTCATTCAAATTTCAATACGAACCGTTTGCGCGACTTCTTTGTTTCAAGCTCATTTAGCGGGTTGTGCCCGCTCACCGTCGACTCTATTAAGCAAAAAATTAAAGAAATAAAAAAACAAATTAAAAGCCGAGTCTGGCGTCCCAACCATTCAGGCGCGAATAAAAGTGTTTAATTAAACGTTGTTATTGATGGGGTCCCCGCGAGATGGTGTTTAATCAACAGCCTGTACTCTGTACTGAGTTTCTTTGGACTTTATTTTTAATTCGACTTAATTGTGGGAGTTACGAGGCCGTTCCGTGCGCACGGACATTCGATGCTGTAAAGCTTTATTGGAGTCGCTACTAGAACGAAAAGCGCGACGATCGTAATTGGTGAAAGAACGTGACATTTTAGAATCCTTAAAAAGGTTTGATTAGTTAGTTTTATTTTGTTCATAGTTCAAGCAAGCCAAGTAGGTCAAGTAAGCGTTTTGTCTAGTTTTCTTTAATTGAATCTGATACGGCAATTCATTTTTAATGTAAAGTTTGTGTGCAAACAATTTTATTGTGCAGTTGATCTGATTCAATTGCTTACCACGAAGGAATGAGAAAGTGAAGAATGCTTTTTAGTACCGTCAAATGCGGTGATAACTCGGTTTTCATTGAAATCATACATGCTTAAATCTCTTCACTACCACCAGTATTGTTTTATACAATTTCGGTACTTAACATTGCTCATGATTTTACGTCAAGACGCCATAAGTTTTATTATGAAGGAACAAATATCATACTGCATGTTTCTTCCATGCCGGTGTGGAGCAAAGAAAAAACATAAAAAGTACCAGTTGTTTCTCTTCCCGCGCAGATGGTAAAATCCCATCGAGGAAATGGGCCAAAATCTTAGGAATCATGTTATAGACAATGTGGCTAGCAACCCATCACTATTTTGATTCCCCTTTCATCAATCATGCTAACATGGTCTTTGGGTCTTGTTACCTTGGGCTCTGTCTACCCCGTAAGGGATAAAGACGTGATTTATGTACGTATGTATGTATATTTACATACAACTTGATTTATGATATTTCATACATACTGATTTACATGATTCACATGTAAATAAACCTGCCCAAGTTGTAAAATGCACTGAAGAACAACAACCAGTGTTGCCACGCTTCCTCAAGACAGTAGTTTCGCAAGAATGTAATTGAAATGTCAGCCTTAATTTGTATCTAAGTTCGTTTAAAGACTTCGGGCTTACAACTTTGTAAACAGATGAAAAACAGTACAGCAATCTTTAGGAATATTTTCAGGCGGCATACCCCTTAGAAACTTTGTTTGTGTAAATAAAAAAAATAGATACTACATAACAATTGCAAAATGAATAATCTGTCGTCTTTCACGGCATCTTTTTTGTACTGGCACTATTATTCTAATTGACATCAATCACTTGATTGAGTACCTAATTGAAAAATATGTTTTTAAAAATCACATTTATTTTGACGACCGGATAGCCTAGTGGTTAGAGAACCTGACTATGAAGCTTGAGGTCCCGGGTTCGATCCCCGGTCGGGGCAGATATTTGTATGAAAAATACGAATGTTTGTTCTCGAGTCTTGGATGTTTTATATGTATTTAAGTACGTATTTATATATATAAGTATGTTTATCCGTTGTCTAGTGCCCATATTACAAGCTTTGCTTAGTTTGGGGCTAGGTCAATTAGGTGTCAATTGTCCCAAGATATTATTATTATTCTGTATATTTATTTTTATCTCAAGTTAGGTTTTTACAATATTCATATAAAAAGTAATAAAACAATATTAATACAAAATATAAAAACATTATAAAAACCTAACCTAGGGTGCCGCCGGCAGCGAGGCGAGGCATAAGCTACCGGTGGTCAGGGCGACAGAGAAAGGAACCTCCTGACTATTATTATTATTATTATTTTTATGCTGAAATACGTTATTTTATCAGAAGCTCAAAATGTCAAAAGCTAGGTAACATCAAATTTAATCATTGGGTAAAAACATTAATATGTTACATACTTTAATGTTTTTTTACTGTTCAAATTTTTCGATTGTGAGACGTCGCGTTATAGCAGGCGTTAGCAAGAATGCGTTTTCATTAATTTTAAATTTTCTCGTGGAATGACGTCATTTGTTGTAAGCGCGTTGCTGTGATGGTTAAATTAAATCTGAAATATATTAGGACAATCAAGAAAATCTTACACACCGATTTTATTTTATGCAGTTTGGCGATGTCTTTTTTTATAGCAATAATGCAGAAGAAAGCAATGGACAGTTGAATTAATGTTACTTTAAATCAAAATGAGCTTTAATGCTTAATTAAAACTCACAGTCCTCCGTATAATTGGTAATAAATTAACGTAATTACAAAACCGCCTATCATTTTTCGAAATTGCAACCGCCTCTTTGATTCGTTTATTTGTCGAAAGTATTTAAATCATTAAGTGTGTAACTTTAAAAAGTAGTTGTAATGACGAAATCATTATTTTTTTACGTTTACTGCTTCTAATCTTTCTTCTAAGATTTCTTTTCATTGATCGCCTTTGCGTCTATATGCCAAACATTCACCGCATATGGAGAATATAGATTTTATAGCAATTTTACAACGATCAAAATAGCCCCAAAATTATCAAAGTCACCCCGGTTTACGGTAGCTTTATTCATATATGGGGTATACTCTGATAATTTTAAAATGGCTACAATAGAAACGTTATCTATTATGTAGTGAATGTTTGCCGTGTATACGAAAAGCAGTTTGATGAAAGTATCGATTGGGAGTAGTAAACATGGATTAAAATAAGTGAGTTCGTCATTAAAATAGTTTTTAAATTCACCCCTTAGCAGTAGTAAAAAGTTCGTTCGGTCACCGTGAAGACAATTTTCGGTTAAAGACTTAACATTATTCATAAACGCTTATGCTAACTTCAGTTTGGCATAGACGATTTTGAGAGGGTAAGATGACTGTGTTCTTATAATCAATTATTTTTTATGAAATGCGGTGGAAAATTAACAAGTGATGACCTGATGGTAAGTGAGCACCACCATCCATGGACACTTAAAACACTAAAGGATTGAAGATGCCTTGCCAGCCTAGAGGACTAAGATGGAATACCCGTGCTAGTATTTTCACCGGCAGTCTACTGCAACTTGGCGTCATGATTAGCGAATAAGATAGATTAAGTTGCGTTAAACTTTCTACGTGTTCCATATCATTATTTCATCCCTATCAGAATTTGTCGATCACTGCCTATCTTTATGCAAGGGTCATGTAACGTTACCTAAATTATTTACGCAGATATCCAACCTTTGATTCGGATCCACAACTTATGGGTATGTGAGTACACGACCCAATTTGCGAACTGAGATTATCTGCGAGGGCAAAGGCGACGCATGCTACTCTAAGGTCTGAGGAAAGTTTCACTAATAGGAGTGAAATGTTTACGTGACGAGAGTACCCAATATTGACTTCCAATCACCTTAATGGTAGGTAATCTGCTAGGTCTTTGCTTTGTGTTCCGGTTAGGTCGATTTAAAGAAATTGTATTTAGTTAATCGTAGTAAATTAAAGATCCAGTAATAAAATTTGAGTACTAGAAAGTATAAGTTTACTACCAAGTGACGATAGCAGCCCCTTTGGAAAAACCATCATTTCTAGAAGAATACGCCGCGAGTAGCTAGGCCAAAGCCATTTATTTCCTTTTTGTGTTCAAAAACTAGCATTCTTAAGCTATCGTTCTCATTTTGTCTTTGAAAATGGATGTGCACGGCAACAAACTGACGTAGCAGGTCCTGCTTCTCGTAACATGTACTTCGATGTTTAAAATTTTAAAAACATACGCGCAACTATGGATCCGCCATGTTTTGAACTACACTTTCAATTAGTTTTTGTTCCTTAAATGCGTTCAGCTAAACTGCTTTGGCCTAGCACGCTGGCTTGAAAGTATTACCTATTAGTATTAACTAGAAGTATGGCTTGGAAGTAGTACCGGGGTGACCGAGGTTCACTCATCGTCTTTTGAGCCATAAAATATATTGAGAAAAAGTTGCTTCTTCAGCGACAAAACTTAGAAAGTAATACTTGGTCTGAATACAAAATTTCATCCAAATCGTTATAGTTACCAGTTTCCAAAGAATGTAAGGACGTTATTATGTGCGTGTATGTCTTCAAGCACGGTAACGAATGGGATAAGGAACGGTCGTGCTCGTAGCTTTGAAAAATAAACTTACAATTTAAACACACATAGCGTCTTGTGAGTTTGTGTGACAGGTGTCGATTTATGTTGTTGGATTTGCATTAAAATACGAGTCGCACAAGCGTAGCGAATATGCACGTGTGATCGCGGATTCATATTTTGATTTATGAATGACATTATATTATGATTATGAATTATTCGAGCGTTTTGACGCTCAAATTAAACATCATTAGAAGAAGACCCTAGACGATTATCACCACAAGTCACAACGACATTGACCAAACAAGACTCGGTATCAATGCTGTCTTTTCTTCGCAAATAATTAATGTCGAGCATCGTCTCTTAAATAATGTTGGCAGAGTTAACGCTGAACTCAACTTATTCAATCAGCGGCAAGTTCGTGTGCTAGGCTTAATAAAGTGCAACTGTGGGTATAGGTATTTTAGGTACGAGTATATGCCACATCCTGCGGCGAATGCAGAGGGCATTAAACAGGCGTTGCGGGTGCGCTCCGACATTAATTTCGTAATTAAGTGAACGATTAAATCGATTGTTTAATTCGTTTGCGGGCGCGATACGGAATTCTGATTGTTCGGCATACATCTTTGGAGTATACATTTCATTTGATACCGATCGACCGCGAGTGTTTGAAGTAATACATTGCATTATACTGAATGTCGTAGTATAGTGGTTTCATTTTATGGACTCTCAAGCAGAGGATCCCAAGGTCGCACCTCTATGTTTTAGGAAACTTATACATATATACAGACATGACTCTTTCCCATAGAGGTAGGCAAAGACTACTTTGTTCCACTTGCTACGATTTTTACATACCTCTTTCGCTTAATTCACATTCATCAATCTCTTCATACATGCTCGTCGGTTTCGGGTACTTCTGACTTGCCCTTTTTTCAAAACGTCTCCTATTTGGTCCAGGAACGCCCGCCTAAGCCTTCCCCTCCCAACGCAAACATTCACACTCACCAAATAGACCCGTTTAGTTAGTCTACTTTCATCCATCTGCTCTACGTGACCAAACCCACTAAGCATACTTCTTTCTATCCTAGTCACTATATCTTCTTTCACACCAGCACGTTCCCTTATCACACTATATTCGTTATTCTTTCAGTTTCACCCCTCCCATACTTCTTAACGCTCTCATTTCTACTGCATTTATTCTACTTTCATGTTTCATGTTTGGAAATTTATGTTCGGAATTATCTCTCAAATTTACCATGAAGTTTTCGATAAAGTAAACAGAGGTGGCCCGCGTGGGTCCCGTAACCGAAGTCCTGTCATTTCGAAAAACAGTGCCCATTGTGGGACGTATATGTGCCTAGAATGATAATGACGATAATGCCTCACTACAGCCCTTTTTAAAGATGGTTTTAGTTTTTGTAAATGGGATTAATTTTCAAGTTTTATATTTGCTAGTAACTACACTATTTTTCATAATTTAAAATTTTTCTTGGAGAGCTACTCAACCGGACTCCATTAAAAAGATCTTATATAATAAGAATAAGTGTAAATGTAAAGTGTAGCCTACACAAAAAAGGACAATTAAATTTATCTTTATCACCTTTAAATACTATCTAAACGTTATCATTACGTCTACAGAGACACACTGAACAATGAATAGAAAACGGATGAGAAAAAAAAGTATTCAAACACTTTTGTACAGAATTGTTATCATTCAAGCACTTAACGTCAAAGATATGTCATTTTCAAAGGAAGTGGAGCCCTCATTTCAACTCTACTCTTTGCTGACGTTAAGCTCAAAAATAGCTTATCCCTGTACCTAGTACTTGGTCACAGTACACAACAGGAACGACACAGATAGAAATGTTTCAAATTAATAAAGGTGACCAAGTTCTAGGGGTTTGATTCTACTAGTCCATCCCCAGGCAAAGATGTCAACATACGCAAACTACCGACGCGTTATTGCCATTTTAACGATATCAAAACTAAAACAATAATAGGCACCTACATACGAGCCGAAATTAGAAAGTGTTATTAACAGTGCTTTGCACAACATAGATAATAATAAGTACTTAAAATAACATGCAAATGTCGGTATAATTCACGATCACGCAAAAAGCAAAAACCTATTTGCCGTTACATTTAAATAAGCGAAGAATATTAAACCTTATTTTTAAGGAAAAGAAGACCAGTGTATTTATAATTCGGTGAAAGGTATTATTGTTTTATATCGACGAAATGTAATGACTATGTATGCACTTGCTCTCATGTCGAGTCAAATAATGCCCGTAATAACAGTGCGAGGCAACGTAACCTATGAATTTGGACAAAAAGTGTTCTAGTAATTTCGATCAACTTTGACCTTACATTTTTGTGTTCCATTTATTTTATACGCATGTCATGTTTTTCTGAAATATTTACGAATTAATCCTATAAAAAGAATGCTATAGTGAACACTCTTGCATTCTTTTCATAGGAGAGATACCAACGTGCCTCGAGGCACATATTGAACAACCAGCAGTAATCAATACACACCAGACAAGTACCTACAATAGTCTTGTAAAATAACAAGCATTAACAGTAATTAACGTTAGATACAAGCTTATAACTCTTGATCAATAAAGATAAATTTCAATTACCCGATTACATGCTATATGTAGCTATATCACAGTGTGTACATAGCATGTTCGCCATCTTTAACGTGTAACGTATGTGAGGTTACAACGAGCTAATAAACTTGAAATTATAAAATCAGACGTTGTTATAGTGCGCTTATTAAACTACGTCATAAACTTTATAACGTCATATAGTATGTTTAAATTATCGCAGTATGTAAATTCACTTACTTTCGTATAGCAATTTTCATAGCAACTGTACACCAAACTTCTTCTTAATTGATACTTGTCAAGTACATATTGACGCTCTTGCATGTTAAGTACTTTATGGGCCGATTTTTCAGTCTTCAGATAAGCACTTAAGGTACCCATAGAGTTGTTCGTCCAATAGGGCCTATCTGACGATTAAAAAATCGACTCTGTAGTAAGTTTTCCTTTGTTCTGCTTAGTTTCGCTTCGTAGCTCTGCGTTAAATAGCCTTAATAGACCTTGGTAGGCTAGCCGGCAAACAGGACTTAAGCCTAGTGCACACGTGTAGGACGCCGACATAGGCGGTGTAACGTTGCATGGCGACAATAATTTAACGTCACTGGCACTTGCATTGAAACCGCACCACAATTTAAGACCTATGCAATAAGGGAGCCAGCATTGTCTGCTAGTGTCTCGTGTTACCCGCATTCGTGTACTATGCTTTACGCCTGAGTTAATCTAGTTTCTGAGACTTTAAAGTTGTGTTTAGATTGTGTTGGAGCTTCCAGCTCAGCTCTGTACTTTGAAAGATTGAAAAGACGCAGATATAAGAGATTTTTATCTTGTGTTATGAGTTTAAAATTGGAATTGATTAATTTAATTTAAGTTGAATAGATGGATAGATAGACTAAATAATATTAAACTAAAATGTACTAATCTTTACTACATCTTTTTTTTAACAAATCAATTATTCCTCACTACTTTTATTTAATTAAAATTTCACACGCGTTTGCGAAACCAAAATGTGTATGTGTATATAAATTAGTGTCCATAAAATACATTTGAATCGACTAAGCATATACAGGATATTATCTTTTCTTTTCTATCTTACCAGAAAATACACTCGCAATAAAAATAAATCGCTTCGAACTAGATTTTTGCTAAGTCCCTCCTACAAATGCGACGTAAAGTCAAAAATCCTCGAAGCCTCCGATATCTCCCGTAATGACCTTATTTAGACGAAACCTCAGACAAGTCCCAGCAAAGCGAAAAACTTTTGCTCTATCTACGATAGTCATTAGGTTCCTTCGTAATGCCTGCTCGCGAGCGTTTCTCCAATCTCTCTGTAATGACGATGCCTTACATTGGCTTCATGTAAGCACATTTTGTCCATTTG
The DNA here is from genome assembly GCA_949127965.1 of Pandemis corylana. NCBI lineage: Eukaryota > Metazoa > Arthropoda > Insecta > Lepidoptera > Tortricidae > Pandemis > Pandemis corylana. The sequence goes on from OX421860.1 coordinate 6,496,363, forward strand.
TATTTTTCTCATCAAACGTCAATCCTATTTTGCAAGGTTAAAATAAACATAATGAGGAGCCGTGTAGGTATACATCTGTGATGAGGTGGACTTACACCGATATTGCAAAATTACGCTGGTTGCTGGACTGTGCCCAATTTTTGGCAGTGACAGTTGTTAGCAATAATATGCATGTACGTAAACTCTTTATTGTGCAAAATAAACATTAGACAAATACAATTGACAAACACTGAGGTACATGCACAAAGGCGGACTTATTCCTAATATTATATGCTAAACCAAAATAGCAGTCCGACAAAGTCACGTAGTACCTACCTAAGTAAGTTGTCTTAGGTTGCGATTAATACACGAGACTTATTACCTACCAGGCAACTGACCTTAGTGCATACGTTGTTGAACAACGCAGCCAGTGGTTGCTGTTATAAATCATTTTGCCTAGAAAATTGTCGCATAATAAGCTTGTTCTTGTCTCCGAGCCTGGCCAAATGTTATTTATTAAAGTTTCTCTAAATAGCACACGATATCGTAATGTAGGGGCTAGAAATACTTATTCCTTACTCTTAATATTATTACCTAATAAAAAGTATTATTTAAACCTCATTATTTGTGATCTCGTTTGCACAAATGTGTGGGAGCTCCACAATTCCACACGTAAGAGGATTGCCTCTCCATAAGGATATAGCAACAAATTCACTGTAATTTCGTTTTTTTTTTCTCACGAACACAAATCTGAATAGATCTCATGGTAACTTTGGGATTCAGCCGCGGTTTATGGCTCACGAGTGCGAGGTGCTTATCCATAATGGTGTAGAAAATTGCTTATTTGAATCCAGTCATCTAGTTCCTGGGTGCTATTTTGCGCTTCGCCATTTTAGAACATGAGCACCTTTTCGCACTTCTTATTGGGTAGACCGTTTGGAATGATCGGACACTTAAACGTTTCTCGTTACCAATTCCGTATTTAGTTTAAGAAACCACAATTGTTTTCATGTTATTCGTAAAGTTCAAAGTACATTCTAGCTTTACTGCAAGTGCAAAGTGGCTTGACGAGGCCGGTGTTGCGGCAGGCTATATTCTCGTACTAAATAATAAAGTCTCGCTTCGGGCCGTTACGAGAAACATGATTCTTAAAAATTGCAACTACTGCCCCTGTAAACCATTGAGTTCAGTTTAATACAACTGGTGTTTCGCAAGTTATAGTTGACAGGTAGTTAAGGCAAGGCGGCTACTGTCGTTCACTTTTCAAAGCCTTTCTGACTTAGTTCTTCCTGATAATTTCTCTGCCGGAAATTAAACGTTGCGGGCGCCAGCGAAACGGGAAACTTTAAATGAAAAGTGTTAACTTTTAGCTCCCTGTACATTCCTTGACGAATTTCTTTATGTTGCGATTATCTCGTAATCTTACGCTTTGCAACCCTTCTGGGAAGTTTCCCCAAAGGAACTTAATGGCGTTGTCGCCTTTGGAAGATTAGTAATAGCCTGTAAGGCTTAATCAGCAAATTAAGCTCGCGCTTGTCAACCAATTGTGCTGCGAGTTGATTAAAATTTATCCAACATCTGTTGTTTTTGACGTACCAGATCCACTCTGTAGATTATAACCTAAGGAAACCTAATATTGCGAATTCTTAAGTCAAAAGGCACTCGCATTAGTTTGTAAAGCCCGTTTATATGCGTTGAGTAATTGCTACCGTCACAAGTCCGTACTATAAACTTGCCACGGAACACTGCACACAATAAAATCCCGTTTTACGTCTTTGATTAGCAGAGCTCAGGTTTCCTTATGACCCTAACATTCATATGCTAGGCTTTTATGTCTAGCAACTCGTGCGTTTTACACATGCCAGGACCACCCTTTGTGCACTATTTGTGCAAATGATACTTGCATAATCTGTATTTTGCGGTTTTGCATTTGAAGCAGTAGTAACATTTTATTCGCTTAATGGCTCTGGTGGCTGCGACTTCGTAAGCGTTGCGATTTATTATAAGAAAGTGACTATGATATGGTTCCTTTTTTTCCTTTCGACTCAGTTATTTTCAAATATCTTCAATTATCTTCATAATAGAAATTAAAAATCTTTCTTGAAAGCTTATCCTCCTGTAGCGCGACTACACGGCTGCTGTGTGTCCTTTTCATGTTAAATAAAATGTCTGTGCCTATATATTGAAATCATTTACACAATACAATCTGACATTGGAAAGGAATCAAGTACTAACATTAAGAAAAGAGTGAAGTTCCCAATGGTGACTCAAAGATAAGTCATATTCTGGTGCAGTGCTTCTACTTTCTTAATGTGTTTGACAGTTGCCGTGTTCTGAATAAACATGAATGAAAAATAATATTGTTAAGATCGAGAGCAAGTGCAACAGCTGCATCGACCGTCACTCTGTCTAAACTTACTCTCATCCCCAATAATGTATTTTTTCATTCATATTTATTCAAAACACGGCAACTGTCGAACACAAGAAACTAAAAGCACAGTACATTGCTTTTTTAAAGTAAATTTTGAACTTTTAAAACAAAACGCGAATATAATCACCATTCCACTGTTAAAACATAAAACATTTTCAATTCAAATTGTGTGTTAAGCAATTTGCGTTCTTTTGAAATCGGAGCGAACTATTAAAACCTTAACCGGATTGGAATACATTCTGCTGTTCGTAGAAATGTATTTAATTTCGACGCAGTCTGTAGAAATGTATGTAATCTAATTTTATAGTTATCAATACGTAATTCAGAAAAAAAACCATTCATTTTGATCTGAATTATTCATCGAAATTCGTCTCACCGCGAGCCGTCAAGAATATAACAAATGATCTGAAAATATTTTAGGATAATTTGGAACCTTCTTTAGTAATTACGTTATTATCAATTTGGCAAGCATAATTTCATCATAATTATTACCGACACTATATTCTACGGAAGTGTAAGTCATTTTATTGTAAACTAGATTATTGATTAAAATTCGGTGACTGTCATTGATATAGAAAGATGAAAAGATGCATATAATTATTCATATTTTTATGATTGTGTATCATTTAGCACAATTGGAGCAAAATGAAGTACTTAGTTGATAAAAAAACATGTGAATTGATTTTGACATTCCAATTTTCCACCATAAAATGGTACGTTTAGATATAAGTTAGCTTTAAGAAACTAGTGTTATTTTAGGCTTAATTTTTTTTGTTAATTGTTTCCTATGTCTGTCTGTCTATATGTGTATATGAATTAAGTTGTGATCTATCCGTATCAGTTTATTGTGTTATTTCACCAAAAGCTGCCCGATTACCATCTCAATTCCATGGTACAGCGTAACGTTTATCGCGTGTATAAAATACGAAAAAAAGATTGTACCATAAATCCGAAGGGCATTTTTTCTTCAGGCGATTCGAAACCCTTTACATTGGCCTTACGTTTCGACTCTTATGTCTCTGTCTGTCCAGTTCGGATAGAAAAGGTTGGCGATGCTTAAGGCCATTAGTTTGTTGTTATTCTGGTTTGGATTGGTGGGGAATGTTTTTGGTCTGACCGGGGCCGGATGACACTGCTGGTCTGTGATTAATTGTAGCTACGATTGAAGCCACAAAGCCCCCCACTGGTAAGCGAAATGGAATATTGTGTGGCGGCAACCGTGTAGCCAAATAGGGCCTTTCAATAGCGGAAACTAATTTATGTACTTATTATACGCGTTGCGTCAGATATAACAACAATTAGTTAAGTGGATGGCGCACGGGCTGAATTTTAAATGAACAAGTATCTAAATTAAAAAGTTTCTGTCACTCATGATTCAAGCTTTTTGCTGACTTTACTTTTTGTTGACTGTATTTGCACTGTCATCTATCCTGCACATGCATACCAAATTTCTAGTTAATCGTACGAACCACTATTGTAGAGTAACTGGCCAGACCACAAGAATTTCACAGCCAAATTAATGTATTTTCACCAGAATACATAATAATAATAATATAGCCTTTTTATTCCGAATTCGCTACAATTTAATTTTTTTTTGTGGTTGTTGTTGTTTTTTTTTTATTATTATTAAATTGTCACGTAATTCGGCGTGCCTCATGGCATAGGCCTCCTCCGTAGACAGACCAGAATACATAGCTTCAGTTTAAAGACTAGTGTTAGCCTAAGGACCGTTTTTATTCTGGTAACCTTTTAACTTCTATGAAAGGACTGCTAATATCAATTACAAATGCCAGAATAAAAGTTCCCCATTCGAAATGTCGATTAGCAATGCGTAATCAAAAAGTGCAGCTTATTAACGATTCAAATGGGCGTTAACTACAAATAAAGTGGGCGGTTTGGATCTGAGATTTCCGCTTATGATATCAATGTACAGTTTGTTGCGCGAACGAGTTAGCTAATTATGTTAAAATCGTGTTAATGTCGATACCAAAAAAAAATGTGTATGCGTCCTTAAAATCCTTTAAGAAACCATTAACATTACCAGAAGAAGTAAAACTGACATCGCAGAGTTAGTATTTAATTTTAAACCCCAAATAAAAGAAAACCAAACGCATAACACAGCTCATAAAAACACAGCAGCTATGACTTGTGTTATCAATTCATCCGCCGACAGCCCAAAGAAAACGACCATAACAATTCGCACTCACAATTAATATTAAAAGTTAACATCTCTTTACGTTGCGGTATCGTCTGTTCTCGTCCGATAAAAATATTAAATGCCTCCAAAACATCCCGTATCGCTGGCTGTGATATTGTTTATGGTACAGGTGGGTATAAATTAGTTCAGATTAACAGGGCTCGCTCTTCAGGGGTCCCCACAGAACAGGTTCAATCGGTTAATTTGTTTCATCTTTTTTAACCTTTTTATTGTGCACGGAATGAGTTGAAGAGTCCTTGACTCAACGAGGTGTAACTAAATGGTCAAATTTGTAACGAATTTCATTGATCGGCCGATGGCTGATCGTGATCTGTGATCACCTGCCCGGTATCAACTCAATCTATATTCAAGTTATCGAAGTTTTTATTACGCGATTTAAAAAACGTCTTTCTTATGAATCGTGTTGATTTTGAACAAAGGTTTTCATTTTTTACGGAGAATTCGTCAATGTACAAAGCTTGTTCCAAAAATATACGAATAAAAGTTTTTTTATCATTGATATAATTCAGCGATTAAAATAAGAAATTATAAATAATTACCATTGACCTGAGTAAGTTTGAACTGTCGGGGCGACTTTGAAAAGTTGGACGACTAAATCACTCATTTACACTCCCATTTCATCTCCCCGTTTCCCTTGTTCTTCATTGTTTTTTTTTGTCACCAAGTCAAAGAAAGCTTATAGTAATTTGAAAAATATCTAAAGAGCTTCAATTTTTTTTATAGTCACTGGTTGTACGTAGGTCCTGCCTTTTCTACTTGTCTTCACAGAAAGACAATAACTGGCTTTTTAGTTGAGCAGTTACAATGTGACCGTGTTTTGTGTTGAGTTATCAAATAATCGACCTCATTGATGTATGGGCTACTGGCCATGATTTATAGTGGCTTCCGTGTAGAACATCATTCCTCTGCGATGATTTTCAATCACATCCGACGCTTCGTTAACGTGTATCTTAGATCATCGACATGAAGGCAGAAATCAATTTTAGAGACAGAGGTGGCATTCAAATTATATTTTTAACTTTTATTTCAATTTTAACTTCTAAGATTAAAAATTTCCTTGCTTCCGATTTCAGGTTAGTGATGTGTGACATGCGATAAAAAAACAGTTTATGAGCTTTAGCTAAGTTATTTTAAGTTTGGTACTAAACGGTTACATATTGTCATAAAGTTTCGCACGACAATATGGTGCGGAAACTTTACTAAGAAAAACAGTGAAATGTCTTCTCCATTGTGATCCCCGGTGATTTGTTGGCTCCGCTGGCAACATCAACAAGTAATAGTACCGCGGGACACATGTAAATAAATTGTTAGACCATTCCCGTTGCGGGCGAGTCGATCTATCAGTAATTCACGATACATTATCAATCACCACACCATGATTGATGGAATATGTATTTGTTCGGTAGCCAGATATCGCGTCTGTTTTTTACTTAATTAAGTCTTCTACATAAGCCGAGTTTCGTGTTGTAGAAACATGCTTACTTGTTGTATAGGTACATGTGTTGGGCCGAGAATTTTTGATTTTATCTGCCTATCTATCGGAGCAGGTTTTAAGATCGTGGTAGGGAATGTCGCCCAATCTGTTCAGTTTATATTTGATAATAATAAACTTTGAGTATGCGATGTTATCTTGTTTCCGAATAAAATAAATAAAAGTTATAATTCGTTCGGTTACAATAACTACTACATTTTTAAATGTTGCTTGTCACGACTTTGTTTTAATTAGATATGTGAGACTTTTTTTTCAAACAAGCTGTGTGTCATCGTCTGCGGCGTATGTTTATCGCTTTCCCGCAGGATACAATTACGTTATTTTCCGGGATACAAATTAGCCTATGTATTATTCCAGACTATAATCTATCTCTGGAGTGGAAGACTAACAAACATCCATGCATCCTCATAAAAACATGCCTTTTTAATATTAGTAGGAAGACATTTCTCCTTCTTGTTTTGATTTATGAAATGGTTGGTAACAAATTAATTAAATTGCCTCGCTACCAGGTGCCACTTTGGCAACCTTTTTTACATTCAGCCTATAATATGTCAGCGGCTATCCAGAGCTACCAATTAAATGATTAAATTACGATTATAAAATAGACACAAAAATCATCAACACAACAAAATCCAGAAATGTACCTACGATCGAAGCTAAAGCAATCAACAAAATGTTAATTAGAGATGGTTGAGTTGCTAAAAATAAACCTCAACACTTTAATAGGTATAAACCCGTTCACATTAACTTTTTCGTCTCATTCTAATGACACGATGCTTTTCTATTTGCCCATCGACAGCCATGACAAACACTCGTCACGGTATCCGTCCGTCCGTCTACTTGGGACAGATAAAGGGTCGAATGGAATCGAAATGTCAGCCATTGTACAAGGGAATCGACCAACTATTTTTATTCGAACATTCCAATAAGTATCTCTTGGATAGCAGCTTTTTGGAATACCGTTTAGTGTGAATTCAGCAATATTGCATTTTGTTTTTGATTAAATTAACTTAGATATTTTCCACATCACTATATTATGGTAGAGTTTGCTATGTGTTATAATGTGTATTTAATAATGAGTGCATCAACTGTAATAGGTACTGTACCTACTAACTTATTTTAAGAAACAATAGATAACAGACGCCTTATTAAAAAAAACTATAAAACAACTTACAATATTATGCAAGCTTGGTTTCATCTCATCAGTGTACTCTTGTAATTTAACTATCCATCATATAAATAAACTCATGCGGTTCAATCTCAAGTCACGCTTAAAAATATTCTTTGGATGAACTCTTTCAGCATCATTGTCGTCAGTGTTGCAAAGTTGACGAAAGAAACTTGCAAAGGTTCAAGCTTGCTGCAGGTTTATCCTCTTCACATTTCGTATATTGCATTTTAGGTGACATAAGATTGCATTTCTCATCAAGTCATTGAAACCCGGTAACCTTAACAACACTACAGTAGCGAAAAGCCCTAGTGTGGACGCGGCGTTACGCTTGCGGAAGACTCACGAGCATCGCAGTCGTGCTATGACAAAACACTGTATCTCGAGTTACAGTTTTGTACTAACATCAATAATTGTGCTTCTACGGCCCCCATCTTACTGTCTACATTGACAGGTCACACTTTTTGTTTTAAAAATATTGAAAACCATCATATCAGTTTGGACTGTATACTGTTTAGTGCCAAACCAAACGCGTAGCACAGTACAAGCCAAGTTACAGTGTTTTGTCGTAATGATCTCACAAGAAACGTGAAGTGATTGCTATGATTCAAACGTGTGTCTGTAAACACTTACAGTCCGCTGAGGTCTAAGACTTAAGGTAGTTCTAGGTAAGGGTTCTTGCAAGTTTGTATAAAGTGCTTGCTTTTTTGTACTTGAGATTTGAAACTTGAATTCTTCTCAGTCTTCACAAATTTTGCTTTGGAAATAATAATAATAAGGAGTCAGGAGGTTCCTTTCTCTGTCGCCCTGACCACCGGTAGCTTAGGCCTCGCCTCGCTGCCGGCGGCATCCTAGGTTAGGTTTTTATAATGTTTTTATATTTTGTATTAATATTGTTTTATTACTTTTTATATGAATATTGTAAAAACCTAACTTAATAAATAGATAAATAGATAAAATAGATAAATAGATAAAAATAAATATACAGAATAATAATAATAATAATATCTTGGGACAATTGACACTAATTGACCTAGCCCCAAACTAAGCAAAGCTTGTAATATGGGCACTAGACAACGGATAAACATACTTATATAGATAAATACATACTTAAATACATATTAAACATCCAAGACTCGAGAATAAACATTCGAATTTTTCATACAAATATCTGCCTCGACCGGGGATCGAACCCGGGACCTCAAGCTTCATAATCAGGTTCTCTAACCACTGGGCCATCCGGTATGCAAAAATGTAATATTCATATCTTTTGTAGCTTAGCTACAATGAATACAACATCATCTTTAATGTGTGCAAAATTCATTGAAATCGAATGAATAACCACAGTTTTAGGATCAAATTACATAAAAAAAATAGTTTATTAGTAGTAGTAGAGATGTTTACGTGAACGCGTTCGAGACGTTTTCATATGCGAAAACTTACACTAGAGGCTCAGATGAGTAGGCACCGATAGTGCGACGTTTGTTATTTCTTGTAAGTATGATTTTATTGTGTATCATAGGTAATTATAATTGAATAAAACTTAAAAATACTACGTTTAATATAATTCATGTGAGTGAACAAGACTTGACGCCACCAGCATATTAACCGACTAGTAGGTAAACCAACGTGAGCTTGAACAAACCTTCCGGGTCAAACCAATGCCTATCCCGTCCTAGACAAAGGAGCAAAAAGTTTAGTACGTCGGGTTGGACTTTATTTGCGGACGCCAGAGTTCACTAATTACGAACAAGTGGAGTCAGCAAACACGGGTCTAATATAGGCGGTGGATGTGGCGGCAACTCGCAGATATCCACCGAGCCCTGACCGCAGTAAGTTACTCAAAACTATACACCTTCCGAGCTGCAAGCGCGTGTTGCAAGCTGTGATATTCAAAGATTAGAGTACTGATGGTCAACCGGTTGAGAAATAACGTTAGTAAAGCGTTTTAGTAGTTACCTACTACCTAAGTTAGCGTAAATAATAATAATAATAATAATAATAAATATCTTGGGACAAATTACACCAATTGACCCAGCCCCAAACTATGCAAAGCTTGTACTATGGGTACCAGGCAACGGATAAACATACTTACATAATGTAGATACATACTTATGTAGACAAATACATACTTAAATACATACAACATCCATGACTCGGGCACAAACATTCGTATTCATCATACAACTGTCTGCCCCTACCGGGATTCGAACCCAGGACCTCCAGTTTCATAGTCAGGGTTACTAACCACTAGGCTATCCGGTCGTCAAAAAAATGAACCACGCAGCAAATTTGAGGACAATGAGGTTTTAGTCAAATGTTACGAAATTTTAGTACGATGTAGAATCAAATCTCCTGGTTTTTTGTATGGACATAACTATCTAAGAATTATGTAATTGTCAGTAACTATGTCAGCTGTAAGTATCGATTTTAGGAAACACGATAGAAAGAAAAAATTAGATTATTTCTGAAAATAAAAAGTAGGTAAGTACCAAGGAGTTGAATCCACATCATACGAAAAATTCGTAAGATTTGACTTAAAAATCATTACTTTTAAATGCATATTATGTATTTGTCCAACAAGCTAATACCAATATGACAGATAAAGACAAATGAATTTATAAATATTAACAAGTGTTTATTAACAAACATTGGCGTTTTTATCTTTAAAAAATGTGAATATCTTAACAAACACGCATCCTGGCCACACATAGCCTAGTCCAAGTTGAACTAAGGCCAGGCATGTTCAGGGTACAAGCTGCGTCATGTCCAAGCCGTGTTCTTGAGGGTTAATATCAAGTTTCTATAGTGAGTAACACGCCATTTTGATTACTTTAGCAAAGTTCCTACAGTGCATGGTCTGTTGGGGTTCTGCGTGAAACGGAATTAGTTTGAGTTGGTAACTCATATGGTGTAGTAGCGGGCAGCTTAGAAGGTAATACCAGGACGTGGAGATAAATGTTCAGTTTTACGATTAATTACACAAAATATTTATTTGAGCTATGTTTGTGCAAAATAGATGTTATAAAAAAACATCGTTAAAAAATCAAGTTAAACAAAATCTACATATTTTAAGAGGGTTAAAAATATTGACTTGCATAAAGCACGTGGAATAAAACACCTTAGAGATGTTACCATCTTAATTGAAGCAGACGATGCCTAGACAATTATTAAGATGATGACGTTGATGACGAAATAAACTTTAAAGACTCCATCGAGACATAGATCTACCAAGAACTTTGACAAAGAGCCAGTTACTTCAAATTTTAATATAGGTACTTTAATATATGAAGCATCGCATATACAATCGTATGAAGCTTTTCCTCGAAAATCGACAGATCATCAGTAATATGAAGACAATAGATACAATTTAAAAGTACGGTTGCGTTTACCCTTTTCTTGTAATTGCAATGTTGACTTGTATCCGCCTTAGTATAATCCTCTTACGTATAGCCTGTCGAAATGCCTTTTGTAATTTTGTAATGGTAATTCAATCTTTGTCTGCCTTTGCAGTCTCTTATCTTAGGGGATAATCTGTTACGAAAGATTGGTTCCGTCTTTACCTGTTTGCCCTTTGTGATTTTAACGAGCTAGTATTTTTCCTGCTAGATACTGCAAATTGTCAATACTCTGGTATTGTGCCAATAACATATGTAACCAAGTTTGAGATAGTCATAAGAACTTTAGGACTTCTTGTTTTGCTTATGTTAGCTTTCCAGATAGCATATTGCATCGACCGCGGACTAGACAATAAGATTTGAACACAGAGAAACCTAACGCATTGAAAATATTACCTTCGTCCTCGTACGTAACTAAGTTTTGTAACTAGCTACGAAGTAGATTTTTTCCTATTTCGTAACCAGATTACGAACGAATATTTTTTTTCCTTCTATGTAGCTACGTTGCGATCAAATAAATGTTTTACCTTACTTTTATCCTTGTTTTCACTTTAAAATCTTTTGCTAGAATATCCAGTAGATGTAAGATTTTTACGACCAATGTATCAATTGAGCTAAAAGTGAGTCAAATAAATTAAGTTCAAAAGCCTTCAATGTTAGATTTTTTGTCATCCCGAAAAAATAATCAATCAAAATAACCTGTAGTCTGATTACAATCAAAAAAACCTAGTTCGTAGCTAGTAACAAACGTTAGTTACGTACGCGGACGAAGGGAAAAAATTTAATTACCATTAAACGACAGGCAATTTCAGCAATCGTATTCCGGCGTTCTGATCAATCTTGTCATTATTCAAAGCTTTGGGAACCACTTAAAAAGGCTGCTTATTTTTTCAGCGAACAAGGCACGATAAATCGTTAAGTGAGTGAGAGAAATTCGATATACCGCGTTAAACAGGCTCAGAGGCCCGCTGCGAGTAGTATAATTTGCCTGCACAGAGGCGGCCAGTGGAACCACGCGGGGTGGTTAGGGCTAGTGCGCACTAAATGAAATTCCATAGCCGACTTCACCTTGCTGAAATAAATTTAAATTAAAAATGCCTTTCTAGTTGACTCGGGCGGTAAGAAAAATCGAACGGAAAATCAATGTATTACAATCTATTTTCAAAGGGTAAGGATAATTTTATTGTTGATACAGATGGTTCTTTTTACAAGCTTTTATTTAGTGTGCCACACTGGGAAATATAAGTAGCCCAAGTCCTCTCATTCTGAGAGAAAATCTGTGCCCAGCAGTGGGACGAATATAAGGTAGATTTATATATGATGATGATAATTTAGTTTGTATGGTGTCTGTTCGGATCAAATCTTTCAAGTAAAATTTGATTTCATTCTAATGGTTGGATTGATTTATTAATTTGTATACTTATGTAGAATAGTTTGTTATTTTTTTTTAAGAAATAGTATGGCAAACAAGCATCCTAAGAGCCTAGCCAAGAGGGTAAAATGGAATATGCCTTTAATTTCACTGGTTTACTCTTCACGGCAGAACACAGCATCATAAGCACAGCTACCTGCTATTGTTGCTGTAGCGGTATAACACGCATCACGGAATGATGAGGCTCCGGGTTCGATTCCCGACCATGGCTTTACTTTGACCTGGTATGGGTTGTGTAACGGTAAAGTTCGCATCACGGAATGATGAGGATCCGGGTTCGATTCTCGGCCATATCTTTACTTTTCGGATTTTTATGTTCTAATTTTCAGGTTCGTTTAGATACAATAAACACTGCTGCTTGGCACCAAGATTCATGATTGGTAGATAGTAATAGAGATGTTATTCGTTCGAGACGTTTTTTTATGTCGAAATCGATACTTGCTCTAAAGGCTCCAGTCATCGCGTGTAGCCAGCTTTAGTATAGTGAACAGTATGCCTTAGCGGGTCGCCGCGGCGCGTTGAAAGGTACGTGCGCCTATTAGTAACGACTTAGATCGAAAGCTAAATAATTGCCTCAACCTGTTTCAGGTATCTTCTCAGAGCTCCAGCCATTTCCATTGCTTGCCTGATTTATTTATGGATCGGTCGTATAATATATTTAACGACCTCTTGTAAGCAAAAATTATTGCGCTCAAGGAAAATACGTACGTATCTATCTATTAGTATTAAAAATAGGTATAATAATGTAAAAGTAAAGGAATCAAAAATCTAATTAAACTGGGTGACAATTGAGACGACCAAGTTTAGTTACGAAGTTTTTTGAATTTCATTGTGATAGTATGTTGTTTGGATAGTGCTACGAGTATGTACTCGTATGTATGTAGATATTTACAGCATTTTTCCGAATATGAATCGAGGGCCCGTGTCATTAATATACGGCAGTAACGTACTTCCTTCTTAATAATATTATGCAGATATTTTTGCGAAATTTCAAGTCAATTGGATACCGTTGAAGAATTCCCGCGAAGCCAATTTTTTTATAATTTCAATACCAGATTATTGTACAGACACCGATATTATAATAGTGCCAAACTTCGAGTCAATCCTACTATTAGAAGTGGGTCAAATTTTACCAGCAATGTTCGACTCCAACATGCATACAAGCTTTGCAAGTTACATATTAAAAAAAGGCTTGTAAATTAGTCGTCAGTTCCTGCAGTCCCACAACAAAGCGAGTATGTTATCACAGCACTAGTACAAACACATACATAACTTATAATGATATGAACACAAAACAACTTGTTAACCACTGCTGCACAGTTCCCACCCACCGTTGACATTTTATTACAAGTAAAAATACAAAAACAGCCTCGTAATTGGCACAAAAGATGGCACAATGCAAAAAAGACATTCGGACGACGAATTATCTTTTTTCGAGATTAATATTTTTGTTCGTCATTTTTTCTTAGCAGCTCAACTCTGAGCCGCTTATTTTTTATCTGTTTCGTATTTAAGTTGAGACTTTGTTCGAAGAATCTATGGAGTTGTGTTTATCATTTTTATTACATACCTACTAGCTGTTGCCCGCAACCCCGTCTGCGCAGAATTCGCTTATCTGGAACTATAAGATTTTTCGGGATAAATACTATCCTATGTCCTTCTAAATGTCTGTATACCAAGGTTCAACTAAATCGTTCTAGCAGTTTAAGCGTGAAAAGGTAACAGAAATACAGACAGACAGTTCTGTTACTTTCACATTTATAATATTACTAGCTTCTACCCGCGACTTTTTCTGCGTAGAATTATACATATAAAAACCTTCCTCTGAGATCACTCTATCTATTGAAAAAAACCGCAAAATCTGTTGCGTAGTTTTAAAGATATAAGCATACATGGGGACAGACAGACAGACAGATAGCGGAAAGCGACTTTGTTTTATACTATGTAGCAGTGGCGTGGCGTCCATAGAACTCGATTCCCACCGGCTTGCCTATTTTAAGGCAGTTGGGCACATTTATTGTGCAGGATTGGAGGAAAAGGCTAGTTAAATTCCCTTCAGCTTGCCTTCTGATATACTTGACGCCACGCCACTGCTATGTAGTGATAGTGAAGTAGGGAAAGGCAATTAGAGCTTTGTAAGTTTACGTGTTGTCCAAAAAATGATGCCTTATGTGTAGTTCCAGAACTGCATTTTATCATTTTCTGTACATTAATTGGAGATTTCTAAGCAAAAAAAAGAATATTTTAGTGACTCATACCTAATAAAAAAGGAAGATATTTTCATTGGTACTGCCTGCTAGTAAGTCTTTATTAGTTAAATCATTGAACAAAGGAAACTTGCTTGTAAAATATTTAAAATTATAACAAGTACAGTTTTATATTACTCCGACAAAGCTCCACGCCACCCTTGTTGTACGAAGGGAACTTTTTTAAAATATGAACAAAGCTTATAGTGATAATATTTGCTACCTGAGCGCGGCTGCCTTCTAGACACCGCTCGTGAAATATTGCCGACCAACCCCTGTCACATATCCACCTTATAAAATTATGAAAAAACGACCCCGTAAAAGAGACAACCTACGCAAAAACTCATAGCTACGAAAAGGACAGACATATCGAGGATCATAAGAAATAAGCATCCTTAATTGCTTTGATTAGATTTCAAAGATATTAATACACAGATTCACGCGCTTTGTCAGGGTTCATATTTTATGATTTTATACGGTGTGAAATATAATAAAAATGGAATTTTATATTGAATGGAATGTTTACCCTTCTTAGGTTTTGGTCATTGTGTGCCGCGTATTATAGTCTTTCATTGCCGGGTTGACTGTCAACATAAAGATGAAAAAAAAGTTAAGAAGGAAAGGAAACATTTCACGTTCCTTCCTTGCGGAAGTTTACTTTGGCACTTTTTATTAAGTTTCATCGTTTTCCTCACATTAGGTAAAGTAAAACCTGGAATTTATGAAGGTTGATTTTGATGGTTCATTATGGTATCTTTTGATCTGAATCGAATGGCTACTGCCGATGGGAACTTTAGGACGAAATATGCCAAGGACTTTCGGACTTCTTGCTAATTTATATGTATGTTTTTGCCTTGTATATCAATGGTTTCTTTTTATTTACTCATACGAAAAGGACTAAATTTATTTAAGTTGAATAACTCAACTCGTAGTTCTTACATGAGGCGCATGTAGGTAAGTGACGTTTTATTTGACAATTATTGAGTTTTTTATCAATATTTCAACATGGTACTGAAAATAATTTCTGATACTTTAAACCGTACAAATCGCATCGAACTTTATGATAAAAGAATGCCTTAGTTGTCTACACAGTTTATTGACTGCCATTAATTTAAGTATCTTTTATTCACGTTTTCAGCTGATAATGATGTTCCTGGGATTTTATTTAATAACAAACTTGTTTTGTTTCATCTTATCATGCACGTTATACGCAAGATAAACCAAATTCATTTCATCCCACAAAACTATTTTGTGACACCAAATGAATTTTCTTACAATCTCTAAGTGCCCAAAATGTATTGCGGTAATTAGTTGATATCATCAATAAATTCATCAGTTAAACTAGAAGCGTCGAGGAAAATAAAGATAGGTACTGAGTCATCGATTAATCGAAGACCATCGAATTACAAATATAGGAAGTTAACATTGAAGCGGATGTGATTAGTCGAATTTGTGCGTTGCTGTTGTAGTGAGGCTACTCTAAAAAAAAATTGATTGTACCTCTATCATTTCATCCCTCTCAAACTGCTAATTACTATTAGTATGAGTGGAACACCAAGAAATTAACTTTAAATTGTTTAAGTTCGGAGTAAGCCTCGTGTTTCTCTTTCATCAGAAGCGCAAGTGCATCTTTCGGTGCTGAGAGCTATTTCTTAGGAATCCAGTGCTAAAAACTGTTATTTCTTACAAGAATATGAAATGAGGCTGTAAAAAGTTTTGCAGGTATAGAGCGACCAATAATCGATACCTGTGCGATTATCGAATAAAGTCGATTTGTTCGAGCGTATAACTATTCGAACGGCGTGTCGCGGTACTGAATAATCGAAGAAAAAGAATCGATGCGTGGGTAAGTCGATGCCCCTACGGCGAATATCAGCGAAAACGATTGATCATTATTCATTTCAGAGCTGACAGATTGTGATGTGAAACACTTGGGTGTAATAACTTTAACACGTAGCGGGGCCATCGTGGTAGATATTTTAAAGAAAAATGGTCGTACGTGTTTTGACGATGTTTTTGTTGCATAATGTTCAAAGTAAACTGAAGATAAATACAACATTACTAGGCATGTGCTTAGAAGGCACTATAACCTTCTTATTTATAAAGGCCTGTTACGCTTCTGTTAACTTAACATTCGTTTCTCTTATGTATTCATTTTATTGGCCTTTGCCAAACGGAGAGAAAACAAAACGTTTTTAGATTTTTTTTTTACAAAAAAGGTGTAAGCGATTATCTAGATAGATGCGCTGCCAACAGTAATACACAGGCAATAAAAATAATATTACGCATAATTAACGTAGGTACTGAATTGCGACCTAGCACAAATGTAATAAGTTGTAAAAAAAATTGTACCTAGGTGGTAATTATCTATATCATTACAACACATATCAACATTACCTATATTAAAGTCTATATAGTGAATCGGACCACTGCTTGCAAGATTTACAACGGGCATATTCATTAACAAACGGACTTAGCAAGTTAAACAAAAGCTTGTCTAAGCACTTGAACATCATAACGCAAAGCAGAAGCTTCCAATACCGTTTTTGCGAACATAGAATGTTCAATGAACTCCTTAAAGATATTAAATTGAAACAAAATATTATTATTAAATCGCGAAATGTATGGGAAGCGGCAATTAAAACACGGCAATAGCGCACCGGTAACAAATTGGGAGTGGTCTCGAGTTACGGTCGAGGGTCGAGGGAAACTTAATGAAAGTGTAGGAGTAAAGTTGTTCGCTTAGAAATAAAAGAAAATACTTTTAATTTAAACCCATTGACCATTCATTAACAGCCAGTCACGACCAAGTTTCCTCACGTCAAGCGTGAAGCCAGCAGCGCTGTGACAAAAGAAAAACACGTTACCGTAAGGCATCTGTCTCATAGTCAACTTAACTAAAAGGATTAAAATGATATCTTCCGGCGTCTGACATCCAGTGTGGTCCGTCGAGCGTAACAGGGAATTCTCTGCCAGTTCTTTTGAGAAAGCATTTACGAATTTTGTTACCTTAAGCTCCTAATGCCTTTATCCCATAGTAGCTTTTAATTTTAGCATTCAAAAAGTATAAAAGGGTTGATTTTTAATCCCGCTTTCCTGTGTAGGCAAAAGCGTCAGAACCTTTTGTTACTGTTTGAGGTCCCTATTCATCTTGCGGTAAATTCATTTCGATTTCTATAAGAAAATTTATACGTTTATAATAGAAGTAAAAAGTTTTTATGCGATTACCTTGGGTGTATTTTAGATCCTATTGGGTTTTATTTTCGTTTCGTGCGCATTGTAGAAAGGGAACGATTAATATTATGTTGTTTGAACTTTGGATCAAAGATTTATTTTGAAATACGTACCTAATTCATTTCGAAGTTAATATTTACCTTCGCAATCACTCCGTAATCTTATTAAAATTAATACTTATGCAAATATTTATTTGAGTTTCAATCGATTAAAGTATAAATTGTTTAACATTCACAAACAGTTACGAAGGCAAAAATGAAGAAGGTTGAAGTATTTTCTTAAAAATATTTGGGCTCAACTTTGAGACACATTATTATTAAATAAAATTTAAAAAAAAATCCGTTTTCAGCCAACCAAAATATCAACGGGAATATACAGAAAACGATCAAAATAAAAACATTAAAAAAACGTGAGGTCTAAGGAAAACCTCCTTTTTTGAAGTCTGTTAAAAACGGTGCGATTAAAGTTAGGGCTTGGAAAAAAGTCACGTAACCGTTTGTTTTACAATTGAACCAATTTTTTTCTGTATCTTAAACAAAATTTAAGTCATAATTCATCCCTAAGACCTTTAATTTTACGAAACTATAATCGGCTCTAAACAATAGTTTTCTGCTGGTAAACTAGTAAAATGATATTAAACTTAATATTTAATTAATTTTCATTTGTGCTACATCCGTGAAATTAAAACATAATGATGTTAATGTTCGATAAAGTTTAGACGACACATCGCAATGCGCCAGGCTTCGTTTTTAAACTTGCTCTTTAACTTATGGTTTGTTTCGTGACGCAGTTCTTTGCCTAATCGAAACTTGCAATAATCATTCAAGATTTGTACATTTCATCTCTTTTAGTACAATAACAGCTATCAAAACCCTCCGTGACTTCTTACAACAACTAGCCATTCAAACTTTGCGGTCTGGCATACGCGCGTCCGATGTCTTAAAAGCTCCGTGAAAAAATAATTTATTGTAATAAGTCGTCGTGAACATTCGCAACCGCTCGGCTCATCTCGCCCCACGCCGCGCACCCCTCTCCCCACCACCGAACGTATACTCGACTGCAATGCCTCTACTCGCATCAGTTTACTCATCGCAGCGTCGAGGCACGGTCGCGCCACTCGACGCTACGTACGGACGACATTACAGTGAAAACACGCTTATCACAAACGTATTTCCATAACAAACATTGGAACTCGAACAAACTAAAGAACCCGCTAAGTCTTCGAGTAATAAAATACATAAACTGCGTGTGAAAGTTTTGGTGTTTTTCTGGACTTTTCGTATGTGGACTGTGCTATGTGAATTTTTGTTTACGTCTCGGAGGATACTTTACCGAACTGTGAATTGATATCGCACTATGGGTGTTAATACAACAAGGACTATTTCGTTAAATTGACCCCGAAATAGACTTTATAAATTGATGGATACTTCACATCCGGCAAGGGGACGAAACACACGAACGCCGACGGAAAAAACATGACACTGAGCCTATTGTGTCTTGTTTTCTTTCTTCCTTGATATTTGATTTTCCCCATAATGGCTTTCCGCAAAACTACTCCAAGAAAACAACTCTTCAGCCAAATCTTGTTTTGGTTTGTTGTCGGATTTAATGTGGCTGATCAGAGCTCATTACCGTTAAAATATGAAGCTCCTGATGATTGTCAGTGGTGGTTACGAGGCCCAAACGAGTCCCACGAAGTTTCCCTCACATGCAAGCTTCGTACAATTAACAGTGAATTTGACACGACAAACTTCAGTGTCATTCCCTCGGAGCACACGACATCACTCAGAATAGAATGCAATGAAGAAATGATGTACAAAAGCTCATTAGATGACCGTAGTTTTGCGCATTTAGTGAAACTGCGTGAACTTGTTTTGGATAACTGTAAAATTGGAAGATGGCCGCCTGGTGTACTTTCCGGCTTGAGAGATCTTCGAAATTTAACGATCCGAACGAAAAACACGGAGTGGGCAGCTATGAGCTTAGAGATAGCATCGGAAAGCTTCGTGGCTGTTCGACAGTTGGAGAAGTTAGATCTGAGTTTCAACAACATTTGGTCGTTCCCTGAAAACCTGTTTTGTCCACTAACGAATTTAGTGTACCTAAACGTTTCTTCAAATCGGCTCCTAGATGTGAGTGATCTAGGATTCCGGGAGCATGCAGTTCACCAAGCTCTCATCAGTGAACAAGATGGACCTCCTCCATCTGTATCGTCGCAGCCCCATGCTTCGTGCTCATTAGACATTGAAGTACTGGAAGCCTCAAACAATCGCTTCGTGTTGATGCCTGAGAATGGTTTCATGTCTCTGAGAAGATTAAAAGAATTGCACATCCATGATAATGACATATCTATGGTATCAGAAAAAGCCTTGTCAGGATTGAAGCAATTACAAATAATCGACCTTTCCAATAACAAGATTGTTGCGCTGCCTCAAGATTTATTTAAGGATTGCAAACCAGTTATCAAAGAAATTTACCTACAAAATAATTCCATAAGCGTGTTATCACCCAGCCTTTTTGCCAACTTGGATCAGCTGTTGGCACTAGACCTATCTAATAACCATTTGACAAGTTCATGGGTGAATGAAAACACGTTTAGAGGTCTAATAAGAATGGTTTTGCTAAATTTATCAAATAACAGATTAACAAAACTGGATCCTAAAATTTTCAAAGATTTATATACCTTACAAATATTAAACGTGCAACATAATTCGCTGGAAAGTATTGCTGCTGATACATTTGCACCTATGAACAATCTGCATACACTGATATTATCCTATAATAAAATATCACATATCGATGCTTATGCCTTAAATGGTTTATACGTTTTGTCATTGCTATCTATTGACAATAATCATCTCGAAGAGCTCCATCCCGAAGCATTTAGAAATACATCGTCTCTGCAAGATTTGAATTTAAATGGAAATAGATTAAAGAAAGTGCCCATAGCCTTAAGAAATATGAGATTGCTCAGAACACTTGATCTAGGAGAAAATCAGATAAAAGTTCTCGAAGAACCCGGCTTTGTCGGTTTGCATAACGTATATGGATTAAGACTTATTGGAAATAAGATAGAAAATATAAGCAAAGACGTATTTTCTGATTTGCCTTCGCTGCAAATATTGAATTTAGCGCGTAATAAACTGAAACACATCGACATTAACGCTTTTGAAGCTCTTTCCAACTTGCAAGCCATTAGGTTGGATGCCAACCAGTTAACCGACATCCAAGGTCTATTTGTAAATATTCCCTCTCTGTTGTGGTTAAACGTGTCAGATAACCAAATAGAATGGTTTGACTACGCTTTTATACCACAGGGACTTCAATGGCTGGACCTACATAGCAACAACATCAAAGAATTGGGAAATAACTACCGCTTGGACAAAGAACTGCGTCTGCAAACATTAGACGCAAGTTTCAACAAAATGA
Organism: Pandemis corylana; assembly: GCA_949127965.1. Taxonomy (NCBI): domain Eukaryota; kingdom Metazoa; phylum Arthropoda; class Insecta; order Lepidoptera; family Tortricidae; genus Pandemis; species Pandemis corylana. The sequence goes on from OX421860.1 coordinate 6,517,390, forward strand.
TAAAAATATCCACCTTTTCTATTCCGAGCAGCGTGGAACTTCTGTTCCTAAATGATAATCAAATTACACAAGTTGAAGCTCAAACTTTTGTTGGAAAAACCAATTTAACGAGAGTCGATTTGTATGCAAATCAGATAACTAGTATGGATCTCAATGCGCTTCGTCTAACTCCGGTGGATCCAGGTCGCCCTCTGCCCGAATTTTACATCGGCGGCAATCCGTTTCAGTGCGATTGTACAATGGAGTGGTTACAACGAATTAACAAACTTGATCATTTGAGGCAGCATCCTAGGGTAATGGACCTAGAAAGTATATACTGCAAGTTGTTATATAATAGAGAAAGAACTTATATTCCGCTCATTGAGGCGGAATCATCCCAGTTTTTGTGTACATATAAAACTCATTGTTTTACGTTGTGCCATTGTTGTGATTTTGACGCTTGTGATTGTGAAATGACGTGCCCATCGAACTGTACATGTTATCATGATCAGCCGTGGTCAGCGAATATTGTGGACTGTTCGGCTGCGGGGTACGCAGAAATACCCAACAGCATTCCTATGGACGCTACTGAACTTTATCTAGACGGTAATAACTTTGGTGGTTTAACAAGTCACGCTTTTATAGGTCGTAAAAACTTAAAAATATTGTACGCTAATAACTCAAATATCGACGCTCTGTATAACAATACGTTTAGTGGACTAAAACGCTTAACAGTTTTGCATCTAGAGAAAAACAATATAAAAGAATTACTCGGCTTTGAATTGTCGCCTCTGGAGAATTTACGAGAATTACATCTGCAAGACAATAAAATACACTATATCGACAATCGGACCTTCATAGAGCTGAGGCATTTAGAGGTGCTTCGTTTGGAAGGGAATAACATTTACGGCTTTGCGGTGTGGCAATTTACAGTGAATCCATATTTGGTAGAGATAAGCCTGTCTCGCAACCCTTGGTCGTGCGATTGTCAATACATGCACAAATTCAGAAATTGGTTTAAAAATAACTTCGGAAAAGTGGAAGATGCGAACAAAATCACCTGCATATTTGATAATATTACGAATACAGTTGGGCCGCTCATGGCTGATTTTAATTCCACAATTTGTACGAGCCACGTCGGTGGAAGCTCTTCAATAATCGAAAATCAGGTTATAAATGATTACCTTCCACTGCTTTTAATATCGCTGTGTGTGTTTGTATTAAGCTCGGCATTGATATGCGGCGTGTTTTACTGGCGGCGAGAGCTCCGCGTTTGGATTTACTACCACTGCGGCTTCAGAATGTGTTACAAAAGCACTGCATTCGATGACGAAGCCGATAAAGACCGATTGTTTGATGCCTACATCAGTTACAGCGTCAAGGACGAATCGTTTGTCGCGCAAATGTTAGCGCCCGGCTTAGAATCGACTGATCCAAGTTTTCGACTCTGCCTACACTATCGAGATTTTAATGCATCAGCGTACGTGGCAGATACCATCATTGAAGCCGTGGAGTCATCGAAAAGGACAATAATTGTCTTATCTAAAAACTTTATCAACAACGAATGGTGCCGTTTTGAATTTAAGACAGCGCTACACGAAGTATTAAAAGAGAGACGTAGAAGACTGATAATAATATTGTTAGGCGAGCTACCAAATAGAGACATTGATCCCGAACTGAGGTTGTGTTTGAAGGCTAACACGTGTATAGAGTGGGGTGATAGGCAGTTTTGGCAGAAGCTAAGGTTTGCTATGCCGGACTTGAGGAAGTGTCAGTATCACCGTTCGACGGTGAATATTTATGCGTCGGTGTCGCCGGTGGGGGCCGGGCGGGCGCCGGCGCCGCCCCCGCCGCCACCGCCGGGCAAGCTGCCGCCTCTGCTGGGCGACGGCCTGGCGCTCTCCGCCAGCCTGCACGCGCACGACCCCCACTCGCACCGCATGCCGCCGCACGCGCAACTCTGGGCGTAGCGTATGCTCCAACGCAGGTAAATCTCACCTTAACTTCGAACGCTTAAGCGTATTAGTCCAACAAAAAGTGATAATTATTTATAAGATCGTTCCATATATTTATTGTAAGCTAAGATGTTACTTGTAGAATCACAATCCGCATTTGAATGTACGACTTAAAATGCTAGTTTATTTTAGAGTTGTTACTGACGGATTACTTTCCTACTATCTGCGATAGTAATTTATAGGTAGGCTACCAGTTAACGATGTAAATAGTAGGTACTACTTTGTAAAAAAAACTGATACGATTAATACCTTATTAAATTTATTTTTTATTGATTAATTTATTATAATGCCAAAGTTTTATGTACAGATGCATTTATATTATAATTTGTTAAAATATGTTTGTCGATAAAAATACTGTAAATAATCAATATGTGAATAATTGTAAATAATCGAAAGAAATATAAAAAGAAAAACACAAGAAATAAAAACAAATTTTCAAAATTATAATTTTGTTTTGTTTTAATTTTTTACCTTTTGTTTATTTTTATTATGTGTTTTTAAAAAATAGGCGGCTCTCAAAGTATGGACATACCCGAATCAACTAAACTTGACAGGCATTCATTTATAAATTGTTGCTAAGTTTGACAATCTTTCCGGGATTCAAAAAGGGCTTAACGACTCTTACTTAACTTTAAAGTGTCTTTAAATAAATTCCTGGGCAAAACTTAGCCAGTTTCAACGCTCGCTCAGTCAATATTCAAACATGTTAGAAATTCAAAGTCACTCCTCTGAAGTTGAGTGCTGGTAAAAGGAGCCTATAATGTGGTTACTGGAGACCTCGTGGTGAACTGAAAGTGGTATTAGCTTACTTCATGTAAGTACAGAACAGGAACTAAACTTAAATTATTTAATTGATCATACAGTATGATTTGATTTTAGTTAATGCATAATGCCCCATGATAACAACATGCCACTATCGATCAAAGAGAAAAAAAATACAATTATTTAAGTAATATTGGTCTGGCCCAGATTAATCAGAATTAGATCATTTCATAAGGGCATAAAAAATAACTTGTTGTTGTAGCAAAGCTACTATATTTTCAACGCGCAAAATAAAATCGCTGGCACGCGCACCGGGTGGTTTTAAAATTTGGGGCTACATAAATAGTTTTAAAATTGCTATCATGAACTGTACTATACTTTACATATACGAGGCGCGTCTACGAAATATTAACAAAAGAAAGATCGATAAAGGTATCGATTGGGAGTAGCAACCGCGTGTAAATTCATTGACAAACTACATTTCAAAGTCACCTCAGTTCATGCTTCTTTTACAACATTTTGAGGCTAGGAACTGTAGCTACGAACTCACACATGGATTGGATTATGGATTGGTCAAAAGGCTTCCAGAAGTAAGTAGCAATTTACGATTAATCAATTCCTACAGATACTTGAATAAAAGTTAATCAAATCCTTATCTACATGAAATTTTTAACAAGAAATCGCCGTCACTCAAGAAATAAGTTAATTACCATTACACGTCTCTAGTTACGATTGCTAAAGCTGGTTGGAAAGCAATAACTTGAAAGCTTTAGTGTGATATTGCAAGCTGTAAACAGAATGGTCGTATTCTGACGTCACCCGTGCCTTTAATAGCATTTCACCATCGGTCGTTACAAGGGTGAAAATTTCAGTACCTGTCCAGGAAATATGAAAGTATTTACAGTATACGAGTATATACTATGGTTGGTGATAAAGAAAGCCTTAAATCTGAAATCTTCTTTTATATTACTGTTCTAGGCGTATAATGCTGGAACCCTTATATTTTATTGTTAGTAACAGTCACCATACTTCAACTTTATTGTAAGTGCATTCACTGCACATTCGTACATACGGATTATTCGAAATAGGTTTGCCAATAGTGTTTCTGCCTATTCGCTTCAACTGGAGAGAAATAGTGCAAAACGATCATTCGACCAAAAATGACATTAGTACAGTAACAAATCACATAAATCTCGTCTTTATTAATCCCTTAAGGGGTAGACAGAGCTTATGGTAACAAGACCTAAATACCACGTTTAGCATGATTGTGGGCGTATAGATAGAAATGTGTAGTAATATAGTGATGGGTTGCTAGCCGCATCGCCTATAACATGATTTCTATTTTGGACATTATATAATAACTTATATAATTACGTTGGGACTTCTAGTAGCTAAATAAAATATCTTTGTTTGTGAACGTACCTACTGGTTTCCCAGTGTTATACGTTCAGGCAGGGCAAGTTTCCTACGATGAACTCGAAAATTGACATTACCGCTAGTTCTAATAAGTTTGCCGATATTTAGTAAGTCATTTTAATGGACTCTGGCTTCATACTGTGTTTATTATTGTCAGAAATAACCGAAACTGTGCAGTTTTACACAGGTATTTCATTTACAGACACTATTAAGGGCGTATTAGTATTATTAATGATCGTTTCAAACGATTCAAAACCGAGAAAAGGGTGGTAGAATAATAATTCAGTATCCTAATTCTACTAGAGCAATTGTATGCATTAATTTAAAGCGTTATAAGAAATACAATACCAATGTTTTGGATAAATTTTATACCCAACGGTGCAATGATTATAACCCCATATTTTAGAAATTTATCCTAATGAATTTACTGACCTGATTAAAGTAGGTACAGTAAAGAACGTATACTCGAGAGCAAAAAACCGGGTCGATTTTCATACAGTTTTCTACTTCAAGTGACCCGATTTTTGTTTTTTCTGTTATGTATTAAAATAAAGACGTCTAGTCCGCTTAAACAGCCCAATAACGCCTCGAAAGTATCAAAATATTATTCCGTTAATCTAATTATAATTTCCCAGGACTCCCTTTGACTCTCGCACCAGCCGACGCCGTGACAAGCGTGTCATATTAACGCTTTTTGTCCCCACTTCCCGGCGAACGTTGCTCAACTTGCTCATGAAACTGCTATTATCTGTGCGCGGACAAATCAAAACGAAATCAACATCGGTTTCCCTTCTGCCGTTCGCACCCTTATCAACCGGAGACGGGTCAGCGCCGGAATAATGGGAAAACTTATTTCCACGAATCCGGGGTCTCGATTTTATCGGATACACCCTGTTTGTTAGTTAGTCTTTACAACTGTAAATTGCTGGAAGTTGGTGCTGAACTGAAACTCAAGAAACGAGAAACTTAGATTTCGGCGTCGTTGCCGATTTTCTTTTGTAGAACTGACGGGGATAGGTAGGTATTTCTTAACTTGAGCAGCGTACTAATGATTCCCACTTGCTCTAAAATATCCAGGAATATGTCGCGTAAGAGCATTCATACATGTTTGTGATCGGTAGGCAATTTGGAGTCATTGATGTCACCGTAATCCTGCGTCAGTCCACATAGTGTCTACATAGTTAGGTCTCTCCCATTAGGTACATGGCACGTCACTTATTATGTGACAAATTATTTTTTGGTTATGATCTCTACTCATGCGGTCGACAAAAGAAACTCATAAACCATTTAAACTTCTGCCCAAATATTCATAACTATGTAACATTAACTGTCTTTTATTTTAGGTTCTGTCCGAGTTCCGCTGGAGGTGACTCGTTATTTTATCTTAAAATAATTATCTTTGTGACGCATTTAAACTAACTAGTCAAAAATGTGTAGCCTATTTTCCCTCATAAAACATATTCGCATAATGTTAACACAAGGGCGGGATAATGGAATTAGTTGGTAATTAATTTCGGTACTCCGCTGAAGAGGGATGTAGATAACATTGTGCGGAAAATTTTAGTTACGCACGCTTGTACGTTTTGATAGTTATTAGTGAACCACAATAGGGTTCTGTGAGTTTAAGTTTTAAATTCAGTTATCAAGGGTTGAATGATTTTGTTTGTAGTAGGTTATGGGACACCGCTTTCTCTCTCAAATCAAACTTTAAAGCGTTTCTAATTATCAGAACCCTATTTTTGCTCAACCTCGGTAACAAACGTGTTTGTTAAGACTTTGCAAGGGATTGTTGAAAGGGTTCAGTAACTTTGCTGCAGTAAAAACCCAATGCAAACACCTACCTACTTACCTTCATAATTCTGAAAACGCAGAAGTATCTCACATCGCATTGAAATGTGCCTAACGCGGACTCTTTGATCGATGTAATTCTATTTAAAACGCCGTTAAATTCCAAATAGGCATGCTAAGATATAAGCTTACTTAAACATGGAGGCTTAACAAAGCGACATCTGCTAGGAAAGCGCCATATGGCTCGACAAAAGACGCGTACGCAATTTAAAAGCACTCCAGTCTAAAATATCATCTCGTTTAGAAAAACGTATATTGTCATTTGATAATCCTTTACGTACTTTAAAGATGTCACTGCAAGAGATCAGCTTTCGTCTAGGCAACCGTATTGGGTTTGCGTAACTCAATACAAATTGTTAAACGAACGCGTCCTATCATTCCAATTTATCTCTTAACTAGCACGGAATAAGAACTACGTGACATATCACATTGATATGTCGACCACAGACCGCAAAACAAGGACAGCCGAGGACAAAAGCAGCGCAGATAAAATACCATCCCTTAATCACATGCACCGGTGCACTCGAAATAATGTTTGGTAGTCAAATAGAAAAACATTGGGACGTTTGGTTTGTACAAAATTCTATTTAGAGAAGCACAAATCTATTTACGCATTAACAACCGGCCGTACAACATTTTTTCCGTTCGAATTTGTTGTCAAAATGTAAGAATTTCGGCGTCAAGTCGTAGTCTATATCGGAATAGGTTGAAGGAATGTTGCTCGGGGCGCGTTCGGAGTTACAAAAGATTATCGTTAATTTTACTAAGGATTTCGTGACCACTTGTACTTTTTAGTGTCGTTAATTCAATCTGAAGTTGGTGGGGAATGTGAACAAAGTGTCGGCATGAGAATCCGGAGCGCAGCAAATAGCTCGGCGAAGCGACCGTCATTACAGTGGGTTCATTCCAAGTTCCCAACATTAGAGTCGGATGTCACTTTACTATCCTCAATGAATAAATTCTACTTTATTAGTGCTAGAAAGTACATTTAATGGACTAATATTCGTCATCATCAGCATAGAAATGGATTTAATTGCACTTAAACTTTTCAGTTATGCTGAGACAAAGAAAAGAAAGAGCTACATTTTATAACTGACTAGCTTCTTTACACAGATAACATTTAACGTTTTCATCATAGATGTATAAAAAGACTGATTTTATTACACGCAGTGAGTGTAAGTGGGACTTATGAGACCCAGTGAGAGTGAGACTTAATTGAAAGGAGTTCTGCTTTTTTCCCTGTCAAATTGTTGTCAGTACAAGGTGTCTTAGAATTGTTCCAGAATATTCTAGTAGGGGTTAGTATGACTGAACACTCGTTTAAAGGTTTCTCATAGTTATTTTTTATTTAAAACTAAGTCACCTCCGTTTAGAAACATTTATCACCCACAATAAAAATCGGCCAAAAAAATCCTTCCAAGCTGGTCTGGGAACAAAGAAAAACATGGAATGTACCAGTTGCTTCTCTTCCCGCGCAGATGGTAAAAGCCCATCGACGGAATGGGCGAATTTTTTAGGAATCATGTTATAACCGATGCGGTTAGCAACCCATCACCAACCCATCTTGATTTACCTTTCACCTATACACCCACAATCATACTAAACGTGACCATGAGGTTTTGTTACCTTAGGCTCGCTCTGACTATCCCGTAACGGATAAAGACGTGAATTATGTATGTATAAAAATCTTGAAAACATTTACAAGGGTGTTCTTCACACTAAACCAACTACCCGCTGAAATATTTCGTATTAATTTAAAAAAACAGTGTACATATCTATCGTTTCCATTTACAACTGCGAAAACACGCGTATTAGCCTTTGTTTGCGGATTGCAACTTCGCAATATGAATAAAGCCCGCGCATTACCGAAGGGCTGTCCCCAAGGCTACGGTTTCGATAACCCAAAGACAGCGGTTTCCAGTACCGAGTGCCAATAATTGACTATCAAACTTGATATATAGCGTTCTCGGCGACTTGACGGCGGTAGTTGGATGACTTATAGCCGACCGTCCTCGGGGAGAGCCGGCGTTTTGTTAACTCGCGCAAAACGGACTCTGATTTTCTTGTCAGGAACTGATTGCGTAAAGCGTGATTTAAAAAGCTAATGAGTTTGCGAGAAGTAATTAGGAGCTGAGGAATAGTTGTTTGTTTTTTGAACGGCTAAGTCTTGGCAGTAAATATTGATTTGCGTTAGTTTGGTCTAGGTAAGTACTTTTAGAGGTATTGAGTATCATTTAAGTCAATAATTATCGCGAAACTAAAACGTAATTAATACAACTCACGGATTACTCGTTTATTAATATAATGTTACATAAATCGTCCAACATTTTCGTCTCCATTTGATATTTCTTATAATGAATAGCGTCACGGGATGAAGAGACTCGGTTAGGTATGAAACTGTCGGAAAATTGACCGATATATTGATACGCAAGTAATTCAGTGTATTGCATTATTTTTTTATATTATACTAGCTTTTGCCCGCAACTTCGTCCGCGCTGATAGCGTCAGAGTGACGACATACCTCATACCACTCATGTCTCCAAGTATTAGGTTTTTATTTCCTATCCTGTGGAAAATTCGGAAAATCCCTTCTTAGACCACCTATGTGATCCTCTAGGGATATTACCTCCTAATTATTTACCTCGTGTTTTTATCCCGTGGGAAATTTGAAAATTTTCTCTATAGTGAACCTTTACAGTCTGTAGCTCTATTGGTACAACATTTCGGAATGTTCCAATCTCGCGGGGAAATCGGAATAAACGGTATTCTATGTCCGTGTCCTGGTTCTAAGCTTCCTCCCCGCCAATTTTCAGCCAAATCGGTTCAGCTGTTCTTGAGTTAAAAAAACCGCATCAAAATCCGTTGCGTAGGTACTTATAAAGATTTAAGCATACATAGAGACAGACAGACAGTAGAAAGCGACTTTGTTTTATACTATGTAGTGATGTAGTGATATAGATTTGAATAGTCTCATTTGCCACGGTAGGAAACTGATGTGTATACAATTTAGATCAAAACAAACACACCTAGTCATTACCTACTTCATCAAAATTCAGAGTGTAATCTAAGGTACCACCAAACTAACACCATTTCGATGTACAATTTCTTAATACATTCTGAAAAAAAGCATTAAGATAAGATAAGATAAGATAAGATAATACTTTATTTGCTTAAACATGGTAGGTACATACAGGTGATAACAGGTTTTAGTTCACATGTTTAGCCAACAGTGGCATGCAAAAATTTATTTAATGTGAGTTATGTTAAAATTTAATTAATACAATGAAACTAAAAAATATTAAAAAAACGTTAAGAAATTGATATAATTATACATAATCAATTTGGCATGTCAACAGATTAAAATAACATTCAAAATGACACCAACAGCCAATATCACCACAAATTAAAAGTACATCAAATCACAATAATGTCAATATAATAATTCTTGTACATTAAAATATTAATTAATTAATTGAGGAACATGTCAGGACTAAAATAAAATAAAACTAATGAATACCATAAAAAAAGAAGAAAAAAAACCTTTCCTAATCCAGTTTGGACTCCATATATTCCTTAACTGAATAAAATGTTAGTTCTACTTTCATTCATTGTTTCTATTCTTCATTTGTTTACCTTTTCGTAAGCTTAGAAATAAAAAAGTAGAGGCGGTTAAGACGCTCAAAAATAACGCGCATTACTCCTTTTTAAATATCAGGAATACGTCCATGTCGTTCTTCCATGCTGGTTTGCGAGTACAGAAAAAACATAGAATGTACCAGTTGCTTCTCTTCCCGCGCAGATGGTAAACGCCCATCGAGGGAATGGGCGAAACCATAGAAATCATGTATAGGCGATGCGGCTAGCAACCCATCACTATTTTGATGCCCCTTTCCACTTATACCCCCACAATCATGCTAAAAGTGGGCTTTAGGTCTTGTTACCTTTAAGCTCTGTCTACCCTGTACCGTAAGGGGTAAAGACGTGATTTATGTGTATATGTATGTGAGGAATATGTCGACATACATCTAATTAACGTTACTAATGTAAACAAAAACGTAAAACTGCCCAGTTTCATGTACCAACCTTTAAATAATATATTGCTTTAATGCTGTTTACATGTGTTAACAAAGGCTCAACCCATTGAATATTGAATTCGCCGAAATAATTTACAATTATTCTGCTCTGCTTATGCTGGGGGTTATGAAATTTTAATTAAAGTTCCTAGCCCTTCGAGTATTGCTGGATACAGTTTAATGGAATATGTTTAGTGTTTCCCGGTTTCTTGCTAAGCTATGGTTTAATCAGACTACGTTATGCGTGTTGGGTGTTAAAGGTTCAGACCTCAAGATGCGGTAAGTCACTCACTTCCATGCGTTAAAAGCATATTCCTAGCGCCTCACCGTATATTTGCACTTAGCGAGAGCAAATATACACGAGGTCGGTATCCGTCCGTTCACTTAGGTATGTAAAAAAGATATGGGTAGGGGTTAAGGTATAAACAGAGTGTCGGAATAAAAAACCTAGAACGCTTTGACCCTTAGTAAAAGAAGTAAAAGGTCGAAAAGCGAAATAGACACATGTCACAGGGCTGCCTGTATTTATGTCCTGAAATTCCCATTCCTTATTCTTAGGATTGCTGGGCTGTCTAATTCTCTGTCTGTATCTGTGTTTCCTGAAAGCTACAATCCGGCCCTCTTCAAGTCATTCGCTTGTACTAGGCAAGCGTGCTTCATCTTTGAAGACATCTTCGCTTGCCATGCAATATTTTTTTTTTTTATATGAATATACTGCAGTATGCCCATTATGAAAAATAGATCAGTTACTTTCTGAAATTATGAAGATGAGTTGAATAACCTCAAAGTCATCAAGAATATTGTTTTAAAGAAAAAAAATGTTGCTCAGCTTCGGAATGGTGCTGACATCTGCTGGATCATTAGCGCACCCAAAGTGTGGAATTGAAAAATGCCTCGAGCTGACAAACGCTCATTAATTTTAGTTTGTCATACGCTTCTAATTTGTAAAATTTACAGCGCCCCACTAATAGCACTGTTTCCGGCAACATATCACTGAAATATTAAAAGTCTACAGTTTTTATCCCAGTTCGGAAACCGTAAACGTATTTATGTGTCAGTTAACACCAATAATCGTCAGGAGCGGTCATCAAAATGTTGTTAAAATCATTTGTTAATGTTTATGGTTCAAACATATTTCTGGTAACTGTACGTGTGGTCGTTTTACAACGATACATAGTAGCAGCTTATTTCTCTCTCTACCTTGTCTCTGTATTTGCAAAAATAAAAGAGGTCTTATAAATCGGATGTTCTAGATTAGAGAGGCGAATAACATGAAATAAAGTGCCACGAGTAATAAAACCTACCAAACATGTTTAATGTCAATTATATTAAATGAAGCTGAGCCACTTTTACGTACACTCGAGGATAAATTGTTGAGCATACGTAGAATGCTGCTAGTGAAACGAAAATACGTTGTAAAGGATTGGCAATGTTAACATTACAGCGCTCCGCAGTGGCTCAACAATTGGTCTTTGATAGTACGTTTCTAAGCTTCTTTATTTTCCTCGTCATAATAAAACATTAATTCTAGTAAACTTAGCGTAAGTTTTTCGTCACAAAATAAGCATCTAACACATTTACGTTCAAACAAGAAATACTAAGAGAACCGTTTGTTGCCGTCCCAATCCGCATGTGGCGCTGTCAATTTTTTCATAGCAAAGGAGACGCTAACGCGAACGCGTTCGAAATGTTTTTTCCGTAAAAACTTACACTAGAAGCTCAGATGCTTTAGTTAGAGTCTAACGCGCACACGCGTTTTTTCTTATTCTCCATTTCTGTCAAACTTTAGAAGATGGTGGTAGACGGAGATAGTGAATCCGATTCCTATCATTCGAGCGTTAGGCAATAAACCTAGAGGAAGCAATCAATTACTGTATTATAATGCCTTCCGCTTTTTACGCAGTGCTAACAATATTTACGGCACTGCTTCGGCACCTGGTCGTTTGACATGTCAAGTAAAGTTCGACGGTATCATAAATACAAAGCGCTAGTATTTTTAAAACGCCTGAGGTCAAATTTAATTATCATGTAGACGATGAATGTCTCTACGCATACTCGGGTGTTTCAAGACGTGTTGATTTCACTTGGCCTAGTATTTGTACTCGTTTGTGAAAAAGTATTGTGTCAATAGTGAAAATACTCATAACTTACTTCGTATTTACCACTGAAATGTGTAAACTATAGCTATGAAGAATAAAAGATGTTATAAAATACATATTAACTCTACGGTAATGTGGGAAAACTTAATTATTAAAATACTAACTTATTGCAAGTGTTGAAACATACAAACTCTCTTGGCAAGTTATAGTTTTTTTCTTGTATGCCCTTTTTAAAATATGTAAAAGTAAAGTCCTGGCTGATTAATTCGCCAAAGCTTACCCCCTAACCATTTTATTTAGAGAAAGCACTGGAAAGGACTCGAGTATTTTTACTTAGTATTTTTAGTTATAATTGTCTACTTATGCTCACCACTAGTCTTAAGAAACGCCTCCAGTAATGTATAAATCGCCTATTCGGGGATAGAAAGTAATATTTCAGTCCGTAACTTAAACAATAGTTAAAATAATGGTGTCGATGCTCAAGAACATTTATTTAGAGTCGTTTAAATAAATCAATGCATAAAATTAGAGCCTGTTACGATACATGATTTATTTTACAGTTCATTTGTTAAATACAAATTTGGTTTCCAATACAATAATTCATTTGGAGCTATTTCAATATTACTAAAATGTTTCGAGCTCGTTCCCTATCATAGTATCACAATTTTATATAATTACAGTGAAATCAGATTATATTCTCTACCCTTTTTAAAATATTGCAATATTTCTCGACAAATTTCAAGAGGCTATTTAGTTAACCTTTACTTTCCAAGTATTATAGGATAGGTACTTAGAATCAATAACAAAAAGGTTGAACAAACCGCCGCTATCGGTCTATCTTTAATTCATCGAAGTATCTAGGGGCCAATTAAAATAAAATAATAAAACTTTTGTTTCAAGGCACACAAAAAGGCCGGCGACTATTTTACTCGGACTTTTTTATTTCTCCAGTAAGGCATGGTAATTAAGAGAACTCGGTTCGATTCCGGCTGCCATACAAACCACAATAGTAATAAAGTTCCGCGCCAACAGATTGTTCTCAAGCGATGATTGACTAACAACCGAATCGTCATCTCATTGACATCCTAAAGAAATATAATGTGCACGACTAGACATCAAATTATTCTCATTTAATATTAAAATACCAAAGAATGCACACAAAAAAAGTGTTCTATAACCTTACTCGCAAATGCTGCCGCCAAGCAGCATTGCTTACGCTGCTGGTAAAATTGCTGACACATGGTATTCTATTTCAGCTCTTTAGGCAACCAATGCATCTCCAATGCAACAAATAATAATTATTAAGTTTTTCCTAATATTCTGTCGCCAAACAGCAGTGCATGTGGATCAAGCGAAAGAGATAATATATGTCAGGATCGTAGCAAGTGAAACAAAGTAGTCCGCCTACCCCTATGAGAAAGATGCGTGGTGATATGCACCTTTGTGTATGCATGTATGTGTGTATGTGTATCTATATTATTTGTATGAGCTAGCGGGGTCGCGTATCGGGCTAAGAAGAATCGTACTGTTGCCCCTTTGGTTCAGTCTAACGCAATGGCTGACTTGCTTACAGAAAAGGCCTTGATCAATGATTTAAAACAAGAGATAAACAATTTGACTGGAAAGGTTCTGGCTATGTATTAAAAAACACGATAATCGCTCGGTTTGATGATCGTTAGGCTTAATTTTTTGTCGATATAATTTTGGCCATTTACATGATTATAAATGTTGGCTTGGATGAAATCACTGAATCATAAAAACATTTGCTGTCATCTCTTGAAGAAGTCTTGAATGAAGTCATAACTAATACTTGACTGATCCTTTCAAGTCAAGGGGTCAAGTCAAGGGATCAGTCAAGTATAGATTCAATACGCGTTTGATATTGATCCCTGGATATTTTTGAGTACATACATATATCACGTCTTTATCCCTTACGGGGTAGACAGAGCCTAAGGTAACAAAACCTTAAGGCCACGTTTAGCATGATTAAGGGCGTATAGGTGGAAAGGGAAATCAAAATAGTGATGGGTTGCTAGCCGCATCGCCTATAACATGATTCCTAAGACTTTTGCCCATTCCCTCGACGGGCTTTTACCATCTGCGCGGGAAGAGAAGCAACTGGTAAACTCTATGTTTTTTCTTAACTCCCAGACCAGCATGGAAGGAGTTTTTGAGTAGGTAGTATAATAAATGAACCTTCGTCTAAAATCATTCTACTGATGAAAACAATTTTGCATTGAAATCCGTTGCGCGGTTTTAATAGTCTCGAAAAATTTACAATTAAATTGACCTCTAGCCGTGGTTGCATATCCTCTAGGACCTATACGTCCTCAACTCGATCCTACGGGCCTTCAACCGTATAAGGATTAGGAATTCGTGCGGATTTGCTTAAAGGGGAAGATGGAGGAAAATTGAGAAATTGTTTCCTCTACCACACACCGAGCAAAGCCCTCTCCTTTGAAACGAAATATTCGCGAATTGCAAACGTTCCGACGTGATTGTTTATTTGAATTCTTTTTTCTAAGTGACTTTGGATGTGTAACAATATACGTTTGTAATCATTTTTAACCAGTAATCCGTTGTATTCTAGTCTGACCTAATTGTCATTACATTTTACAATTATTTTGTCCGGTTCTTATTTGCGATAGACTCTAGCTTCTGCCCGCGTAGAATTATACAATACAATACATTACAATAACTCTTTATTGAACACCACATATAACAACCAAAACAGAAAAAAGGTATACAGAATATTACAAGGTAACAATAGGCGGCCTATACATAAAAACCTTCCTCTTGAATCGCTCTACCTTTTAAAAAAACCGCATCAAAATCCGTTGTGTAGTTTTGAAGATATAAGCATACATAGGGACAGAGAAAGCGACTTTGTTTTATACTAAGTAGTGATAGTGATTAAAATCTGAAATAACACATAGGCTATTTTTTGTCCCGGAAAATTCCGTAGATAAACGAATTATTTGGTAACGAAGTTGCCGGCCACAGCTGAGCTAGTTTTACATAATTAGTTGGCAAGAGGCATGTCAGCCACAGAGTTAAGAAAGTTTTTGGAATAGGTTGAGACTGCAAAAGTTTAGTAAAAAAATATTTTAATCGTCTTCAAATCTTTGGGGTAAGTACACACAGCAAAATAATGCGGTTAGCACAGCCACGCACACGTCTATGCGTGTTGAGTATCGACATGAACGTTAAGTAGAATCTATGACGTGTGAATGTGTGAGTGAGTTCGATCATAAAATCTACCCCCTAAGTACAGATTTTTTAGCAACAAGATGAATGAGCAATGTCGCTGTAAATTACCTGTTTATTGAATAAACAAGAACTAACTATAAAATAACAATGAAGAAAGTTACAACTATTTAAGTTAGTTTATAATAAATTAAGTAAAAAATAATTACAAATTAAATGAAAATAATCTCCCCCGGTATCGTGTCACACTCAAAGGCTGAAAATGCAATATCTCCGGTTTCAGTTACTTCTACAAAAATAATGTAAAAGTATTTTTTTTATTTAGACTGTCCTAAAAATATTTTACCTAATCTTACATTGGATATTGTCATCCCCAGTGTAAGCGAGAGAACCGAATCGAAGCTTCCTTCGACCTTGAATCTTCAAATTTATGCAATCGCACGCATTGAACTATTATTACTAGCGAAGAGTAGTTACCATCTCACTGATGCGACGATGTTATATTATTATTTCTCAACAAGTCTGAGATTCCAATTCCAAAGCAATATTCCTCACAACCAGCATGGCCATTGAAATAACATCCAAAAATGTCATTTTATTATTACTATTTTATATTCCGTTTTCTTCGGATACGAACCCGGTTCACTAAAGCAGAAGTCAAATCTTCGACCTGTCTTTGACCGCTAGGCCACCGAGGTATGCAAGTTACATGGTGAATTTATGAATTATGTTCAATCTGCGACTACTGTATTGCAATTTGTGTAAATAGCTGTTTTATGAGCTTTGAAATAAGGTTGAAATTATAATTTATTTTTTTCCGTAACTATTTAATTTTATGGTGGTTGCAGTCTGTTGTATGTTTAATTTTACTCTTATATGATATGTTTGCATTGTGTTTTCTTTTAATATAATTATTAATAGGTATGACTCTTTTTACTGGAGTTTAAAAGTTGCTAGCTGATGGCTATTTTGGTCGTTATCGTCTTAAACAATATAAAGTGTTTTCTACCCTCAAATTTCTAATAATATGATTTTGTGAACAAACAACTGTCACCGCTGGCAGCCATTATTAGCTGCGGGATGAACCGTGTGTTATACTTACGAACTGTTTAATTTTGCCTTTCGAATACCTTGTGATTTGCAAAACATGGATTTTCATTTATCTTTGTTGAAAAGAGCAAAACAATATAACTATTTATATAAGGAATCGCTAGGCGTTTTTTGATATGGGTAAGTAGACAAACGGTGTTAAAAACAATGACTTATTATTTTATCGGTAATGTTTTAAACAACTTTCTTTGACGAAAAATGTTTTTATTTAAACTTCATTTATTTTGCAGCGGAAGACTGTGCCATTATGGATTCACCCTTACGCAGACTTCGGACACGATAAAAATATTCGTTCTGGGCCTAAACCTGAAGCCTCATCTCCTGCCATTTGGTTCGGACATTTAGTTGCCGCACCCGCTAGTGACCCATTTCACAGCAACAAGACACAATGCTACGTTGAAACCTGTGCGAAACCATCTGCATGCTGCAGGATTGCATTGCCGTAGACCAGCAAAAAACATGCTTTAACGGACCAGCATAGAAGAAACCTTTGCTCGTGAATATCTTGACTTTGATTATTACATCAATCAAAGTCAAATGTAGTGATTTTTAGTGATGAAGACGAAATATATTAACTTAATTAATTATATAAACACAGTAATGTTTTACAGTGCAGAACGAGTGGCAGTGTTACTTTAGGCTATGGGGTTGGATGTCATCGATGGGCCCTGGTGTCCAAATCCAAACCAAATCGAGATAGGTAGCTTAGTCGCTTCAAAGTGGAGATTATAACCCAGTGTGAAATGATGTTATTGTTAATGGCTGTCATTTAACATGTCTATTCATTTCACCACTGACTTACACGTCCGCAAATAAAACGTTTCGTTCATCTTTATCAGACTTAAACCTAATAAACCAGAATTTAAGATATTAATTATGTGTCATCTTAAAAATAGCCCTATTATGGTTGTGTATTCAATTTGCAAGATAATTATTATGTTAGTGGCATAAGACTTTTTAGTAAACATAAAATCATACTGGCCTCTAAAGTGTGTGTTATTTTATGAGTATTATTCTATAAGGAAAAGTGTGCAGTTTTATTTAGCTAATTTAATTACTTTTGGTAATAATAATAATAACACAAATAGAGGCTAATACAATAAAAATTAAAAGTTGCAATAAACAATTTGAACCAATAATTGCATTTTATTGTTTTATTCTTTTACGTCCTTTTTTTCTTGTTTTAGGTAAACATGAGTTTATTTTGAGATTAGTAATTTAAAATTGAAAACAAAAAAAGATACACTTGTGCAGGATTCGAACCCGGCTCTTTAGGTTTCATAACTCTAGGTCAATACACCTGAGCCACCACGCTTATAATACTGGTGGCAAAATTATGCTTCCATTGAACAAAATACCAGCAGGTTTGAATAACTATGCGTGAAGGTAGTCAGAAAACACAATTAGCACAGATAGGGCATTTTGTTGTGTGCGTAATAAGGCAGCGGATAAGTGCGGATGTGTGTATAGAATGACACACGTGGATAACTAGGGTGCTCACCGATTCGCTTTGCTGTGTGTACATTGGTTTCTTTAACATTAATTTGCTCGAATTCCGGAGCTTCAATTACGGGTTATGACATTCAAATTGTGTTGAAAAATCCCAGTTATTTACTGTGATAAAAAAACTGCTTTAAAATCTAAGTTGTTAGAGGACGAGATTTTTCGAGGGTTTTGTCAGGGTAGCCTTACCCTGTATAGAAACCGAACGGTTTTTAAACGACAAGTTTACTGTAAGATAAACTTTATAACTAAACAGGCTGTAAACGTAAGCATTAAAACACATACTAAATGATCTTTTTACAACAGGCAGTAATATGCTTAAATAGCATCAAATGACAAAAATAATCAGCAAACTGTAATTTAATTACTTTTATTTTGTCTCATTGCAAACTAAAATCGTAAATGCAAGCCGCAGGTGTGTGCCAGTAATAACAAATGTAGGCTTTTAGAATTAAAATCAAACTAAAAGATTTATATTATGACTAGCTGTTGCCCGCAACTTCGTCTGCATATAATTCGTTTATCCTATCCCGCAAAAATTACTCAATCCGTTCTTAGAGGATGCCTACGTCATAGTAGCTTTATGTATGCAGTCTCAGCCCGATCGGTTTAAAATTAACAAAGTTTCATACAAACTTTCATCCCCTATTTTATCCCCTTGGGGGTAGAATTGATCAAAATCCTTTCTTAGCGGAACGTCATAACATCTACCTGCATGCCAAATTTCAATTGATCAAAATCCTTTCTTAGCGGAACGTCATAACATCTACCTGCATGCCAAATTTCAGCCCGATCCATATCAACGCACAGCCCAAACCACTGTGGTTTGGGCTGTGCGTTGATAGATCACTATGTCAGTCAGTCAGTCACCTTTGAGTTATATATATTTAGATTGGTAAAAAGTGAAATACGATCCATAGAAAAACAAAAACACTCGGAAAATGATTAGGCACAAGAACATTTTGGGTTTCTCCAAACTATATATACATAAATGAAAGCACAATTTAAGTTATTCAACAGAACTGCCATAACCATAGTCACAAAAGGAAGTTTAAAATTGTTATACATTTCATAGGTATTGCATTAAAAAAATACGTTTACTTTCGTCGGTCACAATGTATTTTCCCGTTGGTTTTTGGAAGGCCCTCTGTTCAATTCCTGCAAGTTATTTATGACGATGTTGATAGTAAACGAAAGCCGAAATTGAACCGAATTTGCATACAAGGGATGCGTAAAACGAAACGAAGAATTCAGTGGAACCAACTTTGTCTTTACGACTGACGATTCTATTCATAGTAGCGAGTTCTTTGTGAGTTTCGTTACGATTTTCGATTTAGGTCATGAGTCATTTTCGAATTGAATTGCAGGGTGTGTTTGTGAGTAAGTTGGTATTGGCAGCCTACAAAATATTCGTACGTTTTATTAAATTTTAACATAAATAAAAAGAAAAAGCCGTGGTAGCATAGTAGTTTGACCTGTGGCCTCTCAAGAAAAGGGTCGTGGGTTCGAATCCCGGGCTTGTACCTCTAAGTTTTTCGGAATTTGTGCGAAATTACAATGAAATTTACCATGAGATTTTCAGTGAAGGAAAACATCGTGAGGAAAATGCACACATCTGCGAAGCAATTCAATGGTGTGTGTTAAGTTCCCAATCCGCACTAAGCCCGCGTGGGATTTATAGCTCAAGCCCTTTCGTTCTGAAAGGAGGCCTGTGCCCAGCTGTGGGGCGTATATAAGCTGGAGATAATGATGAAATATACATTTATCTACTTCAAATAACCAAATAAAATTATTTTCAAAGAATAATTCCAGTCAAGAAAATAAGTAAAATTTTTTCCCAAGGTTTTATTTTAGGGTTTTCTACTGAAATAAAATACGTCTTGCTAAAAACCACAAACTTAACAGCTGTAAAAACAGCCAATTGTTAAAGTTACCGGTTTTCGCTTTTGCCGGCGAGTACATTATTTTAGTATAATAGTTCCTAAGGAAACCGACTTCTATTTTCATACTTTTACTTTCTAAGGAACGGCAAGGGATCGTCATAAACGAAAGTTTGGGCCTCCTATATTAATATTTATTGCTTCCAATGTTTACCTACAGTTTCAATACCGTGTTATAAATAGTTTTTATTCCTGTGTCGGCTGCCCATTAAATGGCATAACAAGGGAGTTTTATGAGGCTTGCCGTGCGACGGGAGACGCCATCTTTAAGCCTTAACGGGACTATTATAGGCCGTTGAAACTAAAGGCTGCCCTTACGCAGGTCTATAGGATCACTTTAAAAATAGAGCGACGCGTGACATCTGACTCTTATACACGGTTATAGATATAACCGTGCTCACGTTAAACGACATGAAGTGTCTGTATTGCATCTTTTAAAGTTAGTCCCATTTTAAACACCTTTTAAACTTCCATGCTGGTCTAACAAAGGAAAAACATGGAATGTACCAGTTGCTTCTCATCCCGCGCAGATGGTAAAAATCCATCGAGGGAATGGGCGAAAATCTTAGGAATCACGTATCGGCGATGCGGCCAGCAACCCATCACTATTTGGATTCCCCTTTCCACCTATACGCCTCCATTCATGCTAAACGTGGTCTTTAGGTCTTGTTGCTTCAGGCTCTGTCTACCCCGTAAGGGATATAGACGAGATTTGTGCATGTGTATGTATGTTTAAACTTTATTAAATAGAGTCAGAAAGAAAACTTGCGTAAAATATGGTTAAATTTGCAAAAAAATAAAAAATAAACTTATCAAATGACACAATACTCTAAGATAAACCAGAGCGAAGTTAAAACAAAGGTATTAACTATAATAGGTATGTATATGTCCTTACTACATTTAATGCTGGATTTGTATGGAAAAACCCCGTCGAAACTAAAACCATAAGCCATCACAAAATGAGAAAGTTGTGTACGAAACAGTCGCTTCAAAACTGTATTAAAACATTTTATAAGTTAATAAAGCGAAATTGAATTTCAATAAGTGCCAATAAAACCGATTAAAAACCAAGCCGTTCACAGAGCTCATTTTTGTAGACCACTGGCAGGAACATTATCCGAAAACTGTTTGCGAGCTAATATTGCCCGGGAAATTTCGCCAGCGCGTACCGAGACTTATCTTTATGCACGTTTTTATGTATTTCCCAAAAAAATGCTATCGGCCAACAGTTAAACAAGGCCCTTAATGATGGCCCTCCCGCGTTATCGTGCAAAAAGTATATAAAGTAATTTCGAAGAATTATTACAGACTTCGCGCTTCCAACGAGCAATGAAAAATTAAATAACAAAGAAATTTTGGCCTACCGAGATAATTTTTGTTATTTATTTGTGTACGTGTTTTACGTGCTAAGTACCTCCGAGTTTTTAAATGTATCTTAAACTGTACTTTCAACATAGCGGTGCCTGTTATTTTGCTTAATTAAATTTAACTAAGTAGATATAGTCAATTAAGATTTTTCTAGTTGGTAATTTTACTTGTGTAATGTATTAGAAATATCTTTGTTACTGGCTGATATATGCACAATTTTACTCATACGTTTGATTAAAACTGGAAAAACAATATTGAAAAGTTTTGTGACACGACGATGTCATTGTTGTAGGATCCGTTGACAGTCTACTTTTGAAATTGTTGCGTCAGAGCTGTCTCAATGTGAATTTGTTTTACCAATTCCACAGAACTAGCTTCTCTAAACGAATTGCTCCGCGTTTCTCACTAAAATCGTTTAGGCAATTTGTTTAAATTACTTTTCTATGCTAATCTGGGTCGCGTTACGAATACTTTTTGAAGCGAAAAAAGAAGCACCGACTCGTAGGCGTTTAAGGCTGTCGAATTGGCTTGCCCCGCTCAAATGATGCATGCGGTGGAAGCCGGATCTCGTACAGAAAAACAAGATACTGCAACCTATTACAACGCGCTTTACATCGTAAATAATCGTCTTAGCGCAGTAAATAAATAAGTGTATAGACTGTTGGTTCGTGCGAGCGCCGCTATCTGATCCGAGGGCCCGGGACGCAGCAAAAGCCGGGAAAGTGCTGTTTAAGAGGCGAGATAGCGAATAACGTAGGAGGAACATAAGTTTTGCGGCGTGTTAAAAGATAATGAGTGCGGATATAGCTTATAAGAAAAGAAGACGTTGCGTACGCTCTTTGTAAGGAGACAATATTTTCTTATCTCGCGTGGTTGCGATCACAATACAGACTTAAACCTTTGTACATTCTAACGCACCTCGATTCGTTTTAGGATTTATGTTCTCCCGGGACCAAGTTTAAAACCGAAGATTTAGCGGCTTCCCTTAAAGATACCAGCGCCTATTCAGAGGTCAAACGTGGGGCTAAGTCAATTATAAAGTACTTTCTGATTGAGTTTTGAACGTTTTGTTCTTTGCGTTGAATGAGATGTTGATTTATCTATTCAAAATTAGAGAAGGTAACTTTTTAACGAAATTGCGGAATAAACAAATTTATAATAATTTTATGTTTTCTAACAAGCAAGCCTTTTGTATTTATCTTTATGGTTATCGCAAAACAAGATATTAAATGCCTCTACAACTTCACAGTATCATAACATAACTAAAGTAATACCTAAATTTTTGAAGTATGTATTTTGTCACTATTATTATTTTAAAAGCACCGTCCATTTTTAAAATAAAGTAAATTCTTGTGAATGAAATGAGGTTCATTAACTATAAAATGTCAATCTACCAAACCAAGCCGGTTAATACATATTTGTTCTTTAACTGTCAATATTTGTATTAAATGATGATAAACTAACTCGACTACAAAATAGAAGAATGTTAAATGTCGAAATCCATAATTTATCAAAACACCAACGAATCTGAACTAAAAACTTTTCAATTATAGACATCATAGTGCTTTCAATCGTGATGAACTGACTTGTTCTTGATGAAAGATGGACACCCACATCAAGTCATGCAGCCTCGTACGTAGACGTTAAACGATACGAACATATCCCGTAGTTAATGAAGTATTGCGTTGGCGGACAGGTAAATAAACTTAATCATTCCTATGATTGGCCCATCAATAACTACAAGTTACATGAGCGCGGAATAACAATTAGTTCAAACGTGTATTGACACCCATTTGGTTAATTGGAATTCGTGCGGAGTCTCCGTGTTACCTCTTACCATCTGAACGATCGGTAATAAGGTTATAACTTATCAATAATATGGGTGTATTTTATCAATAATTTTTCGATGTATTTTTAAGTTTTCTTTTTAATATATATTTTTCAATAGAAATATTTTTTCAACGCCTTGCCGATATAATTGAAATTCGAAGTGTTTTACATACCATTATTGAAGTCATACAAAAATAAATTTGTTTTCAGTCTAGACGACGTAAAACTCAATTCAGATAAATTACGCAGCTCAATCGTAAACGACATTTGAACTTCTGTGGAAAATAAAATAAATTCCAACAACGCTATTTCTTTTCGAGAAAAATAAACGTTCGAAGGTGCTGTAAGACGAATCACTTAAGCGCAAACAACTAAAAGTACATTTGAAAGCAGTTTGAGCTAGAAAGCGAGATCTTATCTCGGATCTAGCGATTGATAGGAGCAATGCATCACCTGGCTTCCGTTGCAGCAACGATCTTGATTCGTTCCTAATGCACCTACCTCCCACATCCAAGCTCACGTGAGTGATGCTACCACTCTAAAATGACCTCGCGCTTTGCAGGCAAAAGTCAAACGAACTTAAGCGGTAGCTGGGAAGTGTGAGGGGTCAATTGTTTTTGGTTTAGACACATCCTCAGTTGGGTTACTTGACGTTCCATAGATAAGATTGGCTCCCATCCGTTTAACACCTACATTGGCTACCGAATATTGATATTCAAATTTATTGTCCGTGTGCGTGTTGGTTTTTTATTATTTTTTATGCGTTTAAATTATTCACTTGAAAATATTTTCAAGTAGGAAATGAAGAGAAAGTTATCCACCTACCACTAATAGTGTGAATTTAGGTAACTCGCAAGGTGTTTCTTTTTTAATGCCATTAAAACCTGTTTCTCGTATTTATTGTTAGACGTCGTTCACTCAGAAATATTTTTTAATTTTGAGAAAGTGTTCATTCAGATTCATATTTATTTATCTATGTTTATGTGCAAAAAATTAAAAAAATATATAGGAAAGCATACATTATTTACTTTTTGACAATTTTAGAACAAAGAATGGCGCAAATAAATATACTATCGAAAAGTTGATGTTTTAGTAGAGTAATAGTTATTTGACAATTTAAATAACTTTTCGATGTCAAGTTTAGTATGGACTTTACCCCATAACATGTATTCTATTTGTAACATTTCAACAAATATTCCTTCATCTGTGTAAGAATACACAACGCATGATAGCATTCAATACTTTCTTGGTATGAAGCTAAAGAAGATAATAGATAATTTAGATAACAAGAAAAAGCCATTCCGAGGCGCCGCTGCCGAGTAAATGGTGAATATTACTCACATGTTCACCGCAACTCTTTCGCGTAGAAGGAGATTTTGCCTCCAAACGATCACATTGAAGTGCGCCTTTATATTTTTCCGTAACGCAGTGTGTACGCTGGCTAATAATATTATGCGCTGCAACGTGGATTCGATATTGCTACTTTTACGTCCAAACGAAAACATCTTCAATAAACTTATTAAATAATACTAAAAATAAGACCATCATCTACCTATTAAAAGTCAAAAAACTAGCGGTA
The DNA here is from genome assembly GCA_949127965.1 of Pandemis corylana. Lineage (NCBI taxonomy): Eukaryota > Metazoa > Arthropoda > Insecta > Lepidoptera > Tortricidae > Pandemis > Pandemis corylana. The sequence continues at coordinate 6,542,119 of OX421860.1, forward strand.
TCTAATGACAATACTGACCGCACAATGACAGTAAATACATTTAAAATAAAAGGTATGAATCAGTCAGAATTTCTAGTTAATACAACGATAAACTGCGCTAAAATAAAGATACCAAGCTAAACCAACAACAGAGTAACATTTTTATGTTGCTTAACCTCATTTGCGCCGATAAATACTACAATTAACGCGATAAACATATTAATTTTAATTGTGTACAGATTACGACCAACAACCAAACATTATGAATGACAATCGCGTGCGTTAGGCTTCGTTCCAAATTGCTGTTTTACTACACACAGCTGCTTCGATTCATGATATGACCAGCCATTTGTGCAGCACGATACTAACATGAATTGTCTCTGTCTCTCGACTAATTGTCCAATCTTTAGATTAAAAGCAATTTCAGTGTCAATTGGCAGACTACCACTACAGCTTTATACCATTTCATAAGGTTTAAGTTCTACTCTTGTCTAGACTTGCTTAGTTGGTTACTTTAACTTTTATTCAGCGCTGCATATTGTTAATCAATACATAGTTAAAATACATACAGTCGAACATAGAATTCCCTCCTTTTCTTTGAAGTCGGTTAATAGAACAGTCGCTTTTCGCTGTCTGTCCTTATGTACATTATGATTAGATCTTTAAAACTACGCAACGGATTTTAATGCGGTTTTCTTTTATAGATAGAGTGACTCAAGAGGAAGGTTTATTATGTATAATTCTACGCAGACGAGGTTGCGGGAAGAAGCCAGTTTTGAATTATAAGCGTAACTAGATGCTGCCCGCGACTTCGTTTGCGGAGAACTTAAATTTATATCCCAAGCAGATTGACTTTTCCGGACACTTCAAACAATTATCATTGTATTCCATATAATTAACACAAAACCTTTACAAAATATAAACCTAAACGTTTATCGTGAATCACTCTATCGATTTGTTTCATAATAAATTATGTAGTACTCGTAATTGTGTCATATAATATAGATTGTTTTATGGAAAAACAGTAATTTAAATAGTAAGTGTTGTTTATTAAGTAGACAGCTTTCGCAAATAGACTTCAGAATCACAGCGGTGCCAATGGCATTCCCGCCAACTCGACCGATATTAAACTACACCATTTGGCAAATAGAACTGGCACCGTCTAAAATATAGAGAGGCATGTAACTGAATATAAAGTTTTTCCTTTTTGTCAACACTAGTGAACTATCGGATGCGATCCCGGAATTGGCAAAGAAACGTGATTTTGTATGAATATTTTGTTCGGGGAGAAGGGATAGCAAAGTTCCGGATTGAATTTGTAGAATTGAGGTTGCGGTCTATACTTTACTTTTACAAGTGTCAGCTGGTTTTATTCGTCACCAAAATAAGAACTTAGAAGCCGTGGTAGCCTAGTGGTTTGACCTGTGGCCTCTCAAGCAGAGGTTCGTGGATTCGAGCCCGGGCTCGCACCTCTGAGTTTTTCGGAATTTATGTGCGATATTACATTTGAAATTTACCATGACCTTTTCGGTGAAGGAAAACATCGCGAGGCAACCTGCACACATCTGCGAAGCGATTCAATGGTGTATGTTGAAAGTTCCCAATCCGCACTAGGCCCGCGTGGGAACTGTAGCTCAAGCCCTCTCCTCTGAGAGGAGGCCTGTGCCCCGCAGTGGAAAGTATGTAGGCTTAAGACGATGAAGAAATAAGAACGTAACTCAGAAATGCTGCATCAAGACCTGTGTAAAACTTTACGAATTCAAAAATATGATTACAATATAACAAAATATGTAGACCAGCCCAACAGTCAAATTGTGTACGGAGAATAAACCTACATTTCTACTTGTATTAAATAAATACACATCTAAATATACAACAACTTACATCGGTACACCTAAAACAAATCATTATATTATAGTACCTAACATAAATAAAACGTGAGTCGAGACTAATCATCAAGAAAATGAAACGTATCGCGTCCTTAAGTGGTCCATAATGAATACGAGATATTGAAAAAACAGAATACAAAGATATTACCTCCATTATCAACTTACGCGTTAAGTCTGTCCCACAAAGGGATCGCCGAAAGGAAGCTACGTACCTTTTGAATATCGATCTCTCTCTGAAAACCATATATTTGGTAAAAGGAAAAGGCGCTCGTACTAACGAGATTGTAAAAGGTAACTGAATATACCTACTTCCAGAAAACTCTCGCTTGGTCGAGCAACGTGAGAGGCATATTTACATTTTTTAGGGTTCCGCCATGAATCCTTGGAAGTGATGCTTTTTATTCGCAACCTTGATGACCAGCGTTCCTTCACATGGTTGCGGTCAAACTAAAAAAAGTGTTAACTTATTGAACTCCGGGACAAAGCTAATTAATTCGACTACGTGCCAGACCAAAGACCAAAGTATGCAACTATGTGGGATTGACATTCACAAATATTTTTGTTTTTTTTTTGAGCGTAAACTGCGTAGGGACATTAACGATTCGTCAAACATCCACGTATCGTACAGAACCCACATATGACTTCACTCACTTTTTTCTCAATTTCGTCGCGGACAAAGTTTGGTGGATGGATGAGTCCACGACATTTTGTGACATTAGGCTCCATTGCGCTTGAATATACGGTACCCTAACCAACCGCTCTAAACAGATAAGCAAATGAATTGGAAGAGTTTTGTATTCCCTATTTAAGAATTTAACAATAATGTTTGGAAGAAATTCTTTTTAACGTATTGTAAGGAGTGACGCGTGGGTTTGAGTGGTTTTCAATAGACATCAATTTCTCATTTATGATTATTTCTTGACACATTGAAATTTTGGTATTTTTTATTCATAGGTACTGTAAAGACTCCTTCTTTACTCTTTATCGAATTCGAATCTTAAATTTAAATATTAAAAAATAAACTAGAATTCGAAACAAGAGTTACGTCAGAGAGGGAGTTGCTTAGGGCTTCCTTGGAAGCAGATGTATTATTTTAAAGAATCTAAAAGCTAAATAAAATACTGAAGACATATTCAAAGTTTGATTAATTAGATTTGTGAGCCGTCTGAGCTACATCATCCCGTCGTAGAGTCAGTGCCTCTTCAGGGCAGCTCTACAGTACCTACTATCGATGTTGATGTTATTCAAAGTGCGCTTCTAAATGGTATTGCTGAAAAATCTTTTCTATAAAAGAACAACATTATTATAAATCGTTTGCAAAAGACAATGGCCAACTTTAATATGAAGAGCCACAATTTAATTATAACAATCTTTAACACAAATTGCGAATAATTGGAATGGAATCTATTTACAGACAAAGGATTGAATTGAATTATCATTTAAAAGCACTCTTTACTAATTGGTATGGGTACCTATTCTGGAACGTAGTGGATCGATATTTTTTGGCTGAAAGAAGAAACGGGCAGTGAGTTTGCATAAGATTCTTTCGGATCGCAACCACTATCTTACTCATTTGTCCTACCATCAAGCACCAGCGCTGGTGTCGCCATGTTCCGACGTGGAGAGTAAGACAGACGGTGGAATTCCTGGTGCATGAGGCATTTATTTTGGCCCTCTAGGTTTTCGGCGCATTTAACCAATAGGTACTCCGGTGTTATAGATGACTATAGGCACTGGTGATTAATAACCATCACGTAAGCGTTTCCCTTTCTTGTTGCATAAAAATAATACTGCACGCTACCAGTACTGGTACCCGTGTACCTCATAACGACCGTCTATAAACTAACATTATTTAAATGGATTCCACGCTTCTAATTAAACAAGTCTTAAGGTTCGTTCCCTCCACGTAAAAGGATTGTGAAATATTTTGGCAATTAGGCCTCCGGTTTTATTAAAGAAGTCCGTGGAGTGAAAAATTAATTAAAATTTAAGCCTTTCGGTGTTCCCTACGCAGCAGTTGCTAAATAAAAGGGCCTTCACATCTCGGCGAGCAACTGAAGATCAACTGCGTTAGATAAATTGAATGGTTTCATGCGGTATGCAGATGAATGGATTAAAATTTCATTATTGTTCAACGCAATACGTCGCGCTAGGAAGCCACGGGCGTATTATTAGAATGTTCACTAATCCTTACTTATGAATATTACATGCACAGCACGCGCGTTTGTCTCACGGGGGTTGACAATCGGTTGCGTTTGTTTTGTATATTTTCTGAAACTATAGCACAGTTTCTACAGTAGAATCAGTTCGTAAATAGAATACAAAGCTCTGAAATAGAGTAGTAATATAATGGTGAGGGTATGCCTCTGTATTTTCAAGAGTTTGCGCTAGACGTAGCATCACGTTCTCGTTGGGTGGTGTGTGAGCTACCCAAGAGACGTGATGTTATGTTAGGCTCTATTTTTTAAACGTTTGCATAAACGAGGAGCCATTATTCCACGCGAAATAAATGGACCAAATTCTCATTGTACTTTTTGATTGTGTAAATTGTTTTATTTTTCTAATGTTTTGTACTGCCTTGTTATGTACCTACTGACATAAGTCCATGATATTATCTTCTATACAATTTATCATTACTTGCTAAAAAACTTTCAACAAATGCATAATTGCACGATCTCATCATTTGACAAACCTTCATCAGCTGCTTATGATATTAACTTTAAAAAAATATGAATGCCTGATTTAACCTAAGTATAAATGTATTACAAGAATAATCTTTCCGTCTCTACAATTTACCTACATATAATTTAATAAACACACATCAAAATAAAAATAAAAGATAAATTAATTGAACTAAAACTAAAATAAATCTAAAACGTACTCCCCGCGGCATTGAGCCAAAGATGCGGCCAGCATTTAACCTTACCTAACGTAAGGCACGCGAATAGCTTTTGGCTTAGTTATTTATACAATTTACGAATTAGCAGTAAATAAAATTTTGTGAAGTTTTTAAGTCCCTAAGTAATGAGCTCCCGTTATAAAGTTACTCCGACTATGTAGTTGTTATTTAATGTAATCATATCTTACGGTATTTATCCAACCCCTTGCAATAGGTACTTAAGTAAAAAATTGCGTCAACCATATTGCATAGCACCATCAAGCTTTTATTTACTATCGTCTTAGCGCTTAACACGGCCTCTTTATCAAGAGAACAATAATTGCATTCAAAATCAAAGATGGCCGTCCAGATAATGCGTGGGTATTTTCACTAATTAAGGCCAGACATGCACTGAGCAACAATTAAGAGGACCGATGGTTGATAAGCCCGAGTTGATAGCCTTTAGATAGCGGTTAGTGAAGCTGTTGTGGGCTTCACACCTTATTAAGGAAGCTCAGTTCCTATCGGAGAATTTCCGTGAAATCGATTTCATTGTCACGGCCGGTGTTATGATAAACTTAATACTAACCCACTCAAGTTTCGGCTAAGTTATTTTTTGACAAAAAATCGGGTTATCATCATGAATAAATGCAGTGCTTTACTTTTAAAAAAGTGTTCACACATTTGAATTCCGAGTGTAAGAAAGCTAAAAGACTATCTAAGAGAATTATAATTGTGTGCCAAATAAGTTAAAAACGTAACTATAACATCACGTCACAGGAAAACTGATACGTACCTGCTCAAAGTAACGTTCTTATAAACACTATCGAAAACGTTAAAAACAACATGGTTTATTAAGAGTGACTCAAGTAAATATATGACTCGAATAAAGTACGAGTACGTGGATGAGCTTTGCTCAGTATTTTTTTTCGTGCCAAAATCATAGGAATCATGTCATAGGTGATACGGCTAGCAACCCATTCTGACTCCCCATTCCACCTATACGCCCGCAATCATGCTAAACGTGGCCTATATCTCATTAAGGGTATTAAGGACGTGATTTGTGCATATATGTATGCAAATACATACGTAGCTTAAAGCTAAGGTAATCTCATCGCAGTCTAATTCCACATCCGTACTTAAAATAGCAACAAGTCCCATGACATAGAATACTAGTACATATAGCGGCTGTTTAAGAACCCGTAACGATGCTCAGTAGTTAGTACTTAGGCCCGTTGCAATTAATAGTTACATTTATACTATTTGTCTCGAGGCATCTGCAATTACAGTTGTATGATGTGGAAATGGGTTTCTTCCACGTCAGTGGAACTACAACTTGATGCTGTAATACCCACTTGTCTTACCATAAACAGTTCCGTTCTACGAGTCAGTGTTGGAAACCGAACTGATTATTCAGTAATAACGGATGTTATAAGTACGGTTTACTTTGTATGCTCATCTAGAAATATCATTTAAATGCCGTTCTGTTACTGATTGTTTGTCTACGCGATTTTAGGTAATGGTGCTTGATCTTTTTTAGCTGTTTTTTTAAGTAGTAGGCTTTGTCGGTTTTCTGGGCAAAGGCCTCCCCTTTCTCCTTCCACTCGTTTCTGTTAAAAACACCAAAAATTGTCTCACCATATCCTTTTTGGTCCGCCTCTGCTCCGGTGTCCGTCACACTTACCTATGTTTAATGTTAATTTCTCAGTTTGGTAGGTCCGTATATGTATAATGGTGCTAAGTATATCTTCATTTTGTTAAAAAATATTGCTAGAATTGGTTGAGATTGTAAGTATTATTTTCTGAAACCCATATCCAAAGGCCAAGACGCACTGGGGTGGTTAATTTTACGCTTAAAGTCCTAAATAAATAATTCCATCCACCCCTGAGATCCAAGATTAAAGAAGGAAAAACGCAAGTAGTTTACGGTTGAAGCTGGCCGCTTAACCCTTTTAAGTTCACTCCTTTTAAACAGCGGAAAAGTTGATTAAAAAACTCGGCGCGTTAACGCTCGATTTAACCCTTGCGTTAATCGTAACACAAACAATGGGCAAGCGAAATAATGTTGGATTCCGGTCGACAAATTAGGCGACCTTTTTAGGCGGTCGGCACTCGGTATTTAAAATAACAAAAGGGAACTTTTTTCACCGGCTTTTCCCGTTCCCATTCCACTGTGGCCGCGCATAGCACAATTTATATCTAGGCTTTATTATTTTAAGAGTTCAGACCACATAAAAAGTAGACGAATTTTTCAAACAACATCGAGACCGGGTAAAACGCTTCAATTCGCGGGCTCATCAACCAGCTCGCTTAGTGGAGTTCTGTTATTATGTGTGATAACGGTTGTAAGATCAAATTAATAGCAGGACAGTAGGAAAATGTGAACTGCCTTTTAAATTATCAGTGACACCGGAAATAAAACATTTCTCAATCACCTAATTAACGACTGGGAATTTTTCTAAAAGATAGTTAAGACTTACTAATTAAAAACATTTTAGTGTATGTAGGTACTTAAATTGTTTCTGTTTTAACCTTCAAGAAAGTAAAGTGAATAGAAACGTCATAACTAAGTATACATACATGCTCAGTGAACTTGTAAGCAGAGTTGAAATATTGTATATAACACAAATATATTTCATTTTGAATGCTATCGACTTGTTTCAGAACAATATTGGTGGTTGTTTTCTAGCGCCATGGTGTTATGATTCTACGATACAGTATAAACACGCTCATGCTCGAATAATGAAAGGATTTTTTATTTAAAGCATCCGTGGGTCCATACTTCCAGTGGCTTTCAGGATTATTGCGGACCGAGGTCGAGGTACCGCTTTAAAGGTTTATTTAAGCTTTGTTAAAATATTTGTATTCGTGTTCTGATTGTGTCAGAATTAAGGAAGATTTATCTACTTAAGTATTTTTATCTTTTACTCTAAATATCCCCACAATGTTTTTGGTAAATCTTTTTACCGTCAATACATAATATCTAACTTGTATGTAATATATATATTATGTAACTTGAAATATCTTAAATACTACGTATAGGTGAGGTATACTTTAAAAAGTTTTTAATAATTTCTATAATTGAAAATATCTGGCTTATATAATGTCAATATTTTACTAATTAAAAGTTGACGAAAGAACAAATCCAACCATTGCTTTGAGAGTGATCTCACTTTGTAACAGTCTAACCATACGCTTTTTATTGAAATGATTTTATAACTCATGGCATAATTAAAAAATATTGGAAGCAACTTCGCGCAATATCGCGTTTATCGGCTAAAATATGACGGTCCGAAACCGTTTTTCAGATATTAATTCCTAACAATCATAAAAGTAACTTTCATGGTGGCCCTAAAAAGTTATTGCCGTTTCCCCGGGAAATATACTTTCTATGGACTTTATCTGGTAACAATAAAGCAATAACACTTAGGTATATTTTTTACTGTCCAAATTTATACAGACATTTGAGATCACTTTGAGTAGGGTAATGTTATTCACGCGCGTCTTTTGACCTCTACTGTACCTAGGCTTATTACAAAATCTGTCTGGATTTACCTGCCAAGAAAAGGATTCAAATGAGATTCTACTCGCAAAAGCAATTTTGTAGTCCCTAACCCTAGTTTGAATTCGTAACGAGGTAAAAACATCTAAGGAAAGCTTTATTGATTCCAAAGTTTTTTATACACTTATATTAACTTAATTATTTTTCGTGGAAAGATAAGGTGTTATAAATAAGCGATTTCTTTCGGGTATTTTTCGAGAAGCCTTTTTATAGGTAATTTATTGGATAAGCTCTAGGATTCACTTAGACGTCGCGTTTACTGCTAACTGAACTCAAGTACGTACTCAACGGAATTGCGTGGCGCAGCATTAAAAACATTAGGCGCTGTCAATGTTACCCCGCCAGCTTTGTCATCACAATCCAAGGCCGTCTCCAGCTTTCATCTAATAAAATCCTAATCGCACCAACCATAAACCATTTCCATCAACAACGCCCCTTCCAAATCAAAGCAGGAATTGCTTTAACTTTTTTCCCCGACGCAGACGATTGCGTGAGGTTTTATAATACAAGTTTGATGATTACTTTTTATTTTATTTTGTAGTCGTAACAAGTCGACAACGAGCCGAATCGAGACAATAAAGCATCTTTCAAGGCTGATGAGACGAAAGTAATGATTATTGCTTACGGTTGTTGATCCGAGCTTCTGGTCAGTGTACCTGTTATTTACTGAGTACCAGCGCGAGCCAACAGTCAACTTTACTCAACCTTACGCCGGTAAAATAATACCGATTCCCTTTGTTTATAAATGCCCATTAACTGAAAGTAGTTTACTAATTATACATCGAATTGGATTCAGTCTTAATTAATTAAAACAACACAAAATTGAAATTTATCAAGAAAAAACAAATGTCAATCTTTTATCGAGAAAAACTTGCTATAATAAACAACTTCGCCTCACGCCAAATTAAACTTCAAGATTCGACGAGATATCAAGACAGTTAGATAGCATCGGGTCGCAGACTGGTCCTGCTACCTGCGCGTACGGCGATTAGTATCGAGATTTGGGAAGGCACCAGTCCGATACTACTCAGTATTACTTTAAAACGTACACAGCGGCACCGCGGCGGTTTATAGTTACTAACATAGACCGAAAAAAAACGGGCACTTATATATTTTTAAAAATCATTCAATAATTTCAAATTAATTTCAATGAACAGTATTTTCAAATTTTTAGTCGTTTTATCTGTTTCAATCTGTCCAACAGCCTCATTTTTTTCCTATCTATACTTGGGGCAACGGCCGCGTCAAATGTTACAGATGATTACATTACATAAGTCATCATCATCATATTTTGTGGATCTGTTGTCGGGGACGGCATCGTTATATCAAGTTAAACTGAGTTATGATTGATGTTACGAAGAGTTGATGTTAGGAAAATTAGAACTGTCGGTTAATGACTGCTGTGTCGAGCATCGGAGTTTGACATTGGATGTTTTTGTATGCCACAGATTTAACATTTAGAGGATATTATTAGGTAATTGTTTTTCAAAACTAAATTGCCGTAATGGTAGTTCGATGTTTTTAAAAACAATAAACTGCACAGTCTAGCTTAAAAAATGCAGTTTCAAAATATTTTAATGTGTAATTTTAAATTTAAAATCAAAATTCGTAATTTACCGTTGCCCAAAACAGCTACTTTTATTTTAAAAATTGGCGTGTTTTACGCACTTAAAGTTGGTTAAAGAAAAGTATTGTTTATTAAGGTAATGTTGAGTGGCGCGGGCGCAGGTAATAGCGCCTCGACTCGTGGTACGAAATTTCTTTCATCAAATAATCTTGCCCCGAGCTACGAGTAAAGGATTTATAAATTGGTTAAGGCTGTCCATGCACGTAACTATAAAATAATCAAATAATTTTAAGAAAAAAAGAAGCTGACAGTAGGTATTCTATGAGTGCTTAGAGAAATGGAAAGAGTTTCGAGTATTATTCGAAGTCCATTTCTAAGTGACAGAAATAAGAACATTGTTTTCTAGAAAAAATAATTTTAGATGTTTTAAGGCTCTTGAAAGATAGCAATCAAGCTCACAATTCAAAGTAAAACGGGAAACCAATCTAAATGTAACAATGTTAAAACAATATTCTTATCTGGACTTAAAAACGCGACACTGTTTGAAATTAGGTCAATACAATCAATTACTGGAAACAGTTTTAGATAAATAAATAAATGGAATTAAATAAATATTAACTTGAACTTTACGCACATTTGTCAATAATATCGTTTAAATCAAACTCATTTATAATGGCAATAGAGATGTAAGTATAAGAACGTAAACGAACTACATTTTTTTTATTACCTATGTCAGTAAATTGTTGAATTGTCGAGCTAGAATCGACGTGTGAATGGCTACCTTTACAATACGTACTCATACACATTATGTAGTTACCGTATTCATATTATAGCGATGTGCTTATGCGCTGTCCGACACCGCACTGCGATGATTACGCGCAACCCTTACCGGTCCGGCTACGACTACGTCCGACAAGCGACTTGGCGAAAAATTCTCTGTTCATTGATCGGTCAACATGCTCGCCGCCCAGCGGTTAACTAACAAAGCACGAAATGTAACCGACAAACGCTCGAGCGTCGCCTGTTGCCGTGTAACCGTGGCAGGGTCGATACTTTCTCAAAGCGCAGATTCCAACTTTTTTGCATTTTATAGCGTACAATTTAGTGAACTAATGGCGTGATCGCTACAAGCAGGAGATGCCATGCGGTTAAGTTTTAATATTAATATTCAGTGGTTTATTAGCTAAATCTTTGTTTTTTCCGATTCGCTATGCAATTTAAATATTTAAAATTTTGCAATTTACATTTTTTCATGTGAAGAATTTTGATTTTCTACACGTAGAATGAGAAGGAGAAGAATTCTTGGCACATTTTTGCATGAACTAAATGGTTCGCACGGTAAGATACCACGTTATTTACTAATATGACAAGATATTCTGAATGATTCCGTTTGAAAAAGGTGACACTGTGCATCGAAAGTCGTCCAAAGTGATCGATGATACAATGTGTCATTTTCTTGCATCTATTTTAATCGATTAATCCATCAATGGCCGGAACTGTAAAAACTGCACTTTGTGCAATCCATGAACGTATTCTCAAGTGAACCACACACAAAGAATACTCGACATTATAAAGTCACTTACAATGTTATAAGCGCCAGCGAAATCGCAACCGAACGTGTTTCTTAAAACGTGGACAGTTAAGACGCAAGTCGGTTATCTCTGTGGCATTTTTACGCCTTATAGGCTCGCGTTGCTTTGGGGAGCGTTGTAAAAATTTTCTATTACACCCGCGAGTCGTAAAAGTGTCACGAGACAATAAGAGATCAATCATTCAGTAGACGAGGTCTCCAGTAGTGATTCAACGTGAAAAATATCAGCGGGCTGACCCACTTCCAGAGATTTGCATTCAGGCGGAATACTCGGGTAATTTATCATCCTTCACGTGCCAGCAAAAAAGTTCGCCAAGTACGTGTGTATTTTGGAACAAATGTGGGTTCCGTTGCTCTTAAACTATCGAGGCCCCAGCAATGGCGTTTATCGCGGATATAAATCATCTGTTTCTTTCCAACGGGGTTGTGTGATAAAGATGGATGCTTTGTATCCGCCACAAATGTAGGTATATTGAGAAGGCGTATTCAAATTCCAGTATGATCGTGGTCAAAAATTAGCTATCTTTAGTAGCCCTTCCTACTCCGCGCTGTGGTGATACCTGATTCAATCAACAATAATTAATAATTGATAGTAGTGCTAATGTTCTAAAAGTTAGTATATTACAGGTATTTTACTTCTAAGCACTACACAGTTACCTATGTAGTTGTCAATTGTGCATTGTTATTGAAAAAAGCGCATTCGATTATATTGAAACAGCATAGATTGAGTTAACACTCGTTTCGTATTCGTAACTTTACTACTGAAATGTATTATTTATAGACAAACATAACTGGCGAGAATTGTATTGCGTAACAGAAAAAAAACTTTTTTTATGAGTGAACCCTAGAAATTCCGTAAGGGTATCAAAGTAAAGATAGCAGTCTCTTATTCGTTGAATCAACTACAACGGAGGGGATGAAAATGTGGGCCGTTTGTCTTTTGTTTCTGTTTTCCCTTTCAACTATAGGTACCTACTGTTTCCGCTCTACTTATTCAAATCATTTTTTTTTGTTTTTCAACTGGTGGCAAACATAAATGATTCTAAATGTTCTAGAAACGCAAAAAAAACACCATTTTAAAATCATTAACGCCATAGAACCGCTAAGTAGGCGTACTGCTACAAAATCAAATAATATTCCGAAAACAACGATTGTTAGAATATTTGTCGGTACTTAAATCCTGAATGAACGTGTAGGTTACCTTTTTGTCTAAATACTTTAAAACCGACTTTTTAAAGTAAATTTACTTCATGCTTTAATTAGAAAGTGCAATGAAAATGTATTATCTGATTAACAATATCCTTGTTTTTGCAAGCTAATTGTTGAAGTTAAATCTAAGCATTTGCATCAAAGTATGTATCCACAACAAACACCACATTTTTAAATGTAAGTACTCTCTCCAAATAATCAATAAATAACCCTCTTTCCGGACACTCTATTTATTAAATCAATATAACGTTTTGAAACCGATCAAATAAATTATGACCACATAATTTTTAAAGAACGGTTTGTCCCACGATATAAATACTGGACCAAATCGGAATTTAATATTGAGATTTGCTTATAAAATGTCTTAAATGACTTACCTCTTATTATGCAAATTGAGTTCAAATGACTAGTGGTATCATGCAATTTTCGTTCTCGTTTAATATCGATTACCATACGTCAATGTATCGGATTTTGCTGTCAGATGATTAGCATATTTTAAACGGAGAATATTTAAAATATTGCTCTTAGAGGTCATAAGGCAACCATTGATATTGAGATTTTATTTACTGTGGATACTTTAGGAATATCTTGGACTGTCACATTTCAAAACAAATGTCGCATTATCAATTTTATTGGATAAATTAAGTTATAAATCATACTTTTTGAAATCATTGCTTGTCATCTTTTTAAATTGATACTTATACTCGTATTAACAGTTACGCACATAAATAATATAATTTTTGGTGTAACAAATTGAATGACTGCAACTTTGTTTCTATAAATATTAATGAACGAAGTGCCTCATATGTAATACAGAAAAATAAAGAAAAAACTCTAACATCGAAATGAAACATCTTATGTACCAACTGGGTGGAAGAACCTACATAATTTATGGTACGAGAAATATATCATCGTCCTGCAGACTGCAGACTGATAAGCTGGAACAATAGCCGAATTCCAAGAGGAGATTCAACAATAAATAATTCATAAAATATGTTTTTATTAATTAATAATGTCGCCGCCTTTCAACTCATCAGATACTGGAGGAAAAAGCAATCGCGTTAGAAGTTTGTCATATGTCTCAATTCTTTAAATTCATACTTTTTACCGATGTGCATATGCATGTTTGATTTGAAATTCCATACAAACATGAGATAATACTGAGAATTTTATAATTGAAGCATTTATATTGGGATTTCTAGAAAAACATAGTGGTATGCCTTTTAGAACATTCGTGCCCCGAGGATGGCTTTAACATCGAATCATTTGGTCCCAATTTGAGTTAATAGGTATCTGGCATCAGTTGATCCCTTGACAAAAAGTCAATATTTGAGTAATTTTGAAGGTTTACCGAATGCGAACGAAATTCGTACATCCTTATTATTTGGTAATAGTTTGTGAATTTAATTCAAAATTTGTAAAGTGAATCGGAACTTCGCATTATTAATTTATTTTTTTGTTCACCCGACATGAAAAAACCTTTGGTGCATACATACATAAATCACGTATTTTTCCCTTACGGAGTAGACAGAGCCAAAGGTAACAAGACCTGAAGGCCACGTTTAAAATGATTGTGGGCGTATAGGTGGAAAAGGGAAACAAAATAGTGATGGGTTGCTAGTGGCATCGCCTATAACATGATTCCTAAGATTTTCGCCAATTCCTTCGATGGGCTTTTACCATCTGCGCGGGAAGAGAAGCAACTGATACATTTTATGTTTTTTTCTTTTCCCAGACAAGCATGGAAAACTTTTGGTACCATCACTACAATAGTATAAAATAAAGTCGCTTTCTCTGTCCCTATGTCCCTATGTCCCTATGTCCTTATGTCCCTTTGTATGCTTATATATTCAAAACTACACAACGGATTTTGATGCGGTTTTTTTTTTAATAGATAGAGTGATTCAAGAAGAAGGTTTTTATGTATAATTCTACGCAGACGAAGTCGCAGGCAGAAGCTAGTATAATATAAATGAAATGACCGCAATATGAAGGTCTATCCCTTAATACACGAAAAGTATGTGCTAGCGGATAGTCGCCCACAGTTGCTAAGCTATTGCCAGGTAGACAGTGATATGTAGTCATTCTATGGAATTGGCTGTGGGGTTGGAATGCTATGGACAGGATTACCGAGTAAGATAAATGGATTACCATCCAATTAAAACGGCGGTGACAAAAAAATATTATTGGCCTTCCTTGTTGCCGGTTAGTTAACTTCTAAAGGGTGCCTAATTGTACAAAATTCAGACATATTTTCTTCTATCTAAAGTATTGTTGCAAATTTTACTTATTCTCAGAAAATAATTACTCAGAGCTGTGTCTTAGCTGATTCACGTGTGAGATTGGTTGTGCGCTTATATTTAGTTACGTGCTCGTTATAGCTAGAAACATCATGAGATCATGACCTAAAAGATTGCTATCTATATAGTCATACTTAAGTTTTATTAGGGCTGAAATAAATAATAAACCTGCCACTCTCAACATGAAACTACCGTGAGACTTAATCATAATTACACATAAACGGATAACTCACGTATAAAAAGTCGAGCAGCCGCGCGAACAGAGCGCTGGCGCGCAGTGTTCGTTTCGCTGCCACCGGGGCGAGCGCCCCAGGAAGAAGGACTACGAAATAGTCCGAAACATGTCCAGCATCACTCGACATTATACGTGAGTTATCCGTTTATGTGTAATTATAACCTGTCACTCGTCGTTGTTTTAGCCGTCTAATTAAAGTAACTATAACGAACCTACGAAAAATTATATTCGTCTTCACGGTGACCATATTTTCTTCTCCCGGAAATCATGCATGGAAATACGAGTATCTGCCCTTTTCAATTTCAGTCGATAGATTAATTTCAATCTTAATCTAACGATGTTGCGTTGCGTTTTTTATTTGTCACAATAAAATTGCCCATTCGCCCCAGTACTAACAGTGTGAGGTTTCTAATGCCGACGTTCTTATTAAACTTAACTGTATACCTTTTAATACCTCGCGAGGCTTTGTACTTTAACTACGGACGTGATAGAAATTCTTTAGCACATTGTGAAATTAATTGTTCGCCGCTGGTGACCATACAGGGCTAACTATCCGGGTCACTCGATGCATGATCTTGATAGCACTAGTTACTGCATAAAGGAACCAAATCAGTTTCTAAGATACGACAACTTTTTAAACCTGTTCCCTAATTATAAACACCCTTGTGATACTTTATGAAGAGAGCTAATTTGAGCACACAAGATTATGAAAGAAGTTTATAAAAACATGTGTTCTGCAAACAGTTTTTGCACGTTCTCTTTAATCAAGGCATCTTTGCTGTCAAACAAGTCTATTTGGGAATTACGTCGTCTGCACTCATGTTATATATAATCTGCAAAAAGATTTTATGTTGCCTTCAAGCTCTTATGCTCATATGACTTTACGGTTGTCACGGGGCCAACTCGTGGCGGTAATAACATCTGGTAGATGCTAAAATAACGGTTAAGCCGAGATATCGAGTTTTATGTCCTGGTGTATAATAGAGTTGGCTTACTTCATTACAGTATTATAGATGCAAATCTGACTGTGTCATTGTATACGATTTGACAAAGTAATCCGTGAAGCGTGAGATTTTTAATTTACTGTAAATACTGAAAGTCGTTAACTTAATGGTTTTTTTTTTATCTATGTCTTAAAATTATTAAAAAAATGTTTAACAACAATTCATTTAAATCCATTGTATCGTATATGAATGTACTAGTATTAAATAATCTAACATGCTTTATAGAAAATAGTTACACACATTGTAATATTTTAACTCTGTTAAACAAGACAAATTCCCAGACTTAAGATTAAAGCAAAAGCATTAAGGCGCAGTTTATGTATCCATTTAATTTCACGACCCTCTAATTTCCCTCGAACTAATTATGATACAAAAGAAGGAGCGCGGAACAGCTGATTACAATATTTCACACTTGCACCAAAGCTCGTCTCCTCGGCTACACTATCCGTACCATTGTTTTCTTTGTCAAACGCGTCGCCTTAAGCGCTTGGTTTATGATCATCTTCTACACCAGAGGATTTATCTCGACGATCTTTGTTCATTTCATGAGTCAGGTGCTTTATGTTAATTAAACTTTGGAATTGCGCACTTATTTCTACTTAATTGAATGAAATTGTCCTAGAATTGTTTAACATCTACAACAAAAAAGTGTGCTTTAATTGCAAATCCTAATGAGTTTAAATTTTTACACATTTGCACTAAACACTGAAGCAATTACTAAAAGTCAAATAAACATTGAACTTGTCAAGAGTTCACACGAGCGTACGCGTAGCCTGGCGCGCAATAATTATCGACATTCCGAATAAACTCAAACAAGTTAATTTAACTTTAACACTGTCCAGGAGGCTTAAAAGGTATTAAACTGAAAATCACCAGACACCTTTTAACACAAAACATCAAAGTAGTGAAAACAGCGGCGTATCTACAGTTAACAAATTAATATACAAAACTGAGCCCAGTGAGCTAAAAATACAAGAATCAAAGGGGCTGAATGAGCAAAACGAAGATCATTCTATTTATGTTAATGTCACGGGCGTGAGGAAGCGTTTAAATCCAGTCATTAATTATTGTCAAAGCTAAGACAAAATAGATAATACATTCTCTATTTGTTGCCCTCTCTATACTCCTTAAAGAGCAGGACGAAAGAAATAACAAGGAAATAAGTAGACTTCAAGAGGAACAGATTGATGATAGACTTGTGATGAAAAAACGTGTCCTTAAATTAAGGATGGTTTCTTTAAAGCCATTCGTCCCTAAATGAGTTTTGGGAAATGACGTAACACTCTCATAAGTAACAAAGGATGAAGGGACATTAAATAGCATTTTGTCAAGTTTCATAATTTATTGTCTGTTGTTCGTGTACAGATGGGCCAAGAATTCTATTTACGGGTTTTATGACGCCTTAAAAAGAATGCGTCTTAATTACATTTTATAGGATTTCTTATTATGAAGAGATTTATTGATCGAACCGTCTTGTATATTCATAATTGTTTCTGTAGTGGCGCGAACATAAGAAACAAGAATATTTCATCAACAGCATACTGTTCCCGCATAGCACAAGTCATCGGCAATAATTATCGTACCTACGAATCAATACTCCGGAGTACAATACTCGCACCATTCCTTACAGAATATCATTTTCTTCAAGCCGTCTCTTTAAATGAACAAAATTAACCGGGAGGATGGAACTATTGCTTTTATTATTTATAATTAATGAAAGATTTCGACTTAAGACAAGAAACAAAAACTTAAGAAAGTTACTAACAATAAACATGGAATCACTTTTAAAAATACAAAGACATTTTTTCTTCGACTTGCAACTTTCGTCTATGTGTAGAATAAAGATTCGTTAAGTCAGCAGCAAAGATTACAAAATCGATTTATTCCGACATAAATTTAATCAATGTTGGAAGGCGGTCGTTTCCTTGTATATTAACAGTAATCAATTAAAAATAAGTTATGGCTTCTAGTTTATTCCAATTGAGGTTAAAAAGAAGTAACTTTTTGTTTTATCGTTCATGTTAAATATTATGTTTCAAACTAGTTTACCTTTATTAATGTTGTCAGGATTGAGATATACTGCATTAATTGATTTTAGATTACTTTTGGGTTGAGTAAGTTTAATAACGAATCAAAATCATGATTCCAGGTATTGAAAGGTCTGATTAGTGATTACTTTGTCTGATCTATTTTTCTAAACATCGTACTGGCATACGCTGAACATTAGCCGTTACTGAATACACATTAACGTGAGATTATCCAGTGATTAAGCGGTGAAAGAATGAAACAAAAAGTCAGGCAACACTTACTAACCGACTCGGCAAGTTCGTAATAAATCTTCCGCGTTCTATACAGTCACAAACTCGAACTGCCTATAGGCAAGTGTTATAATTAAGTTAAAGTTGGACACACTGACTCGATGATCCAAAAACCTTTTGGGCAACCACTACTTTAACATTTTTCATGCCACGTAAATCTGTGATCACAAATTTGGTCTGACAAATATTTTATCCGTATTTCGATCATTGTAAGCAATCCGATAATAGAGTAAGCGAAGCTTTGCGCGCATTCATTTATAAACAACATTGGAAATCACCTCCGCATAATACTGCTGCAGCAAAGCTTGGAACATACGCATGTGATTAAATCATTCGACTAACCGTAAACTCGTGTGTATTGCACCGAATCGTGTCCGCACACAGATGGTGTTTTGGTACGGCCGGTTAGCAGAGAAAAAATAAAAAGCAAAAACATTACTGAGCATCTAATAATGCAGCTTGTACTGCCCGACTACCCATCTGCTGTTTTTGTGAAGCCGAGAGAGCACTAATTAATTTTAGCTACCATACACCATTGTTAATTGATTCTTCATACTTATTCGTGAGCGAAAACGAGTCAATTATCGGAGCAAAAAATTGGACCACCACAATATTATGTTCTGTTTATGTTGCTTCTTGTATTTGTTATTAAAAAAAAATATTATAATTTTCTGATTTTATTAGAAATTCTTAGAATAACGTGACGGCCCATCGTCTTTGGCAGAATACATTGAAGACAGGACGGAGTATTTCTTAAATAAATTATTTCCTCTCGTCGCTAAGTGGTCAGCGCACAATGAATGAAGCATAATAGATGACATATCTCTTTGTGCTCTACTGAATGAACATCTTGCCGTCTAGAATTATTATTTCAGTAAGAAACGCTCAGTTTTGTCTTTGAAGTTCAAAGTGATTAAGTATCATATAATAATTGCCTAGAATTTATAATTTGTGACACTTGTTTGAAAAGGGTAGGTGATTAAAATCCACGCTAATTTTAGTATAATTCCTAAGATATAATTGTGAATACATACATAGAAATTAATGTTACCATACGCTAAAACTAAGTAAGTTGCCAAGGTAGATCTAATTCTGTAACCAATTTGTTTTTAATAACAAAGGCAACGAGAAACTGCTTACTCTCGATGACTGCGAGGGAACGCTCCAACGTCATCGACAGACGAGTGATTTATGAACACGAATTCTTTAGGCGACCGTCGGAGGACACGTTTCTTCATTTTTTTTGCGCTTAACGCGGCAACTTTGAGAGCATTTAACGCTGATTAAACTGTAAAATTACAGACGCAACGGCCTTTGTGACAGATGCGGCTCCGAATAATAACATTACACACACGCACCGGTATCGTAGGTAGCACTGTCATGCGGCAGATCCTTTGTAGGTAACGAAATCCACTTACAACACAAAGAATACAATGGATATCTTTGGCAAATTGTAAAATATACACCTAATTATTTGCATTGAAGTGTGACAGAGCGTTAAGGATTCTATATTCCGTAGATCGTATTGAAGGCGGTCCTTGAGGCTTATGAAAACACGATACAATACGAAAGGTCGGCCATCGGTGTTCCGTATTATGATAGGTGTAGTTTATACTTTTTATTTGCTAATGTTATTCTTGGCTTCCTTGACTGACTTGACTGGACGGATGAATGACGGGAATGACGGGTTCATACTAAATTTGAAACTTTTTTTTTCATTATTTTCTGAGCGAAAGCCTGGGGCCCAGCAGTGGGCTACGGCTGGTGATGATGATGATTCGAAAAAGTCGAAAAAAAAATGTTTGTACCAAAACGTCCGGTTTACTTTATGGTGAAGTTTTTATGAACTATCTAAATCAGTTTAAAATACTGGGAGCCGAGCTTACACCTTTACTTTTTAAGGGGCGTCTCTCCCGTCATCATTATAAAGAGTCGATACAAGGTAGTCAATTATTAACAAAATTACAACACACCTATTCTTAACAGCTAGGGTAGTTAATATTATGAAATATTAGTCACAGAAGATGTGAGTTCTAGCTATTTTCACGCTTATTTTTGATGGAATTTTATGAATTTTATTATGAATGGCTCTCCGCCCCGTTCGCGTGGAGGGTCGATTGTTTTGTCTGCGCAACACCTGGATGCAAACAGAGTGCGCGCGCGCCGGTAACCGTTGCTAAATCAAGATGGCGGCTGCGTGCGACGCTAAATTATCTTGATTTCAACGAATTTATTATTTTGCATTAACATTTTAGCCATGGTTTAAAAAGGAATCGTAAATCGTTTCGTGGACGTTAAGTCTCGATTCTGGTAAACTAAAACTAGTAGGTAATTATCGACTACATGTCTAAATCCTCAACGGTTTTTTATCATATTTAATTAACTTAAGCTTCATCTGTTAACAATTAACTAACATAACTTTCATTGGTCCGACTGACAATGCAATGTTAAATGAAACACTATCAACAAAACTATTATTTTAAAATGTTTGATCCTTGGCAGCACGAATTCATGGTGTCATTTTATAACAGATATTTATTTTGCCGCTATTCTACATTCTACGTCAAATTTCCAAGTTAACTAAACGTTTTGCACCCGCTTTAAAGTTCATACTAGAGTCCAACCCTTAAAAAGAAAGTGAAATTTGAATAACCATTGTGTATTAAGGAGTTCCGTAATTAAATCGTATGCCAGATGCTTTAACTTTCAAAGGTTGGGCGATAAGAGGTATTTTAAAAGCAAAATGCTGCTTATAAACTTTACAAGTTCTTTACTCCTTACCGGGCTAAAAACCGCTTTGAGAAGGAATAAAAAGGAAATTATTAAAAGTGGTTTGATAAGAGAATTATTCTTCAAATTAACAAACTCTAGGCTCAGTCCACTCAGCCTTTTAATCTCCATTAGTGAAACGAAATTACCAATTCTAATCTCAAATTAGGACTACCCGTTAAAGTAATCTAATTTCGAGCTGAAAACAATGTAAGTAGGTATACACATCAAATTTGCATTTTTATGTGAGTTTCTACTATAAATCGTGCACCCAATTAATTTGGTGTCATTTATACACACGTTATCACAACTTAATTTCTATGTTTTTGTCTACTGCCTATTTGTGGAGGTATCAACACATTAATCACCGCAGTTTAAATGGCAGCGGTATTAGTTCCAATTTAGGTTTGAATCGGTCTTTTAATTTTTGACCGTCATTCATTAAGATTATACAAGAAATAATTTTGATGAAATAGTATTTGTATCTTCAGAGTTGTGTAACTGGTTTTGTACAAGTCTTAAGTTGATTTTACCGCAGTCATTACCGCCACCTCATTACTATAAGAGATGATGGTAGTAGTATTTTAGAGTAAAATTGGAATTTGATGGTCGTACTATATTTGCTTGTAGTCGTCTGGAGGTTACTGTTATTTAGACGAGTCTATCAGAGAATTCCTATTTATTTTTATTAGTAGTTCTTTTAATATCAAGGATTTTTATGATAAACTGAAGTAAAACTTATTGTTACCATATGATAACGATCTTTTAATGAATCCTGAAACACGGCAGTATTTTATTTGCAGTTTTTGTAAAAACGCTTCCAGAATAATGATTTATAGTAATGTATGCATTTGTATCATGGAATGCGATAGCGTCCCTAAATATTTATTCCAAAGTACCAGTTTTTTTATGCTCTTGTCTGTACTATGGCCAAAATTAAAGAGCTCAAACCAGTTTCTTTTACTTAAGCACCTGTAAATATTGTGAGTTCCCAGTAAACTTTTTAACACATAACGAGAAAAGACTTGGGAGTATTCATAAAATTACCATCAGACATCACTTAAGGTCGGTCCGTCTGATTTACTAACTATTTATTATAATCGTCCTGATTTACATAATTTTCTTATTAGAAATGAGGTAAATTATTACTGGTGCTCTGTTTTAGCGGCATCGTAAATTCTCTACCGGCGTCCAGTTAGCTTGGACGATACGTTTTTTAATTAAATCTTGGTTCGTTAGTTTCGTCGGTATGCGTTCGGATATGTTGCTGACAGATTCATTGGTTGTTTTGACTGTAATATAACTGACATTTGGAACTGATTCTTGCGTAACAATAATTAAGTCTTCAGAATGGTACGTTATACGGTCTTACATGTCTTACTTGTTTATTTACATTTAGTCATCAATTTGGTTGTATCGATCTAAAATGTAATTGTAGGTATATATTTGATACGATATAAGTTGAATGATGTTGATTAAGTTAATCATCTAGGCCAAATCCAAACCTTAGGACCGAAAATGGTGAATGCATGCTTTCTTTGTGATATAGAGTAGGTACCTAATGATAGATTTTGCGAAATAAACATGGGATATAGAATATCAACAGGGCTTAAGCATGTTTGGAGTAAAAACCATGTAATAATATGAATGTTGTTTGCAGTCAAATTAAAACATTTAATTTAGTGCAAATCCCTTAACTACGAGCTTTTAACATGTATAAAAATATCTAAATCTAATTAGTTTTATTAATGAAATCAATTATTTCGCAAAATGAATAAATTCGCCTTTAACTCCATTTAAATTAATTCTATCGTAACATTCAATAAAACTTTAATGTGGCTGTTAAATCACATGTTCACATTGATGTGGATCGTTCGTTCTGAATGCAATCTAGTTTCGTTTTAATTATGAGAATCTTTAGAACTCGTAATTGCTTACTGGGACCATTTACTAAATTGATTTTGAAATCACATTATTGGTTTGATTTCGATTTTCAAATAATCTATGGAATTAATTATCAGCATCGTCATTCAAGGTATACCCACTGGTGGCTAAAGGCCTCCTTATAAGAGGGCTTGGGCTATAGTTCTCATGCGAGCTCGCGGATTGGGAGTTTCAAACACACCAATGAATTGCTTCACTTGTGTGTACAGGTTTCACAATGTTTTCCTTCACGCAGTAGCTTACGACTGGAAAATTTCAAATGTAACTTCGTACAAATTCGGGTTCGAGCTTGGAGTAGACCAGAGGCTTGAGAGGTCTAATCATTGGGTCACCGTGGCTTTTTTTACATTACACCCACTAAAATGCTTTGTGGCTAGTCATGTTTATGAATCAATTGTTTTTACTCTACCTGTGTCACCCTCGTGATGCAAATCTGCGGTCTGCACATGTTCCTGCTATCCTGTTTCACAAAGATTAGCACGACCTGACCTCGGGCAATGAGGGCTTAGCAACAGCCCAAATATAGGGCTAGATACGCCCCATCACGTAATAACGGTATCTATCATACGTTAAAATTATGCAGGAATAGTTTTGGTCGAACTTGAAATTTATACGTCGGGATCTGGGCTCATAAGCTATTTAGTTGGTACTCAATTTCTAAAGCGTTCTAAGGTCACGTTTCATATTTTTTTATCACGAAAGTAATAGGTAATTAATACATTTAAAAGACATACATTTTATTAGGACTTTGTTCAAGGTCCGTCCGGTTCGCTGAGACCGTCTTTCTCGCTAGTCCTGCCGCCAAGCAGCAGTGCTAGCGCTGTTGTATTCCGGCTTGGAGGGTAAGACAGCCGATGAACTTACCATCTTAGCCCTCTAAGCTGGCAACTCCAGTGTTCCGGCCGTCCTTCCACCACCCGGTGGTTCAAATGTCATGAAATCCTCTGTTTGTACTTTACATTATTTATGTACCCACAAGTAAATCGGACTGTTTCTTCTTTCCTCTTTATGTGTATCTAATGTGTGTAAATAAATATCTCTTTCTCTCTCTCTCTCTCTTTCAAATTTTTCCAGTGTAAAATTTTTGTTGTCTTGTTGCAATATAATTTATTCATTAATTGAATCGCTCAAAATAATTGACTCGCTCTCACATAAATATAAGTATTGTATTCACGTGTTCAATTTTTATTCAGCTAGATCCAAATTCGATATTGCTCGTAAAAAGGTATCCAACGAAAGGATTTCAAGCCAGTCACGTAAGAAGTGTTCAGCCATACGGGAAACCACGATACCTCCCTATAAATATTTACCGGATTTTTCTGCGCTTATCCATAACAATGTCCGGTGCTGGCCGTATTTTTCATCACAGCACTGTGCATTACATAGAATCTTGGTTATATTTATGACGTACTGCAATGTAAAGCTGTTCTTTTGTGTAGGTAAAATTCCTCGAGATCGGATCGAACGAACAGATTTTTCGTAGTACCGAGAGTTTGTATGCTGTTTGATCGCATTATTATGTAGCACTTTACCAAACAAGCTTAGGCATAGGTACATTTTAAGGCGGCTGTTGCGTCACTTACGTATAAGTATAAGAAAATCTATATGACATCTATTAGGCACCAAAACAGACTAGAAGTAGAGTACCTACCGCTGCGTTTCGTCGACTAGTCTTTGCGATTGAACTAATGACCAATCGTGTGCTGCGAATTTTGTCATGTGCTTTCTCTAAGACCATGCACTCTTTAGATTGTTGGACTGAATCTAGTCAGTTGACATATTTTTATTTACATTTAGATTCATTTGGTTGTGTTTATCGGAAACAACAAGATAGTTCGATAACCTCTCTGCTATTACATCTGTTCGGCTCTTCGGCGACCCTTTCATGTCTATGAGCCAGTCGAGTCATTACAGACAAAAACAAAGTTTATAACGCGCAGACGCTAAACTCAGTTAACCTTTAGGCTTCTTTCTAATTTCTCTGTGAGAAAAAGCTCCAAAAATTATGTTTTCGTTAATTACTGGCTTTAATATTCAACAGTAATATGTGTTTTTTGAGTAAGTATCAGAAAGTTTGCCAGTGGTAAGCGAATCACCACTCTCGGGCATTGTTTTACTCAGCAAGACGATATAATGTGTAGGCAGCAAACAAGAATAGTTACTTCCTACACAATAACTCCATGAACACTGGAACTGCGTATTTAGCAGCAAAAACACAACATTGAGAAAACAACAAACGTCTCAGGTTTCAGAAAAAAATGCGCAATGCTTTCTTACCTCTTGAATAATCTTTGGCGCCCCTCCTACTAACACGATCATGCGCACGCGATACTCCAAAATTTGTTCCGGCAACGGACATTGTTAGTGTAGGTAGATAATTCCTACAATAAATCGAGAACCTTGTGGAATTCTTGTAACGCAACAAATAAAACGCATTTATACGATTCTTTGTGCTTATTAATTCATATTATGCGGCCTCTTAGAGCTCTTGACGTGGTGACAAAAGGGAGGTCTCTGAACGACCACAAAAGTCAATGGATCGGAGCGAACTGAATATAATAAATTACCATGGCTATCCTCAAAGATGCGTATGTACGTATACGTGAGGGTTTTTGTTCCTTTTTCTCTCGACCGCGTTTATTTGTGTACTGGGACAATTTATCTTGCGATACGAGCGGAGTATGAATGAGTGAGCTTACGGTTATCGAACGTATGGAATTGTCACTCGAAAAGCGGAAGAAAGAAAGCCATTTTAAATGAACTTTTTGCGCAACGGACTATTATGGAATGGTCTCGTGGCATTAGAGTAAAGAAATAATGCACGCAATATTATAGAACACCTGATGTATTGATATAGTAACATTCATAAACTCGAATATTAGTTTTGAATGTTCCAATAGTTATATGTATAGAACTCATATGATAAATTTTGGCTACTGCGAAGATTATCTCTTCTTCTTCCAGAAAAAAACAGTTTCTTGCAGTAAATCTATCCAAAGTCATGTACAATATACCATGTACGTAAAATAAATACATACATCTGTCACGTATTAAGCTTTCAATATGGATGCAAAGTACCTTTTTTCATATTCTACATCTCTTTTGTCTTTCGCGTATTCTTAGCAATTCAAAGACGAGACCGTATTTGTCATAGACAACGCGTGTAGGCACTTACAAGACAGTCAAGCAGGTACTCTTTGTTTGTTTGAGTTCCATTTCCTTATTCAAAATTATGCGGCACATATTTGAAAATGTAATACAGAATACATTTCTGGAGCGCTCTTTCGTTGCTATATGGAAATGAAAATAATATCTTTAGGCCATTTGCATTTTGGACAATAACGTCCGTCCATTTGTGACATTCAAATTAGAATGAGAATTTAGTTTGGTTGTTTTATTAAAAAGCTCTTTGTGTTGAGCAGCTTTTGAACTGGTATCTCAGCTAAGCATTTGGTAAGTCTTAATTTAAAAAAATGGAAATAGATCCGATGTACTAAAAAAAAATAAAAAAAATGTATACTTTAAAATACAGAACAGTTAACTAACACAATAGCACTTTATAAACAATTAGAGTGTAGTTCCTCCATGCTGGTCTGGAAGTAAAGAAAAAACATTGAATGTACCAGTTGCTTCTCTTCCCGCGCAGATTTTAAAAGCCCATTGTGATTAGGGGAAAATCTTAGGAATCATGTTAGAGGCGATGCGGTTAGCAATCCATCACTATTTTCATTCCCCTTTCCATCTATACGCCCTCAATCATGCTAAACGTGGTCTTTATGTCTTGTTACCCTAGACTCTGTCTACCCCGTAAGGGATAAAGACGTGATTTATGTATGTATGTATCTATGTAGAGTGTAGTATTTAGAATATCTAATTTAATTTTATATTTTTCCTACATGCACCTTATCTACTGCTGACCCTAATTACTCTTATAGTTTATCACAAAATGAGCAGTTCCCTCGTTCCTCCGGCGCTGCAGTTAACACATAACTTACACACTGAAAGCAATAAAACTGACCTATTTATTACCCACATACCATCTGATAAGTTTTGAGGTCATTAACACTTTCCATTTGATAAAGTTTCAAGTCACAATAATTGAAAGTCGTACGTAGTTTCGTTTTTATAACAATTGTAAAAATTGGTATTTTTATTGTACTTATTGAGTAAACATGCTTAATGCTTTTAGTTGTTCACCTTGCGACTGTGTTCTGTAAATGAAGAACTGTGTGTTCCGGACCTCCGAAGCCCAGACTTTTAATAAATCGCGTGGTACTTAAGACCGTGCCGCCAAGACCCAGTTTTGTGATTTTAGGTATACACAAACACATTTTTTTATAAAATAAACCACAACAACGCCAACAAAAACAACAGAAAAGTTCCAAAGTCATTATTACACAAGAAAAAATGAACTTACTTTTTTATTACAATACCTACTACAATATTATGTAAGTATGAACGGCATCAAACAATCCTAGTTTTATTTTAGCGCTAGAGAAAAACACAACTGCAGTTACTCTACGTTCATTAATCAAAATTTTCCATTGATAAGAACTTACCGGAATTAAGCATTCTAGGTGGTATTCGTTTGACATCATAATAAAATGATAAATGGTGTATCTGATTGTTCCTCATTACCATAACATGACAACTCCATTACGGCTTAGCCGACATATGTAACGCCGCAGGCTAAAAGTGATACATTTTAACTTTACGTTTTCTTTTAGTTTGGGAGATATGTCAAATCAATAATTACACATAATCCTACTAATATTATAATCGCAAAAGTTTGTAAGTATGGATGGATGTATGTTTGTTACTCTTTCACGGCATAACGGCTGGACAGATCTGGATTAAATTTGGATCATAGATAGATTATAGTGTGGAATAATACACAGGCTACTTCTTATCCCGGAAAATTGCGTAATTCCTGCGGGATAGCGATAAACGTATTCTATGCAGACGCATTTGCGGGCAACAGCTAGTCACTACATAGTATAAAACAAAGTCGCTTTCTCTGTCTCTATGTCCCTATGTATGCTTTTGAAAAAATGACTTTCTGCCAAGTTTCTTGCGGCGCATTCTTCTTGGCAATGATGGTCTTTCCGAATGTGCTGGTAGTTTCATAAAGACATGTAAAAGAGCCCCTGGCGGCCAATTTGCAAAAATAAATTTTCATTTTCATATATCTTCAAAACTACACAACGGATTTTGATGCAGTTTTTTTTAGTAGATAAGAGTGATTCAAGAGAAAGGTATGTAAGGGAGGTAAGGGAGGGAGGGTAGGCAAGAGGTAGGTAAGGGATGTATAATTGTACGCAGACGAAGTCGCGGGCAGAAGCTAGTTTATAATAAATCATCCCTTCACTCGACAATGCCGCTACTAAAACAACGATGACGTGTAGAACGGACTAGTAAATTTAAAATTACATTTTGTTCGCATTTTTTTCATCAACTCTTGTCAACGCTAGCTTGTAATTTAAACTTACTTTTGCGGAATAAGGTAACAAAGTAAAATGACACATTAATAGCAGTGCGTGCAGCATAATTACTTACGTTATTATTCGACGGAGCCAAAAAGGAGGGTTATGTGTTTCCCGCCTATTTTTACAATAGTGGGCCTAACGTAAAGAAAAGAATACCCCTTTATCTTACTAAGCATTTTGAGTATCTAATTAATTGCTGCACCCTCGACTGATATTTTACTGATTTTAGTGACGTCAAAATTTTATTGGCGAAAATCTCAGAAATCATTGTTACAGGCGATGTGAATAGCAACCCATTACTATTTTGATTCCGTTTTCCACCTATACGCCCACAATCACTCTCAACGTGGCCTTTGGGCTTTGTTACTTTAGGCTCTGTCTACCCCGCAAGGGATAAAGACGTGATTTATATTATACCTACTAGCTGTTGCCAGCGACTCCGACTGCGATGAATTCGCTTATCGCTGTCCCGCGGGAACTATGCGATAAATCGGGATAGAAGCAATCCTATGTCCTCGCCCGGGACTGTAACTATCACTATACCAAATTTTAATAAAATCGGTTTGGCCGTTTTGCCATGAAAGAGCAACAATCATCCAAACTTACAAATTTTCGCCTTTATGATATTAGTAAGATATTATTAGTAGGATTTATATCACCAATATCATGAGTATTTTGCCCCTGTGCTCGAACCCACTGTTTTTGTGTCGAATGCGAGGTTTCACATCGCCGCTTTACATTAAGCGTTCAGTAGCAGTAATTGTTGAGTCATTGCGAGTAAATTTGTAAAACGTGTTTCGACGAATTTCGATTCGGAGATAAGCTTTTATAGCTAAGTCCCTTATTAAGTTACCTATTTAGACGTCAGGTGATAAAGTCGAGTTTTTAGGGTTATTATAACAATCTCGTTAAATCTCGGCTTCGTCGTTTGGCTCCTTAAGGTTCTTTTAAAGGACTTGTTTGGTTTTGTCACGGTTAAAAAGTTTGCAGTGGTAATTATTTTATACTAGCTTCTGCCCGCGACTTATACACAAAAACCTTCCTCTTGAATCACTCTATCTATTAAAAAAAACCGCATCAAAATCCGTTGTTTTGTTTTGAAGATATAAGCATACATAGATAGGGACAGAGAAAGCGACTTTGTTTTATACTATGTAGTGAAGTACATTTATTTTATGTATAAGAAGGTATTTCATTTTTAATTAAATCTTTTTTGCCGCGAATGTGTGTTCGGCTTAAGTTGCTTGGTGACGGTTGTTAGAAAAAATCTCTTTCCGTTTCGTCATTTTTTCACATGGCGCCGTGACAGCCATTCGCGAAACTTTTCATTGTTATGTAGGTATAATACTACTGGGGCAATACCATGATGTCTTAAACACACACACGCACACACAATTCACGTCTTTATCCCTTACGGGGTAGACAGAGCCTAAGGTAACAGGTACCTACAGGCCACATTTAGCAGGATTGTGGGCGTATAGGTGGAAAATGGAATCAAAATAGTGATGGGTTGCCAGCCTCATCGCCTATAACATGATTCCTATGATTTTCGCCCATTCCCTCGATGGGCTTTTACCATCTGCGCGGGTAGAAAAGCAACCGGTACATTCTATGTTTTTCCTTTGCTCCCAGACCAGCATGGAAGATGTCTTAAAGCGATTCAATTTTACGTTTTAGCTGTCATTTTTGACACTTCTAGTATGGATCTGACAGCGAGCGATGCAATTTGGTTCGGAATTGAATCGCAGTAAGACGTCATGGTAAGGCCCAAAGATTAACATTTTGTATCGCCCTTAAAATATCCTAATTATATGTTTCTCAATAAATAATTACAACGAACGGAAGCATGCCTTAATTTATTTTATAAATTAAGCTAAGCAATCAATAAATACATATATATTCAATCACTTCTTGTAACAATCCATAATTGACTAAATGTAGCAGCTAACGAGAATCAGAAAGAAACTTCTCTCATTTGTCTTACATAGCAAGCCGATAAAACAAATTGAGGCAAGTTCGGACTTACTTTAACTTTTAAAGCTTTTGGTTTGGAAGTCGAAAATATTCAGTACCTATTTTGTGAACAATATGAGTGAGTAGACAATGTCATGTAAATGACGTAGACATTGTAGCTGTGCCTCTTGTAAACGTAAAACCTCACCGACATATTCTCCAATTACGGTTAATGCTGCAACTTTGTAGCAAACGTAATTTTAAAAAATATCCTCTTTATTACACACATAATCCATGGAGCGCGAATCTCCCGCTCGTATATTAGGCAGGCTCGGATCGTAAAGGTCCGCTATGCGAGACCGTATATCTCTGTTACTGAGGAGTTTTTGCCGTTTGTTTTCACGCAATAACCTCACATTACGTGTTATCTTCGCAGCCGGTTTCTCGGCTGCGGGACAAGGCAACTTCACTCATTTATTGTATTATAAATTTAAGTGGGAGGAGCTATCGAACGCTACCGACCTTCCCACTTCGCGACTCGCAGGAACAAGACAGCAATACCGCGCACCAACTCGATAGCAAACAACGCGAAGGAGTGAGATGGAACCTATTATTTTTAAAGTTCACTAGGATAGAAAAATAGGGGCCGATTGCCGGTTTCCCTTCATTAATAAGCTATTAGATTACGCGATGTCGCACCAACCGATTGGTAGGCCATAGGGAATCCCAATAAGCGCTGCCCCCACTTCCACTCCGATGGCTGTTCGAGATTCAAAAGAAGCCCCGCTTTGAGCGACGAAACAAAACGGGCGCTCGAAAAAGACCCCGCTCTAATTCTCTTTACGATCTCCGATTTCAATTGCTCCTTCAGAATTTGAATATAGGGAGGGACAAAGTTTTGTCACGTAGGGTCGTGTATAGAAAGGCCGAGTACATACAATGCGGGCTCGGGCCTCATAGGTACCCCATTAACGAGAGTGCCCAGGAGGCGAGGACGATATCAAATCTAAGGATCAAATTGACAAAAAGTAAAGAAAAATGGTTCCCCCATACAACGGTCTAGTTTTATGAGCTTTATTATTAAACTTCTTTAAATAAAATACCTACTTTTCTGTCGCGTCCATTTTTTACTGATCTCATTCAGTCCATAAAGATCTATGGCCCGATCTCTAAACCCTTTGGTACAGCACGCACACAGCAAAAAGCTAGTTTAATGTTTGTCATCATCGCTGCATGTGTGTTTTCTGGTTATTTTGTGTCCCCTTTGGTGCTTTTTGATATCGATCATTTTTTGTGCTCCCATTATTACGGGGCATTGTGCGAAGGTTTAGTTCGGATAAGATCTGACATGTCACCAAAGTCTACCGTATTTTTTATTCATCAAAAGGAGTAACCTTTTTGGTGAATTAAAAAAGTCCATGAGAAACTTGTCCAGCGTTATAAATTGTACACGTCAATAAAACACGAGATTTTATGATAACGCTACCTAGATGTTTTTTAGTTTTTACTAAAAAAAGCAGGTTAAAATTATTGTTACGTGTACTAACAAAAAATAAAAAATCTAATGTTCCTAAAATCGCACTGCTTACGCTAAAATAATGTTTATACCACGGATTCAACTATATCAATCCATCATCTTTTTCAATCCATTGTCAAAAATCCACCCTTTAAACCAAAAACATGAAAGTCACTTTTGCAACCAAAATAAGGAATACCTACTTCACAAATTGGTAATTCAGTGAACAAATCATTCGCTCCACATTGCAGAAGTCTAAACGGCCATCAATCATTCCAGATAACGCCACAAATCGAACCAGTCACACGAATAACCATAAAATTGCATATTCAGCACCGAGACAAGATAAATTTGAAGCAAGTAGTGCAGAAACATCGCAAGAACAGTGCTGAATCATTTACCTATCCTGCTTGGAAATATTTCATCGGCTGAATAAAAATGACACTGATGCTCAAGACAAAAGACTACAATATCTCCACTATGATATTGGCGGCAAAAAGTGAGTAGGAAAATA
Source organism: Pandemis corylana (assembly GCA_949127965.1). Lineage (NCBI taxonomy): Eukaryota > Metazoa > Arthropoda > Insecta > Lepidoptera > Tortricidae > Pandemis > Pandemis corylana. The sequence goes on from OX421860.1 coordinate 6,574,833, forward strand.
ATAAAAGGAACCAACGTTTTGTGATCAGCGTATTTCTGAGATTTCTTACTTGAAATATATCTATCAAAAGTCGCTGAGTTGTCAGCACAATGGTCTGCTAGAAAACATCCACTTGTTCGGTTTTATTCGTGAGACTCGCCATTTGTCGCTGGCTCGTAACGATAACAATCTCATAAGTCGTATTCAATGTCACATTTCATCAATAGTGCCTTAGCTGCCCGTAGAGAGTTCATATAGTTATATAATAGTCTCGTATTTTCTATATTTATCCATTTACGGTTACAGGCTGTAGTTTTGGATTCAATTTTACCTCGGCATAACCTTGTGAAATATTGACTAGACTAATTTTTCGGGACAATAGCGAATACAATAAAGCCAGATAAATTATCCACCAAAAATATTAAGATGTAGTAAAATGCAACTTAGAATCAAACCACTGGCTGGAAATAGCACTTTCACAAATTGAGTTTATTTCGATTAAAATAAAATGGTTCTCATTCTGTAGCTAGAATAAAGCAGTTTCCGTTAGCTGCAAGGCAAACGCAAACACTACTTTTCCTATTAGATACGTCCGCTTTTGTTGCTCTACTGGGAAAAATGTTGTAATTCGAAGTAATTTCCTTTAGAGAAAGGCTTCTGCTGAGACCCTGCGAGCTCTTAAGAGCCCACGACCATTTTGTATCCGATTACACGTCCGCCAGGACCGGAGTAACTGGTCGATTGTTTGTCGTGCCGTTTTGTTTACTCACTCCACTCCAGCCTGCGTTATCCCTCTTCCACCGACTCGAGACTATCTTCAATCACGCAAGTGCTTGCTTGAGCAATGCGAATGATGCAAAATTATACCACGAGTATTAATACCTTTGTTTCCGTACACTGCGTTGCGTGTATGTTAAGAAGCAAGTCGTCTTTATCTTGAAGTTGATCTAAATATAAAATATCAAGGATTAGGACGAAAGGTTGTTTTACTTTTCAAATATGACATTAATTTGTATTCCTCATTTGACATAAATAGTTTTAGTAACATGTAATTATTCCATTGTTTGTTATTTATGTTAACAATAAATAAATAACCGTCGTAAAACTTAAAGCACTATTGCAGACATTTCAGATAAATGCCACGTAACATTCTTCAATCTTGCGTTATAGTAGATAATATAAATTTTATGAAGCGATTCTCTCGTTATTGTAGTAAGAAGTATCTTAAGAATGTTACGTTTTATAGAAGTTCGAACTATAAACTTAAAATGTTTAACTCATTTTCAAGGATTAAAGAGTTACGATGATAATTATGTTTCTTGTGTAGAAACTTTTAGATGGGTCAAGTCATCAAGCTTTACGGCATCTCCTGGTTAATCGTTAGGGTTCTTTATCCAATAGGTGCCAATAACGCCGTATTATTGGTCGCTAACACAGAAATATCAGATACCATTGATTACGCAAATGCATCTATGTTCCGTACATTTTTAAAATACGATAGAAATATAGTACGTATATTATATAAATTCTGTGACATTTAATTTAAAATGATGATGTAATTTTGTATTAAATGATTAAATAAACAAAAACAAAAAAAACGAAGAAGTTTTGAAGGGCGGTGGCTGCAGTTGAATTGTTACTATCGTAGCAAAACGGAGGGACATCGGTGGGTTTGAATCGGTTTGGATTTCCCGTCACTAAATTGCGGCTATGGCGCCACAGTATGTGGTAATAAGTCGGCACGTTTGGTTTCAGTACAGTCCTTGATATTTATGGTTATCTGATATCTGTGACACACACACAAACACAGGACTTTATATTTAAAAAGGAGATAGATAGAAACTTGGTACTTTCAAAGAATCTGTATTAGGCACTATAGCCATTACAGCAAGAAAATTAAATATTAAAGCGGGTCCCTATATAAGTAATGTATTTATTAAACATAAGTCCAATTATCATTTTGGTGGTTTTCATTTATGTAAGTGATTTAGAACTATTTTGTTTAGCTTATTTTAGAACTAGCAAGAAGTTTTCCCGGTACTGTCGTCAAATCACTAGTCGAAGTTCGGGCGACAGCTGCAACCAGCTTCCACGTTGTGCAAAATTTAATCCTCGTGGCTCTACCATATTGAATTTCATTTTCGCTCGATTGAAAGTATGCTTTTTTGAACGTCGCAGACTGTCGCCTAAGCTTCGTTTAGGATCTCAAATTACACGGTAGCCTCTTTGTAACGCTGTAACCCAAGGAAGCCGCCAGTAGGTGCCTTTATCATATTTTTTTATTCCCTTACTGAGGTTAATATTATTTGTAGGTGTTAAGAATGGGCGGGTGAAAATTATAGCCACTATCCAAGTCAAAACGCTATACAATTCAGGTAACAAAATGAAGCTAGTGAAATCATAGCTGGGTCTGTAACTTATTCATTTTATTTAGAAGAAAACTTTGCGTTTGTAACTATTAACTTAGTACTTCAATTTAACTTCTTGCGTCGACGAAGTCAGCGAAAAGTTTCAGTAACGAGATATTTCGCACAAAATTATCTAAAAAGCATTTGTCGGAAGTTTCCCATTAATTACATCGTAACTGATTTTGTTTTGTTGAACCTTGCGAATTGAGAAGTTGCTCAACGTAAAAGGTTTAATGCTTAATAACGATGTACACATTCATAGTAACTTATACTTGTACTTCATTATTATCATCGTATTTTATCACACTTACCAAACCAACCATAACCTTCTCGCTTCAATCATCCTCATGAGTCACGTCAGAAACCAATTTTGTTGGCAGTTTTTGCGCTATTTTTTGCAGCTTTGGGAAGAACAAACACAATAAAAATCAAATCACACCCAAATTAACTGCACTCGGTTCAGATAACAAGCTCCCGAAGGAGTCAGCTGTAGGTGAGACAACCGATGCATTTAAAAACAATATTTGTACTGTGATACACAATAAAAGACTGTAAATACGGTGAGCAATTACTACACCGGCAACATATTTGTTTAGGACTCAGAAATTGAAGTGTTTTCGAGCGTGCCGAGACATTTCGTTGGAGGTATTTCCTCGAAGGCGGTATGGGTGTGTAGGAGCGTCTACGTTGCTGCAGAGCTTACTCCATTCGGATTAGAAAAGAAAATCATACTTTAACTTTACTAAAACCTATGAAGGCTATGAAGAAGAGCCAAAAATAATTCTTTGGTGGTAGGGCCTTGTGCAAGGTCCGTCCGGATCGCTACCACCATCTTACTCGCTAATCCTGCCGCTAAGTAGCAGTGCTTGCACTGCTGTGTTCAGGTGCGGAGAGTAAGACAGCCGGGGAAATTACGGGCACAAGAGGCATTTCATCTTAGTCCTCTAGGTTGGCAACGCGTCTGCAATCCCTCCGGGGTTGCGGGTGTCTATGGTCAGTGGTGATCACTTACCATCAGGTGACCCACTTGCTCGTTTGCCTTCCTATTCATATAAAAAAAAAACTTATAGGGTTATATTTAGTGTTAGCACGGCTTTTTTTGCCTCTTAACAAATATTGTTAATGACGTGTGTACTGTTGTGCTAATAGTTTGTTGGTCAATGTTGATGTCTGAATCAAGAAGTCAAAATGCTGGAATATTCGCACTACATAATCTTTTGCACTTTTATAAAGGGTTTAATACCTAACCTACTAGCTGAATAGCTTCACATAGTGGCAAAATACTTTCACGCGTACTTTTCACCAGTACTGAAATTCACGATCAAATTTAAAGGAAAAATTACATATTTATCGTTATAGATATTAATTTACAAGACAGCAAAAGGACACAAGAAACAGTGCCACTGGCCGCGTGTCACCGACCGCTGACTTCACGCATATCGGTATATATACGTTATCGTGATTTTTGTCTAGCGCTGCTGTCACAATTTTGCAAAAATTTTAACTCGTGTGTGTGTTTGTAGCACTAGAAGGAATCTCAGCTTTGATAGCCGGCCGCAAATGTGTAATCAGTAAGATTATCTAACTAAAAATCATAATTGAAACAGGACCCGCAGTTCGTAATCAAGCGTAACTGTGCCGTTCGTTTCTCGGGAGCAATGTAAACTCACCTAAAGTGTATGCCTACGCTTTCCATTCAGCTATGTAAATAATATTCCGCTAAGACAATAATAAATCGAAACAATCAGGACGTTAATGTATTTGGTTTATTAAGAGCTACTAGACTTTCAGCCGTCGCAATTCAATAAGTTCTGTTCTCGAATCGATTTGGGGAATAAAACTTACTTGGGGATTTATGACGATTGTTTGGGTTCCTTACCCAAAAGAATCCAACGGGATTCTAATCACAATGGTTTGTTGCCTGTTCGTCCGTCTGGGAAAGGACAGCATCTTAGAAGGTAGTAGTTCCATTAATTGTTCACAGAACGTGTGCATTACTTATAGCTATTGGCATTATAATCAAAAATTATTAATATAAAACAAAGTTCGAATTATCAAACTTTGTTTTATATTAATACCGTCTGTACCAGAGGTATTTTGGGACGATTTCTACTCAAACTTAATAATGACAAATGACATTGCGGAACCCGTAGATGGCGAGTTCGGACTCACACTAGGCGGTTTTTTTCGTTAGTATACCGAGAATATCATTTTCTACTTAGTTGTTAAATTTAACATTTGGCTCTGTTTATGCTATCGACGCTCACAGAATAAATTATAATGGACGATAGGCAGTGAGTTCTTTAAACAACCTTATTGGTTAATACATAAAAGAACAAATACTAAAATGGAAAAGTAAATCGTTCGTTTCATACGTGTCTTTATTTTTCCTTAAGCCGGCGGGGTCCCTAGCGTTTAATGATTTTCAACAAAGTATTTTGATAAAATGTTATGTTTTGTTATAAAATTGTGAAACGTATTTATTTAAACTACAAGAAATGTAAATACCTACCTACGTAAAATTACACAAACATATCTGAAATGAAATCATTCATATAATATGAATACTTTTAATGCAGACAGAGCCCGCTACAAATGAGAAGGGAAGAAATGGGAAAATAAGGGAAAAAATATTAAAACTTTCTTTATTCCATCTTGGAACGTAGTCCCGGAATCCTTTTCGCTAACTTTCTTTAATATAACTACCTACTCCAGCGGATCCCGTATTAAAAGAAATAAAAAGAAAATATAGAAGCTAGTATGGGGGCTCGAATAGGCCTGAAGCGCTGTCTAAATTTGCGGATTATCTAAAGGTCACATACAAAACTTGTCGAGTCATCTATTTGTTATAATAATGTAGAAGTTATTTTTCGTTCCCTTATCCCGATTCTGGGGAAATAGGAAGTACCAAGAAAATCGCAAGATCGCAATCCCAAATACTACTTTTGGTTTCCTTTACTGAATTTCATCATCAGCATCACTCGACTTTTATATATACGTGAGTTATCACTTTGTGTTATTATTATTGAGTCTCACGGTAGTTTCATACTAAATGTTTTAATTGAAAAACGAAATTTTAATTTATACTAGTAAAACCAAAATAAATATAAATTAATACGTCGCGTTATTAGCATTGTTACTTATTTTGCAAAATTATTTTTCAACAAAATGAAAATATTAAAAAATAAAACAATATACAGCTACGAATACTAGACGGGTGAAGCTAATTAAATCACAAGAACAACCAAAAACTTCTTACAAACTGCAGCGCACGGCAGTGCTTGTTACTGTACGAAATTAACATAAATGAAATAATCAAAATATTGCATAGCTCCGGTAAGAATTCCCGCTGTAGCATTCAGAATAATTTTGCGTTTTCATTTTAGCTAAATCGGACTCGGGAGAAAATCGAGTTTGCGTCTCTGCGCCCCGCATCTGTATGGAATGGCTTGTAGCACCGAAAAACAGACGCGACAAGCGATTGAAACCACTGTCTATCTCAATAACGTCGCAAGCGACAGTTGAATGTCTCGGTCTAACCACCCTAACGTACACTTTAAAGTTACAAGAGCTAAAGTTAATATTGTGTGCGCACGTTTGTGAACAGAAGCAGACTAAATGCAATGCTAGAAGGCAGGCACCATCCACACGCCAGATGTTGTGGTTTTCGAATTTCGACGTAACTAAAAGCTTTGTTGCGAGTTAAGGTCTGTACTACAGACACCGGCTATGAAACATTAATGATCTTCGGTATTATTCTAACTATTGCCATTCGTTTTCTGTACTGTTTCTACCAATTGTAAAACTGAACTGGGGCATTAAAGTTCAAAACCGAGCCAACGTACAGTGCCGATTCAAATCCGAGCCTAAGTGGGATCGTTCGCTGTCAGATCCATACAAGAAGTGTTTAAAATGACAGCTAAGACGTAAAATTGGATCGGAATTGAACCGCATTAAGGCGTTATGGTAAGGCCCCTGAAAGTAAAAAAATTATATGTATGTGTGTAGTAAATTGTATTTGAAGTGAACTAAATGTTGCTACTCCATGACCACAAGTGTAAGATGGCAACATATAAATATTATGTCTTCATGCAAAACGCACTCTCCTGCTTAATAAACACTAACACAAGACGCTAAGAGGTTTCAAACGCGTCCGATCCTTATCCCAACAAATCTTTGTCGTAAATGAAAGTTGTTTTATGTTTATATGAAATGTTAATGATTGTTATTATAATCTTTTATCTATCCCGTTGTACTTAATGGGAAATTAAACTATGGTAAGTATTAACTCTGAATTTGATGCAAGATCTAGTAAAATTGTTAATGTTTTTGTGTCTATTTTCATGTCTTCCCGGAAACCTTTGCGACAACGGAAAACAGGTTAGTAACAAATTCAATTTCTTGGAATCTGGACCTTAATATCAAATTTCTTCAAAGATTAGTAATTATTCCGTTCTTCTTTAGAACAGAAGGATTGAAGGTTGTTGATACTTACTGATTTAAACAGAAACCATTTACATTCGATCATCTTTTTTTATTTAATTTAAGACACCTAGAACTTTTTAATAATAAGCAGTTTGACTGACGTGAATTAACAATCAAAACAGACTGTATAATCAGCTTTTCAGCCACCGCAATATTCATTACCAGTGAAACCGAATGAGCGAATTACTCCGATATTCTTATCCCAATTCCTATTGTCACGAGACCAGCCATTATCAAATGACAAAACCAACATACCCAGGTACCCAACCTACCAATTACACCCTATTGTTAAAAACCTATTCTGGAGACATTTTTTGAACATGTCATTCGTATGGGACAAGCCCAACCATCTATTCTATATCGAGAATAAACTATTACTCGATATTCATCTTTATATCTAACATGGCAAGAGCCTAAGCAGATGTAACAAACTGAATTTTTATTGTTGTAGTAATACACTCAAAAACCTTTGTGAACTGGTCCTCTAGTCTGTCACATATCCTCCCTATTGTGATTTTATTTCAATAGCTTTGAATCTATTGATTTTTTAAAAGATTTTTGGCAAAGAGTTTATCTACACCTGCCTTTGTAAATATTCGAACGTATAAAAATAAACGGGATTTTCATGAGAATGTCAAAGAAAAGTTTAGAGCGCAGTTCATGTACTTTTTAATTTCAGTCTCTATACATAAGTGAAATTGAGCGTTATAAGGTCCTAAACAAGAAAGAATTAACTTAGGTATCAGTTTGGCAAAAAAATAATTGAAATAATAATTTAAAAAAACATAATGTTTTAACTAGATTTCTGTTATACCTACTACATAAATAAGTACTTAAAAATCACGCACACACATTGGTTTCAGACTAAGTAGTTATCCAAAACAATCAAAGGCGAATAAATCTCTTTCCGTTTCGTTTTCTTGCGTTTAACTCATTTCGAATTGCAACGTGAAATGTAAAGCAAAGAAAAAACTCAAATTAGCTATAATTACAACACGATTTGCATTTCTAATAATTTGCTCTGTAACTTTGAAACAATCAAATTATACACAGTTTACTTTTATTTAATTTATGCTAATAATAAGACAGAAATCGTGGCTAGAATCTTTTAAGTATACCGGGAGAATCAACGGTTAAATTGCATACATAATATGTAAATAGTAGATTGTGCTTTAAAAACAAGACCATTGGGATAAGACAACACCTAAACATGATTCATAGCGATGAGTAATATCAAGTATAGATTATTTTCAACACAATACTAGCTTCACTCGTGAGTGCACTTAATAACACACACATACACACACACACACACAAATGACGTCAGTATCCCTTACGCGGTAGACAGAGCCTAAGATAACAAGACGTAAAGGCGACGTTAAGCATGATTGTGGGCGTATAGGTGGAAAGGGGAATCAAAATAGTGATGGATTGCTAGGCTCCCAGATCTGCATGGAAGCACTTAGTAACAAACAATGTAAAATGAAATCAATTCTTGCAATTCGACTTCATCCCACTTCCTCAAACCCAAGGTTTTTAAACTTTGTACTTTCAGCAAGTAGATAGGTAACGACAATACATTAAGCACCAGCCCTCTGATAACTACTAAATTAAAGTAAATGATTAGTAAAAAACGCTAGAACTTAGAACGCTAGTTGAATACACAAATAATGTTGTTTCTTGAGGGTTAAATTTAAACATAATGATTTTCAAGCGCTTACTTTTGTCTGTATTTCATAATCTTCAATTAAATTACAAACTGCATGCGTTCGACTTGAAGTCATAATTCTTGTATAATCAAACGTAACACAGATCTCACTGACGAAAATTTGACCACTGAAATGTTTCTTAGTGAAATAAGAGCAATATCTCTTAACTTACAGTATGCTGCCGCTTTTTTCATTGCCGATATAAAGGAATTAATCAGTATATAAAATATATTTGGGCACAAAACAAAACGTAAACCCATCCTTTCCGCCTCCTCCTTTATGCGTGTCCTTCTCAATGTCTGAGTCGAGGCCCGATCGTTTATAAATGTCGTATTTATTCCCATACAATAGCCTTAGCCACCTCAGTTCACATGTCGGACCCCTCAGTAATTAAAAAAAGACTGACGAATAAGACCAGCGATTTTTATCGCTCGCCGAATTGTACATCCAAAGAAACCACGTAGGCGTTCTCTATTTCACTTCCCTTTCACACCTCAACTACTAAGAATAGTTCATCTCTTTCCTACTTATCGTATCTACCGTTTTTCATTATTCATTAAATCAGTCCGTAATTGTTTATAATTATAATTCATTTAAATTTGGAAGAAAGCCGTTACCGCTTCTGGATCTTGATACTATAGTTGGTCTGTGGGAATTTGATACTTTATCTTCCTACGATTCGAAAAACAGCCGACGATTTTAGATGTATTCTCTGATCATTCTATAATCAACTCTCCGATTTATATGAACCTAGTGTCTGTAGAGTTCATTTTCATTCAAGCTTTTGAACAAATCTAAGAACGTGACGGCGACAGTGTTTTTATTCGAACTTTACTGGTTTTGGGTAGATAACACTTTTTATGACCTTAATTATTGTTATGGCTGTCTACAAGATGGACGCTATGGCCAAGCGATAATTATCATAATTGTCTTTAGAAAAACTTTAAAAGGTAACGTCAGACAGTGTGTGCTATATCCGGTGGTGACATAAGTTACATTAAGTTTTTAATCAACGCACCGATAAATATAACCCTTCGTTAACTTAATTAAGATTAAATAGGACGGATAAGTACCTGCAGTCGAATCTTTTGGGCCGAAGTAGCTTCGGTCACTTACAGGTGTTTCAAAGTAATTTACCTAATTAAAGCACATCACTTACTTAATTAACTAGTTAGTAATTAAAGTTCTGAAAGCTTTTAAATAAATTCGAAAGCGAGTTCATTGTGTTAAAAGTCCACAGACAGCGGCTTCGGTCTAAAGCTCACGCAAGTAATTGAAGGTGGTATATGTGTTTTAATACGACTTAATAAATTGAAAGCTTTAAACGAACCTAATTTATTAAATAACAGAGGCATACCTAATTCTGTTTAATCCTTAAAAGCAAATTTTATTAAATTAAAATTTTGCGCAACGTCTTTTCATTAGCTGGTGGAAGGAAAAACGAAAAAAAATTAAACCGGCACATTGCGTATAATTACAAACAGCCTCCAGTAGAAACCGGCAGGAAATATGTATCTTCTTGTAGGAGTAACAGTACCGCAATAACTATGCAGATTCATTAATATGCATAACGCGTGGATGGATGTTGTAACCAACTATCGCCAATAGAGGGAGTTTAACGCAAGAAACTTCATAATTAATTCACAATCTAAGACCGAATACGGTTTATTACACCAACATTGCGCCGCTCTCCCATGTTTGCTCTCAATGTTAACTTCGCTCTGTTATTGTGATAGTTTGGAAGCAAACTGCTACAACTCGTTATAATATTATTACAATATAATATAGCAAAACTCTTATAACATGTACACGTGTTTATTGTGCCATGAAATTCCTTAACTATTTACTGACTATAACTTTGTAACAAATAATTATCCAAACGAGTCTTGAAATCATACGTTCTCAAGCGAGACAATCAAAATAACTATGCAAAATCGCACCGACATAACATATGGCGCTATAACAATTTCGAATAGCCTTCGGACCTTGTTTGTTCTTTCACTAGGCTATAATTACGCGGGACTTGTTAACTTTTTCGTATCTGCTCAGGCTTTAAATTAAAAGGGAATCGTAAGTTCACCGGCTGACTCGACCGCAGCGTACAGTTATTAACGATTCCGGTATAGAAAATGTTTTACTTCCACTGTCTTATTAAACTTGTTTTTGGGACCTCTCTGTTCCATCTATGCGCGACGGATGTAAAGATTAGTGTAGATCTGCTACTCTACACAAACAATATTTTTTCAAAGTTTATATAAAATTCTAATTCCAGAAACACATCCTGTACCTCTATTTTGTTGAGTAACCTTACATACACACATAAATCACGTCTGTATCCCTTACGGGGTAGACTGAGCGCAAGGTAGCTCCTAGGTAGCTCCAAAGATTATTGCCTATTCCCGTGGGTAACCTTTACTTTATTAGATTAAATTAAAGTTTGGGTGTCCCGCAGTGGGACGTACATAGACTGAAAATGTTGATTACGAAATTAAGTTACATTAAAAATCCACTTTTAAATACAAATTTACCTATATGGAATTACTAACGTCCCGGCCCTGCTTTTCACGAGTGCAATCAGTGTTTCTCTATTATATTATGCATGTATTATACATAATATATAGCCCTTCCTCTGGAATGAATCTATCTATTAGAAAACCGCATCAAAATCAGTTACTTAGTTTTAAAGCTCTAAGCATACATAGCGACTGACAGACAGTGGAAAGCGATTTTGTTTTATAACATGTAGTGATAACTCAACAGAACAATTTTGTAAAATTAAATTAACTGTAACTGTTATGGGTACGAATACGTATTAATTTCGTTACCTAGACCTCTATTTTTTTAAGTAATTCATTCCCTCCTTTGGGTAGAAACTTATTGTTATCCTCACGTGTTTTCTAAGTACAAAAAATGATAATGATAAATAAATAATCAATTTTAAAGAAAACAAAGCGTATCCACACTACAACCATCGCTATGTAATTTTTGTTTTTTTGTTTCTGGCTAACCCACATTCGTGCGGCGTCGGCGAGGGTGCACAATTATGTAATTACGTGTTAGGAGATCTGTTTTTATCACGTCCACCCTTGTCTATTGGACGATAATTGAAGTCTTGTTTTGTTCCTAACTTATAATCAGGACAATTTACTAAAATTTTATGGTGTTGCAACCATATGCTAAATTATTACCGCGTTGATGGTGAGTGGATCACATTACGAGCGATTCAAGTTTTTTCTTTTGCTAAAATAATATTTTCAATACCAAAATAAAATACAAATAATCCTGTACTCATTGGGGTTGGTTACACTTTTATGCTTACCCTATGTAATCGAATTTGAATCATATTTTAATCAACATATTATTTAGATTTTTTTCGTTTCTTTACATAAGGATGAGGAACGGGACTCAATCCTTTATTTTTTTCTTTGTGCCTCATTCTATCACTATTTAAAAAATAAATTTATCCAAAATTTTATACTCGTATTACCTACAATACTTTTTATTCCCCTTATTTTATTTTTATTTTGATTCCCCTTTCCACCTATACGCGCCCAATCATGCTAAACGTGGCCTTCAGATCGTGTTACCTTAGGCTCTGTCTACCCCGTAAGGGATAAAGACGTGATTTATGTATGTATGTTTCATGACATTGGTAAAAACTGGCTTGGGCCAGTATTGGGTTAGCGCAAGAATCTTGCGGAAAACCAGATTTCAAGAGACATTCTGCCAACCAATAAATATACTAGCAGCTGGAGTTTTTTCGTGCTACAATGCACCTGCTGTTAGTAACTAAGAAAAACAAAAGAAAACGTGCTAACTCGCAAACATATCTTTCATCAGTAAATCTTTTTTTTGCAAAGCCTTATTCGTAGAGAAATTAACCAACAGAATGGAAACACGGGCTATCCGATTCTGTGACGCACTAGTAATTTGTCAGATGTACCGTACTATCACTATTTTCAATCAATCAATCATTTATTTATTTATTGCCGCTATCCCCAGATTGAATGGTTAATTAGGTTATTGGAATTATGATTTTTAGAACTGAGTATTGTGGACAATGCCAGCAAATATAAAAAAAAATACTGTCAACATCAATCACAAGATGCGCTTGCCCAGCTTTAGAGTCTACCTTTATCTTGGGCCAGTCAATTGGGCTGTCGCAATGGCAGACAGTGCACTGCATTTGGCGAATTTTTTACAAACAAATTATAGCAATTTACACCGTATTGGTTAATTCTTCTATGTTCTCATGGCACGAAGTAATTTCGGTGGCCATATGGCGTTAACAATAGGGCAGGTCAATAACACGTTCGTTGAGGTCTGTGGAGCGTCCACTTATTCGACGATGACCCGGCTTGGACATGACATAGAGATGCTTTGACCAACTGACGTTACTATTTCAGTATGTCACAGGGATAATATAAAACTTTTTCACACAACCCTTGTCAAAAATAACTGAACTCATCAATACCTCAATTTGAAGTTGCCGAGATATATTTTATTATTCTCTCGTCTATTTGATATTTATGTGAGGAGAAATATGAAACTTATATTTTTGACCCAAATAATACATCGACGTGGTCTAGATTAGGTTAGTTAAAATGTTAAAATAACTTTTTGTGAGTGAGGCATCAGTAGTTAGATGTATAATATATAATTGATTCCCTAAATAATCCAAATAGAAAGTTGAACGAGACAAAAAAAGATTTGGTGACGCACTGAATCCAATTTTCATACTATTATTGCTAAAAAGTATTTTTATTTATATATTATTAAAATTAAAACAATATCGTAAAACCAAAAAAAATGATGTTCAGCTCTATGTTATATAGTTCCTTGAGGTATAACCATTAGAGCAGGTTCAATCAAAAAATCATTTTTTATAATACTAAAACCGGACGTGGCTCGTAGGAATGACGTTTGACAATAATTCTATTAAATTATTATTTACTAGTATTGTTAACGGCCGGTGACAAACCGCTTCGGATCTTGACAGCACTAGTTATATATACAGGGTGGGGTCTGTAACAGAAGCAAAAAATTAAACCAAAGCTTCCGGTATTTATCCAGAACTTCGTTCAACAAATTTTTACTTCTGTTACAAGGCCCACCCGGTATAATTAATAATAATTAATTATACTTACATAAATGAGACAATATCTGTATTGTTCTACACTGATGACCCAAAATAACGAAAAATATTTTTATTTTTAAACAATGTTCCATGGACGTCATCGATGGCTAGGCCAATCAATATTGAGATTAAAGAAGATAGAAGCATAAAAGCTTGATGATAGCCTAACTTCCCTGTACATCGACCAACAGCATGGCAAATAAATTGGTAAATCGTTGTTGCCCAGAGTGCACCGGTTTTAGAGGGGAATCGTACCGATCAAGCACACGAGAAATCATACCCCGCTCGCACGCAGCTCGCAGCCCACTTTCCATACCTACACCCGTCATTATAATTAGTTAAATACATCCAGAGTACATAAATAATCAGAATTCAAGTCAAATCATCTCAACAATACAAAATATCAGCATTGCAACCTATTTTTATACTAAATCCTATTATTTATGTTATCCGAATGTTCCTTTTGAAGCAACTTCCCTAAATCTCTTTAACAAGACCAAAACACAAACTTAAAGGGAAAACGTCTTGGTAATCCAACATCCCAAAAAATATGCATCATGTATTAGAGTTCCTCTACAAAGAACTTTCTTCGAAGACTTTGCAGATGCATACATATGCGATATAGTTTTTATCTCTTTATCTTTCTCTTACACATCATCCTATAATACGTTGAAGTGAGACACAATCATAAGCAATATCGCCTGCAAATTGGTTTTACACTCCTTGAATGCTTTGGCCGAAGAGGGGAAGTAAGTTTTTGACATACTCATTAGTCAATGTCGTCAATTTTTAATATATGCAATGTGACATTATTGATGTTCTGAGAACTTCTAAAGGCGGCAGTTAGAAGTGCTTCAATATTCCCTCTTTCGAACATTTGTGGAAGAAAGAGATGAAAATATTCCTACTTCTTTTACAACCAATAGCTAATCAATCGCAAAGAAGAAATATAACTTTCATCTTCTTCGTTTTGAAACGTCACGTTACCTGACTGAGTTATGTTTTTGTTTTTAATTTAATTTATATACATTTTTACAGATTTTTTGCTGAACGTGGCCTTTAGATCTTGTTATCCTAGGCTCTGTCTACCCTGTAAGAGATAACGTTGGGATTTATGTATTGTATATATATGTATAGTTCCAAAGATTATCCTCTTAAGTACTTACAATGTTTACCTCTTTGTCTCATATTTAACACATTATTATTATCTATAAATATCATTGACAAGTTTTGTACGTTTTAAAAACTACGGACTCGTTTCAATAAATCCTGCTCACCCTTAGCCACTTTCCTATATGGCTAGGTTGGCTAAAAGAATGATACTCGTACACGTAAAAAAGGGAGGAAAACGTGAAATATGTTTTCCCGTTATAACAAATTCGTATACCTCAAAATATTCATAGAGCTTAGTCTCTCGAGGACCTGCTTTGATAAAATGTAAGCAAGGAGCATGTTATGATGTTATGAAATATTTGAGCTTTACCCGTTACGGATATAATATTAATGCTATTTATATCACACATGTTGAATGTTCGCCACGAATAGAACGATGACTAGCAATATTACACAATTTAGTATATTTACGAACTTCGAGCCCATCGAGAGAATAGGCGACAATGGCGACATAGGAATCATGTTATAGGCGATGAAGCTAGCAACCCATCACTATTTTGATTCCTTTTCCATCTATACGCCCACAATCATGCTAAACGTGGCCTGTAGGCCTTGTTACCTTAGGCTCTGTCTACCCCGTAAGGGATAAAGACGTGATTTGTGTATGTATGTACGAACTTACCGATCGGTGAGTGGAAAAGCGTACAACTTTGTATGGAAACATTGACTCATAATTTTTGATTGTCAGTGTAGTACCAGTGTAGGATGCTTAATCTTCTAGAACAGATGGCAAAGAATTAGTCTCGCGATTCAACGCGGCCATGCTGCCAGCCTTCTGGGTACAATGAGCAGTGACAGTGGCCTGGGAGGGGTGTTTTATTTGTAGTTTAAGTTAGGCTAGGTTTAGGTTAATTTTGTACAAAGTATAATCTTCTATGTAGATTTTTTCAATATCAGATTCATCTAACCGGACGGCAACACGAGAAGTCCCTTCTGTTATCCCTGTTGAGAAACTACAAAATATCATGATCATCAGTGAGTCAGTTCAAAGTAACTTTAAATTCAAATGATATCCTCTTGTCACTTTTGTAATGAAACAACATTTTTCACTCTACTGTGCTTATTAGAAAAAGCCTACGGTATTTTCTATTACGCGGTTGGCATTAAAAACACCTGACTATCGGAAACACCGCCGCAGTGACAACGACGCGAGAAAACAAAAGAACGCAGGCTTAATAAGAATGCGGTGAGCATTGTGCTCCTTAGCACCTTAGTATTACGGACAAAATAAAATATTGGACATTGTTAATCCGATACCATTTTAAATTGAAATTCATTTAATTTCAATCAATGGGAAAACAATGCCGTTGCACAGAAATCGATTTGTGATAAATGAATGGGGCGTTGAAATGTATGGAAACAAAGGGCGATTCTACATCTAGTAAACGCTCGAGTTGACGCTCGACGCGTTGCCAGGATTGCACAGAGCGTAATAACACCATTCTGCTGGGATTTTGCGAGCGAAAAAATTGACGTAATTTTAAAAAGAAAAACCGCCGCTCGTAAACAACTGGTGTCTAGCCTCGAGGTCAGTAGGCGTCAGGGTTTCGAGATAAATTTGGACGTGTAATGCAATTACCTATGAAATCGCTGTTCCAATTAAATTGTTCAAAGTGCGAAAATTAAACCGTGCTCGCCTATTGGTTTGCCTTGTGGTTTCATATGACTTCTGAGTTTTTCGGAATGTATAAATATGTGAAATTACATTTGGAATTTACCAAGATCAAAATATCGTAAGGAATACTGCTGACACCTGCAAAGCAGTTTGATTCAAGTTCTGAGCCGCGTAGGCAAAAGGACAGACCAAGCCTTCTCATTCTGAGATGTTTGTACCCAGCAGCGTGGCATCTATAAGCTGGATAGAATATGATGATAATGACCACAGATTTATAGCTTAACCTATCAAAGGTGGCGGTCGAACAAATGTATAGTGAGACAGTAAACTACTATTTTTATCAATGACTCATTTTAAATTGAACTAGTTCTTCAAGATGGCTTAGTGCCAACTGGCTTCAAAAATTGTACTTTTGTAGAGCACATAACTTGGCAACTGCAATTCAAACCTATTTGAAACAAATAATTGCAACTTCTGATTTGCTTTTAAGAACCAAATTTATATCAATTTCGTCTACCATAAAAAAATACGTTAAAATTAATAATAATCGTAGATTAGTTTCCTGGTATTTTACAAGTTAAAACAATACCGACACGCTACATTCTTATCAGGTTCCTGCGCCCAGAAATTCATAACACAGTACAACAGAGTTATGTATTAGGTACGATAACAATATCACAAAGAAAAAACATTTGTTCGTTTATTGACTTTATTTAGTCAATTGTAATTTACGAACAACTCATTAATTTAAGTAGCGAGCCCTGCAAAATCAACAAAAAAAGTTACCAATTTATTAGCCTTCTGCCAACGTATAGTCCGAGTTCCCAGACCAATTACCACGAATTAAGAAACTACTCATTCAGAAACCAAAGTTCAAAAGTTAATACGCCAATAAGTCTACAGGCCGTAAACCTACATAAATCTCAGTCACCGCCCCAGAGGCATAAAACTCTGCTTTAATTTACCGCCAAAGATAATGATACAATTGCAAATTAACCGGCTAGCGGTACCCGCAATGCCTCCGAACCGTTGTTTATCTTTAATCACCCTTTATTTTTTCCCTCTTTCACCCCTTTAAACTTACACCCGGCTTTTAGGGAACCAGAAAATGTAGACTCTACTGGACGGGCAAAGTTACTCATTAAGTAATCTAAAATTTCACAGCTTAGGGAAAAATAGGTGATATCAAGTATACTCGTACCAGCAAGTAAATAATTAATGAGTATTAACCGATTAGATTCGTGCCAGCTCATAACCAAGATGTTTGATTTTGTTTTGAAAGATAGCAAAACCCTTCTAAATGATCCTCACGTAGACACCCTAGCGAAATTATGCGGCCGCACGCAAGATTCTTAACCCTTTCAGCCTAAGTCATGATTTTGCTTATCGCGTATTGTGATCGGGAAATTTAAATGCTATTTTGGCGAACTCACCCTGACGTCCGTTTTGCTTACTGACGTAAACCTAGTCCCAACATTACCTCAGGCTGCTATTGTTCAGAATAAAATACGTTTCGTTGAGAATTGTTACGACAAGGCTTCACAATATCATCGTACCTACGTTTGAATGTAAAATGTTACCATGCCCCGAGTATTTTTCATTTGTTCTACAATTTGTGATAAACAATTTGAAAATGTAATTGCAGCGTCGGTTATAATTTAATTTTCAGTCAAATGAGCCCACATTTGGGCGCCCGCAGTACGAAATGGTCATAGATTATTTCCTTTTTGTACCACAGAGATGACAATTTAATATTGTAGTCTAGTTGTCAGTCAGGAAATAATTATTTGGTTGATGTTAATTCATTATAACTTAATGCGCAAAGAATAAAAATGTGAAAAAATTACAAAAAAAGATATTAGATTCATTCTTTTAAGTCCAACTAAAACAGCCAAAAATATATTACGTATTCTGATATTGTACAAAGATAATAAAATAAATAAATAAATAAATATCATGGGACAAATTACACCAATTGACCCAGCCCCGAACTAAGCAAAGCTTGTACTATGGGTACCTACCAGGCAACGGATAAACATACTTAAGATGGCTGACTGTCAATGAAACTTGCTGGCTATAATTATAAGTATTTGGTAAACAGAAACACTTTTGATGCATTTTTATTTATCTTTTCGTAAAACGGGGTGAGAAGGGATTGAACTAATATTGTGCGTCTTGCGGTACCTATTTACCTATATTTACATACCAAAGTCCAACTAATCTGATCTCTAGAAGTGCTTAAATTAATAAAGTTTCCTAAAGAAATGTAGAATACATATTAAGTTAGACAAAAATGTGTACAAAACATGCATCTGCAACAATACGGGCTTTATTCTTTGCCTATCCGCGTATATCCATATCGCACGTTGTAAGCGATTACGCGGGAGGCCGGGTATCTCCTGTGTTACTCACATAATTATGGAGTCATATAACAGCACTCCCCAATTTACATGTTATATTAATTTTAATTTGTATACGTTTTGTGCAAAATTTACTAGAGCGCATTCGTATAACGAGGGCTATTGAGAATCGTTGCAAGGTTCCACTTCGCCGGAGGTTTAGTTTGATTAATATTTTATTTGTTTAAATTCGTTTTAATTTATTTTGGGGTCATTTGTAGTATTTCCTTTTCATTGTTAATAACGGGGTGTAAATGATACGCGTACCTATGTCATGAATGTCCATCAATTTTTTTTAAGCGTCCCTTACCGAGTACCTATAACGAAGTAAAAGCCACTCAGCACTAAAACATGTCTTACGTTTTAGCATCAAAACGTTACCGAAACTTTGAATGAATAACAAAACTGCACAAGTGTGCACGCGTGACATGCACAGAAAACTTACAAAATCCCCAGTCGCAAATCGAAAACACGAGCCATAAAATGTCATCAATGAAAACACGAAAAACGTTTCACGGCAGTGAACAATGCAACCTGTCTAACAGTTGTGGTCGATGTTCAAAGGACATCGATAACTGTCGAACGCCCGAATAAAAAACGACCATTACGTCAATGACGACCAACCTCGGCCCCATTGAGGATCGAAATAAGTCTAAATGATACCATTAGGTCTGCCGCAAGGGGAGTACGGACATAATATGAGGAAAGTTTTGCATGGATGTGTTTGTTTTAATAAATTTAGCATAGTAATAGACTCGCACGATAATTTATTTAGCCATTTCAAGAATGTTACAATGAAATATTGTAAAATGATGAAATTCTGATACATTTTAAAACCATTTATTTGACACAGTGCAATCCTAGAACAATTTAAACAATGTAAAATTAGAATATTTGCTGGTAGTTTGAAATAGATTTTATGGAAACAGCTTTTACTTATATCGAATGAATAAACTTTTGACAATACAAAAATAAAATATAGAATTATCCATAACATTCTTTCGTACTACAATAAAAACTGGAACGCTACCGAAACATTTGGTAAATGCATAAAATACACACAAATGTGACATAATAATCGAGATTTTATTTGCATTGCTGACTGAAACTTAAACACGTTTATTACACTGACGTGGAAGAGACGACGTTAGCGCTTTCGTTCTGCCATTTTAGTTATTTTACATAAATTATTACTAAGTGTACTTTACTTCAAGTACATGTTTTTAATGTTACAACGTTAACAACTCCAATGTATCATGTCCCAGCAACGTGCAGTAAGGCCGGCGTGGCGGCAGCAAATGCAGAGCAACTCAAACGTCGCAAATATGCAGTTCTTGGGGAGGGCTACATTTTTACGCCGTTTGGCGTTGACACCTTGGGACCGTAGGGCCCAGGCGCGCGAGATCTCTCCAGGGAAATATCTAGGCGCCTAATAGATGCTTCTGGTGACCAGCGGGCTGGCAGCCATTTTGGGCAAAGAATTAGCCTCGCGATTCAACGCGGCAATGCTGCCAGCCTTCTGGGTACAATGAGCAGTGACCTGGGAGGGCTGTTTTATTTGAAGTTTAAGTTAGGCTAGATCTAGGTTAATTTTATACAGTTTTAATGCAATTTTTTTTCTACAATAAATGTTTATCCTACAGTAAGGACACACAATACAAGGATTCATGGTCAACATAGTTGTTAGAAGGGTTACCAGTAGAAATAAAAACTATACTAGATAAAAATATATATATTTTATTCGAAATATTGATAACTAATATTCATTATAAAAGAAAACGTACAAGGAATAAGTTGCTCGCAAAGTAATTTCGAAGTTACACAAATGTATAATTCCGATTCAATCTCTCAATAGATGGATCATCTAACATTCCAGACCGGGATTCGGCTCCTAAGTCACTTGAGGACTATTCACTCCATTTCACGTTACATTGATTTAAATGTCCTGTAATCGAATTTCTATACGACACTGAAAATACAGTACCTGCCACCTACCTACCTGCCTTACCTGCCTGCCTGTGGTTACCTGCTATGGGTGGTGTAGCGGTATAGCACGCGTCACGTAATGACGAGGATCCGAGTTCGATTCGCGGCCATAGCTTTACTTTTCAGATTTTTCTGTGTTCTAATTTTCAGTGCCGTTTATAAATTTAATTTCTAACGGTAAAACCGTAAAAATAAACATAAAAAAATCAAGAAGTAAAATCCTTGATTCACTTTATTGTCCTGTAATCGAGTTTTTTCGTAATACGATTTTTAATAGATACTTTTTAATCGGTTTAAAAAAAGGAGGAGGTTCCGATTTGATTGTACTTTTGATTTTTTGTATGATTTCTTTGAAAGGATATATTCTAAGGTAGTCAGTCACCATAAATTTTATTAAAATCGGTTCAGTAATTATAAATTTATTCATATTTTCAGTCGGTTAATATATCTGTTTTAGGAATCATGATTGAATTCTTAAAAATGACTTTTCAAGGTAGATTTAGATTTTACTTACAACTCCTTCTTCCTTATAACCTACATGAAAGACTCTCAATTTCACTTACGTAAAAATGTTTTTGACTTACCGCATAACACTCCTTAGAAAGATCATTATTTTCATAACATGCAAGTTGGTATAGACACAGCAAATATGGTTCAAACATGAATTCACAAAGTCAAATGAAGAACTCGGAGCTGTGGCAACAAGAAGGCGTCAGAAAATTATATGGGGAAATTATTGAAGTTTACATTGCAAAGTAAATAGGTATTGCAATGAAGTGGACTTTTTATCATCTTTGACGTCAACCTATTTAGCGCTATTCCAATTATATAAAGGTTATATTCTGCATTTCTCACTTAGATTTCCATAATTATTTTATGACGTATTTTCATCACTTTCCAATCTTCTATCATGACTCCAAGTTTGGTTACAAAAGTGAAATAAATGTTGCAATTTTATTGACTTTTCGTTACAACATTTTTGTCCCAAAAAACACCAGTTACAAGAGATTAGCTAAGTAGCAAAACAAGATTACTATCTACAATACAAATCTGTTTACTGAAATAACTAGCAAAAGCAGTCGAAATATGAACCAATATTTGTTCGCCCCGCACGTTCCCAATACAAGCAGGGTTGTTATGACAAAACGCTTTTTGCTGCAAAATAAATAAAGACCAAAATTAACTAGTACATTTTATCATTATTACAATATATTTAAAGTAAGGTTCGGAGCCACTAGTCACAGTTAAGCTTAAGCCGGTTACGTCCCTCCCTATTTTCTGATGGAGATTTATGTCAGGGGATCAAAAGTTTCCAACTCTCACACTACAGCGATAGCGGGACTGTCTTTGTATGCGTACCGTTCAAGCACGGAGGTCGCTTGCAAATTTATTTCGGAAATATTTCGCTATTTATGGACAATTCGCTGTCAGTTCTAATAAATAAATAGCCGTCGGAGCATATTCCATTACGCTCTGCGTAGCGTTCACGGTTGGAGTAATAAAAATATATGTAACATATAAAACAGTAACAGCAACGTTTCATAAATGGCGGTAGTTCATTACTCGTTAAAGCTTTAATTTTAGTGACAAGCCGTACGGTCGCGACTTTACGACCAGTGATTTACTGCCTAATGAAGTGTTCTGTGTGACAGTACTCGTAACTGCGTTCGCTGCACAGGAAAAAGTTACTTTGCGAATTTAGGGGGCTTTGCTAGCTGTGCGAGAAAGTGTGCTTGTGAGGGCTGACCAATGAGATTGCAGGGCCGTGTGTGGCTGGGAGCATAAAGTCGTTTGATTGGCTAACTTGTCTGTGCTCTTGGCTTAGCTTTCTCGCAGAGTCCTGATACAAAAACCCTAAATAGACACTAATTCTGTAAAGTAACAAAATGATGAGGTTCTGTGAAGAGATCCTGTACTTACACAATGAAATTTCACAAAAAGATTCTTGATCTTAAAAAACTGTTCTTTATTGACACATCTAGTAATATTACTATTTTATATCGCGTATAGATTAGCTTTTTTGCGGGTCGTAAGTTGTGAGCGTACATCCCCGCATATTTACAAAGAGCGGGCCGTTTTATTTATTTTATTACTGAGCTTGTTTAATGACAGAGGGTGCAACGTTGATTTCAAATTAAATTGACACGACTTTGCTTGTGACATCGATTTCACTAATTATATTTGAAAAGTATTCAAATATTTGGCAGCACGTTCCAAATACTTACCGCGCAAGTTTACCGTTGGATCAATATTACATTTATACAGTTATAAAGTCATTAGCCAGTAAATAATCGTATTTCAAAAACTCTAACTATTATTCAGAAGTCCTTATGAATGTCTTTATGATTTATCTTTAAAAAATACTATGATTAATAAGCCTCTTTCGCAATACGAAGTCAGATCCATTAGTAACCGATTAATATTTAGCACAGACCTTTCTACTTGGCCCAAATACGAAAAATACTTTTAAATTTATCTGTCAGACTCTATTATTGTTCCACATAAATATTAAACTGAAACTTCACGAAAATAGCATAACTGCATTCGCTTAATGAACCACCCGAAACCGTTCCCAAAACTTGACTCTTTAGCTCTACAAAATTAGTTTTTGATGGACAGAACTGTTATTCTTTCTGCTAGTTAGTCGTTCACCAAAAATATCACCTGTCAACGGAGTTCAGTAACTTTATACTGAAATGTTGCAGAGAAGACGGCATAACAATTTATTATGCACTGGAATAGAACAAACTGCCTTTAAACGTGGCAGTTTTGTTTAGAATAACGCGCTGCTGTGATTTAGCATGCGGAATATTAATCTATATCAAAACGATGCCGGAGAAACAGATCGGCTTATTTGTTTTCATTATTTGAAGCGTTACGATTGTTTTATGGTTTGAAGGAATACGGAAACACAAGAAGGAGCCATTATTCATTTGTTTCTCATATTTAATGATCCATCTCTTATCTAAGTTCTTATATTAATTTGTGTCGTCAATATTAACATTTTATGGCAATTTCAGCAGCGTATTAGTTGTGATAAAATATGCTTAAGTCTATAAAGTTATTTTCTAAAAATTTGTTTATGATGATACTTTTTTCAATGTATTTTTTTTTACTTTTACGGTCTAACTACTAATTTGAATACTACTAAAGGTATTTATCGTTTTTAAAAGTTTTTTGCGGATTTTTCGAAGATTTAGTTTTGCTAGTATACAATCAAAAGTGAGAAGTAATCTAAATGAGAACCTCCTCCTACTGAAGCCGGTTATAGTAAATGCCGTTTCACCTCCCTGTGTGTGACAGTAAGCTGTCCCAACTTGCGTATAACTCTTTGACGATACGCGCCCCAGACGCACTACAATGGACACAAACAGACGTTCCCAGCGACACATAACTCACGCACGCAGCAATTATAGTTATGGCACAATGAATTTATTAGGTCAGTTAACTTGAATTTGTGGTAACGTGTACGGTGACGTTGACTATGCGAGTAAAGAGAACATTTCTTTTGAACCTTAACTTCGTAATAATAAGACGCGTTCTCTTAATTGACTTTGCGGTGGAGTCGTAAATGGGTTAATTGTGTTGGCTCGTCTTTACCATTAAATTAGCCTCTCGAAGCATGTATGTTGAGTATGTATTACCGCTTCATAATACGATTAAATGGCTGGGTGATACGTTGTTCGGGAAATTTGAGAATTTGAGCTACAATGGGGATATTTCTACAATGATTAGTGAAATGGGGTTTATGAACTAACCCCGAGCTAAACCAACTTGTCATAAAAAAATGTTTTGTGTTTGAAGATCAAAGTCACAGATAAAACAGAAGCTATCATCATTTGATGAGGAAAGAAACAAGTTCCGAGTGATTTTTATACAAACTTAATTTTGCTACGGATATAAAATTTTGCGCTCGCCAATTCATCGCCGATAATCAAGTCCAAAACTACACTGCTATGTCTACAATTGTCAATACATTAATCGTCACTAATAATCGTAGCCTGTATAAACATTACACACACACATAAAAATCACGTCTTTATCCCTTACGGGATAGACAGAGCCTAAGGTAACAAGACCTACTTACAGGCCACGTTTAGTATGATTGTGGGCGTATTGGTGGAAAGGGGAATCAAAAATAGTGATGAGTTGCTAGCCGCATCGCCTATAACATGATTCCTAAGATTTTCGCCCATTACATATTACAACTTTGTATATATTGAAGTGATTATTCCCCGAATTATCTATTAAGTGTGTTTTGCAGTTTTAAAACTGAAATAATTAAAAAAAAAAGAAAAAAACACGCTACAGTATTTATAATTATGCAATAAGATACAATCTTATAAAAGCGTGTTAATGTATTTAATACAATCACAATTACTATGACTTATAATTTATTTTATAATTATATTTTATTTTATAATTTATCAAGAAACCGTAATGACTTCCAAGGGATATGTGTCCCAAACTTCAACCATCTTTGTGGAATAGTTCCTATAGTTGACCCACAAAGCCTTTCCGTTGCTTAATGTAAGGATACACAGGCATACGTATAATGGTACACAGTGTACATCAGTAAAACGACCACAACAGTGCGTATATACGTATGTTTAAGCTATTAAGACAGGATTACGCTTGACACTCAAAGCGGACAAACCTCTATCAGTATTATCGGTCTACTGTGTGTGTCGGTACTACCACCCATCAGTGACAGCTTGAGAAGTGCCAACATGACAAAAATAAAAATGAGACTAATAGAATAAAAAATAGAGAAGACAAACTCCGCCGGTTTTCTTTGAAGTTGACGAGTGCGCCGATAGGATGATAGCTGGTCAAAATGCGCGCTGAAAGCATAAAGTAAGCATAATAATAATTATTGTGGGGACGACTTGTTTAATCATTTTGAACCTTACTCACTGCTAAACAAACGCGTATCTTTTCTTCTTACACGCGATCGATCAGACACTTCATCACACTTTTCAAAGGAATTGGATACAGATTTTTGAACTTAGGATAAATGGTTTGCCTCCTATATTAAGGATAATACGTGATATTGCGTCATCCTACATCCTACTTACATGTTTTCTAAGTTGTGTCCTACGTAGGTTATGCCCAGAATGGCCGGTAATGGATAGAAGGCATTGGACGCTTCGTACCAGAGGCCTTACCATGTCGTCTTAATTTGATTAATCCAACTTAGTTCAGGTTTTAGCTGTCATTTTTAGTATGGATCTGACAGCGAGCGAACCTAAGCTGAATAGGAATTGAATCGCATTAAAACGTCATGCTAAGGCCCCAGGACAGAATTCTGGATTCAAAGAATGTATACTAATTCCATCCTTAATGTAAATTAACAATTAGGCATTGTCACATGTTCGTCGTTCCTCTCAATTGGCAGCTATTTGCATTCATTAGCGAGTGCCCTGGTTTACGTCATGCAAGGCGGTTAACTACGAGTAGTAAATACGTGGTCATATTTCACCTTTCCTATGGATTCGGAGTAAGCCATAGCAAAACACCCTTGAAAGTTCTGGTACAGTTAAAGTTTGGCTCGGCAGTAAGTAGTTTAAACAATACGCTAGGTAGTATTACATACTTCACCCCTCATTCATAAACGCTCGCAAAGCTGAGGTAGGTAATGTTCGACAAATCAACTACATAATGAAGTCGACCTAGTTAGCTTTGCGAATGGAGATTACCTATTCGCACAGACAATATCGCGTGTTGCTAAGGATTAGCATCTTCTTCGTCATTATTAGTTGACTATCATCATAGCCATTTGCACTTTGTCAACACCTGTCCTGAAACAGCGATCGCGTGGTCATCCCGAATCATTCCCGAAGGTTCTTCAACCACGTTGTTTTACGTCTGCCTGGTCGTCTGCGTCCTTCTCATTTTTCCTTGTCTTATTAGCTGAACAAGCTCGTATTTGTCGTGTCTCATGTGGTCCAGATATTCTTAACCGTATACTCATAACTTTAATCTTCTTCCCTGAGTACCGATCAACAGCTTAATTTGTTCTATGTAACTGTGGAATCATAGTGCTTTATATCGACAGCTTAATTCCGGCCCAGCGGTGCGAGCCCGACACGCGACCGTTACAGACACGTCAGTATCAGAGATATGAACCACCGAACTAGACACATCTGACTAACAATATTATGTCTGTGAAGGCTAGACTAGAAACTATTGAAACGTGTGATTAGTCCAATGAAACATTCGCCGCTTAAGTAGGTACGTATTATTTTACTTGATGTACCCGCGCGACTTTAAATCGTCCGTTCACTTTGCCTGTTATACCAGTATTTCGCCTTCGGTGCATGGTCGCTATTCCAGAATTCTACGACACTAATGGCCATCATTACTATAAACTTAGACTTAGTTAATATTACTAATACTGCCGGATATACTAATTAACGTTGTTTTTTCTCCCAAAGACACATTGTCTCTCAGCACTTGTGAATGCCGCTTTATCGTGCGAGCGTAGGCTAAAATAACTGTCACCTCTATTTAAAATACTAAATAAGCGTTATGACAATCAGACAAATTGTTAACTTTAAGTAATTTGTCCTTGAACTTGGAGATATTAAACAACGAGACCTAACTACTACTTACTACTCTGCTACCTGCTTCAAAATTGTAAGGTGCCAACTCGCTTCTCTTTTGTTTTTTTTTATTTTACTTAAGATGACGAAGGACGAAATTATTTCAACAAGACTTTATGTATCTTAGAAAATTAAATACTCTAAAAATCTATGATCGCTCTATATTCTCATTCCATAATAACTACTTACCACGCGAGAGGTAAACTTATCAACTAAATAACTGTACCACGCTACCCTGTAACTAGGCAAACAACGAGGCACACTAACAATCAACTCTGAAACATAGATTATATCGAAAATAATTGTCGTAACAGTCGTTTGCATGAAATAATGCTTAATTTCAATTCTGTGTACACTTGCATATGTAAACTTGTATGGAACGACGCCAATAAACTTGATATAGATCGTTCCGGTTCGAACCACTATTAGTACATTACGGGGGTGCTTCGATGACTTCGATGTATCGATTATGCTAATTTTATTATAGAAATTTCATTCGATGCGCTGAGTTTTGGTGCACTCTTTTTTGGGCTCCCCCTCGTATACGTAATGAGGTTTATTTGCCATTATAAAGTTCGGGTTGAACTTGTGACTCATCTGTTACTTCTTGTGGTGTTTTCTGGTTTTTTGAGAGAGGGACTCTTAGTCGCCTCTCTGAACTCTCTCCATGCATGACGCGGTCTTTGGGCATATGGTGTAATACCTAAATAGTAAATATCGTGTTTGTGTGAAGTAATAGAATTGTTCTTATGCTGCATGCGTAACAGCTGGTCCCGTAGAGTCGGCAACGCGCGATCAATACTTGTGCAGCTTACGCGCTTGCCGCCGCCATTTCATAAAAAACTATTTTATTCTTAGTCCATCTAGTTAGTTTTCATAAAATATGTATTAACCTTGTGTTAAATATTGTTTTCCAAAACAACTTGAATGGTTCATTTTCTTTGGTGTCTTTACTTCCAGCACGCCACCATTACGTTATGGTTGCGTGTTATCATAACAGATTTTTTAGTGTAAAATATTTCAAAGTAATACTGAATCTACCTTCCACGCTGTTGTTTGTGCTGTGGGTACATGATGAGTATATTATCACCTAAAAACCATAAGCAACCAGCGTATCTATGTTGTGATTAAATTATTTCATTAAAACAATTTTACAACTCTGAATAGTAGAGGTACTCTCAATCGTTAAGTTTATCGTTTTCCACATACTTACATATTTTAATAACTTGTAATCTTTTTTTTAATAATGGGATGGAAAAGTAGAGAAATTTGTCTCTGCCTACTCCTAAGGCGAAAGAGACGAAACGATATGTATGTAGTACTATTGAGTACGATGAGAGTCCCATTGCAAACGGTAGGTCACCGTTCTTAAAATAAGTTTGAATGCTCATTTTTATACGTTACTTCATTACGAAGCGAAAGCTATATGACTTATTTAGAAACTTGCTCATACTCTACTCCGGCGGAAATAACACACACGAAAAGCATATTTTTGTTACGAATAAAACCACAAAAACGGAACACGAGTCAAACGTAACTCGGTGAAAGTAGGGAAATTTTGATTTGATGTAGAATTTCCGGGATCGCGAATACTGTAGTAAAATTTACGATCGTGTTTACCTTGCGCTGATGTTTGTTTATCATATAAAGTCGAAGGGAACCGACTCCCCGGGCACCGGCGGCGTTCGCTGATTCTGTTTAATCAGAGTAAAGCCGAGATAGCGTGAAGGTTGCAATTGTTTTAAAAAAGGTAAAGAGGGGAGATTTTTCTACTAGTTCATTTAATCTTAAAGTAATGTTGTTTTATTTAAGGGTTACGAGGACTAAACAGAAAATTGTGAAACAAATTTCTGGCAAGGTCCCTTGAAATTAATACTGACTAGGAATAATAATGAAGACAAGTTACTAATCTAAAACAATACAAGATTAAATCACTAAATACGTTAATGTAAATTAGTGGCCAAATTTTCACCCCACCTACGACTACAAAGCAGTTTCAGATAATGATAATAAAGGATAATTACGACTCCATTAATTAAGGGTTGATGAATTTATTATTGCTACACATAATAGTAGAGTATATCATTAACAACTAACTCTGTAATAATGCCTACAGTCGTACCTCTGCACACATACAGGTAAAAAGTTACGTTTAGAAAAAAGTTAGAAGTGCATACATTTTGTTTGTCTAGCCAAATTAAAATGTGAAAATAACAGATGAAATTGGTTAAATCTTCTATGAAATGAGATAAGCTCAACTAGCGTTTGCGTTTACGAACTTAGCGTTATAGTAGAAGTAAGTGCTGTTTATAAATTAATAAATACACACATTGTTAAATTTTCCGCTTTACTGGATTTTTTTTTCCTTTGTTATATCTTAACCAAATCAGGCCCAAAACGCAAACTTTACAATTAGCTGACGCAACCTGCCATGTTACAAGGACGGTTCAATTAACTTTGGCCACATCTTAGGATAGTTAACGCAAGAAACGTCTCAGCATAACGATCGAAACTAACATGTTAATAATAGAGATTAATTTACACTCTATGTCACGGGTTAACCGACGCAACTTTTAACCGTGGTAACGCAGACCGCTCCTTAATCTATGCTCCATTAACAAAAACCATTTATCATAGTCTTAATAACAATTTAACCCCAACTAGATTAATATATCTTCATTTATTCATATAGGTACGAGAGAGCATGGGCTGGAGTTATCAACTTTTATCATTCAAATTTCATCGAGCACTCTTTCAAAATCGAAGCCACAGCAAATGCAGCCGCATTGTCCTTGCAGAGTTGCATTCATAGCGCACGTCTGTTACAAATGTAGAATTCAGCTTTTGTTGTTTAACCATTGTGTACAATTAAACTTGGAAAGATGTAATAATCTCGACCATCTCTTTGTGTGTTTTTTAAGAGTGACACATGCGGGGTCATAATAAATAATAAGTGCCGCGTTTGGTGCGAACATTTTTGTTGTACAATGAAATTGAATGTCAAGTTTAACCGTAGGGTTGTACCAAGTTATAATGAAACTCAATGTCGCGCATAAGCGTAGGGTTGTGCAAAGTTAGTTAAGCGTGCGCCGTGTGCGCAGCGATCGCTAAATTCGGGGTGTACCATAATTTATTACAGTATAATATTTTGTTGCAGTCCACCGTTTATAGCGCTTTTTATTTATTATGTTTTTTATTAACGGCTAAAACGGGTCATTATTGCGTATTCAATGATGGGGTTGTTCTTCATTAGATTTGTTTATGATTCTCACGGACGATGTTTATTTACCGCGTGTGTGAGTAAATTTCTATGGGCTTATTTGTTAGTGCCGGGTGTTTTCTTCGGACAAAAACAAATTTCTTCCTGTTTATTAACATTATTATAACACGTGGACGTGGACATTAGCTGAATTTACCCAAAATTTGCTAGTATTAACGAAAAAGGCTTAAAAATGAGTATTCTGGCCCTTTGCTTTTAAACTGGAATATAAAACTAAACAACTTGAATTCACATATTGTTTGACGTGGTTTAAATTGCCAATAACATTGATTAAAAACTGACTTCTTCTACCAAAACAAAACTATGTCACCTAATCTGTTAACATTTTTTTTTTCTTTGGCGCGAAAGCGATTTTTTTAGTGTTTGCAGTCTGCAGTATCTGTAACTACCGAACAGCTTTAAAAAATTCTATGTTATGTAACCAACACAAAGGATAAACCCACAGACCATTGTCTTATGTGCCTATGTCAATGTAAGTAGAAAAACATTAGAATTCGCTGTTCTGTGAAAGACCTGCCAACTAATAGTTTTCTTCCACATACCTAGATAAAACGATAACGCGTTCCAGTTTCCATCCTCGTAGCCAACGCAAATACGCCAAGTATCCAGTAATACACCATAATCGAACAGTGATCACAAGCCCCGCTGCTTTAATAAGCCTAATAACATAACTGTGAATTGCCTGAACAACCTCACGTACCAAATTACTAGTCTTAAATTACTGTGACTGTGTTACTGCAGGGGGAAATCGCAACATGTTAATCGAGTAGGTATACTATCGAAATAGTTTGAATAACTTGTGCGTCTCCCGGGGCGTCTGAATTATTGGTTTGACCCCGAGCTATTTAGCTAAATATAACTATATTCGCTAATAAGCTGTATCGGCCTTTGTCGAATGTAACAATGGGTTGTCGGATATCGAAAATCAATTGCGCGACCCCGCAGAGTTTTGATTTAAAGTATGAATGGGAAAAATCTGTTAATTTGATAAAAAAATGCAGTAGTGACAATAGAATATTTCTTCGTAATATTTTTTGTGATTGCGAGTTTATTAAATGAGTTACGGTACGTTAGGTTTGAATGAGCAGCAAAAATGGGTAGCTAGAATTTTTACTGTTTCTTTTTGCCAAGAATATGATGTACAATGAGCAACCCTCTCACACTCTGTTCGGGATTTTTGGCGGTTGCCTTTTTTCTATAATTCTAAAAGATGGACTGTGGCAGTGGAAAGTGTAAAGGCTGGATTATTATTTTTATCAATGCTCAATTTCGTTGTACAGTAAAGAGGTAACCTTTGTTTGTTAGTATGTAGGAGGTAAGTAATCTCTGGAACCGGTACGTATTAAATTACGTAAAGTTTGAAAAGCAAAATCTATAGATTACACTATCAAAAAAGTTCACCTGGCTACTAAGTAGTTTGACAAAAAAATTCATTATATGTTTTGAACCATTGTGTATTTTAACCCATTATACAATTTAAACTTAATGTATTCTGACCCACACCCCTCTGGAACTGCTACTGAAAGAAACAGAAAGTATTAAAAATATTATATTATTATATTTTAAATAGGTAAGTATGTAAGTACTACCTACGCTATCTTAACTATTATTAGGCTACTTTATAGTCTGGAAAATAACAAATATCTCAAGAGACAAAGTTGTGAGCAACAGTTAAGTACCTTATACTGAAGCATCAGGTAATTTAAACTGGATGTACTTTAAAATTTCATAAAACAATGTTAAATTGTTAACCATTAGTCCTTTTATCGTAGGTTATTATTTTCGGCTGGCCACATTACTGTTACCAACATCCCGCATGCAAACACATTCTATACGTGTCCGTCCTAGTGTGCGTCAGCTCGGTGGGACCCAAACAATGACACACGCAACCGTGTGTGCGTTACTCTGGTCGGACCCACGCAGCGCGGTCACCCCTCGCGTTTCATTAAATACGTTTCCGCATATCACGCACTATGTCATTTCCGCTATAGTGTTGTGGAACCATTGTGTCATTTTGTCGATTTTTTATTGTTGCCAAGCTACTTTGTTGTGTACGCATATTACTACAATTTAGCCACAAAGTGACAGTAATGTGTTTATTTTGTTGGGAAAGTACACTTCAAACGAAAAGTCGTTGCACAAGAGGAGTAAAACAAACATATTTTTACAAAACACTTCTAAGTATAATCATACTTAAACTTTTTATATTTCCCATAAATGACCAAAATTTTTGAAGGTTAAAATTTCAAAATCA
Source organism: Pandemis corylana (assembly GCA_949127965.1). Lineage (NCBI taxonomy): Eukaryota > Metazoa > Arthropoda > Insecta > Lepidoptera > Tortricidae > Pandemis > Pandemis corylana. The sequence continues at coordinate 6,607,863 of OX421860.1, forward strand.
TTACCTACTTAAAATCGCACTTCAATATTCAATAACCTGCTTCAAGCCATAACGTCCTTAATCTTATTGGGATAATGCCATCTGTCACATCACTGGCATTTACAGGGTAAATCCCTCGTATAGGAAGTTTGCGGATTTAATTAAACTAAGTCATTCAACGAACAACATTACTCCGAATACGTTTCTCTGGAATTTACTGCTTTCATGTAGCGACGCCATTGATAGAAATCAAACGTAAAATAAAATCGGAAAGAATGTCACTATAAAATGTCGAGCTACAGTCAATTCAGCTAAAACCTCCTTTAAATTTTGTTTCTTAAAGTTGGTTTCAGCTAACGGTTCCGGATTTATGAATGGCATCACGTGCCATATTGTGAAAAGCGAAACACTACGTATCGTGACTGTATGTGTCCCAATTGGCTATGGCCTGGATAAGCCAGTCGTTCATTAGAGCGACATGCCAGTGATGCGATACGAAGGCAACATAAATATGTGGCATGAAATTGGCTTACCTTAGAATGTTTGCACGTCGAACCGCAGGTGTTTGTCACGTTGTACATTCGAGGGCATAATTATCGATACATGTCAAATATATGTATCACCGAACTTATTATTTGTGGCATTAAATGTGTATAGATGTTTTTGACGCCTCAGTAACGTACATATATTTATGCCCTTGACTGCACCTACACTATATTTATAATCATAAAAACGTTCGAAATGTGAACAGAACTCTATCTTTCATTTTATTAAAATTTTACACATACCTACACGGGTCGCAGACAAATACTACAATGTTATCTACTTATATTTTTTGATTCAAACTCTGCCCAAATCAACTACGTTTATAATGCAACCGATACCTAAACATTGGCTTACCCTAAACCACCATCCCTATTTTTTTTAATGTAATGAGTCCAAGAAGACTTTCTCCTACCAGTTTTCGCATAAAGGGGTAATTATTTAAAAATATTTTTTTTTATAAAATAAATACCCATAACATACCCCAATAGAACGGAACATCCCTGACATAATGACCAGGGGTTGACTGACCAGCAGCGGTAATATTACAATGCGTTTATCTCCGCAGTGAATTTTATTGGCTACCATACAGATTTTAGGGAATTGTTTAAACTTTAGTTCCCATGCTCTATTGCTGGGCCGGAAAGCCATTTCACTCCCCCAATATCTCCTAACGGTGTTTATTAAGGGTTCGCGTGTTTATTATCCACATTAACTTCAAACCGATGCTTTAGTTTTGTTTTAAAACGTTCAAATAAAAATTATTACGTGGTAAAACCTTCATGTTATCGATAGATTTAGAATTAGATATATACAAAGGCAGTAAAAGCTTTTATCGAACTAATACCTTCTGAGCCTCAAAACCAACAAGCATTTTCATTATGTTGTTTGGAACATTAGTAAGATAATCGGACATAAAGCTAGCTGTTAAAATGCTTGTAAGATCTTCGATCGCCTTAAGCCTCCGTTTATGAACCATAAAAAACGCATTAATAATTAATAAACCTAATGGAAGCGACGCAACAATGAAGGATGTAGAAATTACCGAGACTTGGGACTCGGATGTAAAGTCGTAAAGCATAGACTTGTTTTATAACACGTTTATCGCATCGTACGAATGTATTTGTCGAATGCTAATTAAAATGGGCGAGACCACCAAAGATGCCAAGTCTTAATTTCCTGGGTTTTATTTAACCTACGACGCATGTACAAGGAAGTCAACAAATTAATATCACAAACGTAATTATTGGGAAATTATTATTAGAATTTAAAAAGGCGTTCATAAAGTACGAGGAATTAAGATGTCACATCAAAACGTAATTTTCAATTTATAATCAGTTCATTTTTAATCGCCGTCTTTTGTTTCTCACGGTATAAACAATTTTATATTTGATACCTAATCAATAAATGAGCAAGTAATTATTTTTTGAGCTCCGTTATAAATAATTTGATAAGTCAAATGACTAACCACCTTGCCTATTTAATAATGAGGTAGCTCGTTCCACGTACGCTTTGTTTCTGTATTTACACGCTCGGAACAAGTTCCATACTGTCAATATTGGGCTGGCCATACAAATGAATACGTTGCAGCACAATGGGCCTTCCATTTTGACCGTTGCGTCTGTTTGCACAGACAATTCTCGGTACGCCCGGGTTGTGCCACCAAAGCACTGCTGTTGGCAAGGCGTAACCACTTTCTTCATTTTTATCTCGATAACCTCTCGTATAATAATAAATAATAATAATATAACCCTTTTATTCCGAATTCGCTACATTTTTCAGTGCAATGTTGTCGTCACTTTTTTGTGTTTGTATAATATCGCGTAATTCGGCGTGGAGGGCTTGCGATATAGTTGCATCATGGCAAATTTGCGGCGACGGTGCTACATTGAATCCAGAATGCAGCGAAGGATTCTACAATACAATCCTGAGCGTAGCAAAGGATTCTAATGTAGAATTCAGAGCGTACTGAGGGATTCAAGTGTTAACGCCCAAGATAATAATAATTTTGCTCCCGAGTGGCTCATACAACTTTTCATACCGAACATTAAAAAACTTGTATAAAGAATTCTAAATATAATTACGTGGTTTTACAATTATCAACTTCAAAAAATTGCATTTGCAATATGACTCTTCTTCTTCTGCATTAGTGTGTCTTAACTTCACTACTTATATGTTGCGGAGATAGCAATGTAAAGTTATTCATTTGTAGGAAGTATCACAATATACCCAGAGTTGAGCAAACGCCTTTCGTCTTTCTCCATCCAGAACGGTTGTCCGTCTACCTCTTTCAAACTAATCCTGCTGTCTTCTTTATGTTAACGAACGATCGGATGTGTTCTGCCCACACTTTTCTTGCCTAGCCGGGTCTCCACTTCAAAACCTGCCTTTTCCTCTTTAAATAGTTAGGTAATAAGCTTAACCTAATTTACGTCGTTCCAAAACAATAACCCAATTAGCAAAGTCGTAAACATCTACTTGCGTCTAATGTGAAGAGCTAACTGATCTAGTTAGTGTCTACTTGAATTGAAGCAGGTGGTGCGATGCACAGACTTGTTACAGCTCGTAGCATAATAACTTAATTATAGCCTACTTCAAATTAATTGTCGTTTAAAAATACAGTGCAATGTTTCGTGTTTTTTGAGCTACTGAATTTTGGTAATAAATACGCATTAACTATTTTCTTTTTTGCCGTCACAATTTTGGTAGGGTGGTCGTGGTCACATCAGGAGTCGTGCCAAACCTCACAATTTTATTCATTGCCATAACTCCTATACTTTTATATATATTTTTTTGTAATGTGGGTAATTAATTACCCATTGTATAATTAAATTTGCTACTAGATTTAATTAAATGAAATATATTACATTCACCTCACATCCAGTAACTGCTTTGATGTAAACGAAAAATCTCCAAAAGTTTGGATTATGATTGACTACTGACAAACTTTGCAACTTAGCTCCTAATTTTATAATTAAATTAACTGCTCGTTTTCCAAACTTAAAGAATTTCATGCGACTTTTAGTTTGAGTTTATAATTTAAAGCATTCACTTGTTAATTTTAAGAGGAAAAGTTATTCAAGTTCCTCACTTTCTAATTACTTAGATTTAGATGGTAATTAAACACCTTTTTGAATGCATAATTAGTGAGTTTTTGAGTTACCAGTTAATCTCGTTATTCATGATGAGTTACCAACCTGTTCTCCTTCTCCTTGTGTCGTTATCCTCTTTGCTAAGCGTCGTGACCTCTACAATTTCGCTTTTCTTCCGATTTTAAATGTCATAGGTACTTGGTGAAATTTGCTGATTGTTGATTAGTGGGGTAATATATTAGTGAAGTACCGTCGACAAAAAAAAAAACCGTTGTCACAACATAACGTTTTATGCACACATCGGCGTATTGATTTTTCTTTGCTTGTTAACACCAAACGTGAGAAATTATTAGTCATGCTCGCCCGATTTCATAACTGGTAGTATAATGACATTTTCAAGTGTTTGTTCAAAACTTTTCTCATAAATTGTTATATCACCGGGGAATGTACGTGATATATCCACGTACAGGTTTCTTAGCACATCGATGTCAAGTTTTCTAGGGAAATATTATTATGAAGAGTGTCGTGCTTATGGAACTCTGGATACTTACATGAAAATGTTCACCCTGGTTCTCATTCGTCAGCAAAACGTTTTTTTACAAAAATGGAGAAAAATATTTAACACACATACCCAGTGAAACATTCACAGGGTGTGCTCTAAGGGCAGCATAAGAATAGTGAATGGATGTACAGGCGGTTCCCTAACACAAGTATCCACTTTTCCGACCTGACTGCATAGACAAGTCGATACTTATGTCAGAGAACCAACTGCACCTATATATGAAAACGTCCGTTATAATGTTGAATACGGTTTTTTACTTGAGTTATGTGATACCGTAGAAAAGAGCCACAGACTGTTGTAATTGTTTTCATTTCTCAACTTAACAGAAAAATATTTTTGAAGTGTGAATACTCGTAAAATCCACAAGTAACAAGAGAAATAGAGCCATAAGTCTTATCAGACTGCTACAACATGTTCCGTCGGCACTGATTTTATCTATGCATTCCATTTCTCCCGGGCTCCCTCCGACCGCGTAAAACGCAAAACTTACGTTCTAGGATTAAAGAGGTTCTCACAGTACGAGCATAATAATATTATTCCTTACACTTCTCCAGAGCTCCGGGCGAGGCTATTACTCATTTTTCCCGACTGGAGGGGCTCTTTTTTATTGCTAGACGTGAAAAATACCAGAAATTTCATCCGGTCCGTTCAAAGTGGCTGGATTAATTCAGCAGGCACTTATTTCAAATTGGATTTCGTTCGCAGTGACTGTGATGTCTGTAAGGTCTTTATTCCCTTTTAATAGTCTTCGACTCGCTTTCCATTTACTTTCCTTATGATACCATTGTGCCATGACGAGTGATAGAAGTAGGCCTAGCATTGTACAATTCAAGGTAAAGAAAAATCTATTTAAGTATTATTTTGTTTCTAGAAGAACAGAAAGTACGTAGGTTGTTAAGTTTAGTTTAGTTTCACAACTAACTCTGGAATCAGCTAGCGGCATCAATCTGTCCAGACCGGTACATGTTATGGATCTTCAGAAAACGAACCTACTGTATTCTTAAAGGGTCGGCAACGCAGCCGTATCCTTACTATGTTATGTGTGTCCATAGGCGGCGGCGACCGACACGCTTGTTTTCTTCCTATCACATGACAAAATTGCCGTGCTATGACAAAACACTGTATCTTGAAAACTACTAATTTCCAGAAATCGCAAAAAACTGTTTTTGTGGTCATTCATCCGATTTTAATGAAATTTGAACAAATTAAAGATGATGTTATTTTTGTTGTAGCCAAACAGTTTTTTGCTTTGTCTGCTAATCAATTAGTCAATCAGGAGCGTTTTTCCTTATACTACTTACTCGTACTACTCGTACACTCGTCTACAACATGGTTTCTAAGATTTTCGCCCATTCTTTCGGCATTTACCACCTGCGCACTGCACTGCACAAAGAGTATTAACTGGTACATTCTATGTTTTTTTTCGTTCCCAGACCATCATGAAAACAGAAATTAGGAGTAAAATGACGTACGTTTAACTTGCCAGCATACTCAAATACAACTTATATTTTACAGGCTTTCAGACGCACTATTGTACGTATTTCGCTAAAGTAGCACTCTGTTATTAATTAATTGAAAACAACTTATAATCATCTCCAATTCATTTGTTACTCACTCTAGTTATTTGTAACTAGTACATATAAACACAAATTGAACTAAGCAGTTAAGTAATTGTTTTGTTTCGACGTTCCCTCCAAAAGCCGTTGGCCGTCTGGCCTTCAACCGAGGGTCTGAAGGATAATCGGTCATAAGATTAACCCGCCAATTACACCGTTATCCTACTACATGCCGTACAATTAACTGACCGTACGAAGTAGATTAGCCGTCATATACATCCACTAAGTACCAACTCAATTATATCTAGACTATCTAAACTTCGAGGCGATTCACCGAGGCAAGTACCTGTTTATAGTCGACATATTCCCGACATGTTTCGAACAATCCATGGACCTTTGTTAAGGTGTGCTCATACGAATAGCCAAAGGATGAAATGAGAACTCGCCTTTATAATGGACTACGAATGAGTTCAAAACGTGTCAGGCATCTTGATTGCAAACACGTTTGTGCAATTTACAATAGGTATATCAAAGTATATATTTTGTCTGTATCAGCGAAGGGTAATGTCAAAGTGACAGAATAAGACAAAAACAATAAATAAATAAATAAATAAATAAACTTTATTAGAGTTTTAAATAAAAGGGTACCGTCACGACAATATTTCACAAACGTTTTGCATACCGCCTGGTAGCTATCGTAGAGGTATTTTATAGAGAAGCATCAATAAATCTTTTACATGGGCATTTTATAAAATTCCACCCTCGTGATATTCATACGACTCAGGGACACTCAAGACCTCTTATATTCACCTCTAAAGTGTGTCAAGAGCGCTGACCTATGCTCTCACTGCTTCTCTTTAAAACAACAAGCTAGACAAAGGTAAATACTGCATTCTGTTTACCCAAGTGATCGTAGGTGGCACTCGGAGGCGCTAACATTGTATACCTAGTCCGTACAAAAATTGTGTCAAACGTACTCAAATGAAAACTACCTACTGCACACCGTTTTGGTACAGTAAACAAATCATAAATAAACAGAACCACGTATCCAATTATTTGAATGCTATTTTCTAATCAAAGTAACAAACAAAATGTTGTGTTTAATCAACCTTTTTAACTAATTTTTAGGTGTAAATTTCACTTTTTCTTGCCGCTCCAAAAACCCAGCGAAATCTATGGGACTGCCAAAGCGTTAACAAAGTGAAACCAGTAACTAATTACTGTTTCTAATGTTCTTTTTGAATGTAAGGCCGATTAGGTAAGACTACTATTAAATGATAAATTCTTTTCCGCATTCTACTTTTTGGTGTTTTTTTTTCATACGAACTTTGTCATGACAGTTCAAATACAACCAAATACAGTCAACCAATTCAATTTGCAGGCCACTATGAAACCCTGCCATAATTACATTAACGTCATTCGATAAGTAGGTATGTTGGTCTGGGAGCGAAGAAAAAACATAGAATGTACCAGTTGCTTCTCTTCCCGCGCAGATGGTAAAAGCCCATCGAGGGAATGGGCGAAAATAATAGAAATCATGTTATAGGCGATGCGGCTAGCAACCCATCGCTATTTTGATTCCATTTTTTGCCATCTTTACGCCCACAGTCTTGCTAAACATGGCCTGTAGTGCCACCTTAGGCTCTGTCTACCCCGTAAGGAATAAAGACGTGATATGTACGTATGTGTGTATGTATGATAATTAGGTAATTTTGTGATATTATACCAAATATTTTTTACTAGTATTTTTTATGTGATATTATATGGTGGCTTAGGAAACAAATTGAAAGATTGTAAACGGCAATCGATTCTAAATATTTAGGTTTTGACCAGACAAAATACAATTGAATACGAACGTAATATTTTTTCTGTGTAAATAAATACGAGTAACTGGGATTTGAACTCGGGACCTCTAGCTTCATAGTAAGCGTCAGTAAGCATTAGGTTATCCGGTCGTCTATAATCATGTTTACTATTGTCAGTGCCTTAAAGCTATGCGTATACGCAGGCAGCGGGCCCAACGTCGATGTCAGGACTACTGTCTTGTTAGTTGTATTAGGTATTACTATGATAATATTATGTTGACGTTGCCGTGGTTTAACCATGCCTTTGTTTTGTCCACGAACATGTTCCAATTGTTACTGCTGGCCCATGTTAATGCTGCACTAGATTACCATTAAGGCGAGAGGGCCAACGCAAGGCAAAGCAGCATTAAGCTTCCAAGACTCCATTATTAAGTCTAGTTAAAGTTAAACCTCATTAGCAGATTCTGCAATGTTTCTGTTATGTAATTAAATACTCTTAGGATACTTTAATAAACTGCCTTAGCTTTCTTCTTTTTAGGATTAAATTTCAAACCTTTATGGCGACGAATGTTTATTTTTTATTATTTACAGTTATAACATTTTAAAAGGAGGCCAGGGCAACCAATTTTAAGTATGTAACTAATTATGACGTACGTAATTATTGTCTTATGTTCTATTGACCTATACAATTACTTACAAATTTATAACAGAAAATGCCTGTATATAATTGACGATCAGTTGTAATTGTTTACCAAAACGAAGGTAATTCTTATGTTATTTCTAAATTGTTTGTGTCGTATCCTCGTCTCAATTCAATTTTATATTAAATGGAATTAAATATGAGTAATCTATTAATGCAAAGTATTTTGCCTCAGTGGATTGGGTCCTTTATACCATGCACTGGTTTAACAGATATGTTGAAAGCTTTAAGCGCTGTAAACGTTAATTGGACATGAAACAAACTTTAACACGGGTCATTAAATTTTCTAACAAGCTGCACAGAACCGGCTAGTTGAAATTGTATATCTTACACGTAACATTCATTTTAAAACGTAACAATGTGTTTATTAGATATTTACTAATTTGTATGTACGATGACACTCACAGGATTTCGGTTTCGCAAGAACAAACTACCTATTTACTGTTGACAACTAACTCTAAGTACGGCGACTAGCAACACAAACGACTAATGTGCCTATTTATTGGGTTAATATTTTAATTTAAATCATTCAACACTAAATATTATGACTACTGAATCGTGATATGAAAGGCAGATCTTTGTCAAATATTTTGACTGTCATAGGTGTCACACTTTATTGAAGCTTTAATTACTACGAGACACATACTCGTACATCGAGTATTTTTACATAAAGGCCAGCGATATGAGATTTTACGCGCGCTCAATTCGATCTTGACAATCGGATACTCGATTATGTATTTTCTCTATGATTAACCACGAACTTCTCTTCATTCCAGTGCGTCTTCGGAACGCGCTGCGTACACCTGGTTGCCGGACACCAGGATCGAGTTCTGCTCCCCGTACAACCGCCGTCGATCATCCAACTCGACCGTCGAGAGCGACTGATGGTACGACGGCTTCGACCAGCTCGGAGAAGCACTACTTTGATTACAGACTTGCACACCCACTTGTGAGCCCATTGACTCAGTGTTAAGGTGTACATAGTGTGAATATTGTTCAGTTAACTTGTTTATCTACTGTTTGTAAATAGCTTAAATGTTGATGGAATGTATTGGATTACATTGACTGAGTGGACCTAGTTACGATTCCTGTATGAAATATTCAATTCATTTTGTTAGAGTTAATTTGTACCCTAGATAAAAACAGACGATGTTAAAGCGCAATGTTTTTTCTGAAAACAACAAACCACAACGCCACACGCCACATAGAGCCTATCCGCGCAAACTAATCTGCATTTTCTGGACTTATTTGCTATGTTTATATTATCACAGCATAAACAACTTCAGAGTTCTGTCCGCTCACGATTCTTTCTCAATAACATTTTTGCTCATAAATTCCCTAATAATTCTTGCATTTACTTGGAACCGAGAAGAAGCGTGAAACTTCCTCATCGTTGCCTAAAATGAATATTTATGACGGGCAACGAGTAATGCGCCATTTATGGACGAAGTTAGAATGTATTCAGTTTACTTATCGAACGAAACGGAATCACGGCTCTCCTTCATACTTCGATATACCAACTGAGCTCGATACATTGCAAAGGCGTTGGCAGGCTTAAAATGTGCTCAAATATGCGACTAATGAAATTAATTTATTACTTTTTGCTGTCAATTTTGATGCAAATAAAAAAACCTTAAAGGGTTTTAAAATACCACTTTAACTTGTAACTATAAATTGTCGTAGCTCAGATTTCATGCTTACTCAAAAAGTTGTACTTAATACTTTCAAAAACGCGGCAGAGGTTTAGTAAGTCGTCTCAAAACATGAAAATTAAAACATTTCGTTGGTTATCAACCATATTTATAAGTCACGTTACACAATCTATATATTTCCCTACTCTATCTATAACCCTCTTTTATAAGCATATGTTTTGATAAATGTGGTAATTTTATAAACTACTTCTAACTCTATTTAAATACGACTTTTTGTAATAACTTTAATAGTACTCTTAGGTTTAAGATGGAAAATACTAATGTAAGACGTGACACCAGCAATCATTGTTAAGTTTATTAACTAAACGTACCTAATTATTAAATAGTATGTAATACATTCGCTGTGATTTTTAGTTAGGCTTTTAATTTAAGTGTCTTTTTTTCCGTAGCTGTAAAAATATTATGACTTTCTAGCGTAGTTATAAAATATAACAGTTAAGATTTATTTTTTTAATGTAGATAGTCCCAGGTTTCAAGACACACGAGGAAAATATTATAAATATGTGTTACTGTACAAAAAATATTCCTTATCTATTATGTAAATATTCCATAAATTATAGTCGTATAAGTAAATAAGTAGGTGTATGAAAAGTTTGCTTTGAAATGAAATTACGTAATATTTTTCCAATTTGAATAACAAAATTGTTCACGTTTGTTGAATTGTTTTCCTTATGAAACAATTAAAAGCGCAAAGCCAAGAAAAAAAATTAAAGCTTTGGAATTGGTTCAATTTTTTTTATTGTTGCAAAAAAAACCTTATATTCTTAACGTATCTTGTTGTTATTTTTACCAATAACATGCAGCAAAAACGTTATTTAGCTTACTATGTACAATTGATAAAATCGTTCACATTTGTGGAATCTAGTAAGTAAGCACATCGGAATATTCATTGTTCTTTATTGCAAACATACCAAAAATTATTTGACAAGACGTTTTCGATTAAAATATTTTAAACGCTGAATAGTTACGTCTTGAAATTATTTTAAACTTAACTGAGTAATCATTATTTAAATAATTAAACCCACTTTGTACTCTGATATTGTATTATATTGTACCAAATACATTCAACATTGTCAAGTTGTATTTAAAACATGTTTTGGAAACAAAGTTCTGTATTCATCAAAACTATTTGTGTATTATTTGAAACCTGCAAATTATTCAATTAATGCAAACGCTTACTTTACACACTGCTGAAATTAAAACCTGTTGTAACCAGAAATTAAAAACAACAAAATAAAACAAACAATGTTTTAACAAAATTTTGAAAAACATGTCGTCCTGAGGGAGGCTCCCAAAACCAGACCGATAACATAAAAAATAAATTTAAAATGAAGCTTGCAGCGTTGCAACTAAGTTTACATATCAACTGACAAGTCAACAAAATGTTTTGAACAACATTTAGGTATGTAATAAAAAAAGTACAATTACCATGAATAGCAAGGGACTAATTGGCGTCAACTAAATGCACTTTATTAAAATAAACTTAACAGGGTCACAAAATCAATTTACCACCGATAGTCCACAGGTACTAAACAAAATTTCTCACCGAAAAAAAACTAAGATAACTCAATCGAACAAAAACTGTGTTGCCAGGCTAATCAAGTGTGTCATTGCCAACACAAGGAGAGACTAAAGCGATAATTAGCGTGACTCGCTTCAACGCAGCTTCCTGCGACAATCTTATTAAAGTTTCCTTTCCTGTTCTAAACTGGATGGATTTCTACACAGTGCAACCTCTTCCAGCTACAACACCGTGCCTCATTGCTTAAAATACTAAGATTATTTTAACACGACAAAATTCTTTACAAATTTTGTCAATTTGAACTTTTGAACCTTTACTAACTAACATAACAAGGAGATAAACATTTATTTTTATGTGTTTCTTTGTTAATCTTTAAAACTAGTACCCGACAAACACTAAAAAATATTGCAGTACAGTGCTTTATCTATTAATACCGAGTAACATCAACTTTTCGAAATATGCGTATGTAATATTTTAAAATCTTGCACGTTGTGCCTCTGTGTTTCTAGATGAAAAAACGGTGAGTTTTTGTGACGGGTAGCGTGCAAGTTCGGAACGAATCAGAACTTCGTGGTTCGTAGGTACTGGAGCTTTGGAGGTAGGATTCGGCAAGATGAATGGCTTTATGTAATAATAGACAAACTAAAGACGGAGCTGAACTAAACAAATGTAACACAGGACAGGAAACAATATTTGATAAAAAGATAGACGTACTTATAAAATTTACTTCCCGGACATCAAGTCAACTATCTTTTATTGTTTCTACACTACACTCTGCACAGTGGTCGTAGTTGTGAGGTCGTCATTGAGGAGCTTAACCTTCGCGATGACTTTATTGAGTCTGGTGGTTCCCCTTTCCTTTGGCACCAGAGTATTTAAGCCCGGAGTTCAAAGCTGACAATAGAGACCAAGGCTGCCCACTCTCACATCAGGTCCCCCTCAGTCACCTTTTACGACACCCACGGGAAAAAATGAGTTCGTTCTATTCTAAAAAAATTGTATAAGACATGGTCAATTTTGACTGAATCGCTAATGTAATTGCTAGGAAAATACATCTGTCGCGTATCTTTTTTTTACTTTTTTTTATGTTAGAGAGGCCAGACAAACGAACTAGTGGGTCACCTGCTGTTAAATGATCACCACTGTCCATAGACACCCGCAGCGCTTTACGCGATGCCAGTGCGTTGTCGGCCCTCTAACATATATGGAGTAAAATACGCTTCTCAGCTGTCAAAACCGACAATTGACTCGCAGTAACTCGCTGCTTCGGCACAATTTCGGATGTATTGAAATTTAATATCGGTTTTCAGGAGTGAGAAACACCCAAAACCAAAACAATTTCAGTGTTCTAGACCCAGAAGAAATCGCAAAGCATGAACCACCGGGCTCTGCCGGCGCACTAGACACTCATAACTAGGTATAATTACTTCAATTGTTTAATTATTGATAACATTAACTGTTACTAATCGTCACCTTGTACAGATTCATACTAAATCACTTCACAGTTAAAATATTAATTGAAAATTACAGTAATTTAGTGGCACGTGTTGTCCGTAACGAAAATTCACCATTAAATTAACTCGTAAAAATGTTCCTTGCGTTTTATTGCATGACGCGTTTCAGTCCCAGTACAGCGTCACGGTCACGAAGCGTATTGAAAAGTTCCACCTGAGTTTATTTGAGTTGTTCCATTGTGGGGCTATTCCCACCCTAGCAGCTCCTTCGATGTTGCCACTACATCGTCTATGAACGTAAGTATATTGAGATGAATACTCACCCCGGTATATTCAAAACTTTAGTAGTAAATAAGTCTATGCTAATAAGTTTTTGTAAAAAAAAAAACATTTTAATGTAGGCGATTTTTGTCTGTGCTTTTTGTTGACTGCAATTGCACTGTCATCTATATACATTTATAAATCACGTCTTTAGCCCTTACGAGGTAGACAAATCCTAAGGTAAAGCTATAAAGGCCGCATTTGGCACGATCGTAGGCTTATAGGTGGAATTGTCATCTATTCATATCATATTCATATTATATCTGCCATCTATTCATATCATAACATAATTGTCATCTATCATCAATATTAATGCGATATTCAAATTACAAAATTAAATATTGGACTCAAACAAATCGACACACATTCTAATTAAAAAAAAGGGATAATAAAAAAGCAACCACGAACTGTAAAATATCAATGGCACTGACCAAAGAATGGAGTGTAAGTATTACTTTGCGCAATTTCATGTGTCAAATATTTCCACTCAATAAACATTTGTTTTAGTAGCCACAAGGTAGGAGTGGGAATAGCCCCGGCAGCGTCGGTAGTCCACGGAGGTGGCATTAACGCCGATTTTATTTGGACAACGGTTCCAGCTGGCGCCAGTTAAATTTAACCTTTGTTGAACTTCCCGGAATCACGTGGGGCTAATCTATTGGGAAGGTGCAATCATTTTGTTTTTTTTCGAAGGTAACTTCCGCTTTAACAGTAATTGGGAATAGGTCAATAAATAACGCCAGAAGAAGGTCTAGAGTAGTTTTCCCAACTTTTAAATACGGAGTAATGATCAAAGCTGCCCTGCAGGCACCTGAAATGCGGCAAGCATAGTGACTGAACTGAGAAGACCAAGTAGGCACCTAAGTTAATATGCCTCTTGTACCAGTAATTTTCCTCTCTAAAACCCATATCCTCGGAACGAGAAATAGTCAACAAAAAGTACAGGACCTATGCTGGTCAGGGAGCAAAGAAACAACAGAATATGCTGTTTCAAAACCCATCGGGAGAATGGGCGAAAATCTTGGGAATCATGTTGTGGCTAGCAACCCGTGGCTCTTGATTCCCGTTTCCACCTATACACCCACAATCAGTAGGCTTATTGTCTAACTCGCTTGCAGTCGCCATCGTGTTCATTTTGATAGTTCTAGTATGAATGTGACAGCTAGCTGATTCTGATGTCAATTATCAGCCCATACATGAACTGTCAAAATGAACACGATGGCGATTACGAGCGAGTTAGATAATAAGTCTACAAGCTAAGCGTGGCCCTAAGGTCTTACAAGACCTTCACCTTTGTGAAAAAGTTGTGTTTTTTTTTTGTAACTGATTATGAGTAAAGGTTCATAAGTTTTGTATAATAATCACTTACACGGTAGTTAAGTACTCAATTGGAAAGCCATATTATGCTACTGACGACGCCCCGCATTCTCAGCAACAAAACTTCACCGTGCAGCTAAACTCAGCTCCCAGTTCAAACGTACGATGAATATTGAAGTCCCAGCGATGTCATATACATACGCTAGTATTACTGAATATTTGATAGTCCTTATAATTAACTCCCGAGAGCTTATTAATACTACGACGTGCTTATTAACAAACACTTCCGCTCGCGAGATGTTACATAGAACACGAATAATGGACATGTTTGAAGGTTGTTAATACGAGGATACAACTTTGCTAATTAATGGAAAGTTAATAAACAGAATAATTGCGATATGATTACAGATGGTAACGTGATATCCAAAATAACAATAAAGAATATGAAAAGCAGGAATTATGTGTGTTTTGTTGTCAACCCAGAGGCCTTTTAATTGGACTCGTCATAACAGTCAATGTGATAAATATTATAAAGGATATAGCA
The DNA here is from genome assembly GCA_949127965.1 of Pandemis corylana. Classification (NCBI taxonomy): domain Eukaryota; kingdom Metazoa; phylum Arthropoda; class Insecta; order Lepidoptera; family Tortricidae; genus Pandemis; species Pandemis corylana. The sequence continues at coordinate 6,622,970 of OX421860.1, forward strand.
GGGCTTCAGGCGTCTTGCCAGTATTGACGCCATCTTTTTACGCGGGTGGCAACAATTTGTGTAATATTCGGATCGCTGAAATGGTTTCTTATCCTCCCGTCAAGCAGCAGTGCTAGAGCTGTGTTTCCCGGCGTAGAATGCAAAGCCGGTGAAATTACTGACACATGAACTTTTTATATTCTGTCATAGCCCACCATCTATATAGCATACATACACAGCATACATAGGCATAGAATGCTCATGGGTGTTCTCTTACCAACTACCATCAAATGCCTTTTCTTTTGCTGCCTGCTTGCCTTGTTACATTAAAAAAGTCATGTGAGTGGGAAGTCTCCAAATTAGTCTATTAAAAAAAGAACGAAAAACATATTTTTAGTTTTAAGCTAGTGACAGTGTGTTTAGAAATAGTAAGAATGTGATGAGCAGTTACAATTTATAGTTCTTAATTTCTAACACAAACCGGTAAAAAACCAGTACTCCAACGGCGTGCTTATATAATCTTCACTGCAAAGTCGTGCAACAAAGCTTTCAGCTTATTAACACGGTAGATAGAAGCCGAAAAAAAATCACAGTAGCCTGTTAGATGTTTGATCGATTGGACCTACCAGCGTTACGAACGTTAGAAGCCAATTCTCACGCCTAAGTCAATAACTTAGCATTTTGTAAACAAATTCCAACAATAGGCTACCATGTGGATCTTCATTTCATAATCTGTTTCGTTCTACGAAAAAACGACCTCTTGTACCAGTACAAAAAGTTGAAAGTTTGTTAACATCGTAGTCCAATATTGAAATTTCTAGCTAGCATCGTATTGACTTTGCCTTTGTAAAGACTAATAGGAAATTCAAAAGTGGGAACTAGTTAAAATGAAACAGTGAATATGTTAATTTTGTTAGTAGAACCTGACCTGCCTAGTCGGAAGGACTAATATTTTTTTTACTGAGCTACTGGCTCTTTCTCTGGGGCAGTTGAACTTTGCTAAAAACTAAGTTCAGCTTTTGACTACAATGTTTTGTAAATTATACTAAATCTATTGTATTTCATTGTAAAATTATTAACTACTTTCAAAGGAAAATTATAAATTCTAAAGAATTAAAAAAAAGCAAATCATACGAAGGACGCGCATGATAGTTGTTTTTTAGTAAAAACATATATACATAAAAACACATAAAAAGTATATAGTACACAGTCATTCCAAATCTTGCATTACTTAGGTAATGTGAATACATACGAACAGCCCACAGGCACATTCGATATATTTCACTGTATATTTTCTATCTGTTTTATAACCGCTTAACATAACGGAAATATAAAAAAACGGTCTGCTCCAGAAATATCCTTTCCCAGCTTCTAACATCTGTACCGAAGAAGATACTAATCCCCGTTTTATTCACCAAGAATAACCTCTTCGTAGCCTCCTTCGAATATTTTATAGGTTTTTAAGTGACTACCTTTGAAGATATCTCTGCGTGGGCCTTAATAATGATAAGTAAAGCAGTATTTTTCATTTTCTACACTTTATCCTCAAATACTCGTAAATAAGGCATATATACCCTTTTTATTTCCAAAAAAATGACTCAGATTTGATCAAATAATACTATTTTATTGATTGAATAAGAAGGTAGTTAAAGTAAAAGAGAAACAAGAAAATGTCAAGTGGGAAACTTTGATAGTTATTTTGTTTTTTTACGAAATAAGGTAGCAAAGGAAAAATTGGGTCACCTGATAATTTTAGTTCATTAAAAAATATAAAGAAAACTACTTGACACTTTTACCTACGAGAAGCATCTTTTGCTAGCGGTCCAGTTCTTTGTTATTTTATATAGGGTATTGAGGGACTAATTGTAACAGAAAACAAAACAATAAATTGTATAAGAGGTAACATATTTGAATGCATAAAGTTTGAAATAAATGATAATTTGAAATAAATGGTAGGTAATAAAGGTTCAAAATATATCATGCGATTTTCTTACTTTCATGCTGGTCTAGTAGCAAAGAAAAAACACAGAATGATCAGTTGCTTCTCTTCCCGCGCAGATGGTAAAAGCCCATTGAGGGATTGGGCGAAATTCATAGGAATCATGTTACAGGCGATGCGGCTAGCAACTCATCACTATTTTGATTCCATTTTCCACCTATAGATACGCCCACGATCTTGCTAAACGTGGCCTGTAGATCGTGTTGCCTTAGGCTCTGTCTACCCCGTAAGGGATAAAGACGTGATTTGTGTATCTATGTATATGTTTTTTTAGAAATTGCATTATATATTTTGAACCATTATACTTATATTTTGATTCATTTCGAATTTATTATTTTGAATCGTATCTCGAATATAATAGGGTACAAAACTTTTTATAAATTGAGTACAATAAACTTGAATTAAAAGTAGCTTTAACTAAAACAAAAATAATTACTGTTAGGTACCTAACTGTTGTGAACACTCAGTGTCTTGTTATGACACATATAAAATGATAATTAAAATTCTGTCTACAAAGTTTTGTTTCAGCGAGTGGAATTTTGATTAAACATTAGCTGAACATATAATAAAGTACATACTAATTTGTATGTAAATTATGGAATTCATATACAAGAGAAAAGCAACAGTATCTCTTAGTAATTTAGGTATCGCGCGAAATTCTTGTCACGATTTCTTATTTAAATTCAAATTGCTTGAGCGGCTCCTAAATCTCAGCCTACATTAGGCGAAGGAAGTAATTCTACCCAGTTAATTGCAAACATATCAAACGTAATCAAAAGAGTTGCATAGACTGGAGTGTGGATTCAAAAAATGATTCATTTACCACATTAATTACAAATTGACTTGCTCGTTTGCCTTCCTATTCATATAAAAAAAAAAAAAAAAAAAAAAAAAAAAAATGAGTCGCCGTTAGTGATTGTTATGAGTCAGAACTTTAAACTTATTTAACTAGGCATTTTTTGGCTGCTGGCTATGTTGGAGCCTCCTCTTTGTCCATGATTTGTCTTTTACTACAGTATTGACACAGTCATTGCTACGCATTGATATATCAGTTGCACCAACTGTCAAGTTTCTACGAATACGGTTCTCAGACATACAGTTGTTTTCATATTGTAATACTGATTTAATCATAATCATACCAACTTTAGCGTTAATTTATTTTAATTATATTGTGAACAGTTTCACATTTATTATTACACATAAACGGATAACTCACGTATAAAAAGTCGAGTGATTTGACAATAATAAAAATGACGATGAAAACGAGGGTAGTTGTGCGCCGCTGTCAGTTGCGTCGAACAGCCGCGGGAGCAGAGCGCTGGCGCGCAGTGTTCGTGTCGCTGCCGCCGGGGCGAGCGCTCTTGGAAAAAGGACTACGAAATAGTCCGAAACATGTCGAGCATCACTCGACTTTTTATACGTGAGTTATCCGTTTATGTGTAATAATGATTAAGTCTCACGGTAGTTTCATGTTGAAAATTTCACATTTAATCTAAAATGGTGTTATTTTGTTGGCGTGGCTGAAAATATTCGTAACATTATTCAGTCAGTTAGTTGCATTGTTTCAGTGAAATCGTGTTACTAACACAATACGTTATGTCATTGTTATCACTACTACTGCAGTCGGTCCCTTATGTCTGAGGATCGTGGCCATTTTTCTGGTTTGCGTCTCGAACGGATGATCTGTCTCCACCGGTTCCTGTCCTGCGCGTCCTTTACAATTGAGTAGAACTTGGAGGATGAAGAGTTTCACTTGATCGGCCCATCTAGTCGGTGAACGTCCAGCAAACGCTTGCCTTCTATGTTCCCACCTATGATCAGTTTTTCCAGACTATCATCTCCTCTGCGCACAATATGCCCGAAATACGAAAGCATCCGAATATATTATCACAATTTTGGTCAAGTAATTCGATATTATTTCACATGCACTTATCAAAGCGCGTCTAAAATATTGCTCGGGTACCTATCAAAAGAAACAGACTCAGGAACGAAGCAACTTATAACCACAACTGGAATATCGCTAGATCTGCGTGAATACTGAATTAGCGCTCTTTTAATAACAGTTTAGCTTTTTCTCTTTTTGCCGGACAGTCGACGCAATCATGGCGACTCCGGCATAATTACCTCCCATTTAACTGCACTTGTAGTTGTCATGTTTAATCAGTGTGAGTTACAATTCCAAGTATGTGATGACTTGTTGTTAGCACTCAACGTGGGTGAGAGATTTTTAGATGATCTCCTGTTAAGGAAGGATTTGCGTATACCTTTCTAAATAATCGCTGGTTGGGACAGTCGTTCCGTGCGGGTTTATTCATTTGTACACGTATAGTATGATCATGAAGTACATGATTCAAGAGAACTGTGAAATCGACTTCATTGAAGGAGTAAAATTAATAAAACTGGCAATTTGATACATTAACTAGAGGACGTTATTATGTCTGCCGAAACCTTCTTAGACGCCCAGTTTAATGCTTTTCGACTGCTAACCAAAGCTTTGCAGTGTTTAGCTATATATATATATATATATATATATATATATATATATATATATCGCTCTCTCTCTCTCTCTATTACGAAATCATCATCAATCATCAATACATAGTATAAAATAAAGTCGCTTTTTCTGTCCCTGTCTCCCTATGTATGCTTCTAAACTATCTATATCTTCAAAACCACACAACGGATTTGGATGCGGTTTTTTTTAATAAATAGAGTGATTCAAGAGAAAGGTTTATATGTATAATACATGCAAAATATACCGTGCGAAGCCGGGGCGGGTCGCTAGTAAAACATAAACTTGAAATTCATACATTTATATATGCAGTTTATATTTTATTTCATAACTTCTTGGTATTTTACGACACTTGCCAATATCCATTCCAGTCTCTTTTTAATTACGTTTCCATTAAAATGTCCAGGTTCTTTGAGAGTTACAGGCTAATTTGCACAAATAGGATTATAAAATAACAGTATTAACTGACAGCGTATTACAACTTTAATGAACACTGGGTCTTCGCTTTATAAAGGGGCATTTAAACCCATTTTACAGCAACAAGTGATGCTAATAACCTTCGTCAAGTTGCCACCGAGGGTTGTTGAATGCATATCATTGCCAGCGCGCGCGCATTCAGTTGCGAAATAATCGTAGGGATAAATAAGTTCTGTTCAGGTTGAAATAGTCATACGTTGGATGTAAATTATGCAGCACAAACATTATATTATATATATATAACATATAGCACATTGTACTGTACTTTCCATACCTGTTCAATAAAACAGAGTAATAAACTATACAAAAGAACCGAACCTAAAAACTTTCATTTTTTTATACAAGCTTTTATTGCTGACTGTATGTGCTTGCATTGTCATCTGTCTTACATTATGTGAACCAAATTTCAACTCAATCGGACCAACCGTTGAAGAGTTCCCTCCTGCGAAGACGGTCCTGGCCGGACCACCAGGATTCTACTACCAGATTATTGTATTGTCATCTGATTTATATAAGGATGCAAAATTTCAGTTCAGAATCGCCAAATTCCACCCGGACAAACATACGTACATACGTAAATCACGTCGATATACCTTACGGGGTAGACACAGCCTGAGGTAACAAGACCCCAAAGCCACGATTAGCACTATTGTAGGAGGACAAACATACTTACATACATACATACGTTGCAAGTTAATAAGAAACTTGTAAGACTTAAATAAAATCTTATGCAACTTTCTATTTGTTTGTATTTCCTGTCTATATTTATTACAATAAGTCTTTTTTTTTATCTAGCCCTCGAGTAACATCAAGCTTCAATCATTTTGATCGACAGGGACTTGTGGATATTAAGTTTAGTGTACTATCAATATGTCTAACAGACCCGGCAATGGCTCCGCTAAGTCGAGCGAAAATATGTATAGACCGACCGCTTAAATGAGTCCTCCTCTGCGCGGGTACGGGGCGCAGGGTAGGACGGCATATGGGACCGAAAGAGGTACCCACTACCCGCCCGCACCGCTCTCGGTCCCCTATATCGTCCTACCCTGCGACCTTACCCGTAAACAATTCTTATTCAATACCTATTTGGTTCCCAATTGTGGTCGTTCATTTTGACAATGAAACAATAACAAGTGTATCCTCAGCAAAACTAATCATGACCAGACTTAATATTGTATGTGACGCCCACTGGGTATTGTATGTTAAAATGTATATGTTTCACTGTCGCTGTAACTCGATCGCTCCTACATGGTCTGGGACGGACCACTTATGGTTGGGCTGTATCGCTAAACTACAGTTAACATACATACATACACAAATCACGCCTTTATCCTTTACGGGGTAGACAGAGTCTAAGCTAACAAGAACTAAATGCCACGTTTAGCTTGATTGGTTGGTTGTTAACTACATGTTGCTTATAAAAAACCGCCACACGAGGCAAACTAAGTGACGGACAAATATAAAACTATCTGGATTAACTATATAAGTCAATACTGTAGGTAAGTTAACTTCAGAGTTTTTGTCTTGTTAATTGTCATTCTTAGTAGAATCTCGGACACAACGTTGTGCGCTCGAAATAAAGACATTTATTTTGATATTAAAGTTGGCTATTTTTGACATTAAATAATGTATGTAAATAATTTTATTATTTGTCAGAATATGAAATCACATTTTACCACTCAAGTGGTGGAATTAATGATCATGTATGTCAGTGAACCATAATAAATTAAGGTTATTTGGGCGAATGTATATTTTCATCAGAATAACCGCAGGTAGCAGCTGCCTCATCAATCACTATCGGTAAATATAAACAGCCTCACGATGTTAAATATTCAAATTGTCAAAAAATCTTTACTTTTATCCACCAACAAAATTTCAAAAGTGTAGAGTAACTAAATAAATACCTGTATTTAAAATAACAAAAAGTATTTACCTTGCTACTCTGCTACTCAAGTGCAAGATAACCAAGCCTGTGCGAATATACATATTATAATGTGCTTTTCATGCAAACACTCCCTCCAATACTATATACTATGGGATTTATATTTGTTTTATGTGGCAGTAGTGGAGGGAGGGTTGCATGAAAAGCATATATATTTCGCACAGGCTTGGCTATCTTGCACATGAGTAGCGGAGTAGCAAGGTAAATATTTGTTGTTCATTGAAATGGACCTCTGCAAAGTAACGCCTGATTCAATAAAATCTGTATTTACTCTATTTTTACATAAAAACAGCTCTCACGAACGAAATAACGAAAAATTAAATGCATTTATATCTTAATGTTATTTTTGTATATGTAAAACCCACCTTAACCTTAATAGGGAAACGCGGTTTTATACAATAAACGTTTCTTATTTTTTATTTCTTATTTCTAAAAACAGTTATCGTAAAGTTCAATATAAAAGTCGTTCTATTAACAATCGCAGGCACCACAGCCACGTCGTAAAGGAATATGGAATAACAAATCTTCAACACCCTATATAGTTTAGAATAGCTGCAAAGTTTAGAAGCATCGTTGCAATTCCCAAGTAGGGGAAAGTATGAAATAGAACATTCCCGGTTTTGGAATACTTTGGTGCTTATACAAGATACATGGTTAATCTCTCCGGTGTTGGCTTCCTAGTAAAGTGATAATACGGAAGTTCTGAACACGCCACCGCGAAAGTTTTTGAATTACGATAGTTTTTCTTCTAACAATTTTGCGCTAAGGTGTGAAACGTTAACTGTAAATTTTGCTATTATAGTACTGCACATTACCATCATAGCGGAAATATGTATTCACATGAAACTTCCTTATTTAATGCCACTAAAAGATACGGCGTATTATTCCTAAGGATCGAAGTTTATGAGCGCTTTACGAAGTTAGAATTTACAAATTTTAGAATGCTACGAACGTTAAAAGGCTAGAGTTGTGACAGTCGCGTGATATTTTCTAGACTTTGTAGCAATATAACTTGTAGTGTCATAAAACGGGTCATCGATGCGAAGATTCGTTGTTGGTGTGCCAACTTCTAAGATTATGGCTATGGCGTGAGCGTGGTGACGTCATTCGCCCTGCAGCCCAACCACCAACCACGTTTTACACAGGAATGCAACATCTAACATTTGAACCTATCACGACCATCCTGTCGTCGGAATAATTGTTTACCTCCCAAGAGTCCGAATGTGAGTTAAATCTTAATACAATTATTATTATTTAATATATTAGCCTTGCAATTATCAGAACTGCTAAAAATCTAATCGGCTTGTCGGTCTCTTTGCTGATTAGATTTTATTTAAATACAGTTTACAGGTTGTGCTCGTATTGCAGCTGAAGTTAATTTACTTATGTCGAAAAACTTCCTTTTCCAAAGCATTATTATATTCCGTGCTTGCTATTTCGCAATTGAGTACACTTTAATTTTTGCAGTGATTTACATTACTGAAGAAATTACTACAATTTTATAATTAATATTAAATAATTATACTGACGAGCAAAAATACGGGTCGCTTTTCATACAACTTTGTACGGGAAGTGACCTTTTATTTTTGCTCGTTAGTGTAGTTACTTCAAATAAACAGTCTATTTACATTAGAAAGCCGCTACTATATTAGTCGAAAGCGCGTTGCGGATTCGGCGTGTTTTTGGCGAAGTACCTACTTATTACATTATAACCTGATGGGCATGAATCTGACACAATTGAATACTTTTATCCCAGAAAATTACATATTTTCCGACTAATAATTAAATTATTTGCTGATGAAGTCACTGGCAGCTTATGGATGTTTATTACATCGATACTTACAACGTTTTTTTCTAGGATGTTTCTGAATAGAACTGTAGTTTTCTAGAGATACAAGAACGGCTGTGTTCGGGCTCTCTTGCCGTGCCCTCTGTCGGACGCCCCAGGTCGCGCATCAGTCATACGACGCCAACATCACACGTCATCTGTCAAAACTCCAGCTCCGGTTTAATGGATTATTGAATACGCCCGTTTTCAATCAACACGCGAGCGATTTTTTGCGGTCAGATGTGTCACGTGGCTTTAGTTTCGTGATTTGTTACTTTCAGACGTGTGGGCGTGTGTTATGACCAATTAATGTCAGAAAACACTTAGTGTAAAGATAGGGTGTATGTTGGTTACACTGTTTTAATTGTTAATGTTGCCCCGTGGCTTCGAGAGCCGAAATATTTTTGTGATTGAATAGTAGCTCTATTTTTAGGCATACATTACTAAGCTTTGTAGGTTTAAATTCGCCACTGATTTCACCTGTAGCAAAAATAAAACTTTCGTGACTATTAGTGTAGGTAGGTATTTTGTGGACTTGCGTATGTGGTGCATTGAATTTTTATGATGTTTTTTGTATGCTATGTCTATTATTATAGGTAGGTAGGTACTTAAGTTTAATACACCTAGCATCAGCATTTTAAAATACTACCTGCTTACGTTAATTTAATAGAATAAACTTGAATCTGCACCAGACAAGCCTCCGAAGTTCTTTGCTGGTGTTGTTAACGTTACAAGACTTCGGTGTAAATTCTAGTGATTATAGTTTTACGTCTCGAAAGTGCAAAGCGAGTTTCCAAGTACACTGCCCGGAGCAAAATATTATGACGGTGTTTGGTAGTGTTCGAGCGCCGTACACATCGATGTGAATCAACCGATGGTTGCTTAGGGAATGACAATGTATTCATAACAAACAGCCTATTTATACGGTCACAGAAAAATCTTAATAGCGCCATTCAGGATTGCTATGAGCATATAACAGCGACATCTTTGGGTTTTCAAAGTAAATAAACATGACACAAATTATGTACAAAAATACATACTGAGCCTATAAAACACCGTTGAACGTTAAGTAACGTTAGTTTAGACGTGAGCGGCAAGTTGCAACTGCAAAGAATCGCGTTTTTCTCCTAGTAATACTGCTAATCTCACAGCGACTGACAGCTATTGTTTTTATGCTTAAAGACTTAAGCGTAGATGGCGTTTGAAGGTATAATAAAAACCAACAACATCCTGGGTTTCATTACGCCATACTTACATTATACTATCACGGGAAAAATTAGGTACTTAATTAAGTTTGTTTAGACTGTTTGCAGTGAATTTGAAAAAGTAAATAAAATTATATACTAGGGAACAATGAAACTAGGTCACTTCCCATAGAAAGTTGTATGAAAAGTGACCCGGTTTCTTTGCTCGAGAGTATACAAGCTTAGGTACATAATAAAGATAAAAAGAGTCACTGAACTTTTTTAATAAAATAAAACCCATCCTTAACTAGGCACATCAAAAGTCTCATTAAATGTTTCCTAGTTAATACTTACTTCTTTGAGTCTCGTAAAATAGGTACACAAAAATTGTAACAGAGTTTTGAATACAAGAAGCATTCAACTCGTCACGTAACTCTTTGGTCGTATGTTATTTTATAACGCCATGTCGCGAAAAGCTTTTAAAGTAGGCGCTTCACTCCCTACACATGTAGTGTGCAAATACTTGAATAATAAACACACTAAATTGTGCAAACAGCACGACGGAACCCTAACAGCGGATATCTTGTGCTCAAAAAATGTTTCGTGGGCAAACAGAAGCGTGGTGAGGACGAGTGGGGTTCTGAACTCGAGGGTTCTGTAGTGGTAAACAAACCGTTACTTTTTATTACGCATTTTTAATAACGTGCCACATAATAGTAGTTTTTCAATCACCTAAGTATAAAATAGAGATTTAACCAGTTTGACGTCTTCGTCTTCCCTATTATGTATAACATCTGAAAGGTATTTAATAAAAGCCATTTTGATTGCTATTCTGTCTTTGCTAATTATCTAAGAAACGGTTTCTATGAAACTTTCCTCATTTCATACTATAAAGTGTATCATTTAAGCTTTTTAGTATATAGGTTTACTTTATTTCCAGCCCTTCAAACCGCTACGTTGTTACTATGAGAAGCCTGTGCCGACAAAAATTGAGACTTTAACAGGAACGCGTTCCACTTGTTTGTTTTTGGTCAAAATTTACTCTAGAACTCAAACATAATTATGTCAAGCACTGTTGATGCAGTGAAATATATAGGTAATAGGCTAAAAGATGATATAGAATATGTTGAATAATGTTTCCCTAGACGTGGACAAAAGGGAGTAAAAGGCAGATAAAAATGGATCATTTTTTTAAATCATATTTAGATACAAAATTGTTGTCATATTCAACCGCATTGCGTCAAAATGACAGTTACGAAGAAAATTTCCTTATAAATTCTCATTTTAAAATTCTGTAGGCACTTACCCAAAAATCATCGTGTTTCAAAGAAGGACCCTAAAAATATGCTGTGAATAAACAAAATACCCCAAAGCTCGTGTAGAACATCAAATAGTTTTACATTAACATCCCTTTTCGTTTGTTTACGGTCCCGCGACGAGGCGTTTCCTAATAAATTTTAATATGCTCTTTTTATCTATGAACTGAAGGTAAACAAGACTGTATCTGGCGCGTAAAGGAGTAGCTCCATCGATTATATTTTTATGAGAACTCAAGATGAGCTGTTGTTTTATCAGACGAAGTTGACTGAGAGAATATCGCTTGTGGCTACAGGGAAGTGAAGAAAACTAAGCTAAGGAACTGGTAAACCATACGAATACCATCTTAAATACCATTAGCAGTTCTATTCTACATAATATTATTATCTTCTGCAGCCTATGTACGTCTTATGGGCATAAGCCTACTCTCAGATTGAGAGGGTATTGGCTGTAGGTCAATGCGAGCTCAGTACTGATATGTGGTAAGTAACTTATTTTCCTTCAAATAAGCTAAGCTTAAGTCATACGAAGTTATGTATTAGTGATGACGACAGTAGAGTGATCAATAACTGCACTGTAAGGTTTGTAATAAGATACTTAATTTAATGTTTAATATCTCATTAATTAATTCATTTCATATGATGAACGGAATCTCAAAATGTGATCTTAAGTAAGCTGATGAGCTCCAGCTTAACCGGGTATTAGAGGTTAGACCTCTATTCAAATCTCCATTGTATTATTTGCCAAGTTTTTTCATAACAATTTTTTTCAATATTTTTTTACAGTGGCGGGATAGCAGAAAATAAGTAATTAAAAGCACTCAATTAACTTCAGAAACAAACTCCGCTGAGTATTATTTTACGTGGCGCCAAAGCGTTCAGGGGTAGGTCGTAGCACAGTTTTAATTATCGTTATTTTTCTTATTATTGTTAATTAGCAACGGGGTTTAACGGTCAGTATTTTTACGTAGAAATTTAGTGCGTAATTTAATCTAAACACGGCGTAAATTCTCATTTAGGTGGAATAAAAACTCTTTTTACATAATTTGGCCTTCCAATTTCGTAAGTGAATCGTTTTGAGGCTTAGACCGCCATATATCCTGCAGTTTATTGCGTCGATGCGCTCTTTTACCATGCAGGACTTAAGGCGCCGTAAATACACAACAACAAACGTCTCATTGGTAGCGTTTAGGGGCAATTCTGACCAATAAAGCAGTGTGCGTGGGCCGGATACCCCAACCAGTATCTGCTGACCTCTGACTCACTTGTTCCTTTGCTCTGATTAATTTAAAATTGTAAACGATTTAGGGTAGAAAATTGGCTCAACCTAGGCTGGTTAATGAAATACTCGAATCGGGCGTAATAGCAGCGAATCCAGGATCACATATATGTACGTGGGAGTTATTATTTGATTAAAATAAGCCCAATTCCGGAGCAGCTGTGGTCTTGTTAATACTTGAAATTATGTGACAATCAGAGTGCAGATGTAAATTTTTATCTTAATACGAAAAAGGCTCCAATGGCATGTAATCTTGTCTCACATATGGCGTTCGCTGATAAGCATCGAGTTGAGTTTCTGTTGCATTATTTTTGCATATTTTATGAACAAGAACTAGTAAAACAGTTCTCAACACGATGTTTTACATAATGTTACATGAAATTAGCTTTTAACATCTCATTTTAAACACATTGACATCTTGTGTGTATTTTATTTTCTGGTTCTATTTGCTTGCCATGCTCATATATGGAATCGTAAAGATACAAGACATTGTAGCAGCGGCAGCTTATACAATGTCTTTACTTAAGTAAATATTTCAGATAACAGCCATTTAGTACAGCAGTTCGGCTAGTCAGTGGGGTAGAAGCACAAAGCATCCTTCCTACAAAATAAATTCACAGGCTAACAAAACGCATTCAAATTAAACAAGTTGATTTACTGCCTATCGCGGGGAACAATCGAGACTATTCGGTTTACGTTGCGCTAATTACGTGCGTATGCGCTCCGCCGCCGCTGGTCTTTATGCCTTTTTTCCAGGGACTTAATTTTCGCGAGCGATCTTTGAACGAAGAAAGTGGTAACTTTAAGATCCAGGGTTCATTATAAGTGGTTCTACTGGCGTACATGGTAGAATCTCTTTTGTTTTAATAAAAGAGTTTCAGTTGTTTCGTTTTAGTTTGACATTTGCTCGCTTAAATGTCGATGTGTCAGCGTTGATGCCGCCCGTGTGACGTGCGTGTGCGCTTTGAAGTCGCCGCGACGGAGGCGAATAACTTTTGTTTCTTTGATTCGGTTTTGTTTCGTAAATTGTGAATTGAGATAATAGACTGTGATCATAAATAATGATTGGTTGTTATTGCGAATCGATTTTTTCGTACAAACATCCTTTATTAAAATGTGTGGCAGTAATATTACATCAATTTGATGGTTCATTTTTGAACTATAAGCATGGCAATGCAATTTTAGTTTAAAGAAGTAGGTTGTAGGTAGGTACATAAAATTGATAATATTTCGGTAAGTACATCATAATCTTAAAATTAATCATCAGTTAAGAGTCTACATACTTACCTAGTTTTTGTATCAAATTTTATGAAACAGGTACACCTAATTTAATTAGCTAGTGGATACTTTTTTTTCTAAATAAGCTAGAAACCACAGCGACAGATTAATCAATGAACTTTTCGCTCGCTGTAAGTAAGTTCACCTGATGATGAATGATTGTTTTATATAATAAATAATGATAATTATAGTATTTAGTTGTCCAATATACATAGTAGATGCTGTACATCGTGTTATTTAGTACTATGTAAAAATGTAAAAATCCATGTCTCTTCGTGGATTGTATATGTATATACTTACTTAAATTATTTTTAGAATAGCTTTTTTCCCTTTTTTCCCATTACTCCTGCTCATCAAAACTAAATTTTCGCAGCCAAGTTTATTGGAAACCCAATCGACTCTTAAACCCCAGGCATTGTTAGTCTATTGAAAAATGGGTATAAAAATCAAATGGCAGCAAAAACGAGATTGCATCGTAAGTGCACCTCGGCATGCTCCCGATGGTTACCGAAGAATCTCCGAAACGCAGCCTCAGCTGTCGGCGCCGCGAAATGCGGTAATTGAGGTGAAAGAAACCGAAATAATGTGTAATTATATTCGGGCGTTAGCGGCTGACAATTTAAACTGCCGCAAAAAGTTATCTGGTGTAAAGATTGACTGACGCAAGGCTGTCAATCTTAGAGGCTTTCATTTAAACCGCACAAAGCTCCATTATTTGAGACGTCGCTGGATAAATATTTATAGCTAATTTATGAATGACATTTAAGAAAACATTAAGTTAATAGTGCGTAATCACAAGCCTGCAATAAAATAAATTTATTATTAAAAAAAAACCCGACTGCGTCAATTTGTATAATTTTCATGTACCCATTGTCATTTTCACGACTAAGACGAATCTAATGATACCTTTCAAGCTTAAATGCGACAAGCCGTTTAGGCTTTAGAGCGTGCCAATTAAATATACCTACATACATACGTTATAATGTATAGGTACACTCGAAAAACATAACCCTCATTCTGGGGCAGTCGGGTAAAAAGTGAAACTAAAAGCAGAAAGACACTTTAAAGAAAAAAATTGGAAACTCAGGCCAGAATTATATTAGGCCAGAGTAACACTTTTATATTGAATTGCCTCTTTGGCTGTTTTTTTCTAATTCTTTAACGTCTGCTTCCGTCCAGGGAATACGGCTAAATTATCAATGTTTGAATTTACAAATAAAATAGGATACAGAATATTTTTAGGAAATTCAAATATTAAATAAGCTGATTGATCGTTACCCACATCACTACCTAGAGTAAAACAAAGCCGCTTTCCGCTGTCTGTCCTTACGTATGCTTAAGATCTTTAAAACTACGCAACGGATTTTGATGCGGTCTTTTTAATAGATAAAGTGATTCAAGAGGTAGGTTTATTATGCATAATGTAGCAGAGAGACACTGATTGCACCCGTGCGAAGCTTCTTAAGCTTCTGTTAATTTAACTGTTTCTTCGATAATTGCCTTTTACGATTAGTGAAAATAATTATCACTACAGTAAAGGTAAACAATAATTTAATAAATGAATACAATAATTTATTTCAAACAAAATATAAATGCGCCAAAGCTTTCTTCCTAGTATCCGTTTATCGGCTTTTACCGCAAAGTGTGAAACAACAATCATGTCCACAAAAAACAGTAAAGAACTTGATTAATTGTCATTTTAAATCGTACAAGAGCGGCTCTTTTAGGTGGAGACAGGCGTTCGCGCGACACGGTTCGTGCATCCACTGTGATGCGACGCCCACCATTCACTCTAGTACACAGCACCAACCATCTATTTGGATAATAAAATTCCTAAATCTGATAATAAAATGGTAACATTATTGACAGTGTAACGTTTGATGTGAGGGTACGGACAGTATATTAGTAGTTTTAAGAGTATTCTTCTTCAAGCGTATGAGTAATTTAGGTACTGGTAATTCATAAAAAAATACGGATCTATTGTATGAAGTATTTAATCATTGTCTGCCAAAACAAAATATTAAAGAGACATATAGATCATCTTAAGATGATTGGATAATTTTGGACAACATTTCGGATAGCTGTATATAGTCCTGAATTAGGACAGATATTAAAAAAAACAACTTAATGATGATAGCTTACCTTGAATGAACAATTTACATGGTATCTTGTAATACAAAAAACTTTAACAAAGTACTACTTCTACGTGGACGAAGTCGTGGGAAGAAGGCAGTGTAACCTATTAGTTTAACTAACTAAAAGAGTCTTAATATTTATATGTATTTACTTTGTTTTTTATCATCATGTTGATCTTAAAAACAAATGATTTACTTTATAATTATATCACATCATACGAATATTATTTCATCTTCTGTTTTTTGTGTATACTATTGATAGAGCACGGTTATCTTCGATATCGATTCGGATTCCGTAACGCCGGAATAAAAATATATTATCTTATAAATATTCTAATTCAGTACTGTTCAAGTGTGTATTAAGCTCTTTTAAAGTAATCTATTGTTCCAACAATTTTAAATGAAGTAGTTTCAAATTTCAAGTATCATACAGGACGAGACATTTTTGTTGACAATAAGTACTATTTAGATAAATAAGTACATAAATAGATGAATAGGTCTTGCATATATATTAAATACCTATTAAGAGGATTCACAGCAGTTTACGTACACATAGACCAAAGAACTTGGCGTACCAAAGCGAATATGTATTCAAAGGACAGCATTCATTTTATTGAATTAAATAACTTGTAAACTGTTCAAATACTTCAGTCGAGACATATAAATGGATTCCGAATTTCTGGAGAGCCCTTAAAGGAATATCCATTGTCGCTGGATAGTCCTCGACAAATTAAATTCATCGGCAGTTTCGCCGGCCTTAGTTACAAAAGACGTGACGTCAAACACTCGACCAGGATTTACCCGGTTTGTTGTGTTGTACCCTGTTATTCGTTACCCTTACTACCATCCTGTTACATCATTTAGTAAGTATAAATATTCGAAATATTAGCATATTTCTCAATAGTTGGGCGAAACGTACGCAGTGTTTCATATCGAAATTGCTGCTAAGAAAATAATTCTTCTTACGTTTGCCACATGTCTATCTCATAATCTCAGTTTGGTATTTGGCATTTCGACAGCAATTCATACATTTTCTTGTAAATAAGTAGAGTAAAATAACTAAATGGAATCGGAAAATCACGGATGACTTAGTTATTAGTTATTAGTACATTTTATAATTCTTTATAAAAATATGTATACCTGTATACCTGTTATAGCGTGTCTGGCGAAGACAAACGGTTAAAAGTAACAGATAAAATAAACGAATGTTAAGTTAACAAAAACTCAACACATGTTTCTAAATAAAGGGGATAATACTATGAAACGTTAACTCGTCCAAAATGCGATCGCGAAAACCTGGTACTAGCCAAAATGTTAACCACCGACCGCAAGCGGGTCAATGAAGCCCTTTGATCCACCTCTCACCTGTCTTCCTCGAGCACTCCGATCTTTCGCAGACTAGACACTTCCCTGCCACTTAACCCAGCCTTTTGCGATGTTTACTTTGTACCTTGTATACGAAACTCACCAATACATTGCTTCCCCATTAACAGTAATCGTTCCAACATAATAATCTCTGTCTTACTAATCAGTGAAATGTAAAAGTGTTAAAAGCTTAATGTTAATTCGTTTGTTCCTACTCTTGTTTTTCTTTTGAATATTTTCTCAGCTCTTGAAACTAGTAAGGTGACAGAAATACTTTTACGAGCCACCCTAAATCAAAACATTAAATAATGACAACAGATGGTAAAAGTGAAGCAGCCTATTTAGTAAAGAGCCGTAAAAAACAAACTATCAAACGTTCCCTAATACCATACGAAAGAAACGTCATAACAATTTGACGATAATTTATTAATAATGCGCGACCGTGATCACGAATATATGAAAAAAGACAAGATTATTTTTTGTATAAATATTTTTGTGAATGAGCGCGGCCGATAAAAAGGTGTGTTTGTATTTTGTGGGTCCAGTACCGATTTGAATAATAATAGTGTTCGAAATTTATTTGGTCATAAAACCTGCGAGTGTTACATTGGCTTGTGACAAAGGCGGTTTTATCGCTGTCGGTGAGCGGTCATAAATTGTGCTTCGGCTGTCAAAACAGTGTGCAGCGGGCCTTAGTCCAGGAGTGCCCATGAGATGCTAAGCAACGGCGGCTATAAAAAGTGTATAAAAGGAAGGAAGTGTCAGCACTAACTCTACAATATAACAGTCAACAAGCCAAAATGAATTTGAATACTAAAAGACCTATTATATTGTAAGTTTCTGTTGCTGCACGACGCATTGTGACAGAATTGTGGTATAGTAAGTATTCTCATAGAGCCAAACCCATGTCAGATCAAAAGAGACGAGAAGTGTAAAGAGTTGCAAAATATTATGATTGAAATTCGTACTCATTTCAGTCACCGTACATTTTAAAAGAAAGTTAAAAAGACTAGTGTCGATTATGTACCGAAAGATGCAGTGTTGCCAGGCCTCCCTCTAGGTGGCCCGATGACATCGCGAGAGTTGCGGGAAACCGGTGGATGTTGGTAGTAGGTTGTCTTGGGTTGACCTTTTATTATGTTGAACTTCTTCCGGTTGATGTTGATATTTTCAAATCTTTTAATTCAAGTTTAGTACGAAACCACGCTCCAATGTCGCATCTTGTGTATAAACCTACATGTAACAGTAATACGATGAACTCGATGCCCCACCATGAATTTTGATCATTTATAATTAACTGCTTTTTCAACAATTGAGCTCAATGGGCGAAAGTCTTAGGAATCATGTTATAGGCGATGCGGCTCGCAACCCATCACTATTTTGACTATCTTTTCCACCTATACGCCCTTAATCATGCTAAGCGTGGCCTTAAGGTTTTGTTACCTTAGGCTCTGTCTACCCCGTAAAGGAAAAAGACAAGATATGTATATAATATGTATGAGCTCAATTATTTCACTTGTCAAATTATTTCCAAGTTTTTAGAAAAAAATAGTCTTACCCTTTTTGTACCATCATACACACCTCAGTGGTATAAAATTAAACTCGGTAATTTTTTTGGTCAATTCTACTTCACTAATAAAATCCTCCCGAAGACATCAAATTTAACAAGCGATCAAGGGCTATCGAAGTCTAATCGTTAAAGTTTTATCGTCCGTTTTTGCATTCATATAGATTTATGGCCAATTGAAAAGCAATAAAAGTACTACGGCGCTACTATTCTTTATTGCTTGCTTGCTAGAAGGTCAGCAGATATTAGAAGCAGCAGCTGTTTTGGGAAAATTACTAGCGACACGAATTTGATTTATTAGATACTTGTAAATCTGAGCGCTCACGGAGAAAAGTGTACCTTAATTTCCATCATGATTTAAAAAAATAGGTTTTCTTATACTCAAAAACCAAAAATCTTTGCATATTTGTGTTATTAGGAAAAGTGTAAAGTGTTTCTGTAGTGTTCATTTGATGATCAAACAAAGAAAATCCGCAAATTTTGCTTGCGGAGTAGCAATAGTAACTGATAAATTAAACAATAAGTCTTAATATTTTTAAGTTTTTTTTTTGTATTGAAACATAATTATTATTCCAATTCATAATAATGAACCAATTCTACACGAACACATCCGACGCATTCAAAATGTTTGTTGTGACAAAATTCACCCTAAAGCATTCTGGTCTAGGCAAATCCTACTTTGTCAAAAAGTCAGAATTAGGACGTTATTACGACACGCAAGGCATCCACTTAAATAAAGGTCCGTGGTTTTAAGTACCCAATTTGATAAAAACACAGAAATTGCCACAATAAACAATTTAATTCGGAGTAAAAGCTCCTAATTTAGCACTTTATGCATATCTTATGCTCCAGTGCCTTTGTTTCCCGATAAAGAGTGGCCGTTCCCGAGTTTTCCTATTGCCGCTTTTTTATTATTACGAGCCGCATTTACCTGCGACTGCTTGCTTCCGAACGCGGTTGGGGAAACGTATTCCGTTTTTGTTGGGAATGAAAACCCACTTCCTTTTTTGCGTAAAATAAACACAGGTAATTATAGTACGTTGAAGACGTGTTGATAAAAGTCGAAACTTTATTTATGCTTGCAACACATATCAGACGATATGACTAGAGGTCGTTCTCATTGGAATCAAACACTTTTGCGTTTGATTTATTTTATTCATGGAGGTTGTAACCGACTCCAATGTCTAGAATTACGAACTGTGGAGGATTTGGGTTTGGAAGAGATAGGAGGATAATCCAAAAGAAGATCGGTAGGTACTTGACAGCAAACGGTATTGACTTTCGGTAATTCTATAACAATCATGTGCTATTTTTCACATTGACACTCAAAAACATTCTAATGAAGCCAATATAAGACCAGCAGCTCAACAAAAGTTCGTAGAAATCAAAACAAATGACTACATAAAATACAAGTTTGCGCCAATTTCAAGCATGAATGACTTAATAACCAACAACGCTACAACCGGCATCCTTCATAATATTGTCTCCCTGTTGCTCCAGACACACCGAAACAAAATTAGCCTTCTCGTAATAAATTCAAATCACGGCTCACCGTAATTTGAGCCTCCTTTTTACCAGGAGATATTCGCGGTGGAATCCTTAATTTGGTTTCACGTTATTGTTGTGGTTACTTCCGTTGTTATTTCCCGTTTTGTTTTGCCCAATTTTGGTTTCGTATTGTAACTGTTGAAGGTATGCTCTACTGTTAAGGGTGTGTTTGCGTTGAGTTGTTAGATGTTTGCAATTTTTTTAGGCTGCAGTTAGATCTTCCATGCTGGTCAGGGAGCAAAGAAAAACATAGAATGTACCAGTTGCTTCTCTTCCCGCGCAGATGGTAAAAGCCCATCTAGGGAATGGAACACTTTCCACCTACAGTCTTGCTAAACGTGGCCTGTAGGTCTTGTGACCTTAGGCTCTGTCTACCCCGTAAGGGATAAAGACGTGATTTGTGTGTGTGCGTGCAGTTAGAGCAAATTGACGCTAAGGATGCTATTTAGGCACCTACTGAAAAAGGAAGTTTTCTCTTAAAATGTATATTGTCAATTATGTCAACCATGGCAAAAAAATAAGTTTAATTTTAACATTGAACATACATATCTACGTACATACATACCTACATTAATCACGTCTTTATCCCTTACGGAGAGGATAGAGCCTAAGGTAACAAGACGTAAAGGCCACGTTTAACATTCAAAAGGAAATTAAAATAGTGATGGTTTGAAGCCGCATCGCCTAAAACAAGATTCCTGCAATTTTCACCCATTCCCTCATTCATCATTCTTCATAACATTGAACAGCAATTTAAAATAATCTTTGATAGTTTAACCCGTAGGTATAAGTGTCATTCAACCTTAGGGTGGGAATGAAATTCCTTACCAGGCTATACACTATACACGTTGCCATGCACATGCACAGCTGCGGGGCGATGGTCAAAGGTCAATAAGGGAGCAAGTGGATGAGATTCTGCGGAACCGCTTTTGTAGTTTACTTGTACTGAAATCGATTAATTTGCTATTCGGTGACCACAATGTCAAAAGCGACCCAGCTCCCGCTTATTCGTATTCCACGGGTCCCTCATGAACGGCAACGTGAACAAGGCAAAATAAAAAAGAGCATTTTTCTTTGTCATCCCTTCTCCAGCCTATACTATGTATCTCCTCTCAGAATGAGAGAACTTGGGCTGTATTAATCAAACACTGTTGCTCTGCCAAAACTCAATTTAATTCGAAAACATCCGAAAGTTATTACAATTTTACAGAAACAAACGTTAGCTAGTTTGTAGCACGGTACAGCGCCCTCTAGTGAGAAACAAAGTAAACTTTGATTTCATTCAATACCTTAATGAAGTTACTACGAGAAACAAACGATACTAAGTTTGAATCCGCTAAAGCGACATCTAGCGAAAATGTATATAAACAACGGCTTCAACATGGGCCATAGTTCCACCAGGGCCCACGCCAGCGAAGCAATTCAATGGTGGTTCCCAATCCGCATTTTACTTTATGGTTTGTTTATTAATTCCTAACATTTGCTAAACGCTCCATTCACAATAAATCATAATCAGCACTATCAAGCCGAGTTGCCGAGTTAGTTGCAATCAATAAATTAACAATAAGCTACCGAGACGTGAGCCCTGCGAGATGCATTAATCACACTGTTCCATTATGAACGCTGTTTGTTTTAACTTGCAAACTACGGAACTCCGGCTTGTTCCTCTAGCACCGCTTGTCTTCGTGCTTTACATTTAAAACATTTGTTTTATAACAGTACTTTCAAATGGTTTTGTGAACAGCGTAACTTGAAAAGGTAGATGATAATTTTACTACACAGACTTATTACTTTGGTACATATGTGAGCCTGAAAAAGCCGGGTAAAGTGAGATACGGGAAAATAATCTTGCTGTAGGCGTTAAACTAATATGTATGAATTTGACTTCAATGAAATGAGTTCCACACTAAATTGAGATTATTTTTTCCAGTAAGTAGCCATTGATGTTTGAAATAAATAAAAAAACAAACAAGTCTAAAAAAACCATTGTGATCGAAGTATTAATGTTCTACTATTAAAATCTACTGGTACATAAAGGAATTGGTCCAACTTAATATGGAATTGAGGTTGTAACTATTCCATATTAACATTGCTCTACTAGCTGCCGAATAAGTAATTACTTAAGGGACTACGGACTGCTCAAATTCCGAATATAAGCAAATGAAAATTTGATTTGATGTTAGTACCTACCCCCTGTGATAAGGCAGGAAAAAGGAATAAGTGTACGAGTACGTAATAAAAAACATTATAAATTGGTGGGTGCATCTTTTTTGTTAGCGTACTTATTTAATACACTGACTTTGTAACACTATAAATGTGCCAAATTTCAAATCAATGAGCTACGGTGGGTGGGTAGACACCACGTTGCAAGATTTTATAACTTAGAATAAATATTTAACATTCGAGCGCCTACATAAGGATATAAGCACCGATTTGTGTGCGTAAAACTTCGAAACATCAAAGGGAATCGACAAAAACCGCAAAGTCAAAGTCGATTCCAGTGTAAGTGTTAGGCATCGAGTGTGTATAGCCAAGTTCATGTTATATGTTGAACACTACACGCGAGGGATGGTCAACACGTGACAAGCATGATAAATGAGGAGTTCGGGATCATGCCTCCAGGGACTCCTTTTGGCTTCGGGGGAAGATTTAGGAAAAAACATTGCAACCTACCAAACCTAACCACCCCAAAAAACACCCTACATACTAGACCGTAGAGCGTATTTCCCTCCAAGAAGAAAGTATGTTTCAGCTACGTAAAAATACTTAAGCTACTTCGAATTAATATTGCAAAAAGTAGCTGTAAGGGTGCCTGGGTTAAGCCAATTTGTGTTCTGTGTCGGTGAGGTTTGAGTTCTGATTGTGGTGTTTCGTGTTGCGGTTGCAGTCGGCGGAAAATGTTAGCCGTGAAAAGCCAGACAGCAAATTTTAATGTGGATTTCAAGACAGTAAAGCCACAGGGAAGTGGTGTAGGAAGTTTTTACCGCCTTTAATTTTAGGAATGCAGAAAAGTTGAAAAAAGCATAATATTTGCCGGCATTTATACTTTTTCTCTAGTTTAGATTATGTTTCGTTGCCGCGGTAGGCTGGTGGTTAACCTTGTGGCCTCAAAAGCATCCCTCGCGTTGCGGGTTCGAACCCGAGCTCGCATCTTGAGTTTTTCGGAATTTATTATGTATTTGAAATTTCCAATCCACTCTGGGATCATGTAGGAAGGCAGTAGGACGTATTATAGGTACATACATGTGTGTATATTTACGCTGGGCATGATGAGATTGCGTTCTACTTATTATATCACAATAATCATCATTATTAATACTATTAATATTGCAAATGCGGAAGTTTATGGGTGTGAGTTCATATGTTTGCTACCTAAACGACAGAATTTGGATTAAATGTAAGATACTTCTTATTCCGAAATATTGCACAATTTTCGGGGAATAGCGATACTCGAAAATGTATCCTTAGGAGATAAAGTCGCGAGCTTGCTACTCAAAAATTAAAATTGAAACCAGCTGCACGTAGAATATTGCTCAGTTCATTGCTCTTCCAGTATTGGTTTAGCTGTTCAATGTTTGAGGGCAAACCCATAAACTCTATGCTGCCTGACAGAAACACTTGACTGTATGCACATATTGCAGTCGCAAGTGACAAGTCTGCTTGCAAGACAAACGGGACCCACAAAGTGGGGTTTCAAATGAGCTGTTTCTCATGTTATTTAAATTGCTCAAGTAGGAAAACTTGAAATATGCATGGAATACAACTCAAATGAAAAGTTTTTTCGACTGACTTCTTATAGCAAAGGAAAATAGCTGTTGCCTGCAACTTTATCCAAGTCTTGTAGGATTTTTGCACTCTCCTGGGGATATAAAGTAATCTTTAACTATTGGAGTCACTATCCTAGCTTTTTATTAGTGAAATAATTGATACGTCCGGTTCAGTAGCGCCAGAGATTACTTGCCTACCTATAGGTACATATTAACAATTTAGCACACAAATTTAACAACAGTAAATCATTTTGAGTTACAGATTAGATGGTTACATAGTGCAATTCGAAATGTATTTCTACCTACACTTACAAATGTGTATGTTTTTGTATTGCTCGTGCGCAAACTTTATCAATGTAATGAAGGCTTTATCTAGGTAACTAAATAAAATAAAATACTGTGCTAAAACTATAATTTCCTCGCCTAAATGCTTATACTTTTGTTAGTCTTTACCATACACATAGTAGATAGGTACAAATAGAATATTGAAACTTAATAGAGATTCAATACCAGCTCAAAACGTGGTTTACGAGATCCTCGCATCCTGTTTGATCCAAATCGTTCTGGTCCTGACCATACACCAGTGTCCCGACACGAAGCAGTTAGTCATCTCTACTACTAGATCTCGATCGATACAAAGTTCTCGAGATAATCTGACTCTAAATATAAGTACCTCAGTGCAAAGTAAAGTCCAGTCTCATAACATATCTAATATAGCTCGTTGGGATTCCAGACGCGTTTCTCTTAAGGCTGTGTTTGGTCATGACTGAAGAAAGCGACCGATACCAGTTTATTTCAAAAGTATTATCCTTTTGAATGCTGGTTGATGTGTT
Organism: Pandemis corylana; assembly: GCA_949127965.1. Lineage (NCBI taxonomy): Eukaryota > Metazoa > Arthropoda > Insecta > Lepidoptera > Tortricidae > Pandemis > Pandemis corylana. The sequence goes on from OX421860.1 coordinate 6,647,979, forward strand.
TTTTATGATTTCTACTCTATTTCTGCTCCTACCGAGGGCACTGAAATTGGATGTGACTTCATACAACCTGCTAAGAAAACCAGCACGTTTTAATTATAAGAACTACATTATTTCACGAACTCGGAAATGTATGACTTAAATTTGGTCTGAAAAACAGTCGAGTAATAAGTTAACAGAAACATAAAGAGCGTTTTTTCATTAAAAAGTGAACCATCACTAAACCGCCACAACACCTGACGCGTTACGAGCATAATACGAGTAATCATCAGAAACAAAGCACAATCGTCCGTGGCTCGGACACAGCCTTATCATAGAAGCTATCACTTGAAAATATAGGCTCTGCAGGCAATGGGCTCAATAGCTGTAGATGAGTGGACGATCGTTATCCGGACTTTATATGATCCTTTTGGCAGTCGCTGCGCCGCTACCATTCTGCTCACGAGACTTTCTCGCCGCAGTTTTACTTGGGACGAAAATAAAACATGTACTACGAAAACTTAGACAACGGTAAAACGTGTACGTTTGATCTTAGCAAACCGCCATTTCAGATATGTACATGGCATAAATATACACGTTTATGCCACAAAGAATAAGGTCGATGATAAATAATAATGTAGAATAAGAAACGATTTAGTATTTAAGAGAAATAATAACACTGTACAAAAACACTTTATTTTCCAATTACAAGATTAGGCAAATTAACTTTAAATGAACTTAAAATCTAACACAATTCGCGTGATTAAATGAAGAGGAACAAAATAGACAAGTTGGCTGTTCAAACGGGCAGAGATTCCTTTTAACAAGTGGTCGCTGGCGTAAGAGAGCGATTCTGAGAGTGCGGCCGGTTTTAAAGACACAGCCCCTCCACTACGCGTTCACCCCGTTAGACCACGAGGACTCCCACTCCTTGGGTTGTTGATGTTTTGCGTTAACACGGCCTCTCCTGACTGGAGGACGTCCTCGTCCTCCTGTGGCCCCGTCCGAAGGGCTTCTGGTGTGCCAGAGGTTCCTGGGATCGGCTCTGGTGTCGAAGGCACATCATTGCTCCTGACAGCTCGCTCTGACGTGGACTCCGTGTCGTCTTCATCTTCATTACGGCATGCATCTGAGAACAGAGACCACTCATAAAAAGTCTGAAAACATTTTGCAAGTAGTGAACTAGAGGCACGACGTTAGCGTTAGTTCACTAAGACCAGAGAGGAAGCGCGACGTTAGCTGTCTCCGATAGTGGCAACGTAAGTAACCTTTAGTAAAGTTACGTTACGACTCCTACATGACATAGGCACGACGTTAGCATATCATGTATCATTACGTATGACATAAGCACGACGTTCGCTTGTCATACACGTGTGTAATCAGAATCACACAGCTAAACATGAAATAGGCACGACGTTAGCATATCATGTTAGTGAATTAAATTCACCCTCAAAGAAGGCAGCACACGTGTCTGGAGTCCACTCCCCACGCCACGGCACCATGAATTCTGCCGCAGCCTGTGTCGATTTTCCATAGGAGCCAGCCAGCAGTTGCAGCTCGTATCGACCATGGGGAAGCGCCTTGATCACACGATAGGGACCGCGCATGCCGGAGTCGAGCTTGCCAGTAGCTTGTGCCCGTTTAATCACAAAAACAAGTGAATTAGTGTTAAACATTCGGGGAGGCCTACGGTCAGCATTAACAGTTTTATCTTGCTGACGTTGGTTCATCTTCAACCGTTCAGAAGCCCGCTGCCTATGCATTTCCCTTAACGCTTCGCGATTGGGATGAGCGTTTTCCAATGCGATATCTCTAACTAAGTGACGTATAAGAGGTGTAGCTGCTTCGATGCCTATCAGCAAGTTCAAAGGAGAGAGCCCGATAGTTCTCTGCTTGGTTATGTTGAGCACTAGTTGCAGCCGCCACATAGCATCAGACCACTCGTTCTGTCGGTGGTTGCATTCTATGCGAACCATGTTTAGCAACGTACGACAGTAACGCTCGACCTGCCCGTTTGAGCGATGCATCTCAGGCGTAATGAGATGTATGTCAATGCCTAATTCAGTTACACACTTCGTGAATTCTGAACTTAGAAACATGCGACCGCGATCTGCTACGATTTGTTTTGGGGTGCCAAACAAGGAAATCATATTGGTAATAAGTCGTTTTAACTCATTAGCGTCCTGACCATACATAGGGTACAACAAACAATACTTTGAAAAAGCGTCTATAGCAATTAGCACATACTTATAGCCATTAGACCGTGGCAATGGATCTAACGCGTCTACATGAATTACCTCAAAGGGATTACATGGCTTTTCCCACGAATGTATGGGTTGATGAGGGGCTCTTGGGGTTTTTTTGTGTGTTATGCAAATAAGACAATGAGCAACATATTTTTGAACAAAAGACTTCAGAGATGGGAACCAGAAATGTTTCCTAATAAGTTCTAACGTCTTATCTACTCCAGGGTGGTTGTGCTCATCGTGAAATATTCGAAGTAGGCTAAGCCTATGGCCTTTAGGCACGAAACATAAGAGTCGGGATTCTTCACCTACTGGGGAGTACTTATAAAAGAGCAGTCCATTCCTATGAACGTAATGAGTGGCATCTAGTTGTCCGTCTGTCAACCTTTGAATGAGCTGTTGGGTTTCTTCGTCAGCACCCTGTGCTACTTGAGCCCAATTCTGTTGTTTACGAGCTTCACAGACATTCACTGGATTGCGGCTCAAGTAATCAGCATGTGACATAGAGGTACCCTTACGGTATTCCAGCGTAAAGTTAAAGTCCTGCATATATATCCACCACCTGGCTACGCGTGGCAAAAGATCTTTCTTCTGTTGTGTTGATTTTAGTGCATTGCAGTCAGTGACGACTGTAAATTGAACGCCAACCAGGTAGTGTCTAAAATGTTGCAAGGCTTTAACAACAGCCAAGGTCTCGAGCTCATAGGAATGGTACCTTGGCTCGGCACCTTGGGTTCGTTTGCTGAAATAGCCTACCGCTCGTTTATGACCTTTTTCGTGAACCTGAAGAAGCACTGCACCATAGCCAATAGAACTTGCGTCCGTATGGACTTCAATAGGCAGGTCGGGGTCGTAAATGGCCAACACGGGTTCGCTAGTAAGCAGCGAAATTATATTTTGCCGTGCTTCTTCTTGTTCACTATCCCAGAAAAATGGCACACCTTTCTTTGTCAATTTAGCAATAGGAGCAGTTTTAGTGGCAAAGCCAGCAATATAGCGGCGGAAGTAGCTAGCCAGACCTAACAATTGACGCACCTGCTTGACATTTTTCGGTATAGGTGCTTCGACTAAGGCCTTTACTTTTCGTTCGCTCGGTTGTACCTGACCCTGACTTATAGTACGACCTAGGTATTCTACTTTAGTTGACAAGAAGGAGCATTTCTTCAGATTAATGGAGAAGCCTGATTCAGTCAAAGTTTGCAGTACCTTGCGTAGAGTGATTAACCCTTCATCTACAGTCTCGCTTAATATTAGGACGTCGTCAATATATACCAAGGTTTTACCAGATTCCAAGTGTTCACGAAGAGTTTTAGACATAACTCTTTGATAAACGATAGGGGCATTAGCCAAGCCGTAAGGCATTTTTAAGTATTCGTAATGCCCTTCAGGCGTTACGAACCCTGTAAATCGTATAGAGTCATCGTTCATTGGAATCTGATGAAACCCTGTAGCCATGTCAAGGCTAGTAAAAAATTTATGCTTGCCCAACCGATCAATGTGATCGTCGATCAACGGTAGTGGAAAACGATCTTTAACTGTGATCTCGTTCAGTTTGCGGTAGTCGACGCACATGCGATCGGAGCCGTCCTTCTTTTTGACCAGAAGGATTGGGCTCGCATATTCCGATTCAGATTCTCTAATGATGTTTTTTCCAAGAAGCTCTCGAATGATCTCACGAACCTTCAAAGTCTCAGAGTATGAGAGCCGGTATGGTCTATATGTTACTGGCGTATTATTATTCAATTTAATTGACATGCTACCAGTATTGACGGTAGAGGTAGCAGTTCCAGTAATGAAGAACTTTGAAAATTCGGCAATCAAATCGAGCAGTTTTTGTAAGTCTTGGCCTATCAAAGAAGTCTCAATCGGAATCTGCGTTGACGCCAAAGTACAATTTACATCGTTTGTAAAATCAGGCTCATAGGTCAGATGTTGTTGATCGCGCGTGCGTGTATACGTAACGCCTTCTCGATTTAATACATCAGTACCGACAATAATAGGCGTGTTCATGGATTCAGCGGACACTACGTGCAAGTCTACTTCTAGAGTGATTTCATTAAATTCTATTGGTAGGGTAACGTAATAAGTTGATTCAATTTCCTGCCCACCGATACCTCTTAAAACTTTAAAGGCGGGCTTGCACGCACATTTGAAATGTTTTAATAGAGATGAAGAAATTAGAGAAATACTCGAACCACTGTCAATGAGAACATCCACGGGAATCCCCTGTATAACTGCTACCGCAATATCTTTATTTTTATTATTAGGGTTTTCCTGACAAAAGTTAACGTTGTTAGTATTGCGAGACTCTGATTTTATTTTCGCAAAGCACGATTCTATTTTGTGGCCTGGTTTTTTACAGAAACCACACGGTTCGGATTTATTTGAGTTGATTACACGGTCATTCTTTTGGATGTTCTCACTGCTATTGTCACCCTTAGACACAGTTTTAGTTCTTTTAGGACAATTAGATTGCCTATGGCCACGTTGACCGCATGTGAAACATTTACCATCAGCAAATTTACGTTTACGAGCAACTGAGTCATGATTTGAATTTGAAAATCGATCATTACGTAGGGTAGTTGCACACTTTTTCGTAGGTACTGACGCATTTGACTTTACGTAAATCGAAAAAAATTCTACCAAGTCATTCGGCTTTAATTTTGAATTAGTGGCTGATGCACGAATTTGTGGATCCGTAATACCTCTTATAACTATTGCAGACATTAACTCATCGGTCAACCCTTTAACAATGCGTAACCTTAATAAAGAACGACGAGCATAATCGGCATATGTAGGGTACTTGTCAGAATTAGTGCTCATGACCTCGTACAGGATATTAGCAACGTCTGGATTTTTAGGACACAAGGGTTTAAACTCTTTCTTAAAATTGTTCCAGCCACGGTCATGAGTCACCCATTCATTAAGCCACGTCCTAGCGTCACCTTTAAGACAATTCCCAATGCGAGACAAACACTCGTTATCACTCCAGTTATTTAAAGTCTTAGCACGGTCTACTTCGTCGCACCAGGTGTCTATATCGTTGACGCTTGGATCGAAATTAGAAATATAGTACGAATGGTTCGATCTTACCGTAGTATTGATTGACCGTATAGCCTCGACTATACGATCCGTCGCGTTGAGGTCACGGTCCGCGGCAGCACTCACGGATTGCCCCGGCGACGTCGGGACCCCCGACTCCCGGTGCTCCGCATCCTCCGGGCCCGTGACTACAGGCTCGCGCGCCTGCGGCCGCGGCGGTGTCATCGAGGGTGCGCTGGCACTCGGCTCGCGTTGTTGTGACAAAGAAGGGTCACGTCGGTCTTCCAAAGAAGTCAGTCGATCTAGAATTTGATGCATTTGTTCGGTTAATAATTTTTTTGAAGTACCGCGTCGTTTGCGGGTATGCCTGGAACGCGAATCTCGATCTCCAGACTCAGAACGCGAACGGCGTTTTCTAGAACGGGGATCTCGGTTTCTAGAACGGCTTCTACTATGCCGGTTATTATTCGGCATCCTTTTAAATATGGCTAGGCTACGGCAAAATCAAATAAAGTAGCGGTAGTTAGCAGAATTTCAAAAGCCGTTAAAGCAATTTAATCTTAAAGAAGTACACTTTTAAAAGAAGCAAAACACTGATTGGCCACTAACACGACTCAAGTCTTTAGTTGGTAACAACTAAGCAAAATTGCAAGTGCCTAATCGACAAAAATACAAAGCGAAAATTTTCAATGATCACACGTCATTTATTTACACAATCGCGGTGAACAAATTGGAACGTACTCACCCATAACTGGACTCATGTAGGTACACAAATCTTACCCTTACCACTTCGCGTAGTCAAAAAAAACCGTTAAAATTTAAATATCGTTGATGTTTTTTTTTTTTTTTTTTTTTTGCCAATATGAAGTAGCCAATCTGCCTTATGTCAGGTAGTTAAGCGATCAGAACGCAAGATAACGACATCCCACATCTGATGTAGAATAAGAAACGATTTAGTATTTAAGAGAAATAATAACACTGTACAAAAACACTTTATTTTCCAATTACAAGATTAGGCAAATTAACTTTAAATGAACTTAAAATCTAACACAATTCGCGTGATTAAATGAAGAGGAACAAAATAGACAAGTTGGCTGTTCAAACGGGCAGAGATTCCTTTTAACAAGTGGTCGCTGGCGTAAGAGAGCGATTCTGAGAGTGCGGCCGGTTTTAAAGACACAGCCCCTCCACTACGCGTTCACCCCGTTAGACCACGAGGACTCCCACTCCTTGGGTTGTTGATGTTTTGCGTTAACAATAATATATTATTTGATATGATGGTTGTATCGATATTTATGACGTCAACTGTACCATTCGCTGCGATTTTGACTTTTGACGATGTGGAGAAGATTTAGGGTGAAGTTGTTTGTGCGTACTCAAAACAAATATTCTTATTTTTCTCCTAAGCCGTTTGACCGATTTAGATACTACTATGTCTAAATCAGGTGGATTAATAAGCCTTCTCTGCGGTGAAGAGAATCAGTTCAATGTTTTCCTGCACCAAAAAACATCTAAAACAATACTGATTCTATCGGATTGTCTCTTAGGTAGATTTTTTTAATCAACATCGTAGCTGTTCTCCTTTTGTAATACGGCAGACAAATATACTAATAGGTATACACTTCTATGCAAGCGCAGCCTTGAGATCTTTTTGACGTGATAACGTCTTATAAATCAATGAACGCCGGCTGCACTCACGAAAAAGCATGTCTCATTGCGTTACGTTCCGCGTGACGTCAGAGTGTGCAAGCGAGAGCGCGGAACAAGCGATAGAGAGACACGATCTTCTCGCGTGACGTCAGAGCTAGCAGTTCGAATAGGTATGTTTCTTTATAACGGTATCACGTAAAACTATCGTTCGTAAACCGACTTTGCAGACAATCGGTTTTTTGATTATGATTAGTTTTAGCATTAAATATAATGCTTTTAATTTGTACTACAATTAATTCGTATTGTTATAATATTCCACTGAACTAATTAGCAGGTCATTGTTGTACAAGACCTGTCTAGAAAGCCCGCACAAAGCAATATGACCCCATTGTCTTAAGAAAACTTAAATGAGCTCGTATTAAGTAGTTTGCAAGTTTACTACGGTTTCACTAACTAATCTGAGTACCATTTACCCTTAAGTTCTCCAAACTTACATCTAATGTAGATCAGGCATGCGTTGTCTAACCTTCTAATGATGGCTCTGACTTACCCCTAATCCCTTAAAAGAAGGTTCTTCATAAGAATAGCCTAATCGCTCTTAATTGCGGCTCGTCAACAGAGCCAAGAGTCCAATAATCAAAAAGGGACTTTTTCATAAGGCGAGCCCTTTCAAAATGACCCAAAAAAAATATCTTTGCATTCTGGGGCGTCGCGTCCGGTAGCCCCGTCCGCGGTTGATTGCGTTCAACCCGTGAATAATGCCCACTTTGTACCCAATAAAAGTTTTCTTCCCTTCCCTAGATATTGGAAACAATGGCTTTGATTCTCAATTTTCCCGGCGCGCTCGGCGCGGGCGGCGGAAACGGTCCGGATTATAACGTTCTTTTGATTTCGGGCTAAACGTGATACCGTTCCAAATAAGGACGCTTTGTTTTGTGGAATTACGTAAATATAAGTTTTACGTAACTTTTTGCGGTGACAAACAACCTTAGGTACTTATATATTTTCGTGAAACAGTATAAAGGAACAAGTGAGTTTTTTTTACAAAAACGAAGTAGATACATACATAGTAACTGCCAATTCTATAAACTCAACAGAACACGAAATAAATTATGGCGCATAGCAATGCATATCAGTAAGTATATAAGATCGTTTTTGAATAAGGCCTCGGAATTTTCCACCGTCGTTATCAAAAAAGTGCATGAAAGTATAATATAGCAATATTTTAAATATTCATTGCCATTGGTGATCTAAAAAATATGATCAGTAAGTATCAATCAAAAACGCAATTTACTAAACTTTTTAGTCACGCGTGATAAACAAAACACAATCTTAATTACAAAACCGTCCGTCATTACCGGTCGATTTAACACTATCTATCCTCAAATTAGACAAAGACGGTATTAATACGGAAAGCATTAAATTGAGATAAGAATTACAGCAGATTGGGTGGGGCCCTTCGGGTGGTATTAGCCCGTAAGTCCTGATAAGTGAGGGGCCGATTGTTTGCAGCGAGTTTCATAGATTAAAGGAGAGAGAGGATACGTTCGATTCGAATGAACAAATTACAGCTTTGTCACCTTCTTTTGTTTTATTTTACTAAATCTAGGCTAGGAATAGACAAATCTATCTTACTTATGACTTATAGGTGTATGGTGTATCGAATTGTCGAATATTTTTTGTCCTAAATAACGTATAACACATACACACACACACACACAAATCACATCTTTATCATCCCTTACGGGGTAGACAGAGCCTAAGGTAACAAGACCGTAAGGCCACATTTAGCATGATTGTGGGCGTATAGGTGCAAAGGGGAATCAAAATAGTGACGGGTTCCACGCCGCATCATTCCTAAGATTTTAGCCCTAAATAAAGTAATGTTTGGTTAAATAATCGTTTCGTTTAATTGAAATTATGCCGATAAAACCGACTACTCAGAAAAGTAAAAAAAAACCTAACCTAACGTAGCTGTTGGCATTCTAAGTAAGTACCTAGATAACACATTTCAAAAAGGTCCGAAATATGTTCACTTTTGACCGTTTAAAAAATTTGATAAGACTTTAGAGACAATATATTTGACGATTCGAAGGACAGCGGACTTATAAGAGTAAAAATTTTCCTTTGCAATTCCTACTATGACAATACGAAGGATACATTTAGTACCTAGAGAATTGTCTCATCTGACACGGGGCGCAATATTTTCTGCTCGTTGGCACCATATTCATTTATTTATCCATCTTTATAGAGGGTAGTAGGGTGTCGGTGTCGTTAGTAATTGCAACGCCGGCGGCAACCGGTTTGTCGTTCGACAATCAACACGGAACGTGACACGAAATCCGATACGAGATAGACCGTCGTAATGATCATCGGACATCGGCCAATCACGAGGCGATTTCAGCTTGTAATCTATGATAACGACCTGCGGAGTACTTCGGCCTCAATGGCGGCTGAAAACTGCCTTTAGATACCTACTTTAGATACCAAGCCCAATGAACATTTGAACACCTTTACAAGTCCAACTCCTGCGAATTTTATTTTTGTCGAAATCATACTTTTCTACAATAAACTTTTCCTTGTTTCACTAAAATGTTTTGTTACTAGCTATACTCAAAACTTCACCTGCATCCCGCGGGAAGTTTGCATTTTTCGGGATAAAAGTCACCTATGTGAATCAGTAATAGAAATTGCTATGACGACCGGATAGCCTAGTAGTTATAGTAGGTACTTGAAGCTTGAGGTCCCAGATTCATCCCCAGTTGAGCAGACATTATTTATGAAAAATATGAATATTTGTGCTAATGTCTTAAATATTCAATGTATTGAAATATAGAGGTTTGTTTATCTATTGCCTAACTAGTTAGGGAAAGGTCAATTTTATTGTCCCACAGCATACAAATACAAAGTTTACCTCATCATTTTGTTAGTATGAATTATTAGCAAAGCAAAGTAGCTAAGCTAATATAAATATAGTTTTAGGAAAGCCGTTTCAGCATTATATTATTCCATTAAATTTTAATTACGCAGCGAGAGCGGTGAGAAAACAAGTAAAAATATAATTTAACATTATACTACAGCAAGTGGAGCTCACTTAATTTCCGTATTATAAGCACAAAATAAATATTTTCACTGTATTAAAAACGTTTACACAAGAGATATTGCTCAAACGGGCGCTGCTTCATATTAAGTTGACTTTGTCAAACACTCCGGGGTATAGGCAGGATAATATTTAATATAATTTCATCAAATCCATGTAATAAGTTCAATCGACTTAAGATGCGGCATAAAATTTTGGTATTTTAGTTTTGTATTAATTTCATAAAGTCATCAATTCACACCGCCAGCTGTTAGTTATCGCAGTATTATTTTAGATTGACGCTCCTACACCATTAAATTTATAATATTACCGGAAAACTTGCGTGAGGCCATTTCTTTGCTGACAGTTTCATAGGTAGTGTGTGTTTAAAGTGTTTAAAACGTTCTGAAGCCATGGTACTAATGAACAACCCTACACACCGCGATCAAGTCCTTGCCATAGCGTAACGAATTTGGCTTCTAATAGTGAGATAATTTTGACCGTCTAAGTCTAAGCAGCGCCACCATGCGTTGCCAGCTCAGCAGGCATTAATGCCGTCAGTAAAACAGCGAAGGCCAGTATTTGTCCTATTTATCGTAAAAGCGCCGAGACACAAAAATTAATTATGTTGGTAATTATTAGGCTATGTTTAGACGTCTCCTTTACTTGTTAGCGATATGCGGGTTATAACCGTCTAACCTACTACATATTATAGTAACTTACGCAGGCACTGAGCAGAAAATATAAAACGCATTTGTGTTTACCGACAGCGAAACTTAAGATTCACTGGCTTCTATGCCGAGAATAGATCTCGAAAGCCAAGAAAGTTAAATAATGTAGCATCCAATTAAAATTAATATCGCTGTTCTTAGATTACGAGTAATTTCTCAGATAATTATAATTTGTACAGCGAAAACGCTTCCTAATAATACGAGAAGGTACGAATAAAGAGACCATTTCGGCGTCTCACTGTTTACGTTACATTATTATAAAATTCAACGTAACGGCCTCGCTACTCCAGCCGAGTACTGGGATCGTAAAAACTTGATGTTTCAGCTTACCTTCAAAATATTCAGTTATTATTCATTTTTCGCTCATTTTTCTCGTCGAGGAAAAATAATTATAATTTTGAGTACGATGAGAAAATTAGCTTCCACATTATGTTTAACAATAGTTGTTTACTGAGGCAAATGGGGCTAAGATCGCTTTTAGGCTGGAATAACGCTGTTTCACTTATTATTCCGAGCAGTAATAAAGAGTGAAATAAATTTTCGTTACCAGTCTCAAGACGTCTTGGAAGTTTTTCATACAAAATGCGACACCGAATAAACCCTCAAGTAGTATTTTCAATCTAAAATGGAGTTAAAATGTATAACTCCAAAATAGAGACGAAAAGAGTCGTAATAACCCTTTGAAATCTTTGCAACTGCATAAAAAATCTATCGATGTACAATGCGTTACCGACTTCATAGCTCTGTATACATACCAGAAGTGAATACCTACTCTTTTGCAATAATTACCCCGTGAAAACAGTGGCCGGACCGGCGTGTCAACAAATCGCCCCGACCACCCGTATCCGCTACATGTTTGCTTACACCGACCCACGTTACACACACAAAGTCATAAACGCCATCCAAAAAAAGCCAAAGCGCCATTCAGTCAATCCATTTGGGATATCGATGGCACAACCTCTGTGCATTTGTTAAAAATAGTAATAATATGGTGCATAAGTCGTTTTGTGGTAGAAACAGAGTTTGTCGAGACGATGTACTTGTTTTATAGTGTTACAATTAACTGCACCAGACGTCTACGGACTTTCGATACAGTTACGACTTCCTCAACAAATATGAAGCTAATTTTAGTTTGTTTTATACATCACGGAAATACTCGGTATATTTGATTTGGAAAAGCTTTTCTAAAATTATATACTTTCACATAACTTGGGACGAAACGAAAGTAAAATTTTTTCGTTACCTACTGAACACCATTACAAAATATCGGTGGATATGCGATATGTCTCTGATATTTCGTTAGTATTACTCCAACAGGGATCATTATTTACGAATCAAGTTTGCGGTACTTTTTATAGAGCTCTTTTTATTGTAAAACGCTTTTAAAAATCAGTAAATTAAGAATGATTCACTACATCCCTTTGTTATTTACTGTTACTAAATATGTTAAATGATTTTCCTGTGAAAAAACATATTATTCCCGTTTTCTAATACTGAAAAAAGTAAGTAATACGTACTAACCTATTCGTAAAAAAATTAAGAGTTTATACCTAGCTACTTTGTTTGTCTTAACTATATAATTGCCTGTATTTAGTAAATAATTTGAACAAGCCATTAAATTATAAGCACATCGCAATTCAATTACAATTATTACAATGATCAAAGACACCGTTTCAGTGTATAACAAGCTCACATAAGGGAGACTGTAATTTTGTTCAAATAAAATTTATGTGTACTGTGTGTTGTTTGCCACGCCCGCATGTGAACTAGACAACCAAATTTTCCACTTCGCCAAACACTTTGTGATTTGTCCAACAAATAAATACTAAAACTATTTAAAATTTACATGCAAGTGAAGTTGATAATGACTATAGAAAAATAATTATGGACTGAATCTGGGCGTCGTTAGAATAGAGTTTACCTACCTATAGGGTTTTGTTAAATCATGGTAAAGAAATATATTAACTTTTTAGTCTCGTATAATATAGTTTTAGATATATATTTTAGATATAACATATTTTACATTATAACCTATATATAAAACGACCTTCAGGATAGTTTAGTTACTGGTCATTGATCTTGTCTATGAAGCTTGAGTCCAGGTAGGGGCAGAGCACTTCTTTGATGAATATGGAAGTTTGTGTTTGAATCATTCTAATATTGTGTTGTGCAGTTGCCATTAAGTTTGGCAAACCGTTAATTCAAAACTATAACAGACTAACCAAAACACATCGAACAACTGTTCATAATTTACAATCTTGTAGTAAACTAGCAACAAATGTCTTAGTCACGAGTATTGTTTAATTAGACTCATTAGTATAAATTCAGTACAAAATTGAACTTAATTTGTCCTAGTTTGTAGAAAAGTTAGTAAAATTATCCGGAGTTCAATACGGTCTAATTACAAGCGCTTCATTAGGGGCTTTTGGCAAATGGTTGTATTAAACATTTCGTCGTTTTTGAAACAGAAAATGAGCATCAATTTTCATTAATTACTAACAATACAAATTTGTGAAATATTTTTATTATTAGGTACCTACCCGGATGTATATAATTCTCATTTCAAATTTGGTTAGTTTTTATTTAGTTAACCTACTGAGTGTTTCTCGCACTAAGCATAATAATATTATGAGTGTTTAGGATTAGGTATAGTTTTATGGTTTAATTCCGTTCAGATTAAATTGAAAGCAGTAGGTACTTATTATTTTGTTCCTTTATCCCTAATCATTATTCATTACCTAATTTTAAGAAGTAACATAAACAAAAACATAATTTAATTTAATTCAGTAATAGCAGGAAAGTCACAAAAAGCTTTCCAAAGTACTCGGAGCTACCTACAAAGTTTGTTATCTAAACAGAACAGCTCTTTCTTGTCCATATTTTAATAAAGTTATTTACCGGGAACGCGTTATTAATTGAAAATTACAATATACTTTTTGCTTAAAGATTATACGTAAATTTCGAAGTCAAAACAAGTCGCATCAAAAGACGCCCGTAATTAATCTACAGTGCGCGAAAAAAATAAACAATTGCTTTTATTTTATCAACGAACTGGATATTACGTTATATTTAAACAACGAAAATACAAAATATTCAAGACAAGAATACAGAAATTCGTATCTTTCATGCAACGGTAGACGCAACGTGCTGAACACGTGGTTTGAATAGGAACCAAAAATTTTGCATACAATCGTAAATGTTCAGACGCCATTAGGCACATCCGAGCTGTCTCGGTGCTCAAAAATATCTGAACACTCACTTATACGATTGACGATCGCGTGCAGATATTTCTGAACACAGAAGCAGGTCCGATGTACCTATCTAAGGGTAAATGTACCTTCTTTTTAAGTATATAGACCGTGCTGCAATGTTCGTTCATTTTTTTATGACTAGTAAGTAATTTTGGTACAGTTCGATTGAGTCTATTACAGATAGCTGCTGATTCGATCTCGGTGTCATGAAGATTAATGATGATCTATTATATGGAATCCCGAAAAAGACGGATCTCGATAGCGCAATATGAACAGGAGCTGAGGGTTGGGTTTTGATTCAACGACAAAACAGTTTCGTGTAGTTGACCCTGACCATAACAAACGGTAAAGTCCCCCTATTCAAAAAAAATTTCGTGTGTGATTTTATTTAACATAGCTGGGGTTCTGAGCTTTGTATATTTCACAAATAAACCTTTTACCAGCTTACGCAAATGCAAAATAGTATTAACTTCGTATAATTTCCACTTTCTTATCTTCACAAACAGCACAGTCGGTGGCGTTGGCAACAATCCGAGAGGATTCGACGTAAGGAACGGTTCACATAGACTTAGATTGGACGATCAAACAATGCTGCTTTTTTATTAAAGTATTTTAAATATTTTGATTCCCCTTTCCACCTACACGCCTACAACTATGCTAAACGTGGCCTTAAGGTCTTGTTACCTTAGGCTCTATCTACTCCGTCAGGGATAAAGACGTGATTTATGTATGTACCTATGTATGTAAGTATATTTTAAATAAATTCATGATTATGTTAGTAATTCTTATGATTTGAGATTGAATAATTCAACCCTCTTGTTTAAAATTTTCTTCGTTATTTTGGATTGACAATAAAGTTACCTCTTTGATACAGTACCTACACTTATATAACATCTAGCTACTAATGTATGCAGCGGCGTAACTATAACGGCAGACGCCCGTGGCAAATTCATCGGATGAGGGGGGGGGGGGGGGGGGGGGTTCTTTCTTCAGTATAAAAAGAAGTGCCAGCGTCCGTTCTCTGCTCCAAGCCTAGCCATTCCAGGCTCCGTAGAGTTACGCTATGGAATGCATGGAAACATTTTGTTACACAATTAAAAAATCCTGATAAATATCTACAGCAATGTTCAGACAAACTAATTCAACATCTTACTGAAGTTTCTGTATCATCACTACATAGTATAAAACAAAGGACAGTCGCTTTTTCTGTCCGCAAATCCGTATGTATGCTTACCTTTATCTTCAAAACCACACAACCGATTTTGATGCGGGTTTTTTTAATAGATAGAGTGATTCAAGAGGAAGGTTTATGTGTATAATACATGCATAATATACCGTGCGAAGCCGGGGCGGGTCGCTAGTTAATTTTAAAACAGAGTACGTTTATTATTATTACTATTTTTTTATATTTTCGTCAAAATGTTTAAAATACTTTTTAATTACTTTTAAACAAATTGAGTTAACGCTGCTTTTGGGCGGCTCGTGTCTGTCGCGCGCCTTAAGTTCAAACAGACTGGTCGTCCATTGTTTGCGCAAGGAACCTTTTTGTCAAGATTTCCCATGGGACGCCGTCGTGGACGTTTCCCGTCACTCTTGTTTTCAGTGGGGACACGAATACGCAAACAGATTTATAAGAAAGAATATTCTTAAAGGAAATATTTATTATGATTATGGTATCCGTTATATTCAACACGTACTCGAAGGGTTCCCTTCTGGGGGACTACTCCGAAATTCGAAGTTCGTATCGTACTGTCTCTCTCGTTCTCAAATTAATGACTATAAGTTTGAGCGGAATGGCCCATAATAAACTTCGAAAATCTTATTTCGGAGTATAAGGCCTGAGCACCTATGTAAGTTTTCGCACAAAAGACAACCTCTCGAACGTGTTTCACTTATCTGGTGGTCCTACTAATTTGTCCTACACGAATAAAAATCTGCCATTATTTTGACCCACTCAATAATATTTTAATGCAAAAATAGGTAGGTTAGGTTAGTTACGGATCTTCAATTGCCCGACGGGAAAAATAGGTAGGTACCTAGAAAAAGCAGCTCCGTCGAAAACCAGTAGGACAAACTGTAGTAGGACCACGGGCAACAGAGTGTCTCGTTTATCTACACTGTGAGTGGAGAAATTGGCAGTAGTGGATCAGAACGCAAGAAACAGTCTTCATAGTATTTAACATTTGAGCGGTAACGCGGTTGAGACGTATTTTGTGACCAAAAACGTACACTAATCATACTGATGGAATTTTTGACATCAGATTGAAATTGAAACTGCTGCAGCAGTTTGTGAGATAGCAATTTCCAATCAAAATAACAGAGCGGATGCCTCGGTCGTAGATAAAAGTGCATCGCGAGAATAAGTGACAGCCAATCTTTTCTAGTTGGAGAGGCAAACGCTATTCAAATACTATTCCTACCATAGATAAAGAATGTAATAATAGTTCGGCCACGCATGAGAAAGAGCGATGTCATACGCATTATGTCAAGGCGAGATAGATAGACGAGTCCATTTTCCTTACAGGCTGTGACCTCGAGGGAGCCCAGTGACACTCTTACATTGAAAAGAGTTCTTCTTTTTTTTTGACTCGCGCCGATAACTGTCAATTTTTTCTGTCTTGTGTCAGTAATTTCATCGCCAAACGAATACATACATACATATACCACGTCTTTATCTCTTACGGGGTAGACAGAGCCTAGAGTAACAAGACCCAAAAGCCACGCTTAGCATGATTGTGGGCGCATAACCTGGAAGTGGAAAGAGGAATCAAAATAGTGATGGGTTGCTAGCCGCATCGCCTAAAACATATATAATTTCCTAAGATCTAATATTTAACATTGTATTCCAATATGTACGAGTATGTTATTATGTGTGATTCTTACCGTTTTCTTATACGTACTGCTTAAAATTGCATGTGTGTGTGTAGTGTATAGTAAAATTACTAGGTACCTATTCACTGAAGCTTCGAACAATTTATACAATCGAATTATCGGCAATACAAAGTTGAATGAGCGGCGAGTATAAAGCGTTCTCACACATACCGGTGCACTAGTACATGTGCCGTGCAATTGGCTGGAAACAATTAGCGCATTTCCTCAATGATGAATTCACGGAGCTTGTGTTAATGGAAGCGCCATTAAAAAGTTGAGGTAAAATATTCAACTGCTGGTGGTCAAATGCGAACTGGCATATCCATGTACTTAACAATTTTTAGATCTGTTGGACCGTTTAAAGTTGGGGAAAAACTACTTATACCTACTAAGACTTGTGGCGTCAACGCCTTTGGATAAAAAAAAACCGTCTCCAGTCGGAAAGGATTTCATTACATTAAAGCTTAATAGCGAATGAAATCGCGATCGAATGACATAAAAACAAATTGCTACTCTGCTACCACATTAAAATGTACACAGCAGCCCATTGATTTTTCGCATATGCAAAATTAATTATATTTTCATTATCTGCCTTTCAGTCGAATTTACTTTTTTCTTTCTTAAATTTCCTTATTTTTCTTTTAAATTGTACAATGCTCTTCGCCACAGCCGGTTTGATCCAGTTAACGAAAATCGTGCATTAAGCAGAATTAGATAGCACTTCTTGCAAATCTCATGTCGTGTAAAATAATTGCTTTTCGATAGTCTAGCGACTGCGTCTTGCGTTCCTCAACAGCCGCCTAGTATTAACGTGCCCACGCTCTGCAGTTTTTGCTACCGGCAACCTTCTCAAGGATTATTAAGCTTCATTAGTTCGCTTTAACTGCGTGATAACGAACAATCGAAGACTAAAATATGAAAGAATTAAAGGAATTCTTTAATTATGTTCGTATTGAATGATAACTATTTATTACCTACGGCTTTTTGCATTGTCTTTGCAAATAAACAAGAGTGGCGCCTAAGGTGCGCCCGACAGCAAAAAAGTGTCACGTAATTCCATCAGCTTCACGTTGTGACACGGTCATTTTTATCATGGACTGAATACATAAACACTAGTTATGCAAAAGTTATAGGGAGTTTAGCTAAGTGAGGTCTGGTGCCTGTGCTTTCTTACAAAAGGGCGGTGGGGTTACACCACCCGCAGTTTGAGACTCGGACCAGTAACGTCATTTCGAGAATTTATACATTTGGTTAAATAACCATCCGATGTCTTAACGCTCAGTCATTTATTTGTAGACTACTTGAAAATTCGAGCTTTGGAATATATTTATTTTGAGTATCGGTATTTTATTCTTCCAATCATTTGAGAATATAAAATTCAAGCTTCAGTAAATACGTATCGGCTGTCGGTACTCCAGTTGTAGGATTATGATTTTTTCGTAGCCATTAAGACACGTACCCAACTAGACTGTGTTATATTTAACGCGTTTTTTTAATTGCTAACTGCAAAACTTGGAAATACGCTCATTTATGCGACGTCAGCAAAGTGGATGTTAAACTGAAAACATCTCAAAGTGATCAAAGCTCAGCAATCTAGTGACCACACGATAAAAGACAGAACCCGTAAAACGTTGGCAGGGGAACGATCGCCATAACTCCGAACTGCGGAGCCGTAGTGCCCGTACTGCCGTCCATCGAAAACACATTTGCCTTGCGAGCTCTGCACATCTCCACCTGAACATTAGGAATGAACAGTTCGTGATTCTATCGCGTAGGTATACACAGTATATCTAAGCCATTAAGTATACGAAGTTAAATGTAGGTTAAACTTTTAAAAATAAATGAAGTAGAAGTCTTCAAAAATGTAAATGTTCGTCTAAAACTAGCTTAGTGCGTGTCGGGCCGTTGGGTCACGCTCAGTGTAAGGTTTTGAACTAATATGTTGTGAATATTCATTACTAAGTTATAAGTAGGTAGTAGGTATACTATTAAGCTGCATAGATGTGATAGTTGTCTTTTTTTGGTGAGTCAATTACAGCCACGATTTTGATTCAAGTTTCCAGTAATAACCATTTAGTTAGGAGGGGACTAGAGGCGAACAAAAATGAGCGCTTTTAAGCTTAACTAGCTGTTGCTCGCGACTTCCATCTGCGGAGAATTCGTTTATCGCGCGCCCACGGGAACTAAACGATTTTTCGGTATGAAACACTATGCTTCCACTGAATGCTAATATAACTTCAGTTGAAGCGACATTATGGTTCTTACACTATTCGATTCAGAAACAAAATACCTATTTTTTGGTATATTCGACTTGTGCCTCTTAAAGTAACAGAGAAAAATTTGTGACAATTGATACATCTTGCTTAATTTTCGTATTTTATTCGTATTTCAATGATTCAAGATCAAATATATCTCAATTAATTACGCAATACCACTCTTAAAACTTTGGATTGTTGCATAAAGTATAACATTACCCGCTTAGCTTCGTTTATTGTGTAAGTAATTAAATACATCTGTACATACATTATCAACACGAAACTACCGTCAGACTTAATCATAATTACACATAAACGGATAACTCACGAATAAAGTCATGAAAAAAAAGTAAGAAAAGTAAGAAAATGGAAAAGTAAGTGTTTTTATACGTGAGTAATCCGTTTATGTGTAATTACATAAATTATCACTCACTTTCAAGCTACTTTTAATTTTACGTGGTGCCTGATACATCTGACCGAAATTCTGGATTATCTCAAAGATTATTTGATTTTTTGACTTATTTTTTATCAGGTTTGAATTCGTTTGTATGCCTTTTACGCTGAAGGGCATTTTTTCAAAAATAAAATTGCTGTACTGTAAAGTTGCACTTTTTGAGTTGTATTAGTATTCACTGGAGGCACAGCTATGTCCTTCCCAGGATCTCTAACTTTCTTCAACAAGTAAAAATTAGTTTATATTTTATTAAGATAATTGTAACATTTACTCATAATCAGCAATTAAAATTGTAGCTAAGAAATAAAAAGTTCTTAAGACGGCCGCATAAACTCGGCATAGAAATGTACGCAAAACATTTGTTAACTACCAGAATACCAGAATAAATGTTTGTTATTTACATAAATGTTTGTGAGGATCTTGAATTTTATGTCACACTAGCTTTTGCCCGCGGCTTCGCACGCGTGAACCATGAGCATTTCAAAGAACCTAGCAATTAAGCAAGCGAGCAACCAAACCTGCAAGCTTTCAAGCATACATGCAAGTATGCAAGCAGGCATGCAAGCCTTCAAGCATGTAAGTATGCAAGCAGGCATGCAAGCAGGCATGCAAGCAGGCATGCAAGCAGGCATGCAAGCAGGTATGCAAGCAGGCATGCAAGCAGGCATGCAAGCAGGCAAGCAAGCATGCAAGCAAGCGTGCAAGCAAGCATGCATGCAAGTAAGCACCCATGCAAGCAAGCATGCAAGCAAGTGTGCAAGCAAGCATGCATGCAAGTAAGCACCCATGCAAGCAAGCATGCAAGCATGCATGCAAGCAAGCGTGCAAGCAAGCATGCATGCAAGTAAGCACCCATGCAATCAAGCATGCAAAGCAAGGACTCAAGCAAGCATGCAAGCCAGCCCCCGCATTGCCCCGATGCCTTAATTTTTCTGAACCTGTAAATATTGCAGGATTTTTATAAAACAAACCTAACCTAACTTATAGGGCTGTCCTAAAATACATCCTAAATAGCTTTTGCCCGCGACATCGTACGCGCTAAGATGTAAAATGAAAAAATAAGTTTTTTCCCGTTCCCGTGGACATTTTGGGAAGTGCTTTCGGAGTACACTTAAAGCCTTTAAAGAAACACACGTTATAAATGTTAAGTCTCTTTCTTCCGCTGTTTTGTCTGGAAACGTAAAATCCGGTTTTTTCCCGTCCCTGTGGGCGTTTCGGAAAATCCTTTCTTAGTGTTCCCCTACACTCCCGAATAAACCTACGTGACAAATTTCAACTTTCCCCCGCTTTTCGTTTTACCCGTTTCCGTAAGAATTTCGCCAAATAAAGCATTTCCCGAATATCTTACGGGAACGAAGAAGAAGAATTTTGGGAAATTATCTCATAATGCTCCCCTACACTCTCCAAGGAACCCACTTGCCAAATTTCAGCTTTCTACGACCTAAAATCCTTCGATTTAAAATCCTGTTTTTTTCCCGTTCCCGTGGGAATTTTGGAAAGTACTCTCTTAATGCTCCTCTACACTCCCGAAGCAACCTACATGCCGAATTTCAGCTTTCTGCAACCAGAAAACGAAAAGTCCCGTTTTTCCCGTTCCCGTGGGAATTTCGGGAAATCCTTTTGTAGCGCTCCCCTACACTCCCCAAGGGAAATTGAAGGCCAAATTTCAATTTTATACGACCAGTAAAACGAAAAATCGATCCCGTAGAACTGAATACATAAATCCCGTTTTTATCCCGTGGGAATTTCCAAAAAGCATTAGAACTTTATTTTACTATTATAATCACCTACTTCTATGCCAAATTTGAAGAGTCTAGTAATTATAGTATAGTATAGTTAAACTGAATATATAAATCCTGTTTTTTTCCTTATCCCGTGGGAATTTCCAAAAATCCTGAAATCAGTTTCTTAGTTTTGTAATCACCAACTTTTGTATCAAATTTGAAGAGCCTAGTTATTATAGTTACTGAGATAGCGTCACTCGGAATCGAATACATAATTCCCGTTTTCTCCTTATCCCGTGGGAATTTCCAAAAATCCTTTCTTAGCGGATGCCTACGTCATAACATCTACCTGCATGCCAAATTTCAGCCCGATCCGTCCAGTGGTTTAGGCTGTGCATATATAATTCCCGTTTTCTCCTTATCCCGTGGGAATTTCCAAAAATCCTTTCTTAGCGGATGCCTACGTCATAACATCTACCTGCATGCCAAATTTCAGCCCGATCCATCCAGTGGTTTGGGCTGTGCATATTTAATTCCCGTTTTCTCCTTATCCCGTGGGAATTTCCAAAAATCCTTTCTTAGCGGATGTCTACGTCATAACATCTACCTGCATGCCAAATTTCAGCCCGATCCGTCCAGTGGTTTTGGCTGTGCGTTGATAGATCACTATGTCAGTCAGTCAGTCAGTCAGTCAGTCACCTTTGAATTATATATATATAGATTTATGAACCAAATATGAAACGCTCATTGTCCTAAATCGTTCCCAAATAAAACACATAGTACCAATTCTCCTCGCCATCTAGATCTATCTTTTGCATGATTTGATAGAGGTTGATCTATGATACTGGGTATCGGCCCTGGATCTGTGTTTATATCTACTAAGGTCCTTTCTTAACTGAAGACAAGATGCTCAGAAGTCAGCCAATAACGGTGCAGTCGCCTGCAGGCTCTTTATTGCGAATTGTTTAAACAAGGAACAATTAAAGTACTAGGAATGAATGAGTCCCGTTTCTTTTATTTGATAAAGTGATAGGGCAAGGTTAGAAATACAGCGATTAATACGATTTCCAATTTTATCGCGTTGATAATGGGATCGTACCGTCTAGAATAATAAGAGCAGAGCTTAAGCCAGTCGTAACTACGTAAAGTACGTACGTCATTGATTGATACAATTTTCGTGCAGTATCCCGCAGGTTTGAACTCAGCCAAAGGACTTTCGATTAAAAAAAAACATTGATATTGCCACACTTTAATTAATATCACTACACAAAATGTCAAAATGAAAGACGCCCTTTTTTTTAACGTACGTTCCAATGTTCTATCGCTTTGTTATGTCGATCTGTGATCGCTGTTTAGCGAGCCGCAACCTTACTATGAATTCGCTTCGTTTCTTTTTCAGCAGTCCGAATAATAGGAAGACTTCGTTCCCAGTTTGTTAAAATAAAAGAATAGTTAAGTATTGTAATTAGCAGCCGTAAAATGGAACGAATTGTTTTCTTCCAGGGATGCAGCTGGTTTAGTAATATTATTTACACTGATATTATTCATAATGTGGTCAAAGTATTTATGAAATTTTGTACAGCGGTTTTGTAGACAATAATTTGGAATTAATCGCATTTTTTTTTCTTTGTGGTGTTTAACAAAGAATGTCTACTTTAATTTGACTGTTTGAAACCGGGCTTGCATCTGTGAGTTTTTCTAAAGTTGTGTGCGATATTACATTTTAAATTTATCATTTTTCTGTGAAAAACAAACATCTGAAACTGCACAGGCCCTGCACCGGGCCCTTGAAAAGCTACAGCCAAAGTTGTCTAATTATGAGAGCCCAGCAGTATATAGACTAGAGATCTTGTACAAATAAACAATTTCAAGTCGTTCGTTATTGTGTAGTTACTAAATAAAGCCGTCAATTTCAACATAGCACCGCCTCTTCCTCCCATTACATATTTAAAGCAGTTTATGTAATTATAACATAACTATGTATATTTCTCAAACATCACGCAACCAAGTATTCGTGTAGAAAGCTTGGGTGGTCGGGGCCTAACTGAGATGATAATCACTCATATCAATGAATCTAACGGAAGTTAAACAAAAATATCACAGCTATAATCACAATCTTCTAACTCAACAATGACTTCATCTGTAACAATAAAAATATGTTTTCATTTACCTATGTTATATAATGTTAACTCTAGTTATGGGTTGCTTGTGCCAACAACTTCATCCGCGTAGAATTCGGTAGGCAGTCACAATCCTTCGAGAACTATGCAATTTTCTGGGATGGATCGTATGGTCTTGCCCATCTGTAGCTAAAGTAGTTAACATTTAGGCCAACTGTATAGGGGTAATTAGCAAAATAGCGTTACTTTTGCATTAAAATATTTTATATACTAAAAACATAAATTCTTCCATGCTGGTCTGGGAGCAAAGAAAAAACATAGAATGTACCAGTTGCTTCTCTACAAAAGACCATCGAGGGAATGGGCGAAACTTATAGGAATCATGTTATAGGCGATGAGGGTAGAAACCCATCACTATTTTGATTCCATTTTTCACCTATACACCCTCAATCTTGCTGATTGTGGCCTGTAGGTACCTGTTACCTTAGGCTCTATCTACCCCGTAAGGGATAAAGACATGATTTGTGTGTGTATGTGTATGTAAAAATATAAAAAGAGGGTAATCCACCCACCATAGATCAAATAGACAAATTTGGCAGACCACGATTTTAAAGTGTGCTTTTGTGCCTTCTTTGCCATCACTAATATATTGTTGGAAGGCAGGCGTGTTTCACTTTTGTTTATTTTCTTTTAATTATGTCGTTAGGTTAAGGCGAGTTAACAAGACGATAGTTAATAATAATAATAATAATAATAATTTATTTGCTTAAAAAAAACACAAGTAAACATAAAAAGAAATATCTGACGAACCCCAAACTAGGCTGGGCCTGTATCTTGGGATCCTGGAGTGCATTATGCGAAACAAATAGGTAAAAGAAAATATTACATGCATTTAACAGAACAAAAATATTTCAGAAACACTCAACAAGGACAAGCGGACGGGGCACATACCGTACGAGCATAATGTGTGTGTCTGCGTGAGCGTGTGTGTGTGTGTGTGTGTGTGCGCGTGTATGTGGTAGAGTGTGTGTGTGTGTGTGTGTGCGTTTGTGTGAATCTACAAGAACGGAAATCAGCTGGTAAGGAGGGCCTCCGTGTCATGATATGTCAAGGCCACTAGCCACTTTTTCAACAACGACTTAACTTTGCCCAATGTGCAATGCTGAATATACAGCACTTTGCAGATATTATTATAAAGACGAAGGTGCATAAACTCTGGCGAACGTTTGGCGAGCCGCGATTTGTACCACGGAAGGGGAACTCTGAACCTCCGCTTGGAGAGCAGTCTGGTGTAACAAGGCATCTTGGTTATTAACGCATGAGCTCGAGTTGTTGCTTTAAAAACATATAATCGCCTCACACTTAAAAGGTTTGACTCCCGATAGAGAGTGTCCGTCGGATAAAGAAAAGGTTTACGGAGCATGACCTTGATAACTGCACGCTGCGCTCGCTCCAGGAGTAACAGAGTGCTTTTCGCGGCGCTACCCCACACCGCCACGCCGTACTGTAGTAAGGATTGGCATAAGGAGTAATAAACAATACGAAGCACCTGCTCTGTGGAGCAGGATCGAAGTTTTTAAGGAAGTGCACGCAATAGATTTACGACGTCCGATGCGATAGCAAAAGCTACTCGGATTGTCGCACTAGCATAATGCACCGGGTATTTTGTGGCATTTCCTACAATAATAAATCTACAGGAGAACAGTTTAACTGCTTAACG
Organism: Pandemis corylana; assembly: GCA_949127965.1. Lineage (NCBI taxonomy): Eukaryota > Metazoa > Arthropoda > Insecta > Lepidoptera > Tortricidae > Pandemis > Pandemis corylana. Next base: position 6,673,098 of record OX421860.1, read on the forward strand.
AAATCTTTAAGCTGGTATTCGCTGTCAAATTATTTTTCTTCATTTCTAGGAGGAACCTAAGCAAATTAGTTTGACACCAATTGACCTACTTCCAAACTAAGCAAAACTTGTAATATGGGTTTTAAACAACGAATAAACATACTTATGTTAAGATAAATACAATACAATACAATACAATACACAAATCACGTCTTTGTCCCTTACGGGGTAGACAGAGCCTAAGGAGACAAGACCTTCAGGCCTCGTTAGCAAGATTGTGGGGCTAGGTATAGATGGAAAATGGAATCAAAATAGATAAATACATACTCAAATTAATATTAAACATCCAAAACTAAAGAATAAACATTTGTATTTTTCATACAAAATATCTGTCCCGACCGGGGATCGAACCTCGGACCTCAAACTTCATAGCCAGGCTCTCTGACCACTACCACTAGGTTATTCATGATCATCATTATCTCCATCAGTGTATACGTAGCTACACCCATTACTGGGTACTACATACCTCCTCTAAAAATATATCTCTCTTTTTAGGCTATCCGGTCGTAGTTAATTAATACAGTTGCACCAAGAATATCAAAAATAAAATAAAAGTCACCATCGGGCATGCTAGTCCTACGTCAGAAAAGAAAATATCTCACTTAGGTGTAGATATATCACTTTGTCACAGAAAACAAGCTTCCTTTCACTGTATTTGTACACACAGTTATATAACACAATATAAACTAAGTATTGTGTCAATTTGTTCATTCGATTATTTTATATCCTAGCCGAATGGAAGTAACAGAATTTAAAACCACCGACCAGTTACAAAATCCTCAGTTACAAGTTCAAATATTTCTAAGAAATCGGAAAATCTCATATTTCTATTTTACTCACAAACATTATTGTGTAAAGTTTCCTATCCGCGCTAGACTCGCATGAGATCCAGGTACAGTCCAAGCCAGAAGGCGTTAGAAAGAGTTAGAAGGAGTTAGAAAACTCCAAGAACAGGCCATTCCTTAGCAGAAGCGTAAAATATAGGCTCGTATGTTGACATTATTTGGGCTCTTCTTTAACACACCCTCGTTCTCTATTTGAAAAAAACCTCTATACCTATTTATCGGAGTCTCTATAACCCTGCATCCAGGACCGCGAAGCCACCTCCCAGCCCATGTTTATGGGGTCGAGATAAAGCCCAACACGCCGTAGGCTTTCACTTTTTATCGGTTAAACGGTTTTTTGCTTCGCGAAACACTAGATTAATGTGCTACGAAACACCGCCAAGTATTTATTTAACAGATAAATTGTTCCACTTAGTCTTGTCTCAAATAAGATTATTATTACTTGTTGCAATGGGCGTAAGTAGCTTCGTTAAATTATCTTAAGCCTTCATTCATAAAAGTCGTAAACGTGTATTTTGTCTGAGTCGGGCAAAGGCAAACATGGAAGTCATTTGAAATGATAAAAAAGCCGACGTTAAATTATCATAGACTAAACAAATGTTTATGAATAAAGGTGGTCAAATTTTTATAACATCATTGCTGCGATTATCTTTGCTCAACTTTTTCGCAGTGATTGGTTAAAATAAGCAGCTTCGTCTGATTTTTTTCCAATATTCTTTTGTAGGCATAAAATACCATTTTCATTTTTCGCTTCAAGCTCATCAAATTAGAGGCAACTAATTGGGTGTCGTCCTTATTGTGCTTATAAATCGAAAGTATAACTCAAGGATTTTAGATTTGAAACTTTGACACATGGAACTAAGGGCTCGTATTGTTTGGCATCATCACCAACCAGAGGTTTAAATTGAGGCTATAGCCATTCGACGAGAGGGAGCCGCAAAATAAGCCTTATAAGCTTTAATTAAAAGAACATTGCGATTACATTATATATTCGTAACAATCAATGAACAGGAAAATCCATTAAGTATATTAATAAAAGCAAAGTTCTTAAAAGTGACTCTCATCTAGATAAGTTTCAGTATTCAGTCCATTAAACACGACGTAAAATAAATCATATTCAGCTACAAAATTTATTGACAGTAGTAGAGGGGTAAATTAAATGATATTACCGCCCATCGTTTTTTTTTTTTAGATAAATGCTAAAACTATTTTAACATACATAATATCTATAACAAAAAACCCAACGCCCAAATCAAGGCAGCGAGCGGTGCACAAGAAAGGCGGCCCTGAGAGGTGCCACCAGGACGGGCATGACTACCACAAACACTATGCCAATATTGTAGCAACTAGAAAGAAAGAATATGCCAAAAACCACATAAACAAAAACTCAGTAACGTACTACGAAAAGAATACGAAAGAATACCGAACCCAACACAACTCCACAGGCCCTGTTCCGTCGCTTAAGTTGCGCACCGATCACAGCTATATTAATGGTCTTGTCAATAGTATGATGTAATTATTATATTAATGTTCTCAGATCCAAGATAAAATGTTATTATTCCGGTGTGCGAATCTTATTACTTATGGTAGGAGCGCTCGCTTAATTGCAATGTACGCATTGTTTTTGATTTACGCGTGTGCGGTTCGCAGGTGATCTAGTGCGCCTGCGTTGGTTTCATTTACTACCGAGAAGGTGAACTGAGTACCAGTTGTAAAGTACTTTGTTAACGTGCGAGTGTTAAGCGGGTGGCGATTATAAGCTTAATTATTTTTGATATCACGTCGCAGTCATCATGGCAAAAAGCCAAAGTATTGGTAACTTACTCGTTATTTTTTCACGACAATTGCTATTACTTAACACAGTTTTATATGAATGTATAATTAGCATCCTTATCAGCGATTTTGTAATGAAAGGGAAAACATAATGTACTTAAAGTGTGACTGATGATGTGGATGATACAACGACATCAAATATTGGTTTCATTGCACCTACCTATTTGTCTTTTGTAGTTTTTGCCATCAAAATAATTTAATTTGCTTAAAAATAGCGCAATAGGGCTTAATGTTATTTTGGAACAGGTAGATCATTTGCAAAAGAAACTGTACCTACAATCCTTTATCACATAACCCGCACGCCAAGGGCTCGAATGCTCCTGAATTATTGACATCGGTGTCGACCCGTTGGGTACCTGCCGATAGCGTATAAACTACAAAAAGTACACAAGTATAATAAAGTATACAAGTATCCTGTAAAACAAATAACAGATTTATAGTAAGTAACGTTTTGTGTTAACACAATGATGAACAGTACCGGTCAGGTGTATTTTGAAAATCTTTGGTTGTAAAATTCGAGGGATGTTTAATCGGCGGACGATTAAATTCGCAGCGCAGTTAAACTTGGGGTTCACCTGGGCTATAATTAGAATGAGCGCTTAATGAAGGGATAGTTTATTAAAGTTTATTTAACACTGGACATTAATGTTTTATAGAGAAAAATCTTGTGTTGACGGGCAGGCAACATTCACGACACCGCGTGTTTGAACTAAATTAAATTAACATTTGAAAGAAATTGAGTATCGTATTTAAAGCGTAAAATATTTTTGGTTTCTGTTATGTAATCATGGTAAACATTCAATCTCAATTTATATGTAGGTTAATTACTAAATTATAATTTAGGTAGGTATGTAAAAAAAAGTTAGTTTTTATCTCAGATTTATATTTTTATTCTTAGTTCTACAATGTCTTAATACAAATTCAGACTGCCACAATAACGTAAGATTAGACCCTTAACGCGTTAAAATTTTCTATAAATAGTGAATTAAAGATATCATTTCTAAAACAAGTTCCCTTAAACTTTAAAATCTCTCATCATCATAATTAGGCCAATTAGTAGGTGAGATGTGGCTCGCTCATAAAAAAATCACACGAACTCCATTAGCTTTCGGCGCGAACCGTTATGATTTTAATAATTACCCATCAACTGCCAACGATCCCGTTGGTTAAATATTGAAAGGCCGGTAAAGATATTTCCGACCCGGCAGACATTCCCTCACAGTTGTAATTACTTGGAATTGGTAACAAACTTTGATTAATCAAAACTTTATAGAAATAACTACAGCGCCGGCCTAAGGAAATCCAATAAGATGAGTTAAGCGCTTTCGGAGTGCGCTGAGAAGATTTGTGAGCCAGTTTTTTCCCCTGATGTTTTAAGCAGATTTTTCGTTCGCCAAAATAAACATAATTCGTGGATGCCATTGTCTTTAGAACATTGTACATACATACATACATACATATATCACGTCTTTATCCCTTATGGGGTAGACAGAGCCTAAGATAACAAAACCTTAAGGCCACGTTTAGTATGATTGTGGGCGTATAGGTGGAAAGGGGAATCAAAATAGTGATGGGTTGCTAGCCGCATTAGAACATTGTACCTATACTTTAATTATTATTTTTTTGTGTTTTTACATTTTCTTTACAAAATAGATTATAATATTACTAATTCAGAAATAATTATTACTAAAGTGGCTAATCTCTATAATTTTTTTGTGAAATTAAGCGTAGAAACTTTACTATATTACTTTCTATTTATATCTACTATGGAACGGTCAAAGGCTAGTTCTATTATTGATCCCAAATATGGAATATTAGCACGAAGACCAAGGATAATTTGTAATCCATCAGTCGGACGTCGATCAACCTTTCATTAGCCTACGGAGCTATTTAAGTAAGCTTTTAGATGATGAGTTGCAATTTTTTACTGGCATCGACTTAAATATCCGTATTATTTATAAAAAGCCTGCTTCGTTGTTTAAATAACAAATTCATACGATTTTTTACGACTCTGGCCTCAGAAATAAATACCGCACGCCTTTTTCGCACGAAATACATTTTTTGCTTAGCACTGTCGGCGTCGTTGTGTGAAGATAATATAATGTGATAATTCATTAAAAGTAATGGAACACATATTTTTTTGAAAATCCTTGAACGTGAAATAACGTTGGCTAATAAGGAAGGGAACTTGAGCGAAATATATATAAAGCTCTGATAAAGAGCTTTGCATAAAGATAGAACACGTGAGAAAGTTTTTTACAGTTCTTCACAAAGTGCGAGTAATTGTCGAGGTAGTACGCATGTAAAAATAATATAACCTACTTAAAAATATTTCAATGATTATGTTCATACATTGAAGAGATGTTTTAATACCAGGTGAAGGCAAAACCAATACAAAGCGCACTTACACGATTCTGCCTACGGGTATGTTTCGTGATTCGCTCCATAATAAGGTGCTTACGACTCTGTTATTATACTGTCTCTGGCCTGGATATAAAAAGCAAGCCATTAGCAAGTGATACCTTTGTACAAGATAAACGGTTTGATAATTATAAAGGTAGTCCGATATTTGTGTAGTTACATAAAGCGCGCGCTGTAATTGCTCATATTTTATACTTACAATCTCTTCTAAATAAAACGTAATCGTATTAAGACACGAGCCTAACAAAAAATCTCTTGTTATTTTATTATTACTCTTCAGGGTTCTGTCGTTAAAATGGCAAAAACGGAAACTTTGTCCTTCGTCTGTCCGGTGGCATGCTCAGAGATCCTTAGTACTAGAAAGCTGTAATTTGGCATTGGTGTACACAACCATAATTATACGGTGTAAGTTTAAAAACTAGGCGTACAAAATGGTACAAGAAAATAATATAAATATTTTGTAGGGTACCTGGTCTAGACTGAAGATAGTTTTTTTTTCTTGCCTTCACCATGATGTAGGTCAAACAGTCGTTTGATCTGCATTTCAAATATATTGCCGGTTTAGAGTTAGAAACCATTTATTTTTTAGAATGAAAGATTCGTTTGCGAAATAGCTTTAAAGTAAAAATTTTGTTTACTGTCCGTTCACCTCGTAGCTTGTATCAGTTATGTATATAGGCTGTGCAAGTTAAGGTTTAAATATACTCGGGAACAAAAAAACCGGGTCACTTCCCATAGAAAGTTATATGATAAGTGACCCAGTTTCTTTGCTCCCAAGTATAATTGACAAAAACGTAATTGGTGTCGATAATCAACCACATATTATTATTGCTAAGTAGTATGGAACCGTACACCGCGCGTAGCACGACACGCAGCTGGCTGGTTCTATTTATAAAATTACTTGCAAGCTACAACCCTGCTCCATTTTTCTCCTTCAAAGTATACAGGGAAAATCCCAAAACTGTTTGCCCTGTTGGGTATATGCAAAGCTTTTTTAATAAGAGTTTGGGCTCGTTTTATATCGTTCCTTCGTCTCGCGGAAATGTCAGCAATCTGTGGCAAAATCCTACTTTATTGTTATTGTACCGCATTTTATTCGAAGCTCAACCGAAAGAGATAAACCTGGAAATCGGTTGAGAGTAAATAAAGTCACTGGCTGCGACACACCCAAAGCCTTTGTAGACGGCTGGATCGCTGAGATAACAATTATTGGGATTTTATAGTACGCTTGCCAATCGCCAAATAAAACAGAGGCGAGTTAGTGGATATAAACTTGCAGCCTACATTCCGGACAAACAAAAGTATCCCGTATTTGAGCACCTACTAAACTAAAGAAGGTACGAACCATTTAGCTGACTACTTCTCCACCGCCTCTCGCATTTTCATCTGTTGTTAGAAATATCCAAATAGACTTGGTAGGGCAACGAAAAACATTTTTATAAATCTTTTCATTAAGCCTCATTCCAGCCACTCGGCATTACTGACCTTTTCGATCTTTCATGTTGAATTAAATTTACCTTTTTTCCTCATCTAATGAAAACATGGCTGTCGAATAAGTCGAGTCAAAAATCTCTTCGCTACACATCAAAGATGCAAAGTAAAAATTTAAACGGTTACACGAATCGAAAATAATTAAATTAAATGAGACAAAATAATCGGATTTAAGCAAGACTCCCTATAAGGCAACGCGGGGGAGTGAAAAGGAATATCGCACTATATTATTAATAAATAGAGTAAATTTATTTAAGATTTCGTTCATATCAAAATTTATTATCCGTTGTAACGTGGTCTCATAAACATTTCCCTATTTAAATAAACACAGCTTGGACCGTACAATGCTTATTAAACTTACATTTTACGCTAAATAAAAAATGGGACGGTAATAAAATGCGCGAGTGGATAGCCTGCTTTGCGTTTTGCCCAAAAGGAATCTTAACTATAACTACAGTAGAGTATATAATATAATGGAAATATCTTCAAAAGGAACGTTTTATTCGCCTTTCCACGGAGTCTCCAGGCATGAAGGAGAGCCGATGCTCACTGCAAGTTTTTCCCTAACGTAAGTGGCTGCAGACATATACGTGCATTCTGCTGGAAACGGTACGTAAATATTTTCAGGACGTAAAATTCTTATTATTTTAGCAAATGACGTTCGACTTGTCTAATACTATAAAAGTAGATTCATGTTTTTGACCAAAGATTAGGACAAGGACTTCTCTATATTTGTACAATAAAGCATTTACTTACTTACTTACTTACAAGCTGCCAACTCAAAAACAAGATTTAAACGCGTCAAAATCTGTTCATTTAATTTAACACAGAATAGACGGACACTTTTGGCGCTTTATGGAAAGTTCTTTCTACATACACTTTACATCTATCATCAAAGCGATTGACTAGTTTTACCACCGCCGCGGATGTTCAACTATCCATCCACCCTTCTTTGACCATCTCCTTATAAAAAAACGGCACTAAACAACGCGACCGCTTTGGTTCTGTAGCGTTGTCCGTGCAAATTACATGGATGGTGTAAGTTACTAACATAAAAGCCCGTCAAACGCGTTTGTGTTAACGTCTAAGTTACCATAGGCATATTGGCACCCTCTTAGCAATACACATTGGCAATAAACAGATCCTTTTAGTGTACGTTTTTACACAACAAAACGTCCCGAACACTTTTGCGTAAACATCTCTATTACTATAGGCAAATGCAGCATTAGCAGCACCACTCGTACGTAACGGTAACAAACTTCTCAAAGTTATAAACACTTTAACGCAAACGTGTTCGAGATGTTTGATAACGCAACTGTCACTAGGGATGTATATCCGCCAGCACTTCCAGCGTCCATGATTCTTGCGCGGGGGGATTTGCAGCCCTCGCAAGGCACGAAAGATTTTCATATTCAATTACAAATAGACAAGTGCGTCTCGAGTATCGCCTTTGACGTCTTTACGGTTTAAGGGAATATTAGGCCCCCTCCGCTCGAGGGTCCAAGTGCCACGGTGCAATAATAAACGTGTCCCCTCTCAAGAAGACTCGCAATTAGCCTCTCGTTTGATTTCGATTAGCTCTTTGAAAAAGTGGATTTACTTTTGCCTTTTTTCGTTAAATAATTTATTAGGACTTAGGTAATTGAGCTGTCTGAAAGCACCGTCGATCTTAATGAAAAACTTTTTTGTACTTAACGGTCACTTTAAAAAATGTCTACGAGAACATTAATGTAAATCTGAAATGAGCAGATTTTTGACTAAATTTGAAATAAATTTATCTTTGGGGGTCTAACTTACTTTGGACACATAGACTTTAACAGCAGTGAACGCAATCACAAGAAAATTTATCATCGAATTAGTTCCCCTTTATCTCCGTAGTATTATGTCGACGTCAATAAATATTATTACCAGCCCTGTACCTCTGATGGCGCATGGCTGAAGATCAAACAAATATTATATGCAAAGGGGACATGCTGACGAAACGACCTCTCACTATATGGAAAGGGTAGGAAACAGTAAACAAATTTAAAACAGTAAGAACGCGTGACAAAAGCGCAGCTCTACATTTCAAATTTGCTGGAAGAGCACACTGTCTTTATTAACTTGTTATTTTACTTACTCATTAAATAACTTAGGTAAGAATGCAAAAAATTAATATAATGCCTATCAACAAAACTATAGTATCTACATGAACTTGTATTTAGTTTTATTTTAGCTTTCTAGCAAGATGACGTAAACAACACGGATAAAAATAAATAGCACTACAGAAAATTTAAAAAAGTCGGCAAACCTCTCAAGCTGAGGGTCGTGGGGTCAAATCCCGGGTTTTTCGCACCTCTGAGTTTTTCGGAATTTTCTGCGCGATATCTCATTCGAAATTTGCCATGAGCTTCTGTGAAGGAAAACGTCATGAGGAAACCTGCACACAACTGCGAAGCAAATCAATGGTGTGTGTGAAGTTCCCAATCCGCACTGGGCCCGCGTGGGAACTATAGCCCAAGCCCTCTCATTCGGAGAGGAGGCGGGTGCCCAGCAGTGGGACGTATGTAGGCTGGAGATGAAACACAGAAAACCGATTTTTCCTTAACAGTTATAATAATATAACAGAGAATGCAAACTCATTACATTTCACGTTTAATGGTATTTTAAGTTACGTTTAAAAATTAATACCTAACTAAAATAACAAATACAAATACTCTTTATTGAACACCACAAATCAGTACAAAACAATACAGAAACAAAGAACAAAGTAGACAATAGGCGGACAATAACGTAGATTATTTAGTTTTTTTTTTCTTTATTAACATACCTTACCTACTGAAGTCACTAGCTTTACCGTGAGCAAGGTAAAGGCAGAATACAAGCTTTGTGCCCTCGTAGGTACTGTTTTATATAATTAGCTTAAGCGGTTTAACGAGGGGACGATGCTATTTGAATAGAATTTTTGAATTACCTAATGAATGTTTAGTTTGAACGAATTCAGTATATTTGAATTTAGATTGCTGGGGTAAGTACCTCTTTGAGGGTTTGCTGGTGACATGTGTCCAAATAATGAAATATTGACCATGATTGCCATCGTGATGATCTGGGATTTTGAACTTGGCTTGACTGATTTATTGTTCGTTTGAACCCAACGTGCATTTTTTTGGAGGTACACTTAAGTACTAGGTATAGAACATAATTAATACCACTATGAATCAAAGGTACATACCATTCACCACAGGCTAGTACCATTTAGATTTAGTTTAATAATAGATAATTGATCCTTTAGTACCGAATCAGTTCGTGAATGATTTTAAATTTGCATGGGTGTCTGTGCCGCGCCGCAGCGTGCCGCAGACAGTCGGGTTAGACGGATTTTTCTTTTTATAAGCTTTTTTTGTAATTTGTTATTTGTAAATACAGGTTTTAAAAGTTAGTTTTACCTTAGTTCATTCGTTTTATAAAGTAGTCCTAGTTTATGCACTAGATTATTCCAAACTTTGGACTTACTTTAAGCTAAATACGAGAATGTGCTAATTCTTCTATGTATTTTATGTATCAGTAAATCGTCGCCGGCAGCCTCTTTTCTACCTGTATTTAGAATCCTTTAGATCGAGCCGGCGGCCCACACAGGGAATCCAGATTATGACGACAATGCCGCCTAAAACAACTTTTTGCTTCTGTCAACTAACTGTCACATTAACAAAACCGATTTGTCGAAAGAAAGAGCAGCTGAATTATTAAATTAAGACATGACATGCGAAGAAAGACATTGCGATAAAGGGGTTCTATTCTATCTTGTGACGCTTATTTTTTGACAACCCTTTTGTTCCATTATCACGGAATGTATTTAAAATGTTAAAGTAATCAGATTTTGTGCGGAACTGTTAAATCAAAAGTACAATGCAAAGCTGTCAGTCATTGTAACGTTCAGATTTGCAGCAAAAGGGCTAACATAAGTTTTTGTCGTATAGTGTTGGAATATATTGATTGACATAGAAATTTGTATAGAATAAAGTAGTAGGATTGGAATAATTTATTTAAATATATAGAGAACAATATATTTCCATACTGTTTCGAAATGTAAGTACCTACCATGAGTTTTTTTTATCCTTAGCTAAGTATTAATAATTACTATGAATATCAAAGTTACAACGTAGGAAAAGTTACACGCTTCATATTGTGCAGTAATTGCATAGTAACTGGTATATCTTGTAAATTCCTATAACTAATAGCAATGTCACAAGATTATGCAGTTAGCAATGCGTATGCGTACGTAACGCCTAAACATTTGACATCGAATGCCTACTACTATATATTTTGCTATTGACTTATGCGTAGGCGCTTAAAAGCTCTCGCTCAAACTCTCGTAAATAATTGATTTGCAAGATCTATGTAAGAAAATACAAGTATTTAAATGGAGAATTTTGTTATTTTTGTGGTACTTAGTTGGGCGCTGGATTAATGAAGTAAATTATGAAGCGCCGAAATTTTAAATAATAATCGTAGGATCACAAAAGCCGGCAAAGTCGATTCGGAGTGGCCATACTTAATGATATTTTAAAATGTGTTTATTTTACCGCAATCAAAAATATTTTTTATAAGGAAATCATATGTTAAGTAATTTAAACTTCAATTCGGAAAAACAAAAAAGTATAAAAAAGTAAGGTTATATATATGACACCAGAAGGGGTCTCATATACATGTTCAATAAATTTTGCATACAAAAAGAAACGCATATTTTTTAATGCCAACCGCGTGGCAGTTGTTCTACAGCACATGATACACGCAAACCAGCCACAACTTAAAGAAAATAACAGCATAGCTTCACGCAATCTGTTTACGTTATTCATAGGGCGCAATATTCGAGTATGGGAGCCCCGGCTGTGAATAGTTAATGCTGGTTCTAAAATCCGCGCGGGTGATGCATTAACCTGCGTCACAGGGCTTAGTGCGCGCGTAATACTACCACGGGTTTACGGGGCGGCAGGAATTCTGGCGTTATTTCGCTTCTGATTACGTTTTGACGGTTTACTTTAGTGAGAAGTGATTGGGGAAAACACACAGACAGTTCGCAGAATTAAGTCGGCGCCGCCGAGAAAATTTTGAATAAATAAATATGTTTATGTATAAATATGTATTTTACTACGTGATATTTTTGTAAATCTAAGGTACGTCACGCTTTGATAAAAATAAGTAGAACGCATCTCATACTATTATTTTATTCAAATACGATTGTAATAGGTCTTGTTACCTTCGGTTCTGTCTACCCCGTAAGGGAGAAAGACGTGATTTATATATGAATGTATGTAACCTACAATTGTAAACCTTAGTGACAGCGATTTAACTTCGCGCTGGTACTTAGTTACTTGATTATGAAGGAGATCGATGTTTTAAAAGGACGGTATACTTTGACAATAACTATAAAAAAACCTCCCACTCAAAAAGACTTATAGTTTAAGAAACAACCCTAAAAAGTAAAACAAAAAAAAATAATTATATGCCCGAATGCCTTACATCAGTAATCATCATTACCTCTACAAACAGCGGGACCAATTAGTACCAAGCAAGCTAAAAACCACTGCAAGCTAAAAACAACTGACTTTCGAATGAAAAAAACTGCATCGAAATCGGTACATCCGTTTGAGAGCTACACACACACACACACATACACGCACGAATGCACTCACGCACGTACGCACGCACGCACGCACACACACACTCTACAGAGAGAGAGAGATATATATATATTGGCGTCAAACTTATAACACCCCTCTTTTTCCATATCGAGGGTTAAAAAATAAGGCTTCTTGGTAGGTATCTAAATCCCACGAAAACGAAAGCAAGGCCCTATACATAATTAGTATCTTTAGGTAAAATTGAATGTCGTAAAAACTTGTACAAAACCTTTGCTTGTATTTCATTTGACAGCGGTAGGACTATCCCTGCGGTCTGCTCGATTTGGTTACCATTCGTCTCGAGTCGCGTCCGTCTGCGTCCCGACGGGGGATAATACCCGGGTTTTTACTAAAACCAGTCTAATCCAATACTAAAATATTCAAAATTCTAACTTAATTTTAAAAAGAAACGGGATTTGATGGAATTAAGTGAATTCGAAGGGCGTTGCTTCAAGTTTTAAAAACACTTTGCCTTATATAAAATTAAACTATCAAATACGAGTCTTACAGCAATATTTAAAATAATGGGTAAAAAAAGGCTTAAATTATATAAAAAGTATAACATTTTAATAAACTTTTTCGTTAAAATCTTATACAAAAGATTGTTATAAGGATGAATCACGCAAAAATACACAAGGAATTTCGTTGAAATTTAACATACAGATGGTTTATAGCCTAGAAAAACGCAAGGGATACTTTCTATTCCAATTTGTGGCATGTCTCGCGTTCTGGCGTTAAACTAATTTTTCGTAGACAAAATCAGAAGCATTCATAAAAATTAACACGGGCCGTTCCAAATTCTCCTTATTTTAAATTCAGCCAATCTGACTTGAATACTTTGGGCGGTGTAATCGTAGCGGCATCCAGTAGCTGTATCAAGATTGCATATTATTTATAACATGCTTGAGACCTTTACATTTGTTAGCTTATTTATTTTTATTCTACAATAAATACTCATAACATTGAGTTAAATGCTGGAGTTAAGGATCCCGGCGTGTAATTACTGGGCAAAAGAGATAAAACACATTGAGCCCTCAAGGCTTCTGCAATAAAGTAGCTAAATAAGTACAAATGGTAAGGCTATTTCATACTAAACTGTTTCAAACTAGTTTAACCTGCTGTTTTCTGAATTAGTGTCTAATTCTTTGGCTATATTGTGTATGTGAATCATTTATTTGTCGATCCGAATTTCATATGACATAATGTTATGTTTGCCATAATAATCATTTGTGTAATGTGCAATAAGTCTTTTACAAGCTTTAAATTACCTTGCAACGTATATATGTATGTATAATTATGTTTGCCCGGGTGGAATATTGCGACTAAGGGCCGATTTTTCAATCGTCAGATAAGCTCTATTCTACGAATAACTCTATGGGTATCTGTCAGTTAAATGCTTATCTGAGAATTGAAAAATCAGCCCTAAATTTTGAAGCAGATATTTTCATCCGATAGAGCTGAAATTTTGCATACTTGTGTAAGTCAAATGACAATACAATAATCAGGTTGTAAAATTCTGGTGGTCTAACTAGGGCCGTCTCTGCAGGAGGGAACTCTTCAACGGTTGGTCCGATTAACTTGAAATTTCGTTCACATATGTAGGACGGATGACAATGCAAGTACAGTCAGCAAAAAAGCTTGTATGTAATATGTTTTTTAGGTTAGGTTATTTTTCTCTGAAACCGTAATTATTAAGGAGCTTTGAAATGGCCGTAGAACTCTTATCGATTATATTAGGTTACTTTTATAGCAACCCTGAACAATCAACAGTTCAAGAGAATAAAGGGCCGATGAAATTATGGCAAGCGATAGGGTTTTGTGTCGGTATTGGATAATTTTAAGCTGTCTAGAGCGATCAGCTCCTTATGAGCTTTTTACAATTAAGGGCCATCATCCAATCCTCACGTGTTATCGGCCCTTCAATCCGCTTTAGAAGTTCAATCTACAGCCTGAGACAATATTAATTAACCGCAACATCAGCGATACAACTGGCTATCTTTGTTTAATTTTCTCCAGCGACATTGATCTCCGGGGTATGTTTTAATTTCATCAATTGACTCGTTTTAAACAGACTGTCAAGCGAGCACAGACTGCTTGAAGAGGATTTAAGATAATTAAAGTTACAAAATTGGATATCCAATTCGAATACATATGATCAATATTAACATATTTCTTTATAGTGCTGCAAGTAAAACTCTGTGTTTACTTTGTTCGAACAAAGCTGGCACTTGCGTGATATTAAAAATAAATTGAATAATGCTGCAAACATAGTTTTAATACTGTCTGTAACTTTGAAATAAGTCAACAAAATTGCGAAAGCGAAAAAGCATTGTCATTTAAACTGTTTCAATGTGCATTTTCAAAGAAACATCTTTGTTCATAGTTTTCAAGTAAACTTAGTTTTTCACAGTTTTATTGTGTAAAAAGTCATAAACCAAGAAAACCACTTGAGATACAAAGTTAAATAAACTTCCTTACCTGAAAGTTTGATATTACTAGTCAATAAATTAAGTGCCTAAAATTATTCTACTTCGCACATTTGACATTCGTTTGGATAAATTAACGAATGTATTTCTTGAATAAAGCCTTCTTTGGGTACTTAGAATATTTCGAATATTCCGGTTTCCGAATCTTCTCGCGATAGGCCGTCAACCAGTTCTGCACGAAGTCCAAACTCCTCGCTTCGACTACAGGCGTCGGGGTCCTTGTCCTGGACAGCAATCCCTGTATTGCTTGCAGAAGAAATGATAGGAGAGACATCGACACCACAATGTTAATTGGGTCAAATCCAATGGAGTGGTGATGGTAGGTCGGGGGACCATAATTATTACCGCTTCCAGTATGCGCTTGGCCACTACCTCCGTAGCCTGTAGTAGTATAATGTTTAGTAAAGCTTCTGGGAGCTACATTGTTAAAATTTGCTTTTATGCTCTTTTCAATCGTCGACTCGACTTCAGTGGTATCCTTCTTTAACCTCGCGACATTCTTTGAATCACTTTTCGAGGTTTGTTTCAGACTCTGTATAGTGTGCAACATCGTTTGCGCGTTGGTCTGGATTTTCTTGAAAAGCGACTGAATTTTTATGCTTTGCTCCTTTATCATTTGCGACACCAAATCTTTGAAGGTCTGCACGTTGGAAGCTTGGCTAGCATGTTGTGTTGGTGTGTCAGCTTTTACCGTCGTAACGAACAAAATAATTAGAAATACTATAATTGATATCAGCGACATTGCCGCAACCACTGTTTTGTTGCAGAGTTTTTTCAAAGACATTCAATTCAACTGGGTGTACGGATTCGAAATGGAACAGAGCCTTGACTTTGCGGCTTTATATTGTGTATAGTTTTAGGTCTAATGCGCATGTTAATAGCGTTTCATGTGTGAGACAGTATCTTGGATGGTGTACCTTGACATTTGACCCAGCTAATCACGAGGCATCTCGCGCGGCATTGTGAGGAATGTTTTCAAAATGTTAATGTTATTAACTTTAACAATAATGAGAGTCACTTTTATGCTTTCTACCGGGAAAGAAAGTCCAACTGCAGCGGTACTGAGTAAGATTTGACAAGTCTGAAGCTTGCTTTAAAGAAAGAACAAAAAGTAAAACCGCTTTTTCTCATTTTTCTGTCTATAATCTTTTATTAAAATTTCAAAGAACAACATCATCAGGGCTCGAACAATTCATGCGGATGACGTAAAAATGACGTGATTTTGCACACACCATGATATTGAAACTTACTTGTGACAATTGTCGCATACAGGTGACAGGAGATGTCGTAAATAAAATATGTGTTACAAAGCTGGCTACCATAAGGTACCATTATTTAGGTATAGTAAAAATAGATATATTTTGTTTAAAAAAAACAATTTTACATACATACACAAATTACGTCTGTATCCCATACGCGGTAGATAGGGCCTAAAGTAGGGTTGCCATACGTCCCGGTACGCCGGGACATGTCCCGGTTTGAAGCATGGTGTCCCGGCGTCCCGGCCGATAAGCAAATTGTCCCGGTTTAAAAATCATAGTTATTTAATAGAGGGCTGGACTCGGTAAACAGTAATATACCTCTAATAAACGCGCTCTAACTAGCTAGGCTAATCGTACGTGGATAGAACGACGTTAGCGCTGACACTTGTCCGTTCACGAATTTACGTTAACAGTGTCAACGCATTTCGAAATCGCAGACTCTCATAATATGTTTGTTGATTACATAGTGAGCTAATTAAAAAAATGTTGACAGATAGGTACTTACTTTAGTTAATGTTGATTTCGTAAAAATATTTTTTTTATCAATATTTTGTAAAATTATCAGAACTATTGAATTGGCACTGAATGGCTGTTTTAAAAGTTGTTCTGTGTTTAGGCAAGGACTAAACCTTTAAAGTTACCTATTGTTGTAATAAAAGTTCCGTTTTTTTACCTTTACTAGTTTTTCTTGAAATGTCCCGGTCTGAGTCCTCACACTTATGGCAGCCCTAGCCTAAGGTGACAAGACCTACAGGCCACGCTTTACAAGATTGTGGGCATATAGATGGAAAATGGAATCAAAACAGTTGTTGCTAGCCGCATCGCCTATATTACATGATTCCTATGTTAAAACAACTTTAGTTATGTTATTTTTCAATTAAATTATGCACAGATTTATAACTATTTGTCTAACAAGTTTTAATTGTTGTCATAGAGTTAAAATATGCTTTAATTAATTTATCTTTCTCAATTGACTGACTGAAAAAAAAAACATTTGGCCTCTTTATCCTAGACAATAGTAGGCAGCAATCGATTGCTCGATTTGTGTAGAGATATCCCTTCCCATGCCGTTTAGTTTGCGATTTACTCCTGAGTTGATATAGACGTGATTTGTGTACATTTTATAAAATCACTCCAAAACGTCTTTGGGATCGGCTTGAAACAGTTCTACCCAGTCGATTAAATTTGTAAGACGAGTGCGTTTTTGTTCAACTGAAAGGAGCTTCGACACCCATCTCGCTGACACTTTAGAAAACCCCAATTCATTAACAATAATATTCTGAGTACTCTCATAGGAAATGCCTAGAATGTCTGCTATTTCTCTGACTTTTAATCGACGGTCCCTCATAACATGATCAAATCGCATACTTCCGCCACATTACTTGGGTGGTTGCAGTTGTTGGTCTCCTGGCGCAGGGTCATCTGTGATGCTGTATCTTCCGCGTTGGAATCCAGCTGCCCACATTTTAACCATTTTAACATACCATAGGTACTTTGCATGTCTTCAAAAATTAGTTTCGGGGTCAATTCTTTTTTAAGCAGGTATCTGATTACAGCACGCTGTTTAAATTTCGCCACCAAAAATATGCTCTACTCGTGTAATAAAAACAGGCACAAAAAATATCTAATTCCTTATACGTGAAAGTTGATAATTCGCGGGTTGGCAGTTGAATAATGACAGTTTTTAAAAGCGGCAAAAATTTAAGATTTTTTTTCTCCTGAGGCCGCGAACTTTTTAATCAGCCTGGTATTTTAAAAAACTGGAAAAAATGGCTAAGTGAGAATTGTGTTAGTCAAAGCCGTAACTAATGTGAGGCAAATATATAATATTACTACATTTTGCTACCTAGATATTACTCGCTAACTTGCAACGCAAAGCGTCAAAGTTAGGTTGTGGGAATAGTTTTCCGTTTCCATGCATTGTAATATACATTTTTCACATGTCAGAACACCACTATTTAACTCTTTTTTTTAATTTTGACTATGTAGGTACATAAAATATACCTAGTGGAACTCTAATGAAAATAATTATTTTAAACTCTAAAAAGCGCCATCTGTACTTTTTCGTTTACACCAATTCGTTACTTTGTTTCGCCTACCGCTGCGTTCCAGTCTGATCCTTCCCCTTCACAAGCTCAGCCGATTAGATAAAACTACGAACATTCGTTAAAAGAGGGCGCTCCAACCGCTGCAACGCGTGCGCAGGTGTTATCGGTTTATTGTAGATGGCGCTAAATTTAATATACATTGTAGCTTTCGAGTGCGTAAGCCACGCAAGCGAATCACCCCGAATCTTTTATTTCCACAACTCTCTTAATAACGGTGTGCTAAAAATATTGTAAGTATTGTAACTTGTACACGTATTTTTATTTGTTTTTCGCAAAACTCAGAAAATTGTATAATCAATTATTATTCATATCTACTAAATTACATGCATAGCTAGCTGGAGCTAACTGTAATACTTACCTAAACAAAAAAAAATTGGATCACCGATCCCGATTAGTCTGATAATGATAACGCGTCTCACTGTTCCGTAAAAGCTTCACAACTTCAAGTCTGGCGCAAATTTAAGCAAGCCTTGTTCACACACGCGTCCATGAAGTCATCCTGCTACCGTATTCTTCTTGACAGCCTCGATGTATTAATAATATTATCAAAAATATGAAAATGTTTATCTATCGTAGCTAGTCAAAAACTCCCGTCACTTCAGCACCCCTTATCTCACCACTCATTACTCACAATCCTCGGTCAAAGTCAAACAATAAAAAATCCTGCATAATTTACTGACAAATTAAGTGGAAGGGTCGGTAGAACAAAGTGGTAAGTTGAATTTATAAATGGCGTTGGTTCCTATATTAATTCCTCGTTTGTCGGGCGCAGCGTACAATGTATTTTTTCTGGAGGTAGCACCGTAGGGTTAATTGTAACGAGGAGACGTCTGAACACGAAATACGTGGAGTAGGTCTGTACCTATTTTTATAACAAAAACTTTTTGAAATTAGGTAGCCTGGATAGTTTACAGTTGAATAGTTGTTATGGGTTGCAATCCTAACCCAAGCTGCCAAACTTTAATATTTATTAGATTAAATCCTCACGCAGTCTTCAATACACTGGTCAAGTCTTACTGATATCAGGTCGGCAATATATTCGACATTGCTTGTTGTATTTAACAATGATTTCATTATTATACCATAACCTAGTAGTTCAAGGATTCGATTTTGGAATACGGCCGTTGCGGAATATAGTTGTAACTCGCTGTATAAATTATTCAGGGTCCCCAAGCTACAGCCAATCGCAATCCCGAAAGCGTGTACCTAACCAAAAATTCCTAAAAAGGTTATCCACAATCTTTTGGGTTTCCGAGCACATTTTGATACAGAGCCAGTCTAAGGCATGCTACGCCAATAATTACTAGGTCCCTACACTATACTGAACGACGTGTTCATGTCAGTTGAGCACCTTTACTATAAGTGTGTAGTAATTTTTAGTGATAGTAGCTACACATGCATGCTGGTCTGGGAGTAAAGAAAAAACATAGAATTTACCAGTTGCTTCTCTTCCCGCGCAGATGGTAAAAGCCCATCGAGGGAATGGGTGAAAGTCTTAGGAATCATGTTATAGGCGATGCGGCTAGCAACCCATCACTATTTTGATTTCCCTTTCCACCTATATGCCTTTAATCATGCTAAACGTGGCCTAAAGGTTTTGTTACTTTAGGCTGTGTCTACCCCGTAAGGGATAAAGACGTGATATATGTATGTAGGTATGAAGTAGCTACTACCTACTAAAATTTTAGTACCACATCCTAACTTCCCATTGGCCTCATATTTTTAGCGATATCCTCCTCCAGCGAGAACTTATTAAAAACCGCTCAAACAAAGTTCCATCTGCATTACTTTAACAACTATTGGAAATTCATAAAACTGTGCGACTCCACGAAGCCAAGTTCCCGCTCACCAGCTAACAATGTGAAAAAATGCTAAGTATAAAAATACTTCATTATACTAACTTTTATCTCTCGTGTTAATCAATGGGCGTTGGCTAGTAAAATCTGATCTTAGCGTTCAAATAAAGCAGTAAGTGAACAACACGTTAAAATAAAACAACTCTTTCTACTACGCAATAGAGCATCACTTTAAACGTAAACAGTTAATGGATCCTCCTTTTGCTATATCATGAAACGGCGTTCTAAGCAAACTAGAGTTTTATAATACCGACAGTAGATTTATTGGTACATCCTAACGCAATTAATTTAGAATTAAGATGTCGGAATATTGAGTGCCTTCGGTGTTCTTACAGCATTTCATTTTAATTTCCGCTTTATTTGATTGTAAATATAAATTCCACAACATGAAATAAATATCTGACTATAATGGACCTTTAAAACTATGGCTTGCAATAACTATTAAAATTAAATGCAATAAGTAATAGAGTCATAATTTAGGCCGCTTGGTTTCGTTAATGGGTGATAAAAATTAGTAACAAGAAGCAGTTTGGAAGCATAACTAGGTCCGTGATAAGATCGCGCCGGTTCGCGTGAGCCGTTTTCAATTTGCCGGCAGCGTAGTTGTTGAAAAATAATTAAAAATGCAATTAAAAACCACCATAAATCCGTCAGTCGCCCCGCCTAGCGCGTAAACAAACTCAAATTAATGCCCAACTATAAATAAATAAAACGTTATATTGTTTTAGTGTAATCGTATATCGGCGCTCCTGGATTTAATGGGTTTGTTGTGACTCGACTTCATAACGCTACTTACACCAATTGACTCCGCTAAATGTTTATGACTTTCGTAAACTAGACTTGTTATTAATTGCTTTACTGCCTTCTTAATAATTTATAAAATACTGGATCCCGTTGAATATTAAACGCGTAACTATTTGAAATCTTGTAGTGAGTACAGCCGGGTTTGAGTTGACACGATGATAAATATTTTCAGACTTGGAAATTTATATTCGAATAAAAAATGAGGAATGTTTCAAATTGTACGCTGTTAGGCATGTTAATTATCGCCTAACGGTTACCACTGGTGTGCCTCTAATTTACTATGTTTCCAATTATAACACTAAGAAAACACTTTTGACGTATTTTGTTCGTTTCGTACCAACTTAAGTAGGTATACCTACAATCTCCGATGGAGCGAGATATGAAACTAAATAGAATTACTATAAAAGGGCCCATTCCTTGGTTAAAAGATACACATATTGTATCCTTTTTTATCGCCTGTATAAACGCACAGGTGCACTGACGACCGGCAGGTGTGTTTGTTCAAGATCATCTAAATTATCCAATTAAAGTTGACTGAGACGTTTTGAATGATCCAAACCGCACCGTTTGAAATTGAAACTGCAATTTAGCAAAATGCTCTTTATTTATCAAAATAATCCAAAATACACACTACATGACGTGAAAATGTGAAATAAAATAATTACTAAATGAGTTCAACTAAATACTAAGAATAAGGAATAAACTACAAGACGAACATGTTCAAAGATAGGAATATAAATTGTATTTCATATAAAATATAAATTATCAATTGTATTTCCGAAATTAAGTATCTTTTACATTATTCTATATTCTAAACTTAATTATTAACATAAAAGCAGTACATCATTTGAAATCATCAGTTAGCTGTTGAGATACATATTTGATATTTTCTTAATCTAATTTTTTAGTTTAATACGCGTAAATGAGGTCAATTACATGTTTATCACTTGTGAATGTTGCGAATTACATATTCAGTTGTATAAAGGTACGGAACTATTCACTTTGTCTTCATACATTATTTTTTATATTTCTCAGACTAAGGCATTGTTGGGCTTTACATTTTAAATATTTCATTGCTAAATTGTAACAAAATTTATACAACAAAAACTGTCTTGAATCCAGTCCAATGCAATGGACAGTTACCTACTTACGTTAAAAAAAAGGTTTCATTTATAAAAAATATGTTGTAAGGAACTATCCATTGAAACCGATTACACAACAAAAACCCAAACATTTTTATTGCTAACGGGCAACGCAGCAGAAACACGATTATACAGTACCTAATGACAAAGCTTCAATAACACTACCTCAACTTAGCATAGCGATGAAACAAAAATTGAACTACAACTTAATTACTAAATTCACTAAATAAAATTTCACTAATCTCCAATTTGGCTCGCATCATGAGAACAAGTCGGCAACAGAGACTATTTTTCTACCACAGACGTGTTAAGCTGCGACGGATGCTTATTATATCTATTAATTAGGATATCGTTTACCTTGATAGCATAGTCATTAAACCTGATGGAAGATACCTCACCTTTAAGCCGCCTAACACATCATTGGTAGAAAAGCAGTATAAAAAGTAAACTAACCCGGTTTTATTTTCAGATGCATCACGAATGGTTCGCAGCGGCGGTGGCAGCGGCGACGCTAGCGTTGGTGATAGGCGGCTGAGGCAGCAGCAAGTCTGCGAGCCGCCCGGCTTCGCGGAGGCCCGACAGGAACGCGCCGTGTACCGTCGCGGGATAGTTACGCATTGTATGCTCGCCTGATTCAAAATTAGAAGCAATTAAAACGTGAACCAATACCTCTATCATCAGCATTACCATAAACCAGAAGATGCCCTCCGTATATATAAAACAAGGGCCTCCCCCTTACGTACGATAACTTGCCACCTGCATTCTTTGCCATACCTGCATCCACAGGTTGCCGGCAACATGACGTTGGTCCACCTAGTGGGAGGCCAAAAGCTACATCTTCCTGTCCGATTATGTGGCCAACCCATTGCCACTACTTGCATATTCCTCGAGCTACGTCGATGACTGTAGTTGTTGGCGAATGTCTATGCCAATGAATGTTTATTTCCCTAGTATAAGTAAGAAGTAAAAACTGCGAGGGTATAAATAATTCAATTCTTGTGGACGCGCGCGTGCGACTTACTTGTGCATTAGGATGCATTGTAATGCTGGGTTTACACGAGCTTAGTGATTAATGCTTGGTGTTCGTTACTTGGACTAATACCTTGTGTGAACATACCGTATTAAAAATGGAAGTGCAGCTGAATAGAAGCCGACCGTATTTGTTAAGCAACAAGATTACACCTCAAATAAAGATTTGCAAAATAATTGCATCTGCCCAATACCAATGCGTGAACGGCTACTTCACACTGGTTACATTTCAGATGGTTCGCTACTAATCATTAGCACTAATGACGAATAACAAACCCTTGTAAAGTCTGTACTTTCCGTAAATACTAAGTAGGTAATATACTTTATGACTAAACCAACAAAAACAATTCCGCAATATTATAGGGTTGCCCTTGTGATTCGAAATTCTGACATCATAATCCCTATTAAAAATAACTGTCAACATACCGGCAAAGAACAGTCTGTTCTCTCCAGGAGACGCCCCCGGCACAGGAGCTGCCAGCAAATCATAGTCTGTCCCCGATGACCCAACCGCTACGAAACTGTACGAGCCGCGAGCGTACGGGTCGGCGCGCCATCTGAAACAAACAGTTGCCTGTGAGTGTACAATCAAACCAAGCCAAAAGGCAGTCGGATCCTTTTGAGCGTGAATATAGGCTGACAACACGGAGGTGAATGCTGTGTAGTATCAGTATTCACTACGAGTAGTTTAGCTTTGTTGATACCAGACAATGCTCATGGGAATAATTGACAAAGATAACTGAGCAAAATAATTTAAAACGTTTTGAAAGCTTTGCAGGGTATTACCTAGTGCCAAAGACGATCTTTGACAGCATAAACAGGTCGTTACAAAACTACGCGTTAAGCCGAAAGGAGGTTAAATGTGGCCTTTAAGAAGTCCATTTACAATATTTATGAACCGTCGTATCGGTGTTTAACTTACCCCAAAAATAAAAATAAACATTATTTTCACTAATGTGCAAACCCTATTTCAGTAAAATCAAAGAGTGAACTACGCAGAATGTACCTACGTTTCTAACAAATTCGCGGAACGATAAAGAGACAGAATAACAAAATGTGCTTAAAATTTCATTAGATAGATATTACATGTCGAGTTTTGGAACATTTTAAAAGATCTAACTTAACGAAACAACCTAAACGACGTAATGTTCAGAGTTAGAAAACATCGTTACTTTGGAAAAAAGACGAAACGGTAAAATTGTAGGAGGTCGATTAAAATCTTTGAAATTGACATAATATTTTTCTTCTGCCTTAGCGTTTTTTGAAGCCAGTACTTGAGCATAATGAAATCCTGGTATTGAGTTAGTAAACATTTTTGTAATGAAAAACTATTCAAAAAGGGACCATTATTAAAATAGGTAGTTAGGCCTCTCTGTTAAAATAATCTGGTTCCCTGACATGATAGTTTACTAGGGTTGGCAACATTTTTGGTCTCGATATTTAATTATATTTTTACGGGGTATTTTATAACACGTTGTATACAAGACAATTTTGTTTTATTTTTATACCACGTCGAAATGTAGCACTATCTTAATACTACTCACTGTAACTAACATAAATAAGCCTCGTAACTCACATTCAAAAAACAGTTGTTGAGGGATTTAATATAGAAAGATGGCAAGTTATATGGACAGCTTGGATCACTACGAAATGCATTATGTACAACTAAATAATAACTTATTGACCTTGTCACCACGCATTCCTTAGGCTGCGGAACGGCCGCGTGGCCAAAGATGCTCTTCAACACGGCGATGCATCTTCCAACTATGACATCATCCGTCACGTTTTCCATCACTGCAGCAGCTTCACCAGCCACCAAGGCCAGCAAGACTGGAGCGCTGTATAAGTTCCAAAATAGGAAGAGCTCACCTGAGAAAACATATTACGCGTGGTTTAGATACGAGTGATCAATGATTCAAGACGTCTTTGGCGAATTATGTAATATATTTTAGTAAGTACCTATCCTAATGCACTTCAACAAAATCCGGAAGTCTAGGTTTCTTTTTTTTAATTAAAATTTCGTTCGGTACTCGATGACAAAATAGATTCTTTCCACCCACTATAGCCATAAACGTTAAACTCTTGAAGCATTAAAATAGTTTAGCAATTTGAATTCGATAATGATAAAATGCTCGAGTAAAACGGATCCCTTGTTCAATTGTTGCTGATGTAGAAAAAGAATCGCTACGCTGGACGCCATTTTCTCACATAATTCTCAAAGCGACACGCAAGCGATAACACTACATCAGATATCCGACCTCCTTAAACACGACCAAGCCCGAAAACGTTAAATTGGCTACTATTAAAAAAAAGAGATGCCCGTTTACATTGTTCCGGCATTCCCAGCCCAGGCGTAGGGGGCCTTAATGAAGTTAGCAGAGCACACAACAAAGACGGTAAGGAGGTGAACTAAACCAGAACGTAAAAAAAGCTTGTCTTGGCTCTGGCGGTGATTTATCGCCACCGGCGCCCCTCGGGTTGCAGGTAGCGTTAATTATTCAGCTTTTAATTCTTTATCAGGGCCTCTTCTGTTCCTAAGTTTTACACTATTTACAGTAGGAAATGATTTACGGGCACGCCTGCA
Source organism: Pandemis corylana (assembly GCA_949127965.1). Classification (NCBI taxonomy): domain Eukaryota; kingdom Metazoa; phylum Arthropoda; class Insecta; order Lepidoptera; family Tortricidae; genus Pandemis; species Pandemis corylana. The sequence goes on from OX421860.1 coordinate 6,698,658, forward strand.
ATGGAGGAAACCGGTTGGTTAATTTGTGGGATTTCCTCGGGCATTCTATAAATATTGATACCTTACTCAGTTCTAGCATACGTAGCATTAACATGCGCTTCATATGCAAACTTGTCTACAGTTACGTAAATGGGTTAGCTGTGGTGGTGTTTAAAATTTACAAAAATATGACCAAAACAGAATGAATAATAAAGGGAAAATGATAGTAAAAAGACCAATAAAAGCTAGCTTATTTAAAAAGATATGAGTTTTAACAACTTTACCTCTGCTAGCCGTTGTCGTACCAACGTGTCCAAACAAATTGGCACTGGGATCCCAGAATGTCCTTTCAAAGCATAAAACCACTTTATTCAGGTTTCCATATCCCAGTCTTTTAATAGCCGCTACCTAAAAAAATAATGAAAGAATATTTAAAACCAAACGCATTTAATCTGACTGTCTTGTTTTTGGTTGTACACTATACTGTAGACGATATTTTTATAGAATTCTGTTCCACAGAAATTGTTTCTCATATTCTAATTTCATAGAATGATCAATCCATGAAAAACTCATTTCATATAATCTCAATTCGTTGATTTTTAAGACTAATATTTTTTTATTTAAATACTGACATGGAAGATTGACCAATAAAATATTATTAATTCTTATATCATTTACTTAATATAATTACAATGAAAATTATTTCACACACATGGCTCTTTCTTTCACTTCAGCCAGATATTTACAGATAACATAGCCCTGAGTTTCTGGTAGAATTTGGTTTTTTTGGGGCCGCAGTTCTAACCTAACCTACGTTTCTGGTGGCATTTCGTTGTTGTTGCGATCGTAGTAGTAACTTAACCAAACCTACTTTTTCTAAGTATTACTTTGTATACTAGAATCATACCTTCCAATCCGGTAGTGGTGGGTCGAAATTAACGAAATTCTGCTGATTTTGACCGCTGTTCGCTACTGCTACTTTTAAGACTCCAAGAGGTAGGGTACACAAGACCACATCACCTGTAATCATAATTTAGTTCGTAGTGACGTGCACTCACTGCAAAGACACTAAACTAATTAAAGGAAACAAAAGATGAATTGATTCCGATTGCCGATCTTTATGGCACAGACGACGCTGTAAGAATTATTAAGTAAGGATGGCTCGCTGTTACTTTCAGGGGCCTTACCATGACGTCTTAGTGCGATTCAATTCCGGTTTAGGTTAGGTTAAACTGACATTGGCCCAAACCTTACGGCCGCCATTAAGGGAGAATAGAATAGGTTCGCTCGCTGTCAGATCCATATTAAAAATGACAGCTAAAACCTGAACTGAGTCGGAATTGAATCGCATTAAGACATATATGCGTACCTACACCGAAGCACGTCAACAATATTCCTTCACGTCTCTAAAACTTGAGTCAAATACTTATACATACATAGGTATAATGACGTCACGCCTCTTTCCCATAGGGGTATTCAGAGACTACTTTGTTTCACTTGCTACGATCCTGACATACCTCCTATATTGGAATCTTGAAACTCGAATATTCGACGTTTATCAGACACAACTGAACTAAACCACGCTCACCGTTGAACAAACGGCGCATGGCGGAGCAATTAACCTGAAAGCCGTAGCTTGAACTGGACAGAGCTCCTGAACCACACTGAACGCTAAATTAACAGCTCTTTGTAGACTTTTTAAAGGTTATGAACATTCACTTACATGAATACAATATGTTTAATATTTTTATGGGCACTCTAAATATAATCTTCATAACATTAATTGGTTTGAATACCTTGGCCCTTTTTACACGCTTTTATTTACTTTCAACTGTCCCGATGCAAGTGAATTTTGTCTCAGTGGTTGAATTGACGTGACTTTGTTCCAGTGGTTGAATTGACGTGAAATTTTGCATACCTACTTATGAAAGATTAGATAGATAGATTACATTAGATTAAGATTAAGATTAATCTTGAAGTGAAATTCTACTGACCCAGCCAAGACCGACTCCGCAGAAGGGAGAGCTCCCTTCAGCGGTTTGTCCGATAGACTTGAAATCTAGTATAAATTATGCAGGATAGATGACAATGCAAGTACAGTCAACAAAAAGTCTAGTCGGAAAAAAGCTTGTGTTAAAAAGGATATTTTCAGGTTAGGTTTTTATTACAAGCTCTTTTTAACTTGCCGTGTTAGTATGTATGTTTATGTGGGTCAAATCTTGCTACTCAGACTTTAACCACTTCTAAATAGCTTCTGTTAAAAATTAACACTTATCAAAATCCTATTCTTCTCACTTTCGGGTGATACCGTACAGTAATACAAAATTAAGATATTAATATCGTGGGCAGCGGAGAATATTATTACATGGTATATTATGAACGTAAGAGCGAGTTGCTCTTCCGAGTTAAATCAATTTTCGCACCTCAACGCCTAGCCCTATTGTTGTGAAATTTGCCACACTAATAAGTATCAAGGAGAGGGAGACTTGTGCTCTGTATTGAGTCAAATAAAAGCTAGACGTTGATATGAATTACCGAAGTTACCGGGGGAGAGCGAAAATATAATCCACACGGTTACATCCAAAAATACACAGTGCTTTGCTCATGCGTAATTCGATACAAAAAGTACAGATTTGACTGTATTCGTCAATGTTTTAACTTATTACATAACGTAGGTGCTCGTATCTACTCCAGCAAAACCTTTAGATATTGTTTAATTATCTAAACTCTAACATCTACTTGGCAAAAATAGAAGCGAGCACCGCCTCCTAAACGTCTAACTGGCTCTTACAATAGACTCCGCCCGTATGCAAATGTGGCGGAAGAGCCTCCGGCGGAGTGGGGTCGATCGGGCCCACCGGGTCAACACAGGGCCAACCGTATTTTTGCGCGTCGTCAAAGTGAAATTAACGCGTTAGAATTGCAAATCATTCCGCGACAAAGAAATGACAAGGAGCCAACAGCGCTGTGGATTTTTCTCATAACGCCCATTATCGTGACAATGTGCTTTGCCTTTGTTTTTTCCGTTCAATATTGAAGGCACGAGAAATTTTATGCGGCGCTTTCGCTCGTGGAACGCGAATGTAAACACAATAATAATTTATTATGCCGTACAGCGCGACGTGGAGTCGATATAGAATTCCCTTTTCATTTAATCGCATCCTCGTAGCGAATTTTCTAATTAACATAGAGTCTATACTGATCTCAATGTAATAAAACTGGAGTTCCCGCAAAAAATAATATTACTAAAATTCTAATAACGTATTTGAATCGTGTCTCGCTTTTATGAGGCTGAAACTTTACTAGCCGACTTTTATTATTGGCTTTACGATAAGCCTTTGGCACCTATTTCAATAAACGTGATAGAGTTCGATTGGATTTTCCATTTACACCGCGAAAAGTTTTTAACGAGTTCTGTAACTAGCTTACCCTTGAACACTTGCGGCTGGCTTTGATTTCGAGGGTTCACGGCTTTGACTGTGACCCCAGGGCCGGCGTACTGGATATCGGTGACAGCAGTTCCCAGCCTGATGTCCAGGCCCTCGGACAGAGCCACCGGCACGCACGAGTACCCATTGCGCACTGAAACAATAATGTACATTTAATGAGTGGAAATCTTCAGTGTCACCTATGTCTTCTTATATTAAATGTTTTTCAATTAATTTTCGTTATTCTGAGTCAAAAAATCACTTTGCAAAATCGAAATGGGTCCTAAATTTAATTATGTAACCGTACGTAGTCTTGTAGTACTAGCCTTTCAATGTGAGGTATAAAGGATCCTAATTAAAATATGTACGAAACGAGATAGTGGAATTATGTTTAGGTTTTAAATGCAATAAAACATTTCAAGACTATTAACTGCAAGTATACCGACAAAGTACAAGTTAATTTGCAGTAACTCCCTTGAGATTCTTGCAAATTACGCCGCTAAAACTGTAGCCTTAATATATCTACATAAAGTTATCGATAAACGTATTAATACTCTTAATTAAGAGTGCATACAGGCGGCCACTACAATGTAGTTTTCAATTAGGTTGATAGCAGCGCCGCGACGGCGTGCCTCTATTGTGTTTTAATAACTTTAAGTGGACTTCTTACTTCGATTAAGTAGCTAGAAATTGTTAGTCCCTATACTCTTTTAGTAGAATCTTTTAAAAAGTCCTTTCAAATAAATTGTATGAGAAGAATAAAAATACACTAACAAAAAGAAGCATTAAAGCCTCGAATCAAAGAGATAAGAAAATATTTGTAAAATTATCACAGAGATCTAAAGATTTATAAAGACAACAAAAATAGACCCTTGGACTACTAAGACGTCCTAAATTAGATCTGCCGACTCAATCTCGCTAGTCGAGTCACCCATTCAGCCAAATTACGAGTATTCCGGCATTACGTAACTAACAAAGTAACGTTGTAATGTTGCGTTACTGTCACAGCCGTAACGAAGTCAGACCCTCTTAATTTAACTATATCTACAGCTAATTCCGTTATATTGTTACAATAGGTTGCTTAGTTAGTCTCCCGGCTCCATACGGCTGTTTTATTGTGGCTTAGTTTGGGGCTGTTTCGCGTTCAGCCAGTTGCGGCGACAACGCGAGTTAGTGTCGTTAAATGGTACATTGTTGCGAGTGCATCCCGCAGAAAGTAGACGACACAAAAGGATTTAGAGCTGTCCAGCGACCAGCCGTAACTTTTGAAAAGAAGTAATTTTGGCTACGAATGATGACATCCATCCAACGATGACAATTAATTGAATTACGCGATATTTTGCAGAAATCCATATTCATGAACTTTAAATCAATTAAAAACCTTGATATTCCACGATTAAGTTCAGTATGTTTTTTGTTTAAGAAGTGTTATTGAAAACTTGGTTTTTGGGAGGCATAAAATAAGATTGTTAGTTAGATTAGAAGTGTCTACGGGAAGCTATGTTAAGCGTCTTCAAGTTTAAAAGTAGTCGTTCAATAAACAAAATTGATATACTAATTTACATTTTCTTTTCTTATTTTTAATATTATAATTAAAACCATACTATAATTAGGCAACTCTCTGTGGAATTCGACATGTTTTGATTATAATCGATTAGGTATAGTACCGACTCAAAATCGTTCAACATTACAAACCAGAAAATTAAGCTGATAATCTACATGAACCAAGTATTCGTGCGGTGAATGGTACATCACTAAACAACCCATATATTGTTGTTAGCGAGTGCCTGAGCATTTGAGCGGAGGAGAAATTAGCGTTTAACTAGCCAATAGAAATTAAGCTTGCATTCAGGGTCGTTTGGTAACATTCGATCCGATCTGTCAGGCTAATGAAAGCATTACTCTACTCGGACAATTGCAATCGAGACATTATTGTAACTTTTAGTATCAGTAATAATATTGCAAATTATAATATAGTCTTAATTTGTTGGAAATTTGAAATTTTGTCAAGACTCGCGCGACGAGCTTAGAGAAAGAGCTGTGACTTGGAGTAAATAGGTGTAAAAGCAGTTATAATCGTAACTTGTTTCTCAATTAGTACTGTCATAAAAAGTCATGTAAAAACCGTTAGCGGCCTTTTTGCAAAATAAACTTTCAATTTTGATTAAACACAAGTCGAACGCAAAAAGAACCCTCAAGTCAATAGAGTAGCTAAATTTTACCACCAAAGTCCTTCGCACAATACTTGCCTCATAATTTCCATAAACCTGTGTGATGTGAATTGAGAATAAAGTTAAACTTAGGTCATTACTTTTGAAGATAAGCCCGTTTATGCCAAGGCTGTGTGCGAATTAACGACCGTCGAATTTAATTCAGGAATCGGCCATTAACACAACACGGGGGGAAAATATTCGGCAATTCGTTCCCCAAAGAACATTAACTTAAGCGTAATTTAAATAATTTTACGTGGCGGTGAGCACAAACAGCTGTAATTAAAGGTATATTTTGCGAATGTACTAATAATAAATAACGAAGGGGGCAACGCTTAGTGGGAGAGATTAATGTAGCGAAAAAACGTTGAGGCGATAGATGCTGCATTCCAAGTAGTTCCATCTCTGCGCAGCACTGGAAAATGGCAACTGAGATAGATTGAGCCATTGTTGGGACCTCTACAATGTTATGAGCATTTCACAAGAGCTGATTTGTATAAGCTAATGCCAATATTTAGTATTTATCTCCAACGTGCTAGTATAATATGTCTGTACCTCTACGGGTTAATCGAAGGAACTACTTACCAGATAAATTTCAACAAAAATGCAATTAATAGTGGAATCCTCGTGGAAGGTCTATATGATTATGTACGACGACGGGTGAAACTTGGGGCACAATTAGTTCTTAACACATACATAGGTACATAAATCATGCCTTTATCCCTTACGGGGTAGACAGGCCCAGGAGACCTAAAGGCCACGTTTAGCATGATTGTGGACGCAAAGGTGTCTTAATCATTGAGATTAATAATGGCATATATAAAAATCTTAAAAAAAGAACAAATGTTTATAATTACGTAATACAGATTAAATATGACAGTGAAACATAAAATCAGGCTTTTAACAGCGAAAATTATAAAACAATAGTCCAACGATTTTTAAATGAATAAGCACGAACAATACTTCCAGGCGCGCCTTTCCGATGAGAAATTAACAATTGAATTGACAAACATAACAATTGAATTCGAGCGTCCATTCGATTGCTAGTTACTCAAACAGACAGTGAAAAACTGTGGATTATTGAAAATTTAACAATTCATCTGGCCAGCAAAGTTTTTAAATTAATCATATTTTTTCCATAAAAAATGACGTTTTAATTGTATTTTTTTTCGTAGTTTTTATAATTTAATTTCCCGTAAAAAATGTATTTTTCCAAGTTTATTTAATTTTAAAATATATAAAATTGGACATGCCCAAGTTTTATTCCACCACAAATTAATAACCGTTTATATCAACGATAATACCTAATAGCAAGATATTAATTTCAATAAAATATGCCCTTAAGTATTACGAGAAGTGTGCGTGAATATTTATGATATCAACATCGACGTCAAATTGTTTGGACTATTCTAGTAAATATTGATTATGCTAAACAAACATTTCTTTTATTGTATAATTTGGCCATTATTGTGAGTTTATGAGTTTGATCGCGAGTAAGTCGGACGATTTGTCACTTAATAACATGCGGTCTGGTTTATGACCGCGCTTCGCTCCATGATAAATTCTGCTTTAACAAAAACGAATTAGATCTAAAATTTTATAGTAAGATTTTATGTTCAACTTTATCAAGCGGGACCAAGTTATGTACGCTCAAAGACGCACATTATTATAAAATATTGCTCCAGTACGTACGTAGAGCTTGAAAGTGTTTTAATTAAAAATGTGAATGGCACAACTAATAACGGATAGTATTTTTCAGACATGAATGCCTCTGTTATTTTGATACGAAATTAACTGTGTCAGAAAAATCTACGGTCGTAACTTAGAAAAACTGAACACTTTGCAGATAACTTGGTTTCATACGTGACTCATTTCATTCTTAGCTGAGGACAATCCTCATAATATATATGGCATTGACAAATTAAAGTCATGTCTACATTTAACTCAACATCAATCATTGGTGATATAATCAATCAAAAAAAAGGAGCCACCCGGTTTTTTGAGAAGCTTAAGACGAATTAATTAAGCTGTCAATTAATATCTTGATACGGTCGATTATAATATGTAATGTGTTAATTAGCGTTTTATAATGCTGACAGAACCAAATGCCATGTCCTATGCTGTCATTTTACGTTGAGTTGGGCTCGTGCCACAGATGAGGGTGGGACCTATCGCAAAAGAGAGACAAAAACTTCATTTTATCCATAAAGATTTCTTTAAGTGATGCAAGAGCTTACTTTTTAAAATTATTAAAACTTGTTGTCTCCTTATGACAAAAGAACATCGATTGAAACTATTACATGACCATTGCGTTGCAACGCAACTGATTCTTAATTAGAATTAAGCAGGTATACGATATTAGTTTAGTAACTCATTTTCTTATTTTTATCCTGACTAACCAACAGGAGAGTTTTAATTTCAGCCAGTATGTGCGTATGTTATGTAGGTAAGGTCTTGGGAAAAAGCACGTATATAGGGGTATGAATGAGAAAGATGAGCGAGTGAGAAAATATTCGATTGAAAGAAAGCCTTTTGACTTGTAAAATCTGTATAATACAATATTATTATGTTTGATACGATTTTGGTGTACTTAACGTGTAAGAGTAGAATTAAAATGACTACCTCAGTACAACTGTATACACAAGAATATGTTTTGTTTATACTTTTTAAAGTGCAATTTTTTCAGAGAAGTTATTAAAAAAATCATACCTATCCATACAAATGTATCTACTGCAAATAATGATAGTGGCATTCAAAAAGCAAATAGAATCATTAACTGTGACAAGACGATTTGTGATGTAGCACGTAAGCGAAGAATGTAAAAATAATAATTAGTGTCCGTTATATACACTTTAGGCTAATCGACTTGTGTTTGACGAGGGTCTGTGAGGTCGCGCTGGCCGCGTCCGAGCACGGGAAGGGCACTACAACTTGGCCCATTATTCGGACAGACGCGCTCCGACGCCTTTTAGCCCTTTGACGTGGAAAGGCCCCATTAGCATTGAGCGGCTTGTTGATCTCGCCTGTTAATTACTGCCCTCCACCTTAACTAGCAGCCTGTCTATAGTCAAGCTCGACAATTTGTAGCACGAATATGGTTCAATACGATTTTATTTAACAGCGGGTACAAAAATTACAGAAATAAAAGAACGGAATTTGTTTCAAATAAAAGAAGCAATAAAAATCAGATACGTTGCATTTAATCAGCATCAGTAAAGACTCCGCGGCGAAAGATATTCAAATGAAGAACGAGCTCGATTCATGACAGGGATGAAGCTTGAAATCAAGGCAGCGGAATCGCCGAATAAAACTGTTGATTACGTACCGCGCAGAGTTACGCTCCGTCGGTTGGAATTTTATTTACTTGCTCTTTCGAAAAACAAATATGATGGCTTTTAATTTATGAGTACGGCCGGTGGACCTCTGATGTTACATTGCGAAATTGCCTGCTCGAAACCGTGATATAGGGATAATGTTTAACTCGATTTATTATAGGAATTCTTTTACGCTGTGAATATTACCGGTGTCTGTTCACAGTATTACCTTTAGCAGTAGCTTTATTTTACACGGTGTTATGGATAAACCTCAGCTGTCAACTTAAAATAAATATCTAGCAGCTATAATTCTTAAATCAGCGTTTGCTGCTTTAAAGTTAAAGTAGCTTCAATCGTTCGGTAGACCCATTCGAAAATCCTTTACTTTTGCAGGGCAAATGGCTAGTGCTATTTCAAAAAACGTCTTTGCGAGCGAACGTCTATGAATGCCAATAAAGCTAGCCGTAACCCAACCCGCTTCTAAGCGCGCAGAGCGGCGTGCTGTAATCGCTACCAAGCAAAAAATTCACTGAGAATTTCACTGTGATGGCCGCTCGCGGCGTGTTTACAATGACCGCACAATGATTCCTGTTAAAATCATGTTAAAATTACAAAAAAAACACCCAGAATTCTTACCTATTCTTGAACAGAGGCATATGTTTATTGTCATTGCTGCCGCTTTTCAAACTTCGAATGTTAAAAAAAAACCAAATGATTACTGAAAAAAACTTCAGGTTGCAATAAATAGTCAGTTATATTTAATCAAAGTGATTAAGATAGGATCAGCAAGCTTCCATACAACGTGTTATGACCGGAGTTTCGAAACTCGTACCGAGGCTATCCTAAATAGAACCAAAGTCATTGACATTGCACATAGGATTAGTTAGGTAAGCTGAAGTGGCAGTTGGCTGGACATGTCTGTCGAAGAACCGATAACCGCTGGGGTAAACGAGTTCCTGTGTGGAGACCGTGGTTTGGCAAGCATAGTGTAGAAGCCCTCCCCAGGTCGGTAAAGTGACGACTTGAGGAAGGTAGGTACCGACCGGGCAGAATATAGATACCACAAAAATATACAAATACATATAAATAGTATATTTTAAAGCCTATGTGCAGTATTGGACTACTATAAGTTGATGATGATGAACAAACGCAGAATGCGAACAACCTCGCACCAAAAGTAAAGCCTAAAGTAAAATTTTAGGTTAATAATAATTAGGACACTCAAATTTTCTCTTTTACCTATTATTTATTTATAAATAAATAAAATTTTACAGCATTACAGTGCATTTAATAATTACTTAAAGTACATATTACATTATACACACATATTAATTACATTATAGTACATATTAATCGTCGTAATGTAGAAATTGTTAAACCTTCTTGTCTTTGTTAATATTAAACACCCTGGCTGTTTTTTGATACTATTGATTTATAATTTAGAATACGCTTTTTTGTGTTTCTATTGTGTCAATCACTTGTCTCTATACTCTCTTGCATACCGTTACAACTAATACATTATTTTTATCCCTGCTCTGCTTATTTTACTTCAAGAGGTTGTGGGCTCAGAGCCGCATTTTAATAATAAAGTTATAGTGCTAATTTAATTTCGGAAGTGCTATGAATTCTACAAATTCATCGGCGATGCCATCATTGTCGGCACCATCAGCCTCAACGTCAACGTCTACAGGATCCATCAGCTTCTCAAAACTGAACGGTAGGAACTACAGCACGTGGATATTCAGTCTCGAGTGCCTCCTTACTGATATCGACCTTTGGGACGTCTGTATTACACCCGGCGGGTCAGAAGCCACTGAGAAGAGGAAGGATGCAAAAGCCCGTGCAAAAATCTGCTTGGCCTGTGACGAAAGTATGTATCCTATTATAAGGTCAGCGAAATCGGCATATGAAACACTACAATGTCTCAAGAAAGCATATGCTGACTGCGGATTAACTAGACGTTTAGGCCTCATCAAGAAATTACTAGCACAAAAGTTCAACGGGAACATGCAAGAGTATGTAAACAACTTATTATCTACGCAACAAGAGTTACAAGGCATCGGAGCAGCAGTTGAGGACGAGTTCCTAGCAGTTATTATGCTGGCGGGACTGCCAGAGTCTTTTAAGCCACTCGTCATCACACTGGAGCACGCGAACGTCAATCTCACATCGGAGAATGTGGTGACAGCTCTCCTCAAGGAAGACCTTAGAGCTGTACCCACCACACCCAGTACCCTTCAAGGACCTGTCAACACCGCGCTACACGTCAACCCTTCTAAGAAAATGTTCTGTAAATATTGTAAAAAGTTAGGGCACGTAGTTTCGCAGTGTAAGAGCATCAAAATTAACAAAAACAAGAATGTTTCGGCGGTCAAATCATTCAATACATCCGAATTCACACTTTCATCTTGTTTTCCTAACGATCCTCCCACAGGTCATCAAGACTGGTTCATCGATTCTGGCGCAACTTCCCATATGAGTAACAGGAGAGAGTGGTTTATGAACATGTCATCCCATTCTATTCCCATTACAGTTGCGAACAAGGAACAGTTACTGAGTCATGGTAAAGGTACCGTAATGATGAATATTTCTCCTAGCGTAAGTAAAATTAGCGACGTTTTATACATCCCTGGCCTAGCTACTAATCTTTTATCAGTTAGCAAATTAAATCAAAATGGGTTGGATGTTTTGTTTACATCAGAAGGCGCGAGCATTTTTCCTAGCGGAAAATGTCAGGTGACAGGAACTGTCATTGCCACAGGCTCAAGCCATAAAGGCATGTACAAACTTGATGTAAGTTCCTGTACAGCCATGCTTTCGAAAACCAAAGAGTCTGCTATGTTGTGGCATAGACGCCTTGGGCATATAAATGCCAAATGTTTAAACGTTTTAAAAAGTAAAAACGTAGGCATAGACTACACAGGTAGTTTAAACACAACTTGTGTTCCCTGTTTACAAGGTAAACTATCTAAGAGACCTTTTCCGAACTCTACCAGTAAGTCGGATTGCGTACTGCAATTGATTCATTCGGACTTATGCGGTCCTATGAGTACGCATTCGTGGGGCGGAGCCCTTTACTTACTAACATTTACAGACGACTTTAGTCGCAAAACTTTTGGATATCTTTTGAAAACCAAAGACGAAGTTTTTAGTAAATTTGTAGAATTCAAACATTTAGTAGAAAATCAAACAGGTCATAGGATTAAGGTTTTTCGTTCGGATAACGGCCGTGAATACGTTAATCATGGTTTGTCAACCTTCTTTAAGGAGAACGGGATTATTCACCAGACCACGATCCCGTATACTCCTGAGCAGAATGGAATTTCAGAACGCGCGAACCGTTCCATAATCGAGAAAGCAAGATCTATGCTCCAGGACTCGCAATTACCAAAGGCGTATTGGGGAGAAGCTGTGAACACAGCAATTTATTTGAAGAATCGGACGCCAACTCAATCTCTCAACAATAGAATCCCAGAAGAGATATGGACTGGTACGAAAGTCAACCTGTCTCATCTGAGAGTCTTCGGTTGCCAAGCTCACGTTCTCGTACCAAAAGAAAAACGTACGAAACTTGACGCAAAGACACAAACGTGCATCTTCGTTGGCTACTCGACTGAGAGCAAAGGCTATCGACTCGTCAATCCCCAAAATCCTCGAGTGATTGTTGTCGCGAGAGATGTTGTCTTCATTGAAGACGAAACTCAAGCAGATTCTAACCAAATTTCACCTCAAATCCCGATACCAGAATCGTCGCCAGATCCGACTCAAGTCCAAATACCGATCTTTGACCAGTCAGTTCCACCCCCACAACTTCATACGCAGCCTGACATACAGACACCTATGTCAATACAGCCTGAACTTGATCCCCCGCAAGCTGAACCTCAACCTGTTCCTGAATCTCAACCTGAAGCCATAGAACCAGAACCAGTACCTGAACGGAGATATCCGTCAAGAGACAGGCGGCCTCCTGCGCGGTATGTGTGTACTGTACAGATGACTTCAGAGTTGGAACCAGAAACGTACAAAGAGGTCACACAGCATCCTCAAAAGGATAAGTGGCTCGAAGCCATGCAGGCTGAATACAACTCTTTAATGAAGCATGGAACGTGGACATTAGTGGACAGACCCAAGGATCGTAAGACCACAAAATGCAAATGGGTCTTCAAGCTTAAAAAAGACACAAGCGGACAAGTTGTGAAACACAAAGCGCGACTAGTTGCCAAAGGATTCACTCAAGTGGCAGGAGTCGACTACGGGGAAACCTTTTCACCGGTAGCACGACTGTCCTCAGTAAGAATTTTAATGGCATTTGCGGTTGATCTAAATTGCCAAATTGACCACCTAGATGTGGAAACGGCATTTTTAAACGGAGATTTAGATGAGGAAATTTACATGGAGCAACCTGAAGGCTTCTCAACTGACCCCAAACAGAAAGTTTGTCTACTCAAAAAGTCTCTGTATGGCTTAAAGCAAGCGCCACGTCAGTGGAATAAAAAGGTATGTGACGCTATGTCTGCCTTATCGTTAACACAAGCCACAAATGAACACTGTCTCTACTACAGACGAGATGGAAACGACTTACTAGTCGTAGCAGTGTTCGTTGACGATTTTTTCGTCTTAAGTAATAACGACCGTCTGAAAGACGAGTTTAAAAACGGTATTAAAAAGTTCTTTACCGTGAAAGACCTGGGTATCCTCAAGGACTGCCTCGGCATGAGAGTTATTCAAAAAGATGGTGCATTAACTCTCGACCAATCCCACTACATCGATCATTTAATCGATAAATACAACATGACCGACGCAATCTCGGTAACTACGCCCATGGAGCCTGGACTTAAACTTACCTTACCAGAGAAGGAAGATGAAATAGAAGTACCCTATCGAGAGCTTATCGGCTCACTAATGTACGTTTCGATTGGTACGAGACCGGATATTGCCCACACCGTCTCGTATCTATCACAATTCAACGCACATTACGGGGGGGTACACTGGAAGGCCGCCAAGCGAGTTCTTCGGTACCTCAAAGGTACCAAAAACGTAAAACTTCACTTTCATAAAAGCCAGGGCTACCCAGTAGGCTATGTAGATGCAGATTATGGGAGCAATATTCTAGATCGGCGATCCTTTACCGGGTACGCTTTCTTGATGAGCGGGGCACCTGTTTCCTGGGAAGCGCGCAAACAGCGCACTGTCGCGCTCTCTACCACGGAAGCAGAGTATATGGCTCTTGCAGAAGCCTGCAAAGAAGCCATATACCTGAAGTCACTCATATGGGAAGTATTCGCCATCTCACATCCCATTATCATTCACACAGACAATCAAAGCTCCATCAAACTTGCACACAATAACACTTATCACGCGCGCACAAAACACATTGACATTAAACACCACTTCATACGCGACACACTAACACACCACGACCTACACCTCAAATACATTCACACGAATGATATGATCGCCGACATCCTAACCAAACCTTTGGCTAAGCTCAAGCACTGCAAATGCGCCAATTCTTTAGGTTTAAGTTAGTTAAGTTAGCGTTCATAGTAGGTTTTTGTTTTACGTGTGTATAGTTAGTCATAGTTAGGTGTATATACAGGTTGCTGTTTTTTCTTATGTTTGTGCTAGTGTTAAGTTTGTGTATAGTTTAGCTTTGATATGTTTTTACTTGTATATATTGTATATATACAGGGTGTTTATATTACGGGGGGGTGTTAAACCTTCTTGTCTTTGTTAATATTAAACACCCTGGCTGTTTTTTGATACTATTGATTTATAATTTAGAATACGCTTTTTTGTGTTTCTATTGTGTCAATCACTTGTCTCTATACTCTCTTGCATACCGTTACAACTAATACATTATTTTTATCCCTGCTCTGCTTATTTTACTTCAAGAGAAATACTATTAAGTGTACTTTCCGATCCATTGTAGCAGAGTCTCTTTAAAAGGTAAACTCCGAACACGGCCCCTAGTTAGTGAATCGCCTTCGAGTTGAGACAGTCGACGTTCTTTTAGGTAATTTGTACGCGGTCGCCATAAGTGGTCGTTTAAAAGTAGATCACTCATGCACGGCCGGCCACTACACATCGTCGATTTTATCCATCCTGACACTTAAGATATCTGAATAAACGTATCGCAGACACATATCTCGCTGCCATTTTATCTTATAATGGTACTTACGGGCGCATGAACTTAATTGGCTAGCTTAACGAGAAAAAAGTTACGGGAGTCGCATTCCGTTGACATAGACATTAACCCTAAGATTATTAAAGCTAATAGAGAGTGAGCGTGAGGGAATACTAATTAAATTCATAGTTAAGCATCCATGAAGGCAAACACTTGTAGTTAACTGGCATACTATCAGAAGCAGAATCTCATCGCTACACAAATTAACGCTGCATCGTAGACATTGTTTACTTAATCAGTTTATACTCCACTTCACATTGAACTAATTACGTTATCTACTCGCCTACGTCTAGGTATCTACTAAACGAAATTAATGAAAAATTTGCTTACTTAAAATACGATATTGGCGCTAAATAACCTTAATTACACTTAATATTCAATATCTACCTAATTTCTAACAAACTTCACAAGAAAATCATAGTCTTAAGATTACATAAACAATTTCAATTTTTTTCCAATCAGACTGATCATACTTCAAAGCATAATTGACCAAATAACCTTATTGCATCCCTATTTTAACATCACCGTCCGTATGAATTATATTCTTATTATATTAGACTGGTTCCAGCTTAAAGATGCCGAAATCAGATCGGTGCGTCGGGGATGTCTCCATCGTATATACACTGTGCAAAGTCCCAGACGTCACGGACAAAAAAAGGTAGCGCCTTGTACATCAGCACGTCAAGCCCGCGACGGCCTGCGACGACCGGCGCGCGCGCAGGCAAATCGAAGATCTTGCATGCCAATAAAGCTGTGGCAGCCAAGGGCAAGTACAAATAATAATATTAGTTAAGAAAATCACTCATCGTTTCATTTTGTAAATCAAAAAAACATTTGCTTAAATTCAAAATACCCGTTAACTACCCGTTTCATAAAATAAACTGTTAGTATTGGGCTGCTCGTTTTCTAACGATTTTAGGAGTATAGTGAAGTAACACTTTATTGCATAACACCTGGCCTATGTGTTAATATAGAGTACCAGCTATATCCGTTCAAAATTTTATCCAAATCCGTCCAGTCGTCTCAACGTGAAGAAGGAATACACTTCGTCACATCCATCCATCCATCCTTACATACTTTCGCATTTATTATAATTAGTAGGATGTTTTAAAGAAGATACATCGTCGAATCGCCCGCGTCAAACGCCGTTGTTAACTATTAAATTAATATCAAAGATTTAAGATTTGTACCACTCTCACGTTATTAAATTCAGGCTGAGACGCATTTTGATATTATGTAGAATCTTGGCAAATATTTGCTACTTCAAAGAAGGGAACTTGCGTATAAAAGCAAACTAGACGCGATTATTATATACCTTCGTATAACAAACCATAAACACAAAATTCCAACCCATTATAAACGTTGTAGTCGAATATAGTCTATGGTTTGCGTAATCATAATGTACGGAGATTAGTTGATATTTGTTTTGGATCTGAGTGTTTATGATCGCAGCAGCTTCGTTGATTTAGGGTAATTGTTTTAGAACATCTGTGTAGTCGAGACAAACAAGATCTCCTGATACACATCGTATCGAATATGATATACTTTTATAGAGGGTCAATCAAGCATCTGAAAGATTAATAGAACCTAAATATACTTTAAGCATTTATGGTTAATTTAATTAACTTTCAACAAATGCGATAATTATTATGGCTGTCATTTGCAAAAAAAAGTAATTAATTCAGCTTTCATATAAATATAAAAGAAGACAGGATAAAATACTGTATATAATCTATATAAAGATAGCTGAAGTCTGCCTACATTTTTGAACTAAATTTAAGCTAGTTTTGATTTGCATAGATATAGATAGGGATCTCTTCTAATCCTTTGACCTTCCATAAACGCCTAAAATCCAATACGTGAACAAAACAAACGCTATACCTCAGCGTCTTATATCTCGCGAGGCAGGCTTACAAACGAGCGCCTTTTGAAGTATTTTCCATTACATTAGGTAAGTCGCTAATCTTGCTCCTTTTTACGTTCGCGCGATGTTCCTCAGACGTAAGCAAATATTAGCAGAGAGCGCTGAAGAAGGAACAGGGCGTTTGTGAATTTGATTACAAGCTCTTCAGCTAGGTCCTCCGTGACATTATAACACTCAGTTTATACGGCCGTAATTTAAATTAGAAAATGGCTGCTTTTAATTTAAATCTTACAGTGCATTAAGTTTTGTAGCTTCGCCGAGCTGCTGAAATAACATTATTTTTTCAGCTATTGGAGCTCGGGAAATTTAAAATGTTCCGTGCATTTATATCCCATTAAAAATATACCATCCTATCTTGAAATCAACATTTAGGCAGTTCCCAAAAATCAACGGGCACAGCAGCGTGACGTAATTTCGTCGCACAATGACAATTTACATACAATTCGGTTTAAGTATCTATTATAAAATTGGAACCTACTGTACCGACCAGCTATTAAATCGTTCATCTGACCTGACGCATTACTTTGCTGCAGTAAAATGAAATAGAGCTATTACGTAATTTAATAACAAAATTGTTGGATCAGTTTACTATTTAATAGTACAATCACGTATAAACCAGTCTCAGGCATCAATATGAAGCACCAAAGTGAAGTAGCGGATGTTTTATGACATTCATAAATAGACCGAACGAATAAACTAATGAATGGCTCTGCGGAATGAGGAACGATGGCCAACGACCGTTAGCCCGTACACCAGTAGTGCGGAATACTCCGTATTGTGTAAATCTGCCAGCTAAGCCGCGGAAGTGTCGCGGTTTATAAGTCGTAAATCAGAGGGCTTATCGGAATACGCTCCGGCCGCTCCGCTGTCCACAAAATATGCAACGTGGACACCAATATTATACGAAACTAGAGTACCTATACTTGAAATGTTCTCGTTCGACTACACTTACAATTGGAAATATTTAAATTATATCGAGTCGATGTTATGAAGCAGAACGATGCATGGAATAATTTAAAAAAATCCTTAATTTAAATAAGTCCAAGTTTCATTAATTAGAAAATACTTATTTTGCGTTAATCGTAAGTCAATCTGCACAGTTTATAGCATTCCGGTGACAGCTCTGCTGCACGATCCAAGTACCTACAATAACAGCTCAAAAAAAGCTTAGCGTAATTCTTTCTCCTCGCGCACATCATCGCGCACAACTTGATAAATATACAACATATCATAAGTACCTATGTTAGAACGTACCACACGTTTTATAGTGATCAAAAACTGATGACTGTTTTTAAAGATCACTACTACCGACTACCTCTAATCTACGAGTAAGGTATAAGAAATTCCTTCCATAAGGCACTTTCTTGTCTATTTTATGATACATTTTTATGTAGGTATATAACTGTACTATAAATTGTCCTGTCATATGTGAAATACATACACATGTTTAAATTAGTGCAAACAAAGTTAAGTTTACAACCGTAGTGACCGAAATTCGCCCGCAAAACTTTCCCAATGCTACTTTATTTCCCACCGCGCAGCTCAAATCAAACAATGGGATACGTCAAAACTTCAATATGGAAAGTGGACACAGCGTTTACGGTTGGCCATTAGTCAAACAATATCAGAGCGACATCCGTGTACTGCCCCCATATTGTAAACAGTTGAATAAAAAAAAGTGCTACAATTTCGCTGGCTATCCCTAACTACTAACAGAGGAGTGAGAAAGACAGCATTCTCTAATCGTACGATTTTGTATTCGAAACGTTTGAACATAACGTTCATACAGCAGAGTGAATGGCGCTGGACATTCAGTTGAAGCGTAAAATCTATCGTACTGAAAATATCTGTTCGAGGGAGAATGTTCAATTACTGACCGTGTTCAAAAAAGACAAATCTTTGTTTTATGCATGAGTGAGTCAGTAAAGGACAGCATCGGTTTCTGTTTGAACCGCTTTATTTATATAGGTTCTAATAATAAAAATTGGTTCTCAGATACCTTAACCTTATCCAATTCAGACAATTATTAATTAAACGACCCTAACAAACATGATAAAAGGCACATACCAAAATGGGTGAATAATATTGAGCGCTAAACTTAATATGAAATACTACTACTTTACTACTTTACTTCAGTACCTAAAGATAGATGACGTGACTCATGTGGAATAGAAAACACAGGTTTTAAAAATCGTGCTAACGTGATAATCGAACTCTGAATTAGGTAGTCTGATTCCGATATGTTTCGCTTACGCATTCGTTTCGTGATTGACAGGCGTCCAGGGCCGATTAGATATGCCATGCTATCTGTGGACCGGTCATGCCGAGGTTTTTGTATGTAAATGCATACGTCACACGAACATGCCAGATGTTTTTTGCATGCAACTGACGCCTCAAAAACTGAAACAGGATTGATGTCCGCACTTTTGTAAAGAGCTTTTTCTCTTTCTGTATACACGCAGCTTATAGAATGGTAGAATCATTTCCAACAGGCAGAAATGGTTCTTCAATATTATTAACTAGTAGACTAAATATGTACCTGTGTAGTCATATCATTCTTGATAATTTATATTCCTTAAACGTTGCTGTATTTGTTAACTGCCATATGTAAAAAAATACTCTCGAAGCTTGAGTTAGTAACAGTAACCCAATGTAGTAGTGAAACTTATATGTAGTTGTAAGATAAACACGAAATAACATGCGAAACATTAAAATTAATTGTTAACTTCCGGTTCCGGTTGTCTGACCATGTGCATACACTTTAGATGTTTTTTTTCTAAATTTGTAACAATAAAAGATCAAAACAGATATATTTGTAATTCTTTCGATACCTGGTTCACACATTAAAGTATTACCGCGAAATAGACGGTATGCAACAAGACTGCACCAGCAAAGATATATGGCTCTTTCATCAAAACTGGAATTAAATTTATAGTTTCGGTATCTCGCCGTTGACTAGAGTTGGTATCAGCAATTAATTGGCAGTTATACGGACTTGGTGCGACACGTTTTCTGGATGGGCATTAGTTGTGTGTAGTATTGAGACCAGTTTCTCCGTATACGGTATCGCAATTACACCTAGGTGAAGACTGGAGCCGTAGGCGTCTGCCTTCGTAGATTGATATCTCCCGGGACAAAAGAAACGCTCAGAGAATAATAAGGCTTCAGTGCAAGTGAAATGATCTGCTTCGCGAGACGAGACTGCTTTGAAGTAGCGTTCGCTAAAAGCCTCTATTTAAATGGTTTTTTTTTTTTTGTATAAATGTAACTTTTGTTTTTGATACAATGTTCTTTTTTATTTACTAAAAAAACAACAATAACTTACTATAATATAAATAAATTATTTACAATAAGTAATCCCTTCATGTTGACTAATATTTTTGTGGTGATAATAAGAGCCACTTGCAGCAAAATATGCTTGGTTCAAATTTGATTGTTCTACACATTTAGACACAAGTAAGTAAATTAAACTTAAGTATATTTTGCTGACTAGAAACTAGATAATATTTTGCTGAAAGAAAGCCTAATTATGTTTGTTTAATTTATATCTATCTAACTAAAAGCGAACCCGTTTGTTCGTAGTTCTATTTGACTTAAACAGAAGGACTGCTGCAGGACTACAGATATTGGAAAGAAGTGGAGTTCCTCTTTTAATCTCATCTTTTCAGCATGATACCGTTTAGATTACTGGCATATTAATGTACCTACATAAAATTAAGTGAATGACAACAAATGTGACGTTTAAAACTTATTTTTTGTGTAATAAACATTTATGAATATTTATACACATACATACACATTTCACGTCTTTATCCCTTACGGAGTAGACAGAGCCTAAGGTAACAAGACCTACCGGGCCACGTTTAGCAAGACTGTGGGCGTATAGGTGGAAAGTGGAATCAAAATAGTGTTTATAAAGTCACAAAATTTCCTTTACGAGTACCTAACATTTAACCTAACTGTCTTAACGTATAAAATAGTAGTATAAACCCTTCAGCAATCAAGTTAGACTAGCAGCATGCCCAGTCAACCCAGCACAGGATGTACGTAACACACTCGAGCACGTTTCGATGCAAATAAGAGCATTTATGCGAGGCGCCTACAATGGTCATTACCACGTTTCAATTCGCTCACAATTGCCTCGCTCTAAACAGTTGAATAGCGTAAAACGAAACCTACGACCGGGCGAGCAGGCCTTTACGCATATGCTGCACACGCGGAATATTCATGACTCGCCGGTAAATAGAATAGAGAAGCCAATTTAATCACACGCAACTAACGCCCAGGAAAAGCTATAAAGAAATCGGTAGGGATATGCACAAACCAATAAATTGGAGTACGGAATGGTATGACATATTTTAAACGCACGTCGCGTCGACTAGCTCACAGCGAATGCCACTACGCAGATGCTAGTTCCCAGAGGCATTAAGTTATTAGCTAAGCGCTTTAGCCCGATACACGGGCGAACACAGAACCGAACATTTTACTCTGCAATTTGAATTCAATGGAGAGAATTGGAGAATGCGTGTGCGACGCGTTCGCCTGGATAGCTAGATAAAGCAGCATTATGTGACATGGGAATTTCTCAACTCTGGTGCCCTATTTTTGTGATTTCCGTTTAACACATATTGCATCCCTTTCTAATGCATT
Organism: Pandemis corylana; assembly: GCA_949127965.1. Lineage (NCBI taxonomy): Eukaryota > Metazoa > Arthropoda > Insecta > Lepidoptera > Tortricidae > Pandemis > Pandemis corylana. The sequence goes on from OX421860.1 coordinate 6,720,350, forward strand.
ACGAAAGTCTTATTTTAATTCGTGTAATATTGAGATTCATGTAATTTAAACCGCGAATATTTTTGTGTCACCTTTTTTATCTAAAGTTGACCAAATCAGTGCATCTCCTAAAATGGTTGTCGTGTCGTTGCACGTACATAAATCTGCGAGGAGTTGATTAGCTTAATTGATGCCATTAATCGGAGCAATCGCGACGACGGGCGTATCGTGTTTAATTAACTAACGAACGTACGGACATATGATTATCTTAATGTAGATGCGTCGGACGCGGCGGCGGCGGCCAGTCCCAGTCGCCGGATGTCACCGATACTTGACTAACCGTACAAAATGGTAGTTTTTAAAGACAGTACAATAATTCCTTATCTCATTTCATACGAATAAACTCTTAACTACTTAAAAGCTAATGTTTCACACACTACAACTTTTAGTCTCGTAATCCCGCTAATTACTTGCAAAACAATTAATTTTGCCATAAAGTTACCCCTTACACTTTTCTCCCACACAGCCACCTATATTCCACTTAGCCACCTCATATGTAGTTAACGGACGCCACATTAATCCTTCCTGAAACTCCAAAACTTTGAAAGCCGGGTCGTCAACGCGTTATCAGGCATGTACAATTAAACAAACAACAGTTTGCGGCGACACAGCTTTTGTTTATCGTTTAACTCTACGCACAGCCGAATCTCTTAATCCTAAACAAATATCGCACGCAGCCGGCTCGGTTTCCCTGTAAATTTTCTATCTCACTTCTGTTTAACGAAATGCTACTACTCACGATACAATGAGGAACGGTAAAGAAACGATTAAATCGCCCGGTCGCGGGCAATAATATAAACAACTGATTAAACCAGCCCCACGGTTACAAAAGGAGACATTAGTTAAGGGCCAGTCTTTGCTGCGTTGCGAACCGATAATAGTAGGAAGTGATAGCGGAGAAAACTGGCACGTTCGGACGGCGGTAAGGTTCCTCGATTATTGCTAAGCAGCAAGCTCGCATTGTAGTGTCTATTGTCTGCTTTTAACATCTCAAATAATTCCTATCAAATTCCAATTACCTATTAATTTCATAAACTTGCACATTTTTTTTTATTTAAAGGCGTTTAATCGTGTAGCACGATTTGTATAAACCACTTAAAGATGCTACCCTGAATATAAATGAGCAAAGAAAAGGGGTGAAAGGGCAATTATACAGCTATCTGGGGCAGGTTAGCGTTGCAGCGATAATTTCCCGTGGAGCGGAAGGGAGATGAGACGAGTTTCCCGCGCTCTACCTCTCGCTCTTTCTGCAAAATGAGTACCTGGAGGAGTTTATGGTAGGTTTTCAAGCTTCATGGGGCGGGCGCTCGTAATTAGAACAAGAGATGCGCAGCCACGCGACACGCGTGGCTCAAGGCATTGAAAAATAGCGTTAACAAATCCAGCCAATGGCAGTGCATCAATTTAAAACCTGTAAAAGTAAACCATATGATATTGGTGCAAGTGAGACAGATTGTTATATTTTTATACAATGCCTTGCGTCAAATATATTTTCTGATTCTATAACTTCTGCCGAAGTAGTACTTGAAAAAGATGTCACAAGACTCCTTTGTCAACACAGCACTAGCTCTTTAACAAATAAGCATTTCCTTTACAAAAAGGTACTGACAGCATTTTCACAATTATTTAACTTAACCGTGTTAACATGTGTGTTCTAGTAGTGTTCTTTAATTGAAACTCGGTACACATTATGTAGATTGGATGACAACACCAGTACAGTACCAGTCAGCGAAAAAGTTTGATTTTATTTCTATTTTTAACAAAATCTTATATTATTTAGTATGGCTTATTAGTGTCAAAACCCGAATCATTGAATCATATCATTATTGAAATCATCTCAATATAATAGTCCATAACTTGCGCCGCAGTTGTTTATACAAACAGCGCTATCGCAGCGCGCACTCGCTAATTTGCGTCGACTACCCGCCGTCCGTCCGACTTCTGGACGCGATTACGTGACGCCGACACTCAACGATTTATTATAATTAATTACAAACTAGACCTCCATCTATCTGCACTTTTATCTATCCAGTGCATTACACGTGGCCTTACTGACTGTCGCTAATTGAATTAACATTTAACCACTTAAAAATAAGGCACAAAGACGGTTGCTACCATCGCGATTGGCTGTTGGCGGGTCCAGACTACTGCGATAAAACATTTTCCCATAGTTTTATGTACGTGTAAGCGTACAAGTTGTTTTCTACAAATAATCGAGTATTAGGACCGTGCATTAGGCTTAGGGAGCTGCGTACATATTGAATGACTTTGGAACGCTCTACTAAGTGACAAAGAGACCGCGGCCCAGACACGTACCGACGGATAGGTACTTAGCTAACCAAATAATACTCGGTAGCAATGATATGAAAACAACGATCCGGAGGGAGCATTGTTTTTGTTAGCGCGCACCGCACAGGAACATGTTAAATCAATTAGCGACCACAGTTGGGACATATGTCAAGCGTTAACACAATTGAAATGGACTTCCATTGCTTTACAGTTCGTTCTTTAATATAAGATTTGAGAAGAAATAACCCAGAATAAATTATGATGCCAAACAGTTTTTATATCCACATTTACACTATTTTTTTGTCTTCAAGCTAATTTTGATTATTAAACATTTAGATTTCAATAAGGGTCTCACGACGTCGTTCATATTTTGCCGAATACCACATCAGTCACATCAAAGTTACAAGCAAGCAATATATTTTCAGGAAATCAAAATTCAAACTCAAAATGTTTGTAAAACACGGCATGAACAAAATATTCCCTGTCCGAGAGAACGACTGGCGACAATCGTCCGGGATCTCGCCGGGATCTTACCCGGCCGCGCCGGATCGAATCCCGTCGTGTTGCGTCCTCCGGACATCCTGAACGTCTGCCAGGATTATCAACACGGTTACACAGACACTGTTTTTCCCCCTCATTGTTTGTTTTTAGCATCAAGGAAATGTTACGTTTGTTAGGTGGGGCTTTATTTCGAATTGGAGTTTTTCTAAGCCCTTCTAGTGAAGAACAAGGTACGTACTTACTACAAACCTTTGTACACGTATCTTATTGTTTGATAATGTTTCCATGGGTAAATCTATAAATGTATGTTTATCTTAATGTAATGTATTCAGGGCGTCTCACGGCTATGTGACACACACACACACACACACACACACACACACACTTACACACACACACACACGCATTTAATCTATTTATGTTCAAGTTTATGAATCTTCACTAAGAAATCGTGGTTAATCATACCCACTATTATGTTTCCTGTGAATTTAATATTCCTACGCTATTTTGAAAATCCATATAATACAGTTTATCTTCATATTTTTATCTTTTATATTAACAACATAATCTTGTCATCTGTCTGGAACCACAAGAAACAGCCCACTAAATATCGTTTGCTGGCAGGATCTGACGGTATTACAGTTCCGCTCAAACGAGCACAAAACACAGCGACGCGTCTTCGTAGGCGTCCGGGACAAAAACCATCGGCCTCTCGCGCGGCCCATCCTCGAAACACGCTCTCTTTATGTCCAGCTAAAGTCCACTTTTTCACATGTTCAATAAACGTCGCCTGAGCGTCGGAAAAACTCGAGCAAATACCACACTTGGTTCAATTCCAAGAGGGAGGTATATTATAAAATTGGGCTATAAAATTTGCCATCTATCGACGCGGTGCGTACCTCAAATAAAATGCATCCAAGTTACCTGCTCTCTCCTTTTCACACTTGTGTATTAAAGCTTTTTGCGTCTCGTCGAGGCTCAGGACGGGATATGTGCACGCTCCTTGTTACGATTTGCAAACAATGGCTTGTTGGCCGCCTTGTTGCTGTCCCTTCACATCTAACGTGCCGAAGATATTATGGCGTCAAATTAAACACTGTTATTTTCTCGTATCATTAATTTGTTAATAAAATCAGCATAATTACGCATTGATACGGCAGTTCTTATATCGCCACACAATGGGAAGGGTTACGCGTTTAGTAATTTCCTTTTTCAGAAGGTATTAATTTCATGTGAAGACTCTCAAACAAGTGAGACCAAAGAGAGAACACAGAAAATATGGGACCACGTTAGCTCAAATTTAAAACTTATTTGTAGACAATCTGTGTGTCTGTCGTCTACAAAGTATAAAATTTTAATTATTTATTTTAAAGATCAATATCCCTACTATACGATTCTGGAATTTTTGGAAGAATTGTATGTATTATGAAATCTTTAAATTATCATATTTGCATTCACACTAGATCTTCCAGTTGTCACACATAAATGTTATTATTATAGAAAATATATTATCTAAAGGTACATTATGATCTTTTATAAATGTTCATAATTAAAGACAAAATAATTAACACCTTTGAATGACCGTGCATATGGTAAAATTGCTAGAAATGTTTGTATGAGTGTATCTTTCACACTTTATTGCACATAAATAAAACAGGAAATTAGTAGAAATCAACAGTTAACAATCGCAAAAGATACTGATTGTTTTGAACACACAAGCTATGTTTGGTACTGGAACCGCATGCCGATGGTCTTACCGGCTTCCCCATTATTAATGCCACATAGTCGTTTAAGGCATAGACCCCGAGTACCCGTATTGTTGATACAACGTCTCCTATTGTGGCGTGAACAATAATTTGCAACCGAACCTCACCTCAAGCGTAGATATCAGGAGGCAGCGAGAGCGGAAGAAATTTTTACTTCGCACGCATTCAGAAATTATTTATAGTTAAGACCCCGTAAACAATGATATTGATTACACAGACTCTCAGATAGGAACTGATACATTGCAGTCTTTAGTAAAAGCTAAAAAGCATATCGCATAGTAAATTCCATTTTTATTCTGTATCTCCCTTTTGGACCATGAGCTCCCAACATGTTTTCACGCTAAGACGCGAAAGGATCAAATAACGGTGGTGTTAGCGGCAAACGAAGCATTAGGCATTCAGGTGTAATCCTTTCCTCCAAGCTGGATTACTGCCCTACCCGTTCGTCTATGTAAAGCCCTTTAGTTTACCTGGCGTCATTACTTGTACTTGATACACATTTACGAGCTTTGCAAAATTAATCCGATGGAGTCAAATTCTCATTCCTTTCCAATATAAATTTCTAAATAGATAATATTTAAAACCTACATTTTGAATATTGACTTTGCCGGATCTGCCACGTAATTTAACTGAGGCACAAAAAATAGACGTGTTAAGAATTGGATTGTTTATTTTGGCGGACGGGAAAGGCGCTAAAAACTTAATAGCTCCTAATTTTAGGCCTCGGATACTTCATTTTAATTAAAGTAATAGCCTCGTCATCGCGATGCGTTCATTATAATTCCTGCTGCGCTTCACGTGTGCTCGAGCAGTTCGTTATATCATAAATCGATACACTTTAACAACGCGAACATACGCAGTGCGGCGAAATGATTCAAGAGACACCTCTTTGAGTAGCTCGATTTTATCATTAACTAGCTTTTGCCCGCGGCTTCGCACGCGTGAACCATGAGCATTTCAAAGAAGCTAGCAATTAAGCAAGCGAGCAACCAAACCTGCAAGCTTTCAAGCATGCATGCAAGTATGCAAGCAGGCATGCAAGCCTTCAAGCATGTAAGTATGCAAGCAGGCATGCAAGCAGGCATGCAAACAGGCATGCAAGCATGTAAGTATGCAAGCAGCCATGCAAGCAGGCATGCAAGCAGGCAAGCAAGCATGCATGCATGCAAGTAAGCACCCATGCAAGCAAGCATGCAAGCATGCATGCAAGCAGGCATGCAAGCAGGCAAGCAAGCATGCAAGCAAGTGTGCAAGCAAGCATGCAAGCAAGTAAGCAAGCAAGCATGCAAGCAAGTGTGCAAGCAAGCATGCATGCAAGTAAGCACCCATGCAAGCAAGCATGCAAGCATGCATGCAAGCAAGCGTGCAAGCAAGCATGTATGCAAGTAAGCACCCATGCAAGCAAGCATGCGAAGCAAGGACTCAAGCAAGCATGCAAGCCAGCCCCCGCATTGCCCCGCTGCCTTAATTTTTCTGAAACTGTAAATATTGCAGGATTTTTATAAAACAAACCTAACCTAACCTATAGGGCTGTCCTAAAATACATCCTAAATAGCTTTTGCCCGCGACTTCGTACGCGCTAAGTTGTAAAATGAAAAAATAAGTTTTTTCCCGTTCCCGTGGAAATTTTGGGGAGTTTTTTCGGAGTACACTTAAAGCCTTTAAAGAAACACACGTTATAAATGTTAAGTCTCTTTCTTTCGCTGTTTCGTCTGGAAACGTAAAATCCGGTTTTTTCCCGTCCCTGTGGGCGTTTCGGAAAATACTTTCTTAGTGTTCCCCTACACTCCCGAATAAACCTACGTGACAAATTTCAACTTTCCCCCGCTTTTCGTTTTTCCCGTTTCCGTAAGAATTTCGCCAAATAAAGCATTTCCCGAAATTCTTACGGGAACGAAGAAGAAGAATTTTGGGGAATTATCTAATAATGCTCCCCTACACTCCCCAAGGAACCCACTTGCCAAATTTCAGCTTTCTACGACCAGTAAAACGTAAAATCCTGTTTTTTTCCCGTTCCCATGGGAATTTTGGAAAGTAGGTACTCTCTTAATGCTCCTCTACACTCCCGAAGCAACATACATGCCGAATTTCAGCTATCTGCAACCAGAAAACGAAAAGTCCCGGTTTTCCCGTTCCCGTAGGAATTTCGGGAAATCCTTTTGTAGCGCTCCCCTACACTCCCCAAGGGAAATTGAAGGCCAAATTTCAATTTTATACGACCAGTAAAACGAAAAATCGATCCCGTAGAACTGAATACATAAATCCCGTTTTTATCCCGTGGGAATTTCCAAAAAGCATTAAAACATTATTTTACTATTATAATCACCTACTTCTATGCCAAATTTTAAGAGTCTAGTAATTATAGTTCATAGGATTTCGTTAAACTGAATATATAAATCCTGTTTTTTTCCTTATCCCGTGGGAATTTCCAAAAATCCTGAAATAAGTTTCTTAGTTTTGTAATCACCTACTTTTGTATCAAATTTGAAGAGTCTACTTTTTATAGTTACTGAGATAGCGTCACTCGGAATCGAATATATAATTCCCGTTTTTTCCTTATCCCGTGGGAATTTACAAAAATCCTTTCTTAGCGAATGCCTACGTCATAAGATCTACCTGCATGCCAAATTTCAGCCCGATCCGTCCAGTGGTTTGGGCTGTGCGTTGATAGATCACTATGTCAGTCAGTCAGTCAGTCACCTTTGAATTATATATATATAGATAGGATTTCGTTTAACTGAATATATAAATCCCGTTTTTTTCCTTATCCCGTGGGAATTTCCAAATATGCTGTAATTAGTTTCTTAGTTTTGTAATCACCTACTTTTGTATCAAATTTGAAGAGTCTAGTTATTATAGTTACTGAAATAGCGTCCTTCGGAGTCGAATATAGAATTCCCGTTTTTTCCTTATCCCGTGGGAATTTCCAAAAATCCTTCCTTAGTGGATGCCTACATTGTATAAGGTATCTATGTGCAAAATTTCAAGTCTCTAAGTCCAGTGGTTTGGGCTGTGCGTTGATATATAGTTAAGTCAGTCAGTCAGTCAGTCAGTCAGTCAGTCAGGACTTTGAATTTTATATGTATAGATATATTATTATGTACGTATGGCAATATTTTATTTATTCTGAATTTCAATACCTGATGTGATCTTAAATATAGTCCCTGATCCATAAAAGTTCATGGAAAGATTTGAGCTGTTTTAAAGATCGTTTTCACTGTTTTTTTTTTTTTGCGTAGCAGTCGCTAGCGGTTACTCCTAAGTACATCATCAGTTTTCATTAAACCTAGAAATCGACCTATTATGCCATTCACAAAATGAAGGTGAAGGGTTTTCAATTTACTGTAGTTTACAACAATACAAAATAGACGAAATCCTTCATTAAATTCTTCAAGTGTTTTCAAAATTACCAACTAAAAGTTTGCTTTCAATATTTCGATCGCAGGGCGCGGTATCGGCGCAGTAGCTCCGCGATCTAATCCCACTCACGATCAGCGTCGCTCATTAACGAGATTTATGTTCCAAAGAGAGACGTTCCGACGACGTCGTGTGCCCCGATGCGTTATTTACGGCGACCAGATTGGCCAGATAGAACCACGACGCTCGGTGCCCGTGCCTTACCGGGGAGACTGACGAAAACATTTTTTTGTCCATGTCAGCAAACAGTGTAAACGATTGCAGAGCTAGAGCTTCTATCTTTATTCGCAAAGAACACCGGCGGAGCCTTATCTTAAAACAAAACCAATATTTAGAGATAGACATTGTAGTTCGTTATTACTATTTTCATCGTGATTTATTTTGCGTTATCTTAGTGCTAAAAAAAGCCTCTAAATAAATAAACAAAGGTCAGTATCTAGTTCTCCGTAGGGGCAAAGTAATCTGAACGCGAGATAAATCGTAGCGGGTAAGAATGCTCGCATATCGCGCTGAGTTCGTGCGAACCGACTAAGGGCGGGTGTATCTTTTGCTTCTAACCTTAGATTAAAAGGTTTTTACTAAATAGAGCGGACACTCAATAACTAAAGGGATACACTCGAAGAAACGCAAGCAGACTTCCTCTAGGAAGAATAACGTTTAATCCATATACCCAAAAAGGTTTGAATGCTGAATGTACAGGAATACTGCATTTTTTAAGGAATAGCATTTAACAGTTGGGAAAGAAAGAAAATCATTGCACAAGGTGGGACATAAAATTTTCCAACTACGGAAAAGCCGAAAAGAAGGGTTGGGATTTTAGCAGTTCACCGTTCCATTGTATAGCGTCTCGTCTAATTTAGATAAGTAAGACTAGGTATATATCATACAAACAAATTTATTAACATGAATTTAATAAAACAGTGTGTAATTTTTGAACTGAAGTTGATTTCGATAAACGGTCGAATTTCAAATTTTTGAACACATGTATCTAGTTCAATGTGTTAACAGAAAACTGTCATCTCTGCATATAAAATCTTACGCTATCGCTGCGCCTGTAATCCGATAATAATGAATAGAAAATAGTACGGGCGTCGTGGCACAGTTGGGATAGGAATAACTGAGGGCACGGAGCGTACTATCGCGGGGCATAATTCGGCCGCGCGTCACGCGCTGGCCCACGACGCTTTATCGCTTCTCGATTTTCTTAGGGAGTCGAATTCGTAGCAGGATATTGTATAGTAACACAAACGCGGTAGTGAACTCTGAAGGAGTCATTAAATTAAATTCAAAATTTATAAATATTACCCAAGAGTAACAGTCACAATAAATTCATAAAACTTTTACAAGACCATAGTTAAATTAAACTCGCCAGTCGTATAAATCTGATCTGAGTAATAATTCCACCAAAAAAAATAATTGCAACCAGTACTTTTAAGGTACCTAGTTAAGATAAATCATCAAACAAACAAGCCTCCAGCTCCTTTATGACGCAATTAATAAACAATCACCCCAGTATAGGAACTTGAATTAACGCTCTTTATTACGAAACAATAATCCTTTTCGATGTGAAATTATAGACATAAACTTTGAGGTATATAAATTCTCGAGTTACGACCGCGTAAAATGATAGGGCGGGAAATATTTGCTAGTTCCAATTTATGCTGCATGATTTTATGTTTGATGATATTCTCTGTTCCATGGACTAATCTATTGCAACTTGTTACTAACAGACAGCATTTTCGAATTTTGTTCACTGAATTGCACAGGACTGGCAAATCAACTGAATTCAAACAAAACAGCATTGTTTACACTATACGAGTTTTAATTATATAAAATGCATTTTTACTTTTCCCGTTTTTATTTGATTGAGATATTTAATTACCAAACATGAATAGAAATATACGTATGTAATACAAATTAGTAAAAAGCGTGTTGAAATAAGATCCCGTAGATAAACGGAAGCAACTGTTCGTTGGCCTAACATCCAGTCGATCCCGTGTATTGGGCCCGCGCCGGCAGAAAGCAAACCGGCGTTGTTCCGGGCCATCTTTTGTTCCATTGTGGCCCGTCTTTTGTTCTACCGTCGCGGATAAATTATTTTCTACGATCCTTCTTAGCTCCTATCTCGTTCCATTTCTCCCGTATTAGTTCCACTCGATGCGCAACGATTACGGCCTTTATGTTTGGATGACGCGAAAATCATCCTGTCTGCCCTACAATTTTACGCCTCAGTATTCCATCTTAAAGAGATAAATTAGAAATACCGAAACGAAACGAGGGCTCGAGTAAACGCTACTTAATTTTGAAACATAATGTTCACTCATTTCACTCGTAATATCAAAATGGAGTCGTTATCGCGTTTAATGAGCAAAAAGTACGTGTAAATTTTTTAAGGAAATAAATTAACTTACTTTAATATTCTTGCATTAAATGTCCAACATTTCTGAAAATTTTATTACACTTTAAAATATTTAACATAACTCTTTTAAAGTGTCGTACCTTCGGAGGTCGAATAAAAATGTAAAGGGCGACGCGGCGTTCATTACCGCGTATAATAAAAACTACATAAATATGAGTGATTAAAGCTGGGATCGTAGCGGGGGGGCTGCGGGTTCTGTCGAGAGAAATTACATATTAAAGAAAGCTGCAAAGTATAACAGCATACGGGCACATTTATTAAACTTTCCTCTCATTTTAAGCGTGATGATTCAAAATAACCGCTAGGTCGTAACATTATTTTAATGGTAAATTTAATACTGGCTGAATGTGAAAAAAGTTATTTAAATTGATGCGAGAATAAAGATGTAGGTACGGCCGATCCTAGGATTTATTATGGTTCATGTCATCACAAAGTAGATCTCCAGCAATACAATAATTAATATGATAAGAGGTGTGGACGACGACACGATCAATCGGTGCCACTTTGTAGCGATAGCGCATTGACGCCCGTCGCCGACTGCGCTTGATTGATAGAACCAACCTGTGGACCACTTACTTATCAACTACGAGGAAATTAAGACAACCCCGCCACGCTAATGGATCAGGAAATCCATCAAACGACACAAAATAAAATGGTTACCATTCGTTACATTGAATAGATTATGACATCTAAAATAATGGTATCTGATTAAAAGCCATTCAAAATAAAATCAGAGGCCATTTCAACATGGATATTATTTTAATTACAAGATTCTTTCTTCTCTTTTATACTAAAATAAGGAGCTCAGATCACCGTAGAATATAAATCAAAAACAATTTTAATTATACCAATCAAATACCAAAAGAACCCAGGCTTTGTTGCCTTTTAGTGCATTCCAAGGGTGGAACTGTCCAGAAAACTTCACACGACGATCGATTCACAAATATGAAGCATGCCATCTTATAGAAATATCTTTAAAGAAGGGAACATTCAACTAATAATAAAGACAACAAAAGAAAGTTGAAGTCAGCGAAGGGCGAATGTCACAGTAGCCGCAGATAATTAAGCGGCGGCGATGTCGCGACTCGAGGTGCCGCTACAATGATCGTCGAGTCAAGAGCCCTACAGCGGCACTGGCTTTGGAGCGAGGATTCGACGTGTGATACAAGTGATGAGAAGCAGGCGGGTATCGCGAGTGATTTGGCAACCCTTGATCAGAATATGCATGACGTTTAAAATATTATTGAGAAAAAGGTCAAGATACCAATATCATAGTGTACCAGCAGACACTACAGTAGATATTTCGCCACAATAAAGTATAGTTAATACGGGGAAAGTTTGAAATGTTTAAAATTAGTGACAATAACAAAGTAATTTATTTATTATTTATTTATTTATTTCCACATTTACAATTATCTAGTAAATAACGTAATGTAGTATTAACCCAATAATGGGGTTCAGCTACTTGTGAGCTTGATTGTACTTAGGAGCAATTACAGTTTTCTTAATCGGCATGAAGGATTTCCTTAACTGGTAAAGCGCTTTCTTGGTCTATTTCACAATCCGCATGTTTAGACACCTTTTCATTTCGTCACTGTCTGTACACTTGCTAAATACTTTTAGATACATTAATGAACTCCACTTGAACTTAATTGCAATTGGTTTCCCGGCTAAGCTGGTCACTTGCACCAAGCCCCAACTGTTGCGCCCGCCAGGTGAGAACGACTCTCCATTTGTAAGGAAAAACAAATTGCCACGCTCATTACGACATTTGGAAAAGTTCGCCGCGATTTCACAGTTCATTCAATTTTGATGGCGTTATTACTTTCCCCGTAAGCACGTACAGTGGGAGAGTATTGAACCAAACGTAACCACTGTTTGAGATTTGTAAGGATTTGCAGTATCTTCCAATTCTGCTGCTTTACCTATCTGTGCAAGAGTTAATCTTTGATTTAACAAAATTTTAAAATTTTTGATTGGTTATATTATGACATCAACTTTAAGCCATTAAATTTAATCATTTTAAAGCTGGCGCTAATTCAATGTTTGCAATCAATCACAACACTGCTGGCGACGTTAAACGACGCGGTAATTGTATTAAACAAAATAAATCATCCCGCGTCTCGATCGTAGTCACAATAGACACTACAATCGATACTTAATAGCCGGTCGATTTGACTTCAAATTTATGAGACCGTTAAAATTCAGAGAGGCGGAGTATTAGATATGTCGGTGTAGTGACAGGAAGCCAGTCCGGAGTGATTTCACACTCGGTCGGGTTTCAATTTGCCGCGGCCGCTGCGCCTGTTTATCGAGAGCCCGCGGACTCCTCCCCGTTGTCGACTTGCGGCTGACGAGAATTAAAAAGATGCGGTCAGAAAAAAATGTATTTCGCTCCGCCGACTTCGCAAAAGAAAGTGCGGCTCTGACTGTAGACAAAAGGAAAAACAAATTGATTTACTTGAACCATTTATAGGTCGACCTTATACGCAAATGGATACTAAAATGAACACTTGGAATATTAATTTGGCTTCGCTCACCCGGTCTAAACTCACTACATATTTTTAAAATGCATTTGCCAATTTTAACTTAATTGCAAAACGGATGTGAATTACGGAAGTTTATAATGAAAGATTTACGTAAGGACCGAACAATTTCACAATTATAACTTCTCAAGGATCACACACGCGTACGCAAAACTTTCCAGACAACAAACAATTAAATTATTGCCCTAAAATAAAGATTAGTACATTGTGAGTTTAGTATATTAAAAATCCGAGCCGCGTGGGAGCTATAGCCCAAGCCCTTTCATTCTAAGAGGAGGTCTTTGCCCAGCAGTAGAACGTATATATAGGCTTGAGAACGAGACAAACAATCAAGGCGTCCCATTGCAAATAGGTACATTAAAACTAGATATACCAAAACAATAGGTATCCCACGTCCACGTTAAATTGGGCAACAGAAAAGAGGGCCCGAATAACCGACGTGTAATCACGACGAAATTAATCCATGGTTTCAGCTAAGAAGCCGCAGTGAATCATCGCCACTCAGTTAAATTTACAAGCGAGGAAGCCTTATCTTACTTACCGTTTCAACAACAATGTTATGAGAAACAAAATTAGATACCTGCATAGATATTACTCGCAATCCAGGTCGATGTTCTGAGTCAAAATATATTTGGCTCAGCATTGTTTCAATTAAGTTTTTCTATAGTAAAAATATATCAATAAACTAATCAAACTTCACGGAGCGTGGAGCACTGCGTCAGACATTCAAATATTTCTCGAGCAAACGCCGAGAGGATTATCACGATGATAAACAAGATATACACAGCCGGGACAAGGGAGCCAATCACCATACATCACCGGCTAACGTCCAAATAAAAACAGGTGAAACAAAAAGGTAACAGCTCTGAACAGTGCCAACGGAAAACAAATTGTAACAAGGGAGAGATCATATCGCGCTAGGCGTCTTCAAAGAGGTGAAAACTAATTAAGATCGGACGCTTTTCTATGGCGATAACTTGCCACGGACCGACGGACGTGTTTGTGTATTGGCAATCAAAACAATTAACTTTTTGCTGTGTTCACTATCTAGCTAGACAAATGGCTACAACTACATCTAATATTTTTACGAGGTCGCTCACCTTCTCATGGGATTTTCGACTGGCATCCTGCACGGCGATCCGATCACGTTCGAAATTGTTGTTTCATTTTCGTAAAACGTATTTTTTAATACAGAATAGCGCGATGCGTTATTGAAAACGCTCCAAAAATACTACCATTCCCTTTGTTACATTTTTGTAGCGCTTTGCCTGCTGAATGAAAAAATAGCATAAAACTTTCTAACGAAATAAAAATAAGAGTGCTAACTAAACGCCGTGTGGCAATCGAAGCGTGAAATAAATAAAATGGAAGCGCTTCGCAAACGAGAAAAAAGGGAATATAAAATTGTGGCGTTAATTTTCCAGCGAGATTTCCCAGCAGTCTCGGAGCAGTAGAGACGGCTTCGCCGGCGCCGCGTGCTCTGGACATGTGAATTAAAAACGTTCACAATGCGCGCCGCGCCTTAATGAACCGCGCCCCAGGCAGCCGGGGACCGGCCGGCCGGTCCGGACCGGCACCACATCCACGTTCTAAACAAATAATGCTGCCACGTCGCTGTTTAGCATGTCAATTAAACACTTAATCAAAACTACCCCCTTATCAGTCGAACGTGTATTTAAGTCTAAAAAGTAATCCCCCTGATCATTAAATATAGTCTCCCATTCAACTTAGAAAACGATTGTTAGCAAGTATTAACTCAATAAAAGAAGTGTGTCATCACTAATGACAACGATGCTATTTGACTGGACGGTAATAAAAACTGCATCACTTTGAATCGCACCACGTATAGAAAATTGAGCCTAAACACTCGCAACAAAAAGCGGTCTTCATGTGGCAATGACGTGGCGTTTGTCAAACAACAAAGTTCGAGGCGTTTATCGGTGGGAACTGTCACTTGGCCCGACAATTTGTCCCTTGAATATTCAGCATTATGGCCGGATAATTACCTTAGTAAATAACGAGCATAGCCCCCATACCATAAAAGAGCAAAATTTCCGCTGCGAGAAGGAAAAAGCGTTATTGAAAAAGAGGCGAGCTGATATATAAATAAAATACGGGTTAGCTATCGACGGCTTGTTATCGCATGCCTCGATCGCGGCTATTACGGCAAAGTATCGGTTATTCGAGCGGCCGTGGGCACAGTTTGCTTTGCAACGCGCCGGTGCGCCGCTAGCTTGTTATAATAATGTGAACTTCGGGAATTGCGACGTCTTTGGAGAGTCGTTCGGTTGAATCAATGCTTAAATATTTAACATTTTTGTAGGGCACATCGGTAAAAATAAGGTCGGATTGTGCAATCAAATTTTATAATCCACTTCAAGTGTTGTGGCTTTTAACTTCAAGAAAAAGTACGGCGTCCCGATAAAATCCCAAAATGAGACAGTAACCAAAACAGGTAAAACCATAAAATTAACAAAAGCCTTCATTACGTTACTGTAACATTAAAGTAACGATATATTTTATGGAAGATACCTGAAGTCCCACATACACCAAAAGGTGAACACTACTCAGTCAAGTGTGTCCCTTTCTAAGCAGCACGGTAAAGAAAGATGCACTGAAAGACAAGCGAGAAAATCTTGTGCGTGCTAGCCGTTCTGATACAGTACGTAGTAACACCAATGGAAACCTCATGTGGTGAGATACCCTACTAGAATACATGCCATCGCTAGACCTTTCCCATAACAACTGACCTACTACTGCATACCTTTCCTTGTGCAATGCCAGAAAGAATTTCTTTTACATACATAATAATTGCGAGTTGTCTCGAGGCGTCACGATCCTGATGCATAATGACAAACTGCACAGTGACGTGAAAATTGCTCTACGCGCTGCTTAAGTGTACTTATATTATGGCTTGAGTATAACAATATCTGTAGTTTTGATGAATAACTAAATTTTACAGCTTGAAATATTAACACTGTAAATTGTTATATCTAAATTATACTAAATGAAAAATGTAATGAAATACCATAAAAGTGTAGAAAATTACGATTCAAAGCTAGCAAGTAAAACACTTTTAATGCTTTGATCATCATGATGGTACCAATATTGGTACACACTACTTACTTAAAAATATCCACTAAACTTTACGTAATTAACTTGCTAATTTCCAACTGAATATTTTAACGCCAAATGTGCCACTACGACTCGTGTAGAGCTGTCAACACTAAATATCAAAAAAATATAAAAATTATATAGTACAATATTTTTTTACAATCTACATAAATTAGCAATTAACTCGGCATTCGCAAAGAATTTCATGATTACCTAATCAAGAAAGTCATTTTAATTATTCTGATAAGTGCATATATCCAATTATAGGATAGAAAAACAGGGCTGTTGTTTTAAATACTCATATCATAATAGGTAATGACACGTCTTTTACAGCCTTATCTACCAGCGGAACGGGTTCCGAGACAGGCGACGTCCACCGTTCATAAAGAGAAGATTTTCCTCTTGGTATCACTTACTTTGTCCTTTCTTAAACATTATGCAAAGCAATTTGGTTTTTAGGATCCCCTAGTCAAAATGGTAAAAACGGAGCCCTTATTCTTTCGTCATATCCGTCAGTTCTTCCATCCGTCTGTCAGTCTTAACGTTTATCCGCAGCTTAGCTCACAGTCTCTCAGTATTAGAATGCTGTAGTTTGGCCTGAGTACAAATGGATGAACATAATAATCTCGCCGACAAAGAGGTAGAATAAAATTTCGAGAAATATTTCTAGGGTACCTCCTGTATACGTAAAGCGGAATGATTTATTGTCTAGCCCATAAATTTTCGATTCAAGGATACGTTTTCAAAATATTAAACGAGTCCTTGTCCTTGATGGTTCTGATGGTTGATGGATCTCTAACATACGAGCCTACCTACTCTTTCCTTATAGGTGTATCCATGGTAGGCAAATATTGTTTTCTATTATCTAAACCGTTTATTCGGTTTCCTATCACATTAAAATAAATTGTACACGACTGATAAATTTAAAGCTATTTGCGGACTTCAAGCGATTAAATCTATCAAAAGATAAATTTAAATCGTGTGAATGTAACCACTCTGTCAAGAGTGATACCGACAAAGAAGAAGAATATAACCAATATCACAAAAGATTCTCACAGTTAAAAAGAAGTACGTACTCGGTGCCAAGAGGAGCGTCGCGCAGCGCGCAGCCATCATCCTTTCGCGACTCGAACGTAATTGTATGCGCGACACATCGCCCACGCCATGAGATAACTGACGACTAATTCGCTATGTGCTAATCATTATTGACCATTATGAGATAATTAACAGCGTATCGTCACGGTCTTTTTTATTTAATTAAATTCATCTAACATATTACTTTAAGACTTCGTCTGCATAGAATTCTGTCAGGATAAATAATTCACACTTTCGCATTTATAATCTCTTATTAGTATGGATCAGAGGCTTCACCGTCTACCGTGCGGACGCTCGCGATTGCATTTCCCATAATCTTTTTATCCTCATCATTTACCATTAGGCAACAAGACCTATGACATTTTCTATGACACACTATCTGTTTTATCACCGACTCAAATTTTATTGATGCAGAGTATATAGTGGCCATTGTTTCACGTTAATTATAAGTCGGTTTTGGACATTTTTCTTCTATTCCGTGACTTTAACCGTCCAAATGCAATTAAAAAGTGAAACTCGAGAAAAATTATCTCTGACGCACGTATACTACATACATATTCCGGAAGGCAAGCTGCAAAACACTCTGATCACATTACTGACAAAAGACTATCTGTAAACGAGATTATGAACAAAATATCCATCCTCCGTCTCAAACCTTAAAATGATCAGACGTAATCCAATTCTTTCACATAAAAACCCTCGCCGACTAATTTGGAGAGAATAAAATTTGCACATAAAAGCTACAACACAAGAGGTGGAATAAAATTTGTAAGTGTCAAGACAGTTAAATCACGGGAACATAACGAGATCAGTCTTTGAGAAAGCACTCAGTTGAGAATTAAGTTTCAAACGAATCTGCGGGCATGACTAAGACACGTAATTTTAAAGTGCTGCGGTTTATGTGGGATGTGATTTTTAAAAACGAAGTGAAGTAAGGTAAAGTAACCTTAGGTACAACAACACTGGCTTACTTATAAAATTGTACCTACTGTGTATCGGGTTAAATGACTGCCATCACACGCAAGTCTTAGGATATGAATAAATATTAAATATCATCAGTAAAACGTCATATATCATATCATATCATAAAAAATAAAGTTATAAATGATACATACATAGATATATATATATCACGTCTATATCCCTTACGGGGTAGACAGAGCCTAAAGTAACAAAACCTTAAGGCCACGTTTAGCATGATTAAGGGCGTATAGGTGGAAAGGGAAATTAAAATAGTGACGGGATGCTAGCCGCATCGCCTATAACATGATTCCTAAGACTTTCGCCCGTTCCTTCGATGGGCTTTTACCATCTGCGCGGAAAGAGAACCAACTGGTGAATTCTATGTTTTTCCTTTACTCCCAGACCAGCATGGCATAAATGATATTTTCAGACATATTCGACAATCAAAAAGACATGTCCTTAAGTGCCTTAATGTGTTTTTGTTACGCTTCATGTTAGTAGAAGTATATAGTAATACCAACCCATGCATTTAGTTCTGTTTATTCAAAAAAAAATTGTATCATAGGTAATTGGAAGAAATGCCTTTAATAGTTATCATAATGTAGTCAAGTCGGGAATGCGAAAATTATAGGCGGCGCAGCAAAAAAAATTCTCAATGTCACCCATTACAATAAAATAAAGTTTATATTTCATAACATAACTTACTTAAAATTGAATGCAGGTCTGTCATTATACTTTATATTTCGCATGAATCATGGTATTACGAAGATCTTACAATGTAAGGTATACTTTATACAAAGGTACTTACTTGGAAACACAAGCAACGTCATTTTAAAGCACTTTTTTATCTCAGTTGTTATAAATTGTAACAGCTGTCAGGATAAATAAATTACATGTTACTGGTTGATGTATGTCTACGAAAGACATAAAATCTTACTATCAATGAAAAAGCAATTTTTTATCGTATTTATTGACTCTACAGAAAAAAGTAAAACAAAAATGGGTTGCACTTCGGGAGTGCCGGCTGAAGTGAAAACTACACACGCACACTCGCGCAAGCGCCCAGCGCCGCTTAAACGACCCAGCAGCCACTTTCCCTCTGACAGTCATGTGACCTGACGCGAGTGTAACATTTTTTACCCATCCGAAAAAGTGCACAACGCCGCTAAAGATGTTTTCACTTCAAGGCGTATTCATAATACTTACACGACCGACGAGAAAACAAAACACTCCTAATGCAGTGGCAGTAGTTTAATCTACAGCAAGATTTACTTCCATATATAGCGCGTCAAGTGTTGGCACTGCAATCGAATTGAAACGGCTCGCAAGCAATACCCGAGGGCGGCAGTTCTGATGCGACTCAGAATGCGCTCGCGCTGCACCCGCGATGAACCGATAATTTAATTGGGTACCTGACATTTAATCAATACGCTTGATTAAATTAATTGAACGTCCGCAGCCGATGCACTTTTATGGAGCATCGTTACTTTGGCGGTGAGCTTCTTGGCCATTTTCAGAACACTGATCGAGCTCGATACTGCATATCGTGATCGCAGGTTAGATTCACGGCGACAAAATACAACAAATTAATGACACGAGCCAGAAACATTGTTATTCAACGCGACACACGAAATTATCAGCAATCTACATATAATTTCACGATCTCACATGCATACTTAGAATAATGATAGTGAAAATTACGCTTACAACGAACGGTAAACTACTGATTCTGTATACAAAAAATTCAATGTAAACAATAGGCATACATTACGGTGGGCGATTAGTGTCACTCCAATTACTCGTAATGATATTTGTGTGTTCACAGTACAGATGTTATTTGATCACCGTTTGGTAATTGCGCGGAGCAATAATTTCACTAGACGTTGAAACTGACCGCTATCAAAGATCCCGTGAGAGACTACAAAACGAGTGCTTAAGCAACTATAATAGTGAACTGCAACATTCTGTTTTTTTTAATCTTTGGCATTTCACTCGATTACTATGCTATCACACACCCAACAAACTTTAACATTAAGCCTACTTACTTACGAGTACCTACAGCTTACTACCAGTCTTGTGCAGAAAGTCAACACATAACCTTCATACGAATACTTGTTATTTTTCTAAGCAATTTTCAAGCATAACACATAATATCAATAAGCTGAATTTCCCTGCGGTACAATTTAGAAACTTTTTGTTTTGACGCCAGAAAGTCAATTTAGGGATCTACACAATAAAACAATAATAATACAATTTCATGGCGGTAAAAGTTGGCACGGAAACATAAATAGAATTAAAAAATTGTGTATGAACATTTGTGGAAGAGGAATCGTTAGCCCTTGCAGTTTCTTTAATAAAGATAAATATAAAAAATTTACAACCGCGAGTCGTATTTGTGCTCTGAGGGTTTCTGTACAAGAAATAATTCTTTATACTTATAATTGTTCAATTTTGATAGAAATCATACGCTATTTTTATGAAAAGAAAATAGAAAAATTACAAAATTATTTTGTACAGGTAGGTACCTAGTTGATTTATCATATCCGTAGGTACAGGTTAGCTTCACACTTAATACATTATTAATTTATGAAAGCTTAGACTTTCATGATAGTAGGTACAAAGACAGAGATGGGTGGAGTTTTCGTTTTTGGGAAAATTGTTGTTCCTTTAGCAAAATGGAAGAGTTTAATTGTTGCTAAGAGATAAAAGATGACTTGCAAGAGATCCTTTCTAACCTATTACAGATAATATCTAGACTTTTGACACTTGTGGCAGCGTTACTAAATCGTTACTGTTATGAAAGCGTGGCAAGGCTCAAGATAATTGATTTACAGATACCGTAAAAATATACCAGTGTTGTACAAATTGGCAAACAAACCTGTAAAATTTTGTAGGTAACATTGATAGCAATGGCGGATATAGTCAAAGACCGGAGGCACTTACTGATTTATGTTTGCTACAAGCTCTATTATTTAGCAATCAGCGGATCTTAACACCACGCTATGGTGAACCTGATAACAGAATGAGTAATCGAAGTGCAATTAGGTAAAGTTAGATCAATATGATATAATGGCATCAAACTGTTGAGTCAAAAATAACCCTAAAAACCACGCGACAGCACAGGAATAGGAAATTGAAGCTGTTTTCACTCAAGCCAGAATTTCGTACCCATTGTATTTTATTTGCCCGATACCTAATTCGATGGTAATAAATAATGTCAAGATCGGAACAAAGTGCGGGTTTAGTGATAAAAAGTGATACAAAGGCGAAGCATGCGAAACCTTTTCGTAGAAGACGAGGAAAGAATTCAATTTTAAAAGTGACTGCGAGTCGCGAAAAATTCAACACAAAAGACAATATAATAAAAACAAAAGACAATGATAACCGACAGGTTTTAGCGTGTGCGCATTTTGAAAGTTTGATGCGTTACTTTTGCTTTTCACAACACCTAAAGGCCACCGTAAAAAAATTGAATTTATTTAAAATACTTAATTCATTAACCACTTCATTCACAAATGTGTGTTATGTTAATTTATTTTTCCATTCTTCGTAGCTAGTTTTAGTTTTTAAATGAAAGCACTTGTTCATAAGTGGAACTAGCACTCCTTTTTCCCTAAAATAAATCTCGTAAAGAATTTCGAAGTAACGACCACCAAAGAAAAAAAGATAATGCAGAATAAATTGCTTAATACGATATGATAGCCATTAACTAGAGCGTGAAATTTAAGTCAACGACAACAAACAATTCCGCGGCCAATAATAGAAACGAATGGCAAACTTCAGAACTCCATTAAAGCGGCGTCCAAAGTTCCTATTCGGGAGCGAGCAGGCGCGCCGAACGCAGAATATTCGTATTTATTCATCTTTAGAACAAGCCGTGCCTCACGATTGCTATCCGATAAAACTTTGCTAAGCAAAAATAAGCAACACAATCAGGTGTACCTGTCACTCGGCCCTTGTTCTTGTTTCTAAAATTTGTATAAAATATTCCAAAGCGGTCGCGACGCGCCGACTACTATTCAGTTGCAAAAATAAGGCTAACGCGAAATATAAAATAAAAAGTAGAAAGATGAAACATATATTACATTTTAATCTAAGGTTGGTTAAACAAAAGAAACTATTTTATCTTTTGGCGCTGTCGCTGCATTTTAAATTTTGGATTTCAGACACTTTGTTTCTTATAAACCATTTTTTTAATACTATGTTTCGTTAATAGGATAATTTGATCAAGATAAATTGACTTAATTTTAAAAATGAGCTCCTGATTACCAGGAACGGGTTTAATAGATGCCGCCGTAACCCAGATTCCTTACATTTAGAGACACATCAAGATTCCCTGAATTCGGTTCGACAATACGTGTCAGTCATTCCATTAATGTCTCGATTTCTTAAAACGCCGTGGCTTCGCTCCTTTGACGAAATTTTTGACGCTTCGGCATCGGAGCTGTTTTCTCACGTAGTTTTGTTTGTATTTCATTACAATCCAATTCTAACCGTGGGATAGAACAGAAGACGATGGATTTTAGCAAAAAATATATATAAGTCGGGTTAGCGATTTATTCGTGTGCATAATTAACGTGTAAGGTTAATTAATGATTCATTGATGCCTTAGTGTGACTGACAGAATGTGCAAAATAAAAAAGCGGCTTGTCTATCGTCGCGCGGCGCGAGCAGCGTCGGTGTCCACCGTCACAATAGCACAATTAAAATGCCAACAAGTCCGGTTGCCAGCCCAATCCAATTACAGTGGACAACGATTCCGACGAGTAATTGGGACTGCAGCTAAACCGTACAGTACCTACATGAGCCTGAACGCAACGCTCAGTGGTTAGTGTCTAATGAGCTATTTTAAACCTATTTTTACCAATTAAAAATAAGCACATTTTGCTTTTCCGCTTTTAATACAAAAGAGACGTTGAGAATTCACGTCGACGCGTTCAAGGTAATTGTAATTGTAACTTACCATAATACTCAATAAATTTTCTTCATTACATATTTTTAAAATATAAGGTGATTAATGATAATATTCTCCATACTAGACAACTTATTGGCTATCATAGTCGTGACTATGAAGTTTGTCTTTCCAGATTCAAATTCGGTAGGGGCAAGCACACATATTATGATAAGATAAATATGAATCCGAGTCATGGATGTAACCAAATGAATTTCATTACCTACAATGGAATAGTTTGGGACTAAATCAATTAGTTTAATTTTACACATGATATTTTTGACTCAAGATATACAGACTCATTAAATCGTCTATAGGTGAAAACCTTACGTAAATGACCTGTTGTGTGTGAGTAATGTGTGCGAATAGACAATTTGACGTTCCAAGTTAGAAAAATTACTTAAGTCCCATATCAGTTCTGTACACTACTACATACAACAAATCATTTACTTAAGTTTTTCACCTATACAAAGTGTTCCCTTACGGAGTGTACATGCGGCGCCATGAACAGAGAGAATCACAGAAGTCATTACCATCCTATTAGACGATTCATGACCACGACCACTCTGCCCTAAGTGCTCTGAGTGTACAACTAAGAAGATTTTTTGTTTCAGGCGTTGTAATAGAATTACCATTTAACACAAACGAAAGCCATTTTTAATGATCAATCAAATCATAATATTTTATAATAATTCAAAAATAATAGAATTTTGATTTTTATTGTTGAATACTTAGTTTACAAACCGTATATCTACAATCTTCTCGATTGAACTGCAAAGGAAAGTTGTAAGTGACGTCACGCTGCTAAAGGCTAGTTTTACAATAAAGGATAAAAATGAGTTTCCGTGCCGGCCTGTCTGTGGAGTCGGAGCAGCCTTTGTGCAGCATTTCCCAGAGAGGGAATTCGATTATCGCAGAGAAAAAACTTTCTGTACTACAACCAGACTACAAAGTGTACCTACTGATCTCGGAATCTGAACACTCCAAAAGATTCTAACTTTTGCACCGTAAAAACAAAGACTGCAGATATACGTAAAACTGCTTATACTTAATGTGTTGAACACAACCGAAGACTAAAGTTACCGAAGTTAAGAGTACTAATGTACTTAATTAAATGTTTTTTTATAAAGAAAATCTAAATCACAGAGAATTTGTGCAAGAACTGGACAAAGTAAATAAAACAAGTTTTAATAACGGAATATCATTTCACTCAGGCAGATCTCGCGAACGAAAAGCAGGACACAAGAGGACGGAAGGCTGCTCAGTAAACGCCGAATAAACGGCATATAAATCTGACACACTGAATACAGAGAATACGACGAGATAAAAATGGAGATTTGAAATATATACGAGACATGCGTGGCATGGGAGGCGTCGCTTTAAATGTATTTGCGCATTGTTGGCGATTCGCGCGGGCAGTGCGTAACATAAATACTGGACACAGTGGGCACGCTCCCGAATGCAACGGACGTTAAATAAATCGGCGAGCATCTTTCCGGGCGAGCGACGGCGGTAGGCCCCCGGCGGGCGCCGCGCACTAAATCGTACCGAAAAAGAACGAGCCGATATGGCAGCCGTATCGAACGGTGCTAAGTTACGATCGCCGGCGACACGGGACGCTAAGTGGCCTATCGTGTTTTCAAAATTCAAAAACTGGGATTGTCGGTTAAGAGAAAAATATAGATTTTTACAGCTGCGGCCTTTTCCCATTAATCAGGATTAAAGAGGTCACGAGGGTTTTCGTATAATGCCGCGACGCCGAGACGTTCGGACGCCGCTTATCAGGCGGGTTCCAGCCGGCCCGGCCCTGCTGTGTTTTGCTATTGAGAATTGGATATTTATATATTTTTTCTTTATAAATACATATTATTGATTTACATTCAAAAACGCCATGTACATGTTTTTTTTTTCACCTTAGCAACAACTGCATCTGAAAGTACCTACCCACTGTGTAGGTATTAGATTTGCAATTTGTTTCTGTGAGGCCAAACCTTACCACGCAATTCAACTGGACCAGAAGTTCGTTAATCCAACGATGTTACATACAAAGGAAACTGCGGTGAGCCTGAAAATTAAGTTGGCTCGCTCTGTTGCCTTTGCATTAAACTAGGTCTCCCAGCTATGCTTATTTTGCTGGCCATAATATGAGATTGTGATGCATCACTGAGCTTGGATTGGTGTTGCTAGGAGACAAGATTAATCACAAATTGATTATTTGGGTGCAAAATGTAGATTTTTATTAAAGACATGAGTCACTACTCGAAAGTTATGACACTAGGTTTATACTTCAAACCCGTCTTGGAAATTTAAAAGTTAAGTATCAAAATCAAATTTAATAATTTTCTGATTTTAATATATTTTAAATACGGCCAATTATAATCGAAAATAATTCGTATTTTAGGTTTTAAAACCCTTTGCATGATTGCGAAGGTGATACCCAGCAGTAAATTCAAAAGTCGCGATGACGGCACCGGCCGCGGGCACGTCGTGACCCGACTCGGTGCCTCACTTCTTATTATTTACGATTTTTATTATGCCGTAAAAATGCGCGAATTCTTACGGCCAGGGCACGCCTCGGTCGCGCGTGGACAGCTTCATTCCCAACTCGGCCTGTTAAAGCGACCAGTTTTTTTAATTTATTCGTCATCAAAAATTAAAGACATCAAGCTAGCTCCTGCATCATCAGCGATATGAGACTAGATACCAATAACGTGACGCAACGGCTAATTACAATACAATACAATACATAAACCACGTCTTTATCCCTCACGGAGTAGACAGAGCCCAAGGTATTAAGACCAAAAGGCCACGCTTAGCATGATTGACGGCTAATTGGTCTACTATTTAACATACCTACTGCCACCAGAAAGGAAGCTTATTGCGATTGTTTGGGCTAACCTGAAGAGACACTCATAACGACAAAGCTAATTGCAACTAGTTAAGTAACAATATAAACTTTATGTAGTATAAAATTATTAATTCATTATACTCCACTTAATACTGTGTTCAAATCGTCTCGACATCTGCTTCTCAGTCTGCATCGTCATCGTTGGCCGTTCTTCGTCCGGCACCCACCAAGCGCACCTGAATGAGCCCATCTCTCTAGATGCATGTGACAGAAATCCAGCCCAACCTCATCTTAGCTTAGTAGTATATCCCCAAACATCAGCGGTGATGTTCTGGGTTTTATCTATTCTTTTTACATTTATGCAGACTCTGCCGGATCTTGAATTTTTAATTTCGGCCTGGGACCTTTGGGCACCGCAAGTTAAGATGATCAAGATACACATGTTGACGAGTTTTCACGAAAGTGTTATTGGAAGGATTGTCTTCATTAGTTTTTCACGGTCGCCAATAACTCACCCAGCCGTTTTCGAGGCGTCTTTAGTCTTCCTCGTTTTGTTTATGACTTTGCATATTTCTAAAAAGCTAAACTATTTAATAGCGTGTTTTAGCAAAGAATTAAAAAATCCCGAACTTAGACAACATTAAGTTATTAGATTTCTAAAGAGCCGTGGATTTTTTATTCTTAATCGTTTATAAAATTTTATAGAAGTCGAAATGGGAACAGCTCAATTGAACTAAGCCACTAACTCGTCTCCTGGGCCAAGTTAGTGGGATGAGTTGGAGACTTACCGCGGATGCACGCGTCGATAGCCGCTTCGTGAGTTTCGCGATACTGCATAAATCTGCACTCAGTGCCGCCTTTAAGGTACTTAAGTAAAAATATACTTAGTTTATATTTAAAGCTTACCACCAGTCCACTTCGATTACTGGTGGAGAAAAAATGTTTTCTTCAGTCGATCTTGTAAAACTAAACGGACAAAAATAAAATACAGCCCAGTGTTGGAGTTATACTAGTTGCAAGTTGTATATTCGGTCTTTTGTGTCAACATTGAGATTAACCATTTCGTATTTCGTGCACTTTTGAAAAGGACTTGATAGAAAAAAATGCACCGGATTAAATTTCCATAGCGCACGCAGATGGAGTCGTTATAATAATTAATTGCCGTTCTTAGTTTTCAGTCATAGCATAAATCACGTGATTGATTGTGTTAATTATTACGCTCGCCATCAAGATATTTCATAACACTATTTTGCAAACATTTATACAATGTGGTAAAGAATTTCACACCACTCCATTTAATTAATAGTGGTTTCTATTCTGATACACAATTATTGATGATAATCCAACAAAAGCATAACTGTAGACTCGTTAAATTGATAACAGTTGGCACTAAATGATCGCTCCCACATACACAAGAAAACCGAACATGCATCCTTTTTTTATCTAGAGCGAATTCAATCGTTTCTGTATCCTTGTATAAATAAGGTCCGAAACAAGCTGAACCAATGAAGCCGTAAAATCTAAACCTCGCATAAAAATCTCTGACTACAAGGTGCTCGCCGATAAAAGTGTTCTCACCGAGGCGGGCAAACGGCGAGACCTTTCCCTCGCTCGTCAATACGGCACGGAACGGCGAATAGAGGGCGTTACGATAGTTTGAATAGAGTACGCCGCTTGTTTACAATAGCTTCGGGTATTTCGTGATCCGCTCCCCATTTAGATGGGTAGCGCGTAGATACCACGTACGGCTGTGGCAGTCACGCCAACCACCAGCTTTCTGAGACCTCTTCTCCAAGTAAACCATCTGAACTCTTTGTGGTCGAAATGAGGGAGTACGTAGAGCTCTTTTTATATTGGACAGTTATTGCCGCCCCTGTTATGGAAGTTTATGGAATGAAGTGCGTTTTATACGGGCTTTGATGTTCGGTTTCGCGCTCTTAGCATGTAGTGGCTCCCGAAGGGCGAGCAATAACAACATCGAGGGAAGTGCTCGCGGTCGTAACGTAATATTAACGGTCTACGCCACGTCAATAAGCACTGGCGAGTAAATGGCTACATCTACTGATCAGATTCTTTTAACCAATTACGAATTTCACTTCGGACTGCAGCTTTCCACTTCAGCTTAGCGGACTTGGCACGCACACCTATCAACACGGGTTTTGGTGGTCAGTTCCATGTTTCTGATATCGACTAGTTCTTCGAACATTCAGAATAATGCATTACGTTGCTCGTTGGCAATTTTTGATTTTTAAGCTTCAGTCAACGACTATGTTTTAGCGACTTAAGCTAAATTTAAATTAAAAAATATTGGACTTTAAAACTTAGGTGTCAAATGAAGGATGACTTCTATTAAAGTTGTCTTGGGCACTGGCGAATATAAAGAGTTACTGAACTCTTTCAAGCATTTTCGTAATTAATAATTAAGTCTACCTGTTTTCGAAGGATGCCGTCTGGTTTTAGTAAATTATCTATTAATGCATACCTACATATATGAGAGCCAAATTTTTTAATAATAATATTTATTTATTTTTAAGAACTACATGACTCATACATTATTGTGTTAGTACATGGCTTATTCTTTAAATGTTAGTCTTATTATATAAATACATTAAAAGCAATTCAACAAAAAATCGTTACCAGGCGTTTATGGTAACGTGTATTTTGGTTCAGTGGTGCAGTATCGGTCATGCTCCGATATTACACGTAGGAGGCTGTTACTACTGCCCCTCATCCTATCCATAGCTTATGACATTCGTTTGTGTATCACTGCTCCAAAACTATCTGTACGCGCTTCCGCAAACATGCCGGATGCACTGCAAAAACGGGACAACCGTAACAGCATCCTAAAAGTATTATTGTACTGGACTTTCAGAGCATTGCCTACAAGGACTTCTGCGTTAAGCGAACCCACAGGCTGCAGGTGTAGAGAGTCTGGCAGTAGGCTTTAAAAAGAGTTATTTTGACCTCATTCGTACACCGTGCAAACCTGCGGGCAAGCATATTGCATCTGACAGTCAATGCTCTGCGCTCTCTATCCATGTCCAAATCATCAGTGAGCGTATCGGTAAACCAGTGACCAAGGTACTTAAATTCTTTCACCTGTTTGAGTGGAGCACCATTCAGTACGACAGATAGAACCGTCTCATACGTTTTCGCGCCTGCCTTCTAACAACTCACTCTTCTTTGTGTTGTATCTAAGTCCAATGGATCACCACATATCGCACACAGATTCTTATTAACTTCCTCAGGCCATTAATTGAGGGGCTTAACAAGAGCATATCATCAGCATAGCTGATATTGTTGATGATACGGCCACCAATTGAGCACCCAACCATTGCACCGCTTAGCTCCTTAAAAAGTCCATCTATGTACAGAGTAAATAACTTAGGAGACGTGAACCCACCCTGTCTCACTCCGTTACTCAACCTGTACACATTAGAGGAGGTGTCCCCCACCTCACAACGTTCATTTGGTTCCCATACCAATGATTTAAAAGCATGAGATTTTCTGCTGGCAAAGTGGTTTCTAAAAGTATTTTCTTCCAAAGTATATCGTATAGGAGACCACATCGAATGCTTTGGAGAGGTCCAAAAAGCATTTTTGCCGCTGAGTATATTTTATGACTCATCAAGGAAGAAACATTGTCGCAACCAAAAATAAGTAAATAAACATTTAAACGTATACCCATAAGAGTATCCCACTGGAGACAGCGTTTAAATATAAGCTCGTTAGCTTTCTTTCTTAAAACAAAAGCAATTTAAGTATCCACAAATCTTCAACTTTACAGTCCAGCCAATTCTAAAGTTAAAACCTCATACAATCCAGCGTAAAGTTCGAGGGGTGTAAACCAAGATCCATTATGTTTAATGACTGAATTACTTTTAATCTGCTTCGGATGAAAAATGCCTTACAAATCACGGTTAAATAAATCTCACGAGATGACCTATAAAATGCGGAGGAGTAATCTCGTTAAAATCCTTGCGGGTAGTTTTAACAAACGAGCGGAGGGAGGTGAAGAGGGGGAAGCACGACGGATGCAGTGTGGATGTAGCATCTAATTAAATCTCATTTCGCAGGCAACAATTTTATGTGCAAGTTTAATGCCATTGCTCATTTCCTTGTTAATCGAGCACGCACTTAACATTAAGACTTTGCGTGTCTTCTATCTAATTTATATGTACGTTCATTGCAGCCGATGCAAAAGCATAATTGTGTACAGTAATTAATTTAATGACCTCAGTCACATTTGTTTAACCTCGTTTACAAATACTTACAGTGAAACACATTCATATTCTTGAAACGCCATTTTTCTGTATTTACACATAGCCTTTAACATTTTTTATAGACTTCAAAAAAGGTTCTCAGTTTTTTCTTTAATGTATGTTCCCGTATAACTCGAAGACGGCTTGATCGATTTGGAAAATATTGTTTTTGTTTGAAAGAGTATATACTTTCCAGTAGGTTCCATAGCCAGGGTTTGATTATGGAATCCCGGAGTAATCTATTATAGGCACACCTATGCTGATTTTTAATGTAACTCGCACCGTGACTGGCGGAAAGTACCATTTGGGGATGGAGGGTCTAAATACCCTCCAAGATTTAAGAATTAATACTATAATAACGCATTTTGATTATTCAGTATTTATTCGGCTTCACGAGATTAAAATAGTTAGTAAAACAGGGCAGTTAAAGTAAAATAACGTCTTGGTTTCCAAAAATACGAACCAATTTTAAAAGTTTTGATGATTCGCGGTTACATTACCTATCAAGTAAGTCAAAAATAGTATATCAAAGTAATATCAAACACAAAAATTCGCATAGTAACAAAGGTCACGTGACAGCTAGTAACAGGTAGAAAAATTTGAAGACTACCCACCTGCTATGGGTATAGCACGCGTCACGGAATGACGAGGATCCGGGTTCGATTCCCAGCCATAGCCTTACTTTTCGGATTTTTCCATGTGTTCTAATTTTCACTGACATTTAGAAATTTAAGTCAAATATGTCAAAAATGGATTTATTGACATTAGAAGTTAATTCTTAACATTTTTTTAGATTCATACCTAATACAGTTCAGCGTGATTCATCGTTGTGCAGTAAAAAAACCACAAAATACTACCCATAATTCAAAGCAACGTTTTACACATAAGAAAATCTGACTTCACCTGCGCGTTTGCAATCGATTCATTTAACTCTGCAATTGCTCAATTGACTCCCGTGTCGTGACCAGCACTAATTACTCGCTGGCTCTTTGTTTTCCATTGACATTTAGTGCTTAATTATTGCTGTCTCTATTTGGCAAGCGCATTTAAAGATGCAAAAGGAGATTGAAACAAAAATACGCTTAATTGGCATGAGTACTTAGTTCATGAAATATTAGTTAAATGTCATTGGCAAAAGGAATTAAAACGAAATTTACATACATAAGTACGTTCATCAATCCTTGGACCTAAAATCAGGTAATTTTGACTAGAGACTAGAATATTTTCTGAGTTTATTAAATGATTCACTTACTTGTAACTTCTGTTCTTTTAGGGTTGTACTAAACCTACCAATACATTCGTTTCTCAAAATAAAAATGACAAAAAGTAGAACGCAATGACCATATTGAAAAGATGTCTGAACTGTTTTTCACATAAATAGTTTAGTTAGCACTAGTATTAAACATGCTGCTGGTATGCCAGCTTTGAAGCGCGTGTTACGTATGTGAATGCGCCTATTGTTATCCAATTAACACAGTGATATCTACCAAGATCTCGGTAAACAGCGTAAAAATTGCCGCCGGCACATCTGCATGAATAAAAACATCGGCTATTTTTAAATCGCTTAACAGGTCTGGTGTACCTTGAATCATTGTGCTATGTGATATAAAACGAAGACGTACTAAAAGAATTACTGCCATTGAAATATATCTAGTGTCCAGGCAGATTTTAAGCTTTCGAGTTTCGCGCACGCTCAATCCAAAGTTGAAATCAACGTCTTCCATTCTTCAAACCAGACTAGATCCCATTATAAAAAGACTACCAACAAGAAAGAAAAATCGGATGATCTTTGCCATCTTACTTACCAGTAGTAACTGGTAATTCCATTTATTGTACTCGTACAATCATTTCAACACAAACAATTACTAACAAAGGGTTTATCCAGGATCTTTGGAAAGTTTCTACAATTGAAACTGTAACATTTATCGAGAGACCCGGCACTCGGTCCGAGTTCATAACTAACTGAGAGCCGTTACAATGACGGGCTAAGAAGAGCCGCATTCTCGGAGGGCCGCGTTCGCACCTGGACGGCTGACAATCGGCCCAGGAACTAGAGCTAAATGTAAAGATTTATTGATAAAAACAATAAATGTTGCGATAAATCACATGAAAAAATAGCGACTCGTAAAATTTCCTTACAAATCACA
The DNA here is from genome assembly GCA_949127965.1 of Pandemis corylana. Classification (NCBI taxonomy): domain Eukaryota; kingdom Metazoa; phylum Arthropoda; class Insecta; order Lepidoptera; family Tortricidae; genus Pandemis; species Pandemis corylana. The sequence goes on from OX421860.1 coordinate 6,752,707, forward strand.
TTAATTAACTTCTATTTTCGGACGTACAATTTAATGAATTCGCTCAAACATTACTATGGATTGGCGAACATTCGCCGTTACTTCGATTCGCTAATGAAGCCAGTGGAACCACAACTAGGGCGAGCGAGGGGTGTGCGAGGATGGCAAAGGGAGGGGCCCGGCACGAGCGCGCCACCTCGTAAATCTGAACAGCCTGAGGCTCGAACCAGCCTTCGTGTACTTCGTGGTACGAAGCTACTTAGCGACTAGAGACAGTACCCAATAAATTTCCCAAGGTGAAAGATATTACTTGAAGTGTTCAATACGGTAAATTAGAAACCAATAGTGTTTGATTTGTTAATTTCAAACAGATAAAAAAATATAACATCACTGGTGAAAAACTACAATGCCAATCAAAATTAGAAAATGAAAGTTGTTTGGTAGCCAAAGTGTCATATTGTGATCTGGTGACAGAAAAGATACCCGTCGGAGTTTTCCTGATTCCGGTAAAGTGGCATATCTAGGTATATGTCGAAAGTTTTTATTCCGAAAGTAAAAAGCTTAAAATGAATTGAAATACAGATCGTCTGGGGGCTTCCCACAACTTGAAAGCAGTCGCTAAGGTAGACGAATGTAGAAATATTAACACGAAGATCTTTGCTGGATGCCTAGATCCAAGAACAAATATTTTCCGAAGAGGCAATTGCTGTAGATAAGTAATCAACAGTTGAACAGCAGTATTTAATTTACATGGTCAATCAACAGTAACTAAGAGTATCTACTAATTTAGTCAAATCAGATGGAATAAAATACTCATGTTCAAATATACATATTATTTGTGAAACGAAATAAAGCAGTCCCAATTAAAACAATACAAATTATTGACACAGTAACTATTTAGATCAAAGGATTGTGCCACGGCCGTGTTTACGACGGAGGCCGTGCGGGGCAGATTTATAGAGCCGCGTGTCACCTGCCAGCCGCAACACTAGCCGCTCCGTGAACCATGAAATTAGACACAGCGGAACTCTACTCCTGCTCGTACCAGTATACGGTTCAGATCAGTTTGTCAACGAACCGGCCGGGTGCCAAGTGGACGGCCAGGGACAACCGATACGGCGGCCACCGTGACAGCGGTATTGTTCCAACGCGATACAACACCGCAGCTAATTTATACCGATAGCGGCATCTTGTCCACTTCTATCTTGGCTAAACTTAACGATATATATGCCGTTTATGGCTAAGGCTTCTATTCATCCTGATCAATTAATGTCAAGATCACTTTGTTGCACTTTACTTAAGAATTCTGGCTAGAATACTTGTTAGAAGCTTCCTGTCTTCCTTTTTGAATTTACATTGTCAAAGCTCGCTGCTAATTAAAATAATTTATTTCTCACGTTTATATGCTTTCCATCCCTTAAACTGGTGACGCCCTAGATAAGAAAAAAACGCAGCCTTTTGTGGAAGTATAATTAAGGGTCGAAATCAAACCGTGAGTCTATAATACAATTTTCGAAATGTCGTCCGCCAAAGACGAATTTTCAAATGCGATGTCAGATGACGGACACGAAAATGACATTCCATTTCGCACCGAATCTTTTCGGGTCGGCGTTAAAATCCCACCATTTTGGCCGCAAGAACCCGCCGTATGGTTTGCGCAGGTAGAAGGTCAATTTGCGCTATCGAATATCACGACCGACGCAACGAAATTTCACTACGTGCTTTCGCAACTCGAACATCAATACGCAGCGGAAATTAAAGACATCATAGTCAACCCACCCGCGACTAACAAATACGATAAGCTGAAGAACGAGCTTATCAAGCGTCTCACGAATTCGAGAGAAAAGGAGTTGCAGAAGCTGCTAATGCACGAGCAACTGGGCGATCGAAAACCATCGCAGTTTTTAAGACACCTGCAACACATCGCCGGTCCCAACGTTCCCGAAGACATTTTAAAGGCCATCTGGACCAGCCGCTTACCTCTGAGCATCCAAGTGCTTATTACTTCTCAACCGCACTCGTCACTCAATGAGCTTGCTGAAGCAGCGGACAGAGTTTGGGATGTTTCACCTGGATTAACCGGAATGCAACATGTAGCAAGTACCTCAGCTAACCCTGTTATGGATCAGATGGCTAACCAGATTGCCGAGCTCTCCAGACAGGTGCACGCTTTGACGACCGAAATGCATTCAAGATCCCGCTCTACGTCAAGACGAGGAAGCAAGCAACAGTTTCGTGATCGCAGCAAGAGCCGTCGTCAAGGACGCAGTCACAGCCGATCGCAGTCAAGCTATCGCAAATATCCAGTATGTTGGTACCATTCTAAATTTCAATCGCAAGCAACTAAATGCGTGAAGCCGTGCGACTTTGCCTCGGGAAACGCACCGGGCAATCGTTAATGGCGGCCAGCGATTGCCTCAGTTCCGGTCGCTTATTTGTCACAGATCAACGATCAAAAATGCAATTTCTCGTCGATACAGGAAGCGATCTTTGTGTTTTTCCACGATCTGCATTACGCGAATACCGACCTAAAACGACATACCATCTCTTTGCTGCAAATGGCTCTACAATCAGCACATATGGTTACGCACAACTCAACCTGGATCTTGGTCTTCGAAGAGAATTCAGATGGCAATTCGTCGTGGCTGACGTCACTAAAGCTATAATCGGCGTCGACTTTCTATCTTTCTACAATTTAGCTGTCGATTGCCGAAACAAACGCTTACTAGACAACACAACGACACTTTCAATAACAGCCATATCCAACACCGCGGCGAACACTATTTCTTCTGTCAAGACACTTCATGGAGATACAAAATACAATGACATTCTACGAGATTACCCAGAAATAACTCGTCCTCCTGGCATTCATCGGGAAATAAAGCACAATACGGTACATTTCATCACAACGACTGATGGCCCACCGATTCACTGCACACCTAGAAGACTAGCGCCAGACAAACTCAAAATTGCTAAGGAAGAATTTGAAGCTATGATCAAGAGTGGAACTGCTAGACCATCACTCAGTCCCTGGTCATCGCCACTCCACCTAGTCCCAAAGAAAGACAAGAGCTGGAGACCATGTGGTGACTACCGGCAACTGAATGCACGAACCGTTCCAGACCGGTATCCCATACGTCACATTCATGACTTTGCCCATAACCTGTCAGGCAGCAAAATTTTTTCTACTATCGACCTCGTAAAGGCATATAACCAAATACCAGTCAATGCTGCAGATATTAAAAAAACAGCCATTACTACTCCATTTGGGTTATATGAATTTCCTTTTATGACTTTTGGCCTCAGGAATGCAGCCCAAACCTTTCAACGATTTGTCGACGAAGTGACAAGAGGCTTAGATTTCGTTTTTACATATTTAGACGATTTTTTGATATTCTCTGAAGACGAAAAAACACATGAAGGTCACTTACGGCAGCTGTTCACTAAGCTGAAAGAATATGGTATTGTCATAAACCCTTCTAAATGCACATTTGGAGTAACAGAAGTAAAATTTCTTGGCTATCACATCACAGCAGAAGGTACGAAGCCATTGGAGAACAAAATCGAGGCTATTAAGTCATTCCCAGCTCCAAAGACTGTCAAAGAGCTGAGACGATTCTTAGGCATGATAAATTTCTACCGCCGTTTTATACCACGAGCAGCCGAAATCCAAAGCCCATTGAACAGACTACTGACTGGTTCCGTAAAAGGATCGCATCCAATAGACTTGAAAGACGACACTTTTAAAGCTTTCCTGGAATGTAAAACTAGCCTATGTGAAGCAGCTCTCCTAGCACATCCAGACTGCAATGCATACCTTGCGCTTGTGACGGATGCCTCAGATACAGCTTTAGGCGCAGTCCTACAGCAGAAAAAAGGAGATTCATGGCAGCCATTAGCATTCTATTCCAAGAAACTCAGTCCAGCTCAGCAAAAGTACTCACCATATGATCGTGAACTGCTCGCCATATACAGCGCCATTAAATACTTCAGGCACTGGCTAGAAGCACGAGTATTCACCATTTTCACAGATCATAAACCATTATGCTTCGCTTTTACATCGAATAAGTCAAACTGCTCGCCAAGACAATTTCGCCATCTTGATTTGATTTCACAATTTACGACTGACATTAGACATATTTCGGGTAAAAACAATGTAGTCGCAGACACCTTATCGAGAATAGAGGAGCTTGAAAAACCAATCGATTTAATACAACTGGCTGAATCACAACTTGAGGACGAGGAGTTGAAGCAAATTTTGAGCGGTGACACAACCTACAGCATCAAACTGAAAAAAATGATGATACCTGGTTCCCTCACCGAACTGTACTGCGACATTAGTACCTCGATCCTAAGACCGTATGTAACGCCAAGATTTCGAAGACAAGTCTTCAATAGCCTACATTCACTCAGTCACCCAGGAATGAGAACATCTGTAAGACTTGTGTCTGAGCGTTTTATCTGGCCTAACATGAATAAAGATTGCCGCGAATGGGCTCGATCATGTTTAGCTTGTCAGCGGTCGAAAGTAACTAGGCACGTGCATGCACCTTTAGGAACTTATAATTTACCCAAAACCAGATTCACACACGTGCATATTGACATAATCGGTCCGATGCCACCATCTCAAGGTTATCGTTATTGCCTTACTGCCATTGACCGGTTCACACGCTGGCCTGAAGCTATTCCCATGATGGACATTACAGCTGAAACAGTAGCAAAATCGCTTCTTACTATTTGGATATCCCGATTTGGCTGTCCTGAAGTCATAGTAACGGATCGTGGAGCTCAATTCGAGTCAGCGCTCTTTAACCATTTGTCGAAAATCACAGGTTTTCAACACCGACGGACTACTTCTTATCATCCTGCCTGTAACGGGATTATTGAAAGATTCCACAGGCAGCTGAAAGCCGCCATTGTCTGTCATGCACAAAATAACTGGACAGAAGCCTTACCACTAGTCCTACTCGGTATTAGAAGTGCGTTTAAGGAAGATCTACAAACCTCATCGGCAGAGCTAGTATACGGAGAGACACTAAGATTACCCGGAGAACTCTTTCATCCCAGCTCAGAATCTACTACAGATATTACCGATTTCACCGCACGATTGCGCAACATTGCCCAGCAACTTCAACCTGTACCTACTTCTAGACATGGACAGAGGAAGATATTTGTTTTTAAGGATTTAGCATCAGCTACTCATGTTTTCTTAAGAGAAGACGCTCTACGTGGCGCGCTAACTCCTGCATACACGGGACCACACGCAGTGCTAGATCGAGGTGAAAAGACTTTCAAAATTAGAGTTAATGGCAAGACAGTCACAGTATCGATAGATCGATTAAAGCCCGCTTATCTGCTCGAAACAGACACTACCCCAGCAGTTATTACCAAGCCTGCGGTTAAACAAAGTATACAATCAGAGCAGAAGAAAACGACAGAGAAGCATGTAAAGTTTACTAGATCGGGCAGACAAGTGAACCTGCCTCATTATTATCGCCCGTAGACGGTCTCTGGAGGGGAGAGATGTGGGAACAGCGCCGCTACGCCCCCTAGCGACGCGCAGAAAAACTTTATGTCGCGCAGCCGCAGAAGCTTCCTGTCTTCCTTTTTGAATTTACATTGTCAAAGCTCGCTGCTAATTAAAATAATTTATTTCTCACGTTTATATGCTTTCCATCCCTTAAATACTTACTTATTTAGAAAAAAAAAATTCCACAATAAGTCCGTTACGAGTATGCATAGTCAGCGTTAGCTCCGGTTCTTTAGAATTAGGTATTATAACTTAACAGGAACAAGCAAAAAACAAGTTTTGTTTTGTGTTTGACTTTCCTTTACTTGTCCTCGAACATCTTCATTCCTTTACATAAAGCACGCTCTACACGAAAGCTCTCAAATCAAATTTCGACTTACCGAAAAACGTGTCCCATGCAGACAGTTATTTTATTAGTACGATCTCGCATATCATGAGCACATCAAAAGAGGTGTTATCGCGTGCCATGCAAGGATTACGTGTGATGAATAGAAATCGCAACATCACAGGAACGGGCGATATTTTATGTAAACAAATTCGCAAACTTATGTTATGATCAAAGCAGCGATGTGCAAGTTCTTGGCACCGTTGGCCAACAATTTTGAATAATGAACGCCTACCTTATTTTCCACAGTTCCAATACATTCTGTTGTCAATAACGTTGAAATATTTTTAAATATCATATTTTTAACTATATTAGAAAGCTTAATTAAAGCTTGCAAGTTTCACATTACACTAAGATAAACTGTACCTACCTATAAGTACAAGTAGAGGAAATCAATTCAATAATCCGATCACAAAACTAAACAAACTATTGCTGCGGTCAGTCAAGGGAGTAAGTAAAGTTAGTACTAATTTTGGCGTTTGCCAGTTGGGTTCTGTGGCCAAACATTCTAACTATCAATATTAATTTATTAGAACGCTTTCTCTGGGGACTTCAATGTTTCAAATGAGAAATGAAGTGAAACCAAATTTAGATTTAGACTACGGAAGCGTAGGCACAGATATAAATACCTAAGTAAAATAAATCTTAAAGCCAAAAATATAAACTTAATATGCACACAAACTCAACCAAAAAAAGTTTTCTAAAAAGCATTCGGCTGAAATGTAAAAGTACGGTTACATTTCAGATTTGGTACATTAAACTTTATACGGCTGTTGCTAAATTGGGCTTGGTTAGTTTGTTCTTTGCCAAGTTTTTTCCTGTCCAGTCGAGGGCGTAGGAAAATGGTCGTGCAGCAGGTAATTGTGTTAAAACTTCATCAGGAAGTGTGAAATTTTGCGGGAACCTCCGTACCTTTAGTTTAATTTGTTTTGAAATTGTGTAAAATAAAAGAGAAAACTAAAACAAAAGGCTAACTGTTATTGCGGAACGCTTTTCGTCTGAATAGAGATAGCGCATTTAATACTTATATTGCGAATACTACAAGTTCCAAACTTCATAATAATAGTGAAAAAATATAAAGTATTGGTCGGTTTTAAACAACGAAAATATTAATTCCTCTGGGTAAGGTCTGGGAGCAGAGAAAAAACATAGAACGAACCAGCGGCTTCTCTTCTCTCGCAGAATTGTGAAGCCCATCGAGGGAATGGACGAAATTCTTAAGAATCATATTAAGTATAGGATATAAGCTGCTGCCCGCGATTTTGTCTGCAAATAATTAGTTAATCGCTATCCCGCGGGTACTATGCAGTTTTCCGGGATAAATAGCCTACGTGTTAATCTAGGATACCAGCTATCTCCGTTCCAAATGTTATCTAAATCCATGTAGTCGTTTCAGCGTGAGGAAGGAACAAACATACACAATCACATCGTCACTTCCATCCATCCATCCTCACAAACTTTCGCAATTATAATATTAGTAGAATAGGCGATGCGGTCAGCAACTCAACTATTTAGATTCTCGTTTCCACCTATACCCCACAATTACGCTAAACGTGACCTTTTGGACTTGTTACCCTCTCTCTCTCTCTCTCTCTCTCCATCTACACATTAAGGGATAAAGACGTGATTAATAACGTGTATGTATAAAATATTAATTGATGGTGATATAATCATTGAATCAAAATTAAGCGACAATTACACCTGGTCCAACCGACAGCTAACACGATCGTGTCACGGTTCAAATTAACAATGGGAAACAATAAATAAATAATGCATCACCTCTGGAATACAATATTTTAATTCAATGAGAAGAATACTGACAGGTTTTGAGACTGCATACTAAAACGGATGGAACACGTGACTAGTAGACGCCGAGTTGTGGACTATGTGGACGGCTTGGCGCCAAAGGATTTTTAAACAGATATACATACTATTCGCATGGTGATACAAAATGTACTGAATAATGATTTGCCATCGGAAGTGCGACTACTCACGAACTATCAATGAATTATTGTACGAAACATGAATCTTTCATTTTAAGTTCACTTTCACATTTACTAAAGTTTCGTATTTATGGAGCTAATCACGTCAATTATTAAAGATGATTATTCATTGACATTTCGCGAAATATTGTGCATTACGCGTTTCAGTTTGTAAGAATTCGCAACTGAAAAAAACTTTAATTTATTTAGTCGATGCAATAGTATAATTAATTTCAAACAAAAAAAATCATGACCTGCTATGGGTGGTGTAGCGGTATAGCACACATCACGGAATGATGAGGATCCGGGTTCGATTCCCGGCCATAGCTATACTTTTCGGATTTTCCTGTGTTGTAAATTTCAGTGCCGTTTGGGAAAAAAAACATTTTTTTTTACACAACAGACGACCGAAAGAATAAGCAATGCAAAACTTCCTTTTATCACGCCTAAAGAACAATTAGTGTCAGTTTCAGAATACCATTTATTTTACTAACATAAAGGTTAAAAAAAAGTTATCGGAGCTAATAACAATCGTTCATGAATTATTGATGAAGCGTTAAATGCGTCGGCTCATTACAACGTATTATGAAAACGAGCCGACAACATCCATTATCACCGAATATTGTAGACGCGCCCGCGCAGCTTTCGATACACCACGGATAGTGTGTAGTACGAACTTTACCAATAGCATTCTAAAATCTTGGTATAAGTTGGTTGCTGGCTTTTAATTAGCATGCCTATACTAAATCGTCGGGTACTAATCGCAGATAAGAACTCAGTCGTAACATAAAACTTTGTCACTTTACTTGACCTTGTTAGTCTGAAAAGCTGTTTACTTTTTATTTTTAGGTTACTTACAGCGTTATTGTTTAAAGGCAGCGATAGTATAACCTCATCTGCAGAAACCATTTGATTCCTGACCCTGACATAGAATGTTCGCACAGTTATACAGCGTTATTACAACAAGCAGTTAAATACAGTAAAGCTAAGAAGATGCCTTAGTTATTCTCTTGACGAGTTTTTACGTGATATCTTTGTCAATTAACGCAAATAAAAAGCTTCTACGAACTTAAACCGATTGATTAGTACGATTGAACATTATACATACATTATTGGGTGAACATTATCGAACAGGTAATGTAGATAATAATAGAAAGAAGTGCCATCATAAGGTCAGGCCACTTCAAGATGCACGCAGCGTTAATGAGGTCGATCGGATGCAAGTTCAAGCTACCGTAGAGCCTACAGCTCGTGACACGTCCGACAGCATACAAACGGAAGTTGTTATTACGAAAATATATGCAAATTGCTCACCCAGCGGTAATATCCCTTAACAGTAGTGCAGCATTTTTTGTTCTCCTTGCCGCTGGTCGTCATTTGCATCCTAATATTCGAACGTTTCGGGAGTTAGCATATCGAATTTAAATAGAGTTTACCAACGCCTCGAGGCATACCAAATTGAATAAAAAGTAATTTCACACGATACCAGCACGTTATTCCACACAGGTAGGTTGATTAATATTCTAAACACAAGAAGGTAATCGAAATCCTTGAATACAGTCAGCTTCACATTTGACAACAAAAATATACTAACGAAAAGATGAGAGCTATTTCGCCAACACGACAATTGTCAGTGACAAACTTAGTTGACATTACAAACTCGACAAGAATCTACGCCGGTTGGCTTCATATTGACTACGTATTAGTCGTAATACATTTCGAATTGGTACTTATCAACGACAATAGTAGAGTTGGTGAAATAGGGGACAGGCCTGGACTCGTCACCCGGGAAACTGTTTTCATTTATTTTTCACGATAATTAATATACACTAATATATAGCACTGGCTCTTGTGAGAACGGTATTTTTAGTATTTTAGTAATGTTCTTTCACGCCGTGGTGAGTAAATGTGGGTTTTTTCCTGACTGTACTTTTTTTGTAAAGGGACGTGATCAATGTCAAGTTTATGAATTACAAATCATAAGAGTCAAATTGTTCAGTCGTAGTCATTTAATCGAAATTACAGTCGAATTAACTTTCCGCTTTCGGTAAAGCAGACAAATAACGTTAAGTCGACAAATATAAATTTCGTGGGAAGCGTTCAAATTCTACCGTAAGATGATTGGTATGTTCAAATGATCTCTGAGCTGAACGTTCAAGGTATATATTCGATTGTGGTATACTAGTAGCGTGTGTTCGATAATAAAGTTATTGAAAGTGGTAATAAGATTAACGGCTTGTTCGTTGCTAGTAAATCACGATGCATTACGTCGCCGACGACAGGAGGTTCGTATCGCATTACAGTGGATTAATTGCGGCTCAGCTGCGCCGCGGCGACAACTGGGGCGGGGCCTGCGTACGCGCATATCTCACTAAACTTTCTTAAACCCAACCAATTTAAACGCCAACTGAACGTAACCAAAGAAACGTAATATAAGCTTTGAATTTCACCTTCGTTTTTAAAACATCGAAAGATGGTTTCGCAAAATAATTGATACGGCTCGTGAATTACAACCTCGACTTGGCCTTTGAGTAAATCGTATCCGTCATTATCAGTAACTGTAACGAGCGCGGTGGGATCGCCACAAATCCTGCGCCGAGCGCTCCGGTCACCGCCTGGCCCTGTCGCTCACTCGCGAAATTAATTTCCCGTAAAATCGCTTAAGCGATCTATCTTTTTCTGAGAAAAATAATATGCACTGCGGGGCACTTGATAATAATTTATTTTGTGTTCGTAAACGCTTAATCTGCTGGCCGGAGCCAGGGTGCCTATCTTAACACAGATCGACTCACTTGGTCGCGCCCTTGAAGGAAGTGGGTAATGTGCAAACAAATTAATAAGTTTCCTTGTAGGGAACAAAACACGTATCAAGGAGCCATCACCGCACGTTCATATATGAGACACTAGCGTTTTTGCCTCAGATGTCCGCTTCATTAATAACAGTGGTAAAGACGTTCTTGTTATAAATGGCGCGTTTTTTGTGATTTGTTGTTTTATTTTACTATCTTATTTCTTGTGAATATAATTATAGAGCAGTCATTGCACATACTCAAGATGCAATGTTTGGAAAATAATATGCATTCAGCTTTTTTGTCTGTGCTTGGAGCAATTATTGTTCATACCTTGAGTCAACTTCACTACATAGTATAAAACAAAGTCGCTTTTTCTGTCCCCAAGTCCGTTTGTATGCTTATATCTTCAAAACTACACAGCGGATTTTGATGCGGGTTTTTTTAATAGATAGAGTGATTCAAGAGGATGGTTTATATGTATAATACATGCATAATATACCGTGCGAAGCCGGGGCGGGTCGCTAGTAAAGAATAAAATTAAGTACAAATTTTACATGTCCACGTATACAAAATAAACCATAGGTTCTGAAAAATTTATTGTGTATTCACGCAAAATTATGGTTCTACAATCTAAAATAAACAACAGCCAGACCGGCTTTAGTGACAATTGGAATGTGAATATAGGAGGGTAGTTAACAACAAATTTAAAGAAAACCTATTTTTAATGTAAGTGCAATTGGTAACATCCGTCCAGTGCTTGCACCGGCTAGAGTTGGCTCTACGCAAATATGGGAAACATTCCCGTCAAGTTTATGGCGCTGGTTTCCCGGCTAACGAACGATGCGCGCCGGAATGAGACGACAAAAAGTGTCCGATCGGCTATTCTTGGCTCCCGACACGCCGCTCGCTCGATTAGCCGCCTACTGACGCTATTTCCTCCCGCTGTCCAACTCAGCCACGGTGACTTGAATGCATTCGGAACTTTGAAAATAATTGCCTCGCTGTTTAAGTAAATAGAATTCTTACACCACCGCTCGAAGGAGAATTTTAATGCCAGAATAAATGGGCATTGGCTATAATGCTCACTATTCGTGGACCGAACAAATTAAAAACCACAGTGTGTCGCCATTAATTTGAACAAACGGTTCGCCCGATAAATTCCAGCAACATTATCAGGTTAACAAGTCTCGCAGCCCCGTAGATATCAGTGTGAGCGGTGGATGAGCTTGATTTATGAGCGCCAACAACATTAAATTACATCTAGATCGAACATCGCTATAAATTACTGGTCGCATTGTAAATCTGCCGCGTGTATCGATGGTCAAATCATGTAGCGAAACTATATCACTCGTACCATATCAAGAGTACGGTACCAGACGTTACGGCTGCCTCGGCGTGACCCTCCACGTGCTGAATAACTATTTGACCCTTCCTAGTTAGACCAAAAGATTTTTCATTACGTACGGGGTATATTTATTCCCATATTACAACCAGGCACAATCAAGGACACAAAAAGAATAGCTAACGATATAAAACAAGATTAATAACACTTTTAAAACCTTACACAAAATTTGTAAATTAAAACTACTCACTAACTTAAAATAAGGGCGGTAAAAAAAAATTAAGTACCTAAGTACTTTTTTACTCTATAACTTGCAACTTATCGACACTACCAATAATACAAACTTAGCAGTTTCTTGCAACAAACAAGGTCCTAAGTCTGCTCAATATTTTCGTTGGCTCACTGTTACCTAAGTAATATTTATTCGTCATTACTTATTGTATATACGCACCATAAGCCATAGCGTTGGACATGGTTATCTGAATTCTTTCTAAACTTCTCCACCGAAAGAGATTTCTACGTAATCAGAGCGTTTTGGTTTCGTTTTTTAGAATCACGGATTCTTAGAAATCAATTACTATATCTGTTGTTTAATTTGCATCAGAAATAAGGTTTCGCATTATCTTCTGAATGAGTTTTAAGTACCCAGCCTAACATGGCAATGGTTATGTTGTTTCTATGAGCCACAATTTTGTTTATTTAATTCAGGTGGTCAACAATTTCATTGAACGCCAAACGATTGTTGAGCTACGTATCGTTGACCGTTAAAAATAAATTATAAAATAACAAGCGGGCAATAAACGATCTGTTCGCAGGTCGGAGATGCGCGCAGATAAATCACCGGTCTGCGGTCAGGCTGACCGGGCCACAGACTCAAATAACAAGTACCACGACCCTACAACAGTACAAATAAAGGCGCAAATTACTAAACCATGATCTCAGGTGAATCTGCTGGGCTGGGTACACACCGGTGTAGGCGAGTGTTACGAATGAGATATGTGATGACCTACAGTCGAGTGTCTATAAATTACCTTTTGCCTTTTAACCGCGGTAATTAGAACTTAATTTAACATCGTCGTTAAAAATGTGTTTTACACTGTACAAGGTCTTGCTTGATTATTTATAAATTTATGCCTTTAGAGGGGTACAAATCTACTAATTTATTTCATTCTATTATTTTGATTCAAGGTAAGAACTCCAAAAGCCAATAGAAAATAATTGACAATATTTTCGGGAGCGCTATTAACAATAACGACTTAATCTTAATTAGGCAAGTACTTAATACTTATACAAGTCTCCTAAAGAACACAAATAAGCACACCCAGCTGTTTAGTAAAATAAGTTAGTAAATATTTGCTACACAACGAAACGGCGTCACAGCAAACAACACAGCACATTTTAAAGGCAAACAAGTGTAAAAAATGTGTTAAATTCAGTATGCACTGGGTTTCGACACCAACCAATTAGCACGCCTGTAGGTAGGCTGATATCAGCATTGGGTCAACAGTTACTTCTGAACCCCGGTGCCGTATAGAAATGACGCCACCAAGGCAGACATTCTTATCATTGTCAGTTAACTTTTATTTCAAAATTATATTTTCGAGCCACACTAGCAAAAAAATGCTATTACAAAAAGGATTAACTATTAATTAAATGATTCGCAAGTTAGTTAAAATAACATGAAGAGAAAGTTAACAAACTAATTACTACATAAGATTGATTCCATCGCTGTGTTATAAGCAAGCTACACGATCTCTTTAAAACTGCATGCTTGAGTAATAGGCACAGGCATGATTAGGTACTTATTAAATTTAACATTTAGCTAAGTGAAATTGTTACTTTCCTACTGCAGAATATTTCAAAAGTGCAGGTGCTGATATAGCGCTGTGACAGAGATACAATTATTAACAAATTATCGTCACTGCCAACCGATACTTACCTAAATGATAGGTTGCGAGCTTAACGCCAACTTGAAAAAATATCGACGCCGTTTTACAAGAGACTAGTGTAAATACTACGTGGTGAAACCGATGTTAATCATCTAGACTGGAAAAAATATTTATAGTCAGTGAGAGGAGTTATTTTCGATGAAAAAAAGATAGCATTATCTTTTTTTTATTTTTAACAGTATCGACCATTTGAGAGAGAGAGAGAGAGAGAGAGAGAGAAACATTTATTTACACACATTCGATACACGTAGATATATAATAGGAAGAAATACAATATACTTAAATACAACAAATAGCATCACGTGAGATTATACATAGTTGTAGTTTCCGTCGATTTTCCATTACAATTATATCTATGTATATCTTCGCGTAGTGATAGCTACTAAGCAAACAAGTCATCATCTTTCTTCCAATCAAAATCATTAACGAAACGAATCGAGTCCGAGAGAAATGACTTCCGAATGTAAATAATTGGCGCAACAGGTGAGGTATAAATCTCAGACGAGCGAAGCCGTGATTACGAAGGCCATATATCAAGTGTTAGCGACTCGCCACACGCAACTCCAGCCTAGCCATCGACAGATCAAATTCTAAATCCATTTAAAAAGATAGCTCAGCTTGTAATTGCCCGGTTTAATTAGCTAACAGGGTCGTGTAGTTAAGCCATGCTTATGGGATGACTCATTTCATTTTGTTTCGTTTGTCTTTTTTATTTCGCAAAAGTTAAGAAAACCAAAATAGAGAAAAGGCTGACAGACAAACACTTAGCGCAGGCTTCCATCTTTAGTGTATGAAATATAATCAAGATTTTTTTCAATCTAAGAAACAATATGATGTTAGTACTCTTGCGATTTGCTTCAGTATAGAAATTCTATGATAAAATCGCCGCATCTCGATAGTACAAACGCGATCTCGATAGTCCGCCACACAGCTGGCTTGTCTCGGCTCCTTACTGACGTGTCAATTAAATACCACTTGGTTGCAAGTTATAAAGAAATTTATTTCACACTCTTCTTTTATCTGAAATCTTGCTGAATTGTTCTTTTCGCGACAATTGCATGGTGCAGTGCAGTACTTAAAATACAACTCGTAAATTATGCCAGCGATAGTTTGTTACTAGGCAGATATATGATAAATAAAATTTACCTATTTATAGACCGACCGCTTCAATGAGTCCTCGCCCGCGCGGCGCAGGGGCGCGGGGTAGGACGACAAAGGGAACTTTGGCTAAATAGCCTTGTAAATTGCATTGATCAATGTTCATAGTGAACTGTGTCAAGAGCAGGACTAAATTATGAATTTAAAAAAATAATGAAAAATCTTTTTAGTTAGTCGAACTGTATTATGAAATTATATCGTGAAGTAAAATAAATAAAGTGCAGAACTATATCGTGTTTTTGTAGTCGATTTAAATTTCGTTGCATACGAGTACATCTTCAAAGTTCAATTCGATTTGAAATAAATCATAAAACCTTAACCTCAAAAGACAATAACACCGAAAACTCAATGTTATTTTCGTTTTGAAAAAAAAAACAAAAAATAACTGTTTTTACTGTTACGTCAATTTATTTATTAAGTAAGGTGGGCGCAGGTGATATATTCGATTAAATTAACCTCTAAAGCACGCGTCTCATTCGTCCAAATTCCGGTTTCACTTTAATAAGCAACAGGCTAATTTCAGAATTATTTTAAAGGAGATGCGAATGTATGCACAGCGTTAAATTTATTGGCATTCAAGATGGAAATTGTATTTTCTGAAGAGGATACAATAAATATACGAGAGGTCGCGTTAACGAGCGGCCGACGCGAGACGCACGGAACAATAAAGTACGACTTTAACTGAAGACGCGTACATGCAAGAAAGTATATAAAATCCAATTTGGCAATCGGCTAAGGGCTTTTACATCATCCAGACAGGACAACTTTTATCTTTTAACATGTTGATAATGTACCCGAGTTGCGTGAAATTCACGATCACGTGTAAAATAAAGCGCGAGGGTGTTATTTCGTGATACCTGCGCGAGCACTGATCCTCTTACAAACCTCCCCGCATATTTAAGCCCACGCCTATCTCCCTAGATCTCGCAAAAAGCCGACGCTACGTACCGAGAGCATGCCTCAGCTCGGTAATGATTGGCCGCATATCGAACCTCGGAATCCCTTATAAAATTACCGCCGCCTCATAATACGTATTTTCGGCAAGATTTCTGATTTGCCTCTTATCATCTCATTTCAATCTTTAGCGTATTATGACTCGCTTACTTCAGGTATGCTTTAAGAGTTGGTGGAGATCGAACTTTAATGTTTCATGCTGCCAGATTTAGATTTTTTCTTTTGAGAAATTTCTTCTTCCTCTGCCTGATTATGTAAAACTACAAGGAAATTATATTCAAATATATTATATTTCAATTACGCGTGATTACCATTCACAAGTGGCATGTTTAGTACGCGGTCAGTAATAATGCTCTATCGTAATCTCACAGTTAACAAGTTTTGCAGCTATGAAAATCTGATTTAACCGAGCCTCCTGTAATTGAAAATCACTGATTATTTATTATTTATTTATCGAGAAGTAGTTATTGCTAGTTATCATAGCAGAAGAGACGCCTACGGGCACATTAACCCATAAGAAGTAAGGAGTTTAATGAGACAACGTAAACTTATACCACTCATAATAACAGTATTCAATATTGCTGAACGAGCCAAGTGGGAATCGTTTTAATGTAATCACGTTAAATTTGAACAATATTCAGCAAGTTGAGCGGAGTAGACGTTTCTGCGAACTACCCGTCTTAACGGTTAACGCGGCAATCACTGCGGCCGCAGCCTCACTCAGATTGAAATGTAATTTTATGATGAAAATAACACTCCGACCCGCGGCGGTGTCCGCTATTCAACTCTGAACGCTTACAGTTTTGCCTCAAGTTAGATAATGATAAGTGTGTTCGTTTTGAGGCGAAGGTTAGGGACGATTCACACCTGAGAAACGGCCTCGGAGCGCACGACCTACACACACGGCATGCTCTGCTGATGCGGACGATTTACGACTCCAACCCAACTAATCGGTGTCGGGTCAGAAGAGAACATACAACATAAGTTTGTCTTTAACTATTCGCATAAAACACAATAAAAGTTATTCAATACTAATCTATAATAATATTATAAAGAGGTAAACTTTGTGAGTTTGAGAGGTAGTAGAGGGTAATGGATATACTAGACCCATTTTTGAAAATTATTTTTGCAGTAGAAAGCCACATGACTTGTGCTATACGTAATTTTGCGCGAGGGAAGTCGCGGGCAACAGCTAGTAACAAAATAAATATCTATTTATGTGTCCAAAACCAACAAATTTTAATCTAGCAAGTGCGAAGCATTAAAGAATGGAATCTCATAAGCCAAAATTAAAATGAAGGTACCGCAACAGCTGTCAAAAACGTTACAAGCAGGGCTTCCTTAATATAATTTGGCGGTTTCAAGTTTCATAATCACGGCATGACTTTAAGCAGAGTTGAACTAAAATAATTTCCAGTACGTGGTTGTTAAATACAGCTAGCTCATTATCCGAGACCAGAAAATCACGAGTCTGTATGGAGTAGCGCAATCGCAATAGACGCAGGACACGCGATAGTTTGGTGCTTACCCATACTAATATTATAAATGAGAAATCAATTCTATCTCTCTGCTCGCTGTTAGCCATCTGTTGACCAACCGTTTTCAATGAATTTTTTTTAAGAAGTTAGTTTGAATATTGTAGAACAAAGTAGGCTACTTTTTTTAAATGTACAGTTATACACATACACAAATCACGTCTTTATCCCTTACGGGGTAGACAGAGCCTGAGGTAACAAGACCTAAAGGCCACGTTTAGCATGATTGTAGACGTATAGGTGGAAAGTGGAATCAAAATAGTGATGGGTTGCTAGCCGCACACAGCTACAGTTACAGTTATAGCAATAAACAAATTTTCCGCAGACGAAATCAGGAGCAGCAGCTAGTTTACTACAGATGTTGCACAAAAGTCAGGATTTACTTAACGAAGAATGACGGAACAGTTATCCGAGCCGAATAAATGCTTCGTGGTATGAATTACGCCGAGCTACCAGCTAACTAAATTACCCATGCCGATAAAGTGCTTAACTAACAGCCTCTGTTACATACCATAAAACCACAAAAGCAATACAATACAATCCAACCATATGTTATGTGACTTAATGAAGTAAGACTTATTCGCAATAAATGACTTGCGCTTTTGTTTCCGTAAGGGTACCTCCTACACGTTGTGGTCAATGTTAGTGAAGCCTCACTGACTTCATCAGCTTCCACAGCTTATTGACATAGATATCATAACATGAAAAGGTTCCTCAAAAGGCCAAACAAATCTAAACCATACTAATCATAAAAAATATACGAATTAGAACATAAATAGTTTACCTACCACGCGCAATCGAGCATTCCTGGTTCAGTATTTCCTACCTGAAAACAAACAGACATTTCAATGGAATGAATTGACACGAATAGGTTATCTTACGCATACAAGTTTATTGGCAAAGTTATCTGGCGTAGGTGTCACAGGGCACTGTGGGTAGGTATAAACGCTAGAAAAGCAACGACCGAAGCATATTAGATACACTTACATTCGCTAGTAGTACAATTCTGTAGTCTTGTAAATGCAATAAACCCTTCCTTGTACTTGGTTTTCCTGCACTAAAATTATAATACGGTCTTGCATGTCTTAAATACTACCCAGCAAGAAGTAATTTCACGTCTAGTCCGTTGTGGCATTACTTTCCAATAGGAATGAATGTTACTTATTAGAATAAGATGTTTAAACAGGTATCTTAGTATACTTAAATGTTAAACAGTAAAGTGGACTATTTATTGGTTTTCATTTTAACTTTCTAGTGCAAGTGCATTGAAAATATATTAAGGTAAGACCCCAAATTTCATAAGTATTTTAATCTCAAATATTTTGAAAATTTATGTTTTTTTGTTGGGATATTTTATGATACTCGAAAAATAACAAGATTATCCCGGAAGGAAGCTATTGATGGTAGTTCGAAAAATAACTGGACCGATTTAATAATATCAACACGTCACCTAAACCCATTCAAATAACTGCAACGTTTAAGAGAATTAATCCACTCGTTTAGTATTTAACCGCTTAATCGGAATTCGAATGACCGAAAGCACATCACAGTGACAGCTATTAATAGGTGAACAGCGACAACAAATCCGATGACATTATACCAACCATCGTCAGTCAGGTTCAAGTGTGCATATTATGTGACCATGCATCGTGGGAAACATTTTACATAGAGCTGTCTGTCCATCCATTGACCCTTTAACGGTACTAAGCGACCGAACGATTGCGCGCTTCGATTGGCTATACTTAGGTACAGTAGAAAAACAAATTGGTTTTCAACAGATAAGCGTTAAAAAAATAGACAATGATATTTAAGGCGTTTGTCACTAAATGCGGTTCATATTATCATTATCTCAGATACGACATTTACAAACATAAATGAATAAAAAAGGGATCGCCCAACGTGGGGCTCGAACCCACGACCCTGAGATTAAGAGTCTCATGCTCTACCGACTGAGCTAGCCGGGCAAGTATCAGTCATCCCGAAAATTCTTATCAGTTAGCCGACGCCACATTGTTGCTACGTATTGTACTATTATTAACCATTTTGAAGAAATGGGTCATTGTTTCCGATAATAAAACAAAACTACTACTTAGTGCTACGGATTCGGATAAGAGTTGCTACTCGCTATTTAGATTGAAACTAATAATGCTACACATTTTTATCGTTTTATTAGACGTTTTTATTTAAGTACTTATAACTAGTAGATATTTGTACTATAGTAAAATCTTAATGTAAGTGTTTTATATTAAACTAGCGACCCGCCCCGGCTTCGCACGGTATATTATGCATGTATAATGCTACACATTTTTATCGTTTTATTAGACGTTTTTATTTAAGTACTTATAACTAGTAAATATTTGTACTATAGTAAAATCTTAATGTAAGTGTTTTATATTAAACTAGCGACCCGCCCCGGCTTCGCACGGTATATTATGCATGTATTATACATATAAACCTTCCTCTTGAATCACTCTATCTATTAAAAAAACCGCATCAAAATCCGTTGGCTGGTTTTGAAGATATAAGCATACATACGGACACGGGCACAGAAAAAGCGACTTTATTTTATACTATGTAGTGATACGGTAAACTACGTATATGATTAGGTTTCATAAAAATGACAGATAAAATTGTAAGTCAACGACCATTGTTTCCGACATGACATGACTGATCAGGTATTCGAGCTAACGGGCTTTAAAACCCAGCCTAAGAGTAAGAGTCAATGTTTGTCGGCACCATAACACGGGGACGTCTCTCTCGGCGCTGTCTCTATAGGATTTATGTGATCGCAGTGTTTGCCCGCAACAATACTGTCTCGTGTTATTTGAGAGCCTTTAACGTATAGAAAATTAAGTCGTTATAAATTTAAACATCGTTTAAATGGTTTTGACACGCCTGTCCGCATTTTGCGAGATCGCGGCGCAGTCAAAGGACGTGGTAAAAAATTGTCTTTTTATACTCGTGTTTGATTTTGATAGATCTTTGGAGACATGAAATCACACGAAGACTGCAGGTGATGTGAGGATTTGTAGTAAGTAATCCTCTACACAGAGAATCTAAGTAAACCGTAGGTATGGATTACGGTTACTTATAAGAATTACTAATAATTTCTTAGAAGAACAAAGCAATATCATGCTGAATTATAATAAGAATAAGAAAAGTCAAGACAAATCTACCCTGAAAACAATAAGATACCTATATATTATATGATACATGCAATGGATTTTTCAGTTTAAGTTTTAATTATTTTTAACCTCCTTTATTTTAAATTAGGTACCTTTTTAGTTGTATTCTTTTTTAATTGTTATTTTCTTCTTAATAGTTAGTATTTTAATCAATAGCTAATTAATTCCATACTTTAAAAAAATCTAATCCTCTGCAATCATCTAGTGTAGTGTAGGTATTCATGGGTAGTGGTGCTCAATTCAGCACCATCAGGTTAGTGTTTGCCTTTCGTGACGTATAAAAAAGTACTAAAATCTTTTACCGTGTAGCTATCAAATACGTACTAATAAATCGTATTTTTTTAACCTCCTGGTAGCTTATGAGCACGATCTTGATGATGCAGCAGTAGTATACAACCCGTGGTAACATCTCAAGATAATCAACGCGCCATCGTCAAGCCAAGCATCAACTTGTCAACGTGACCGGGAGATGACTTAAATCAAACGATGGCCGGGACAATTGCCGCCGTTCGATGACGGAGTAGATAAGGCTTGCATAAGATCTATGTATCGGATTTCTTGCCCAGGCCTTGTTTTTTAATTCCACGTCATGTAAAGCAGGCATGCAGCTGGTAAGATATATTCATAGACCAAAAATAACCATGCAAGATCACAGATCCCAAAACATGAGAGAACACTCAAAATTCAAAACTTTATTTTATAAATAGGCCGCCAGGGGCTTTTTTACTTGTTTTTTTTTTTAACTATCAGCGCATTCGGAAATACCGTCATTGCCAAGAAGAATGCGCTGCAAGAAACTAGGCGTAGGGTTTTTTTTTTTTCAAATAAAATTCATTTACAATTAATAAATTCTACTTAACTAATAATACATTCATCAAACGAATGTATAAGGTCCCCAAGTAAAGTGGGCACCTTAAATTATATTAGGCTATAGTAGAGATGTATATAGTCTGTATTGGTCAAAGTAAATATTAAAAGAAAGAAAAAAAAAACGAATAAAAATATTCCGAGTTCAGTGGAGGTGTGTAAAACGCCTCCACCGTCAAATACACAAATTAATTGGAGATATCTCCAATGTCGAAACGGAAAATAAATAATAGATAATTATTATTATCTTAGAACTAGTTACTAGCTTAGAAGGTAAAATACGCTAAGTAATTCAGATGAGTATTCGAATAGTCATATACATTGAAAGCGATCATATCGAACTTAGCGTAAATGTGTCCTGCAATCAAAGCTTTATCAAGGAAGGCTTGATGTAACGCGGTAACCGACAAACAAAAAATTTGATTGATATGGTCATATCTCAAAAAATCATCTAATTGGAACCACGCGAAAAAATTAAAAGTGAACTCACTTAATTGATATCTAAGTTATAACCATGCAACGAGTGTGGCAAGCAAATTATCTTCACAGCTTACAATACAAGCGAAAGCAAATAGAAACAAAAGCAACATGGGGCCTGCCGCCCGCTTTAGTGACTAGCCGATACTAGTTACACAGTACAGTGGCGTAGCAAACAGAATGTACAGATGATGATATCATTCCGGCCGGGCGTATCGTGCGATCCGATCATCGATATCGCGGGCCGTTCGTCGCCGAGATGTGGACACGCGATCTTAATGTACAACTCATATAAAAATGCTACACCTATACGATATGTCTTATATCAAATTGTAGATAAGACGCTCTGATAATTTGGATGGACGTGCATATTTATATGTGTAACTTAAAGGTCTCCGTCAAAGCGGTCAATGACACTAACTGAACTTAGGTACTTTTCAAAATAGGAATACTAGCGAGTTAAAATTAAGTAAGTAATTAAGAAAGAATGCTTTATTGCACAAATAAAAGGAAACAAACACAACTTATAAAACAAAAACAACATATAATTTTGAGGGATCTCTACCAGTAAAATTTTCAGTAGATGATAGGAGCATTTAATTAGGTGCCGACAAAGAGTGAGTCATAAAAATACATAGTGAAAGCAACAATACAATACCTACATAATTACAGTCATAGAACAGAAAACCCACTTGTGCAAGACTGCACAACCTTTTTAGAGAGTTTTTACGTTTTTTATTGTTTATGGTTTTTAAGATGACCTTTGGTTTGATTAAGTATACTTGTATTTCCACCGAAAACCAGTTGTCTGTTATTTTGTTCCCGATTACTATTATTGAGTGAACTACGGAGTACTATTATTTTAATGTACCTACAATAAATATACAGTAAAATAAGAGTATCTTACTCATGCCTTTCTTAAATGACATCTCGGAAGGAGACTTCATGGAGGTTGATAATCGATTTCACAGTCTAGCAGAGTGAACTGTGATAAATTTGGAGTAAGTTCTGGCACATGTAGTAGAGATTGGTTTGGTACTCGACCACAAACGATGATGGCCGCCGGCAGATACGAAACGCACGAAAATGTTAAATTGTATTAAGTGGAAAATTGTGTATGTATGGTAAATACTCTTCATTATTATATGTAGTGTAGATAGGTACATAAGACACAATAAATTCACGGGTTACAGAACAAAACAAATATTCCAGTCAATAGAATGAGTAAAAAAAAACTCGTTTGTGCTAAATTAACATGTACTGGAAACTAAATAAAAATAAACAACAGCATGCGATGAGCTAGTGTAATCAGCTTGTTTATATTCATAATGTTTAATAATTAGTAATGTGGATGATGCTTACACCCATTGCAAATATTCAAATGATATTACAAGTCTTTACAGCTTTATGGATTAACTTATCGAGTACCTAGAACGAGGTTAATAATAGTAGCTTCGCACGAATGTGTCGAGCAAATAAAAATATATAAAAGGACACGCAATAAGATCAGGCGTCGCAATAAGTAATGGCCCGATACCGGCGCAGCCATCGATTGCTAGCGTTATCTCAATAAAGAGCAACAGAGTGCGTTCATTAGCACTCTGACACGGAGTAATCATAAATTGTGGAACCCCGCCGCGGCCCGCATCGCTCGCTACCCTTCCAGCACCCTCGATACCTGGCCTCCGCTCTGCTCCCGCGTCACAGCCCACATTCAACTTTTTGCCATTTCCATTGTTTTTGGGTTGCTATCCCATAAACCGTAACGGCTGATCTCTGATACGTACGCAGGTGTCGCCTTTCACGCCTTACTTCCAACTTAATTATACACACTTTTAACAATACATTCCAATTCGCGTTTACGATAAGCTCGCACCTGCGACGAATTAGCCCAAAAGTTTGTTGATTCCTTATCTTCTACGTGTGAGTCATTTCCTGCTTCGTTGACACCTAGCTATGCAGCTAATATGAATTCGATAATTTAGTCAATTAGTAAAGAATGACATACACTTTAAAAAAATTGAATGAGCAGTAAGAATTAAAATAAACTATTAAAAGCACAACATCCACAAGTACCTAAGTGTGTAGCAGTTACCGCCACACATATTCATTATACTATAGTAGCACAAGCTTGCAAACATAGGAAGTCATTAAACCGAACGGCACGGCACTTAGAGCAACTCTTAAAGCTGTCTGGCCAAGCATAAAGATCGATATCTTAGTGGCTCGCTGCCAAAATCTTTTTAATATCGTCCCCAATCCCCAACGCATGTGAGGAGTGGACACACAAGTAAAACAAGAAATACCTATGATATTATATGTAGCTCATTGACAAATATCGCTAGCAAATCTTTAAAACAGCATAGTGTTTACTTTGCATGCATTAGCATAAAATTTGTAATCATATTTTAAATAGTCAGGTAACATTCAAACCCGTTGATTGTCAAAATGAGAGTACTTATCACCTTAAAGTTTCAGAAGTGCCTTCTAACTCTAGAAAGCTCTAAAATCAGTAGGGGCATTTTACCTATCTCCATTTTCCTCGATTTAATCTTATTGTTAGGATAATGGTCCGAACAGAGTTCACTTACAGCACTTTTGAACTAGCTGCCAAATTCCAGGGCCCGAGTTTCAAGGGTTTTCGCGGTCGCTTGTAACTTTTAACGAGAGCAGCTTTAGTTACGTTACAAAGAACCTATAATAGTTGGATGAATACCAGGTTGGACATTGAAAGGCGATCAAGGATGATAAGAGGGTTTAAGTACCCCGATCCCCCGAAACATAATCAGATTTAATCAAAGCCAAGCCAATGTTATTCCTGAGTTAAAGGTCATTCAATAACTACAGGAACAGAGAACGATACAGTTTTACTCGAGTCAAACCAAATAAATCATAGGCAATTGATTGCAAGTTGCTTATTACGAATCGATTAGGGAATGTCAATTTTATTTTGCTGCGACTACCTCAATAAAAATTAAATTCAACTTGGTCTATTAAAAACAACATTGGCTCGCTAAATCGAATGCCTTTATGAAAAAGAAGCGTGAATGAAGGCGTTAAGTTTCACACCGTACCGTTCTCGCGCTCGGCGCATGAAACGCGACGAAACGAACACCTATTATCATAAAGCAAACAAAGAGACGAACAAAAAATCAACATATATAAGCTTTAATGATTTGGTAGTTCTCGGGATGAATGCCAACGAACCAAGAGAGGAAACAGCAATAAAATCGGTTTTATTGAGGGTCTGTTCATTGCCGTAACGAGTAGGATGCGTTCGTTAATACGCTTAAGTTCAAGTATAGGCAGTTGTTGCATAATGTTTATCAGTTTTTCTAAAGACGAGCACATTTTCTTGTATTAAGTAAAGCTTATTATGTCAAACTCGAAATAAAGCCTTTAGAAACACTCACTCTCAAAAGAATATTTTCCACTTTTAAAGAATTGCCTGATGAAAGCAATGGTTTTTTCCTGTAAAATATTTTTCAAAAATTACGGCTACTACTACTCATGTTCAAAAAACAAAATAAGAATTATATCGACTCCTTTAAAAACAATTTAAACGTCGCCAGCATATTCAAAGCGTAGGTACTTAAAGCAATAGCTACGGCATAGAAATGGGTGATCACGAGTGGAGAGTGCTACTGTGTGAGACGTTTACGTAATATTCTCACGGATAGCACCAAGGGGGTAGAAAAATCAAACCTAGGAAACCACGTTTGGAATTTTAATTGGCTTTATAACTTTGATGCAATACTTACAACATACATACTTCAACAACTTCAAACCTCGTGGAATACCTCTTCATTGACGATCCTATTAATATTGCCCAAGCTGTCCAGCTATCAAATAAGCTGCAACGACAGAGACGTTATATTTCTTTAGAAATGCAAGAATATCTTATGTACTTTATTGCTTGTTGCTAAAAACGTAAAGTATGATAAATGCGTCAACTGTATAATTCGAATTTCTCACCCCCGATGAAAAGACGTACAAAAATGTTAAAAAATGCCACACTCGCGGAGACAGGAAGCGTTCCCATAAAAACTACAACCGTATCCGTCCCGAATAGAGATATAACAGAGCTGGCGACGTCCATAATGATGAAAAATGTCTATCGCTTCATTTACGTACAAAGGCGCGCCGGACAAAGGCGACAAATATTTTAGCGTGACTTTTATAGTAGCTACGAAATGTTATTAAACAAACAATTCGCCCATTCGGCAACATGTCTTCGGTTAGGGGTTTGTATAATTGATTCTTTCCGGGGCGGGCAGCGGAGCGGTCGACCTATTGTCGCGCGGCGGACGGTCTCCTAGTTCCCCGGACAAATAATATTCTTACGTCACTGGAGAGGACTTTTTGGGAATTTCCTCTTATTTCCGTTTCTAAACGAAATTTCGCACACTGACAATGCTTGTCACGGCCACTCTTCAAAGTAAAATAATAAATTGTTCGTCATCACAAATTATTAAGAACAAGTTGAAAAATCAAACATTTTATTTACTTATAGGTATCCGAATTGTCTGCAACGACAGCTTTGAATCAATCCCGCATTTGATTTTAGGTTTTCTTTACTTTGATTTTCATTAATTTAATGGGCTACTTGTTTTAGGACGCAGAGAAAGTAATAAAGGGTTGTATTAAAACATATAAAAAAATCTAGTTAACAAACTTGCGACACGATCGAATATGTTGAGATTGAGATGATCTGCTGAGATATTGTACACGTACAATATCTTTAAGTTTGTTTATAAACTTATACCTTTTATTTAAGGTAGTGGCGTTTTCTTCTGCTGCAATTTAGAAAGGCGTACTTCGCCAATGTGGAAGTAGTGACATTACACACATAAGGTGATTGTTCGATTCACAAAATTTTGTTTTGGAGGATGGACGGCACAGACAGCACAAGACATCTGAAATGTTTTTTTGGTCAGAGTGCTGCATATTGACTAGAGTTTAATACCTATTATTGCTTATAAACTTGTTAAAACCACCAAACTCCAAACTCAAAATTTAAAAAGGAATTCGCTTAAATTTGTCAAAAACTTGCTTCCTTTCTGCTAACTTGATAATAACCGGGTGTGTCACCACGAAGATGGTTTAACGAATAAAACCAAGCTTCTCATAATATGGCAAAAACGTTTAAGAGCAGTGTCATTATAAGGCTTGGGTCCGTCGCACGCGGCTTACTCCAATAATACCCTCCTAAACGCTGCCAGGCCAACTCATTTTGACTCCCGTCATTATAAAATATTTAGCGATGTACCTAATTTCGTAAATGATACGGGGTTATTTTAATAGAATGCCCGTAATAACTAGGCACCCGGATACAATACGCCCCAAAGTTTCAGATAATGACCGGTTCTGACGAACCCACGCGAGATTAATATATCCGAGGGATTCAAATAACTAAAGTAACAACAAAAAACAAAACGGCCGATAAATGTTTGTGTCTACCTGGTTCCGTATTCACGCACCGTAGGGCGATTCAGGCCCGTAGCAATCGAACCAGCGATAACATCCTCTTCAAATATAATAAATCTAGCCGATAAAATTCTTTACTTTACAAAGAGTTCCGACTAATTGTTTTTGGGAACCTGTTATTAAAGCAAACTCGGCCACAGGCTACATGCGTGTGCTTAACTGCCCTTGAAACAAATAAAGGGTCAGGTAATCGAAATATTAATTAACTACACAGATTTCGTATTTTTAACAAAATACATTTTACTTAAGACGAGTGAAAGGTCCTCGGAAAATGTCAACAAGTATGAAAATTTACTTAGAGTACCGCAAAAACCTCATTTTCGATGAAATGGGAGTTTCTATTATGTAAGTACTTCTAAGCAAACTTCATTGCCGGTTAAACGAGTGCAATAAAGCAACAATAAATGAGCGGACACCCAACGCGCAAAAGGGTTAAAAAGGGATTGCGACTGGTAAAAAATATTTAAAACTCAACAAAACAATGGACGTAACAAAATAAATGAAAGATTTCAAATAGCACCCGACTTTGCTCTTTGGCTTACGCCGCACAAATAAGTGAAATAATAATGGCTTCACTTTCTTCCTCCTTTGTCAGTATTATATTCTTACCTACTACTGGAAACCATAATCTTTCACCGTTTCTTTAATGCGGAAGGACAAAAGGGTTTATGAGGCATCCATTACAAAAAAACATTGGACAATTACTGCGCGGTTCTAGCTGTTCTGGTAAATTTCAAAAGATTCTAAGCAGGCATAATCCAGACTAAAAAGGACAAGTATTTTGCTGTTAGTACAATTTTAACACTAGCTTTTTTGAACTAGTCTTAATCTTAAATATAATTTGAGCTAAACTTATATTATAACACAGATTATGATTACTTTTGAATTGTATTTTCATTTGAAATTGAGTTTTTAAAAATCGGTCCCCCTCCCCCCCAGTCTACATATTTCCAGTAGGTTATTTAGACTGCTGTAAAACGTCTCAGCCGTATCTAGGTCGACTCCAAACGTAAATTGGAACAATGTCATTAGAAAAAATGTAACAGGACCAAGGAACAAAACAAAGGCTGTTTTTTCCCTTATCTTTTATGACAACAATAAGAAAGCTGTTAAGCAATTAAGACAGATGACACACTCGTCCCATTTGAGACAAAAAAGGCCACTCGTGACTATAGTGGAACATGACCCTAATGCCAAAGCCATGTTTAGGAATATCTCACTCATCAGAAATGGCACATTTAAAGAACGCATTAGATAAGACGTAACCTTAGGTTTAATTTGATTTAAAGTATGATTTGTAACGAAATATCATTCCGTAAATAGCACATTATTGCCGTGAGATAAAAAAACATATACAGGTTGAACTGAAGGTTAACGTGTTTATTTTATACGGGGATTCGGAAGGGTTATATAGGTCATACTTGGTCCTCTTTTTTCAGTTCCCCTTGAATTTCGTATACATATAGACAAACGTACGAACAAACGGACAATGAAGTGATCCTTTCTACTTTTTCTATATAGGTACTGAACCTTAAAAATACAATCTTGATACAGTCTCGTAAACTCAAAAAACATAAAGAACGATGTCAAATTCCCTTAAGAATGCTATTTTACTTACTCATGTTAAAACCTGTAAGAAAAATAACCACGGCAAATAACGGACAAAATACGGCCGCAAACCTTTCATACAAACATTGCTAAACAGCAACTATATAGTTCGCAGTTATCTAATAAGCATAACAAAACACTTTGAAGTCGAAATTCTTTGAACTTATCCTTGTTATTCCAAACTACCTTTAGATGGGACAGAGATGAGAAAAACAAACACAATTATGGGCGGCAGAGAGTGAAAGGACGTAAGTTTTTACGGAGACAATAGAAAAATGATACTCTTTGGTTAAACAAATTGTCAATACCGTATTTTAATGTTATACAAGTTGAACATTGATCTGATTATTGAGGCTGTGTTGGAAGGTTCTGTAGATGAGTCATTTTAGTTGGAAAATGTTCGTAGAATAGATGACAATGAGTGATCGGCGGTGCACGTAACGCGATTTCTCAAACTTAAGTTCTAATGGGCCGCGTAAACAAACTGACCGCAAGATATTTGCCAACCGAGATCAAGTCACGTTGTGTGCTGAGCCAAAATATTATGATCCCATCTAAACCGCAAAGTATTTTAATGGCTCCATTAAAAAGTGATAGTTACAAATCTGTTTTCAGTGGGTTAGCGATAGTAAAAATGCATGCGGTCAATACTATACCTATCATGGAAAGGAAATGTCGTGGACACTTAGTCACTGACTTAAAGTAATCGATTTAGATTCCTAGAAGTTTTCTTATTGGTAATATGATACGTCAGTATACAGATACAGATACATCAATAGTTTCAAAAGTTTAATTTACAAACCAATAATTTATTTATTGAAACTCATTTACTTATTTATTATTGTATGCATTTGATTATTTACCATCCCTTCTTCGGAGAAGGAGGAAATTCTGAAAAAACTTGGACACAGCATATTATGTGATGTTCTAAAACCGCAATGGGCTGACATGACAAGGCCGACTGAAAAGTGGCTCTTGATAACGTTTTTTATGATTACGGTGAATTTTTTGATTTGCCACTCGCAGAATAAATAGAAATAAGCTTTAAGTGACCTGTAATGCCTGTTACCAAGAATAAATTTCATTTCATTTCATTTCCTTGGAACTTAAATCAGATTAGCTGAGCAGCAGGAGCAGTACTAGTAGGGGATTAAATAAAATAAAATTGGAGTGTAAGAAATCATAAAATGTGACGTCATCGAGGCGACATTTCAAGTGTGAGGTCCCGCTGGGTGATTCGTTACAATTTGTTACCAAAACAGTGTGACGTGAAACAACCACCCACGTCTATGCGTCATTAATTACTTGTGCCACTTCAGTTCGCCCCCCACGTTTACGTTGTAAAAAAACGGCGCCTGTGCAAAAATTAACACGTGGTCTTGTGCGTACGATCAGCGTTAGTTTCGGGGAATTTTGCATAGAAGTTTAGTAACGAAACATGTGACAATTTGCTACAGACGATAAAATCTTGATGTAACGAAGAATGCCGCAAGTATGTGGTGTGATGCGGGTGAAATTCTGAGCAAACCGAGGTAGATCAGGCAAATAAATCCGTTCCTCAGCTTTGACAGTTCTATAATGAATATTAGTTTTAATGGCAGTATGTTATTCCAAATTTCAACTTTTCAGTAAAGATCTAGATCAGAAACCACCACCTGCCTGCCTCGGCTTTCATAATCAATAGGTAAAGCCGTCTAGCAGTTTGTGCCATTCCATGAAAGATATTCTTAAGAATAATTTAAAGAAATGCAAATATCCACTTTCTATAAGTAACGTAGAAAGAAATAACATCAAAGCCACTCCATTAACCGTAACAACAAAAGTGCGAGGAGGTCAGATTACAGTATAGGTTTTGCATTGGCCGAGACGTGTCACCGCGTCCTAACAAAACTACAGCGGGATGGAACCGTTGGCATTGTCAGCTGTGACTATTAGAACGTATTGCCGTACGTGCTTGGGGATGATTTTCCCCGGCTCCTTTATTACCTTTAGTTTCGTGCCACTTTTGTTTGCGCTACACGTACCCAACACTGACTACCGTCTGAATGCCAAATTGCTGCTAAATTGAACGCGAACGGACAAAAACCAATAAGCGTTTAAATGCCATAATTAACTATCCATTAATTATAATCGTTTAACTCGGACTCCAATAATGGGATTGACCATTATTGCCTAGCTTATTATACTGCAATTAGAAAAGCTTTATAGCTTTTTTGTAACAGGATACAATCACGCTATTAATTGTCAATACATACCATAGCATTGGCATCTGTAGTATATACATGCTTACGTACTTTGGCAAAATATGTCCAGCAGATGAGTCACAAATCTCAATAAAACCATAAATAATAGAACAATACTTAAAACATTTTGCTGGCAGGAATGCGTATCTCTCATCTGTTTTAAAGGAATTTTGGAAACAATGCTTTTATCTCTGGAGACAGACCAATGTTATTTGCCCTTATTTTTTAAGTTATCTTTTAACCAATTATACTCTGAGTGAGTCTCAAGCTGACGTATGGACATCTGTTATCTTTGTTTCCTTTAAGAACAATAAAAATCTGTAAAATTTGTTTAATATTTTTACTGTGCCTTTTAAGATTTGCTAGACAACTTTTCACCAAAAAAATTACACAATTCACATTAATTTAAATTCGTATTATGAAACGCTCAAGCAAACCTATACAAGATTTTAAATTAATATACATCTGCCGTATAATACATTGCTAAATCGTTATAACGGATCAACAACAAAAGACCCGACAAAGGCCTGAACAGCCACGTAATATAAATTAGATTCGCATTAATGAAACATGGGCGGACGAACGACTTATCTAAACGTCCGACAGAGAGCAGCTTCACAAAAAGGACTTCAAAAACGTGGTAAAATAGTTCTAGAGTTAACGGCAATTACACGGAATGAACGCTATCAAAGTCGAGAATGGCGTGAAATAAAAGCAGTCACGTAGCGTCCCGTCCCGCGGGATACCTCAAACTTCGGAAACCATGCACCTGTATTATAAACGCATCGCACACCTTTGTTCCACACAATAGATCCCAAATTGCAACACAATTTTTTTGGCTATCGATTTGTCTACATATATGCAGGTAGTATTTTTTATCGGAGAGCGCTCATAAACTGAAGAATTACAATCAACTTTTACATGATACGTTAAAGTTTCTGTTTTTCTACTAAGATGAATATTTTTTAAACATTGGAGCACTCTTTGTTCAAAAATATATATTTTGAGTGAGTACGAGTATAAAGATCATTCGATGTGTGCAATTATAAGAGCGCCAGATAAAGAATATAAAACAGATTAATGGTAACTCGGTCAAAAGGTGTCGTAATAGTCTAAAAAAAATTTAACGACCCGGTCGTACAACAACTACAATTAATAGGCACTAAATAGAAATTCGTGTGAGAATTATAGTAATGGGCGTTTTATTAAGACTATAAACTCCCCACAACCTGTGTCACACACCGTAGGTTCGTCTATCTCGATAGTAACCAATCTTAACTCACACCTCGATCGATTTTAATTTTATTAACGTACTTAATTTATAACCAGTTTGTTACAATGGACATTAGCAGACATTACTAAAATGCTGGTTGAAGAACAGACGGAATGAATTGATACGTATTGTAATATACTAAGCACATATTTAAATAAAGCAGGTGTTTTAATAGTTTCTCGTCCAATTCCTGCGAGCTTTGGAACTGAACTGCAAAACTTTTATTCAACTAAGGCACACCTGATACATACCAGAATCATAATCGGCAATTAATAATCATCAATGAATCACAACATTTTATGTACGTCAAATCAAGAAAATAATGTGGGAACATATAACAAAATGGCGATGTCATGGCGAACGTAAATGGTATTAAGTACCTGAACTAAAGGACCCCACAAAATTATAGTTTTGTTGTTTTACGATACAGTCAGCATTTTGAACAATACATCTCTTTTTTCCTCGTCTTCTCTTCTCATCTTGTTTTTATTCAAATTTGTATGCGAAGAGATACACCCTTACTTCTAGTTAAACGCCATACGAGGTGAATGTCATATTAGAATTATTGTCCGATGCATTACTTTCATATCTGTGACCATTTGTCATGTTGCGAGTGACGTTTGTATAGAACAAAAACTACTTATCACCCGTTACATTGAATCGGTTCGATTTCGCAAAAAACTAATGTTACATGCCTCGATCACTTCTGAACAAAGCAAAAAATCGGCGAGAGGTAAACTAACATCTCTGGGTATATTCCCCGTTCTGCTTTTATAAATTATACATTTTATGGCCACAACAATCGCTGATCTGTAATTATAATAAGGCCCACGAGTCACGTTCGACGGACGACGCCTAAGTTGAGCTATAAGAACCGCAACAAACGTACTGATCGCCGACGTAAGTTTCTAATAGCAAAGCATGCAAGCAATCAGGCCGATTACACTATTTTTTGTAGATACGCTTAAGACAGTGTAATTTGGAATTGCTTTACGAAAATTTCGAATTATATTGGTTGTATTGTCGCCTATTTGAGCCATGCAATAAAAAATATTTATCACATTCCTCGTTTTTCAAATATCGGTTTGCATGAACAAATCTGAGCAGGAGTTTGCAGCAGGCCTATGGCGTATGTAGCACAAAGTCGTGTCGATACACTTCCAATCCGGAACAAGGCATTTCCAAAGTGCTAGTTCTGAATGGCGCTGCAGCCTTATAACGGTCCGCAGAGTATGATTGCGTGAATATTACACTATTAGCGTGCCAAGATCAGCGTAATGCACGGATGCCACGTGCAATACAAGCTCGAGCAATTACAATAAGATTATTAGGTGAAACGATACCATGAACTCACCTAGTTTGAACTTAACATGTCTTAACTATCCCATCACAAATACTTGACTGAATAAAAGCATACAGAGAAGTACTAAAATCTAGAATGCCACAGTCGATGACAGAAATTTAAGGCTTCAATATGGACAACCGATACAAAATAAGGCTCTTCAAAGCTAGTGAGCTGCATCTTTGGCCTTATTTGCACTTTCTGCCAGGAGATAGGGTGTACCAAATAGCCAGTTTATTGTAAAAAAACCTATATCATCAGCCAACAAGCCTCACACCTTCAAATGAAGTCAGAATGAACCGTCGCCAGATAATCAGCATCCATCCAGCATCAACAGCGATTTTCAAAGTGTGCCTATCTCATTCTTTTACATTCATCTCTTCTTCAATATGATATCTCTGTCGTACTCGCACCTAATATACACATCAATAGTGACAGACCTTTAATATAATTGAGTTTTAAGAATAGAATGACACCTAACGTGACCTAAGCTAACCCGGAAAGTCACAATAAACATGAATCGTGCGCGAGCATTGAAAAGCCGTAGCGAATCAGCCACAACACTACCACACAGCGGCGCCTGCACTGTTGTCAATTAGTACCATAATATTATAAACCGTGCTCCCAAATAAACGCTACATACATATATCACGTTTTTATCCCTTACGGGATAGACAGAGCCTAAGGTAAAATTAAATGCTAATTTTACTTAATTTGAACGACTTTGAGTATCTACAAAATAGAACTCGCTTTATCGTCTTCACGTTATTAATAATTTTGTAGTAGATAAATTAGACTAAAATTTAATATTCAATCATAATAAGTTTTATGCAAGAACCCCTCTAAGGCCGTAGATGCTCTCAAAATTTTCTCCTTACTGTACCTCTCTCTAATTCCAAATTCTATGTCTATTCTTATACTGTTCAGGATTTACTGTTGTGGAATCCCTTGCCTGTAATCATAAGGCGCGCTAAATCTTTACCGATATTAAAAACTATGTTGAAGGAGCACATCTTGCGCATGAATCTTGTAGCTGGTTTTTTTAGGTATGTATCTATTTATACCTCAATTTATTATAAATGTGTGTTTCATGTATAATGTATTATGTATTTTCACTACTTACTATATTAATATATATTCTAAATTGCACCTGATCAGCTCAGATCTGCTCAGATCTGTTCTTTCTGTTTTCTCCAATCTATTACGGTTGCCTGGTAGAGATCGCTCTGTACCGATAAGGCCGCCTATTGTTACCTTGTAATATTCTGTATACCTTTTTTCTGTTTTGGTTGTTATATGTGGTGTTCAATAAAGAGTTATTGTATTGTAAAGATGTCGAGTGATGTCAATTTTGTTTTTTTTTCTTCGATTGTTTGCCCGTGGTGGTTACCATGTAGTCAGCCGATCTGGTTCTAGATTAGCATTTCTTCAGAGTGCCT
Source organism: Pandemis corylana (assembly GCA_949127965.1). NCBI lineage: Eukaryota > Metazoa > Arthropoda > Insecta > Lepidoptera > Tortricidae > Pandemis > Pandemis corylana. The sequence goes on from OX421860.1 coordinate 6,788,234, forward strand.
ATAGGGCCTGACCAAATCTTCAGGCGACTTACCAGAGATCATCGATCCTGCTAGCATGTTTATCTGTTAAAAAATGTTCCAAAATAATACAAAAACAATGGCTAACATCACTCGTATCTCTCTACCCACGTATCTCTTTCTACTTATGAGATCACGAGATTGGTATTTAAACTACCCCAGGGCTCTGCCTCGCTCATACAAAAACAGAAAAATATATTTATACAGACGTGATTTGAAACAATTTTCAACTGGCCGGCCGTCTCTAGAAAATTACGAACGCGTCGAACAATCATTGCCTATCGCCTATCACGCGTTGGTGTTACTTGTTTATTTGTTGTGGTTACAATCACCTTTACCATAAACTGGCAATACATATATTTATTCCAGTTCTTAAGACCACAATCGTATTGGAAAATCTACAGGATTATTCGCTACTCGCTGTTACCCGTGCCTTCGTATGTATACCTACTGAGGAAACTGTGCACCTTCCAGGGATAAGAATTAGAGTTTGTTAACCATGGATAGTGTACTTTTTCGCTAGCAAAAGAATATTTAGAATCAGTCGTTTTAGAGATTATCCTCTCCATACACTGACAAGTAAAAAAACGGGTCATTTCCCGTAAAAGCGACCCGATATTTTAGCTCGTCAGTCACATACATACATTAAAACAAACACACTTGCAAGCAAAACGAACCAATTTTTAACATCTACTTTCACGAGTTGATAATTAAAGAAGATATGGAAGTCACGTTGACTAGGTATATTAATTTTACTCTTATAAAAGCTATGAATTGCCTTTACGGAGACAAAGGGAGTGCGGCGTTATCTGGAATTCGTGTGATACGACTACGCAACGCTGAATAAACGCCCCGTGAAGTCATAAAACTGAGCCACAATCACTTCAAAGGACGCCTATAAATTCTTTATTTTATGATGCAAAGCATATATTAACTCTAAGATCGCTGTACTTTTTTCTTTTTCGAATAACATAAATAATAAATAAAATTGTGAATTAAGTAGCATGTTCTGTTTGTAATCAGCATTAAATATATAGTACGAAACCAGCATCGTGCGGTGTCATAAAATATTAAAACATTAACGAGACAAAATGAGGCCGGACATTGATGAAAATGCCGTCGTTAATTTAGAAAGTGATGAATTCAACGAACAAATGAAACGGTCAACGCAATTATTCGCCCCAACAAACTCCCACAGAAGGGAATGTTCTAAACCTTGGCGTATTCAATTGTAAGCAGACCGCCTCCTTTGAAAAGTTGACAACGCAATATCTTAGTCTTTTGAAAGACTCCCAACGTTTTATTCAACGCTAGACAAAACTGAATGCCCACACTTCCTACAAGCGAGCAAGTCATAATAGGATGCCGACAACTGACAATACGATGCATATTTGTCAGTAGGCACCAGAAATACTGAGCAAACGATATATGCACGTCTTGATCTCGATGAAAAGAAACACCTAATTGTTGGTAGGTAACGAACAAAAAATATGAATTCATCGTGTTTACTTTTCGGAGAATGTGCGTCGGATATATCATATAATAACACCAAAAAACATCCATCAGAATACCAAATGATTTTGATAGTAGTAAATACAACAACCAGCATTATACTATTTAAGTAATATACTTTTTGCCCTATTCTAAGTTTTGTCGGTAAAATACATACATTTAATGGCCGAAACTTTAATGGTTTATCTAAGATGAAGTGAATAAAGCGTTTATATGCAGGCACGTAACAAAAACAATAGGCAATTATTTTTAATTTTAAGCTGTGTTTTAGTAGTTTAATTTTATTTCAATATTATATTTCATACAAACCTTTTCCAAATAGTAACAAACACAACTAAAAAAGAATTATCCAATTCGGTGCAATCGTTTGGAAGATGCGCGTATATACATTTCGACGATTCATTTTTATTTATATAAGATTTCATTTAAGTTTTTTTGATGACAAGGTAGGTAATTACGTTGTTATGCATTCTGATACATACCCACATATCTATAAATAAGAATTAAGTCAATCTAATCACTGGAAGTGTGTTATAATTGACTGATAATATTTGTTCCAAACTTATTAACAAGAAAGAGAGGTTAAATAAAAGCTTTTTTAAATTACGACTGTACAACCTAGGGCTTTAGCTTATCTACGATAAAAAAATACAATTTTCATAAACCATAAAAATAGTAGTCGCAATTATACGTTAAAACCTAGTAGACAAATATCAAGACCTTCCGTTCGTATACTGTAGCGGTATCACAATGCTTATAAAGTACACAAAGCGAGCGGAGGAGGCATCAGAGCAAACAGCTCTTGCGGACCACAGACTGAACGATTCCTAGCACAATAGGCTGCCGGCCCTACACGTCAATGCCCGTCATATTGAGCAGAAACACAAACATTTAAGAAATCATCAGGAACGACCAAAATAAAAAAATATGTTCTACAATTATGGCCCCTGGAAGCACAATGGTAAGTTTTTCAAAGATAAACATTGCCCGCTCGATGAGTTTCGAGAATACGGAACGATGCCCTACGAAAACACTTATGAGCAGTGATCAGGGATGCCAGTCGGTAATTCAGCGATGAGTTATTCGGTACTTCGGGGACGAGCATAATGTAAAACTGCAAGTTCGGAATCTGACTGTGTAGCTACAAAATGTCGGCGGAACCTTTGATGTACCCTTGGACCACACAAAACCGCAATTACGTTTATGTATATATGTGACCCACTGCGAAATGTACCTCGTGTGATGTTAACTTTTACGCGTGGCAGGATTAGGAACTTTTATTAAGATAGGGTCCGACATACGTTCGTAGTAACGATAGCTATACACGGTGGTACAATAGACACGCTGTTAGCTCAGGTGCCGAAATCTCAATAGATATCCATTGTAAAGTCAACATTTACAAGAAAGATGTGTGACTAGGATCAAATTTCTTTGCGAATAATGCGTTATGCAAGTAAAGTTTACATAGGACTGCTTAAATCAATCAACTGACAACAGATTTTTACTTCGTGAATAAACGCTTGGTGTAGAAAAATATCTATATCCCAACATTTCTGTATATGTATAAAGTTAGGTAAAAATTAATGAAATGTTTAAAATTTGCTACCTATGAACAACTTTAAGCGAATAATCTAAACACTTATATACCATTAAAGGTTCTACTATAGATAACCAGATACCAAAGGCTCACAAGGAGACATGAGATTCTGTTATGTTTCTCTTATTTTAACATAAGCGGACAGTGTCAACGTTCCTGTCAATCACTGTAGTGTTAAATTGAACATTCAAAAATTCCACTATGTCCAGCCCACTACATGTAAGGCTGCCCACGGCACGTCGCGAGCTACACACAAGTGGGAATACGATTCAATGCATTTATTCAACGTACCCTCATGTTACTGACACAGCGTGTAGCAGTTTCTAGTACCTATCGTTGTACATACGTAGCAAGTTAATTTAAGAACAGGACATTTTACAAGAATTTCTTAAATTGTTTCGATAAAAAAAATATCCGTCGGTAATAGTTATGCGAGAACCAGAAAAGTACAAAGAAATAGATTTGATAACCCACTAAGTACCTACGTTTATCATTCGTCTAACTAGAATATGTAAATTAGATAACTTTGGATACCTAGTGCCCTAGAAAGTTAATAAGAATAACCTAACGGGTGCTAAACAAGCTCCTATCATCAAACACTTCGTTACGGTCAAAGATTACAGTAGGTACATTATGTAGATGGACGGAAGGGTCTCGTAGAGTTTTTATTTGTTGGGATGGAAAGATGTGCCTGATTGATAATCATTGTTAAAAGTCGAGCCAAATGCTATGCATGCCTTCTTATACATAAACTAGGAATATCTAAGTTTACATACATTATATATTCAGCTAAAATATTCATTAACTTTGAATTTGTAATGTAAGGTTTTATTTAAGTGTCTTTACTGTTAAAACTTCGTAATGGCAAGAACAGTATGTCATTTTCATAATGGGCGCTAGATATCGGCAGTTGCTATGAGAATCAAGAAACCTACCGACAGAATATTAAGATGACATCATAGTTACGGTAAAAGTAACTAAAATAACTGCAAAGAATAACTTTTACCCTCGTGAGTCCTCACGTAGGTTACTTCATTAGGAACAAATAAATAGTAAGAATAACTAGAAGAAAGTAATATCTATACTAATAATAATATTATAAAGAGGAAAAATTCGATTGTTTGTTTGTTTGTTTGCATTGAATAGGCTCCGAAAGTACTGGACCGATTTCAAAAATTCTTTTGCCGTTAGAAAGCTACGTTATCACTGAGTGGCATAGGCTACTCTTTACCGCGGGCGAAGCTGCGGACGGAAGGCTAGTATGTAATAAAAATACAAAACTATTGAATCTTGTCCATATCTGTTAAAGGAGGTTACGTCTGTCAATTCCAGGTACAGAAAACCATTGAATGCCATTCAATTTGGAAAAAAACATCGAAGTTGTATCATCTCATTCTCAAGACTGAATTTTTGGAAATAACGGATTAATATTGTATCATCACAGTTAAAAGCTTCAAACTTCAAAGTCACGAGCCTGTTCTCGCAGACCTCTCATATTCGTGACTACCAAACCTGCAAATAGCTAAAAAATTGGCCTAAACTTGAATTAGTTACAGAATTTACTGGCTGAAATTTAATCTTCATGATTTCGTTGTCGAACGCTTTGAAAATAGCGTTCCTACGTGTATTGAAGCATGTCGGCACGAACGATCAGTGCAGTTGCTTTCAGTCACGTGGATCCGCGGTTAAACGACAACGGTTTCGATGCCGCGACAAAACCATTATACTTGCACTTGAAGGAATTTCTTTTATTTTTTAAGAGCTAGATCAAGTAAGTTGCTACTAAATTAAATTTGATAAGTCCATTTCATCTTCGATCGTGTCCAATGGTGCAGATGGTAGAAGTCAGATGGTATTTATAGATGGAATAGATGTAGAATATGTACATATACAGCATATTTAAAGATGACTTCAAAACGACTGTGCTAGCAACGCAGTACTTAACTGAATCGCAATTTTTTAAGTATAAAAGACGTTTTTCTTTTCCAACCGAAACTTAACAGAACCTACTAGATTTAGATAGACGTCGAAACTCTCCAAAGCCCAAACTCAAACCAAAAGCCCATATCATTTCAAAATAATTTAAAAACTTTAAAATTTCAACAACAAAGAAATCTTAAGCTGTTCCACGACTCGAAAGGGACTTCGGTTAATAATTATTTTTCACCGTTAAAAACTGCTATCAGAATCTCTTCAATGCACAGAAACTCGTAATCGGCTTAGTGGAAGATAATAGTGATGACAAACAAAGGAGACAATGAGCCATAATCGTTTGGACCGGTCGCTTATGGACCCGGGCGCGGTGGCGCTGGGAGCTAAATGCAAACTTGCTAATTACAGGTAGCAGGGGACAACGGAGCGGGCGTTTCACATCAACGGTAACGTGGTATCACACTACTTGGACCGTGTACTGGATTGACTTAATGTGCAATAGTGTAGTTGCTATAATGCAGTTTGTTTCACAAAAGGTATCGAGAATATCCTTAGCCATCATTACATTACGGACAATATGATAAATCCGATGATACCCAACGAAACGGAAGCTTAAAAGCACATTTAAAAACACGACGCAGGTTACGAAATGTAGATTTTGTGTACAAGTCAATGTTTAATAAAATTAATTCAATGTCGCAGTTCTCACGATAACCCTTGAATAAGCCCAGTCCCCGAATATCAATATAATCAGATTCAACATTATTAAAGTTCAACGATCCAAACGTAGAAGTAGAGATCGGAAAATAATACCGTCGTTGCTAATACCATGTGTTATAATAAATGAGAATAAAAATGTCTTTATAGCGTACAAGGTGTCTATTGAAACAATTTATAATCTGACATTATTATTTAAATATTAACACTTGGTTAGATTTATGGCGCATCGGCAAACGTAATCGATATAAATAATTCAGACGTGTGAAATTCGCCAGCCGAGTTAGTATGAGACGTGGAGTGGCCGATGTGGGCCGAGGAAGCCGCGTTTCACGACCCGGTAGTCGCCGGCACTCGCTCTATTAATCATACAGTTGACGCCTACGGGGCGTGGCCACTAGTTATTAATTCGTGTAGAATTATAAAATCCATGCCGAAGGACGAGCAGGCCACGATTTGTTCAACTAATCTGTGGACTTCTAGCCGCTTTTGTTCGCTGCATTTCAGTAGAGATCGTTATCAACGGAACGAACGCCATCTACTACATTCTACGTTATCAAAGAATAGTAGCATTCTAAACGGAATTCTTAGATCTTGTTGTTAACTTTAGAGTTTGTTTATTCAGTTTAGTGATAAGCAATTCTCGATAACGGAAATACAACTTTCAAGAGAAGCTGTGATTTTAGGATATTTCAAGAAAGTGTAGTTTGGAGACGAAGTTATTTTTATTGAGATTTCAATCTTCAGGGTTCTTTTATTGTAAACACCTTTAAAGATTATAGGGCACAAACATTGGTTTATTCTATAATGATCTATGATGATAAAATCGTGTCTTATTTACCTCTGAATGTTTGCACCGCCCCCCTCTAGTTGGTGCCAATATCAAAATAATTATTTATAGGCATTTAAATTAATTATAATGTATAAATTAATAATTATAAATAATAAATTAGGTTAAGAATTTGCATACCAAATTTTGGCAGAGCTTACATGACATGTACCTTCCTCTGACCATGTGTCAAACTTTTCTAAAATAACACCTGTGTAGGTATGTTCTTGCTAATTAAATAATTTCATTTCAGTTCAAGGTTAGAAGTTATTGAATGATGAAATACAATAATAAACCTGCTTTATATGCTTTATACGCCCGCAGTAAGCTAAGTTAAACGCAACACTTGTCTGGCAACGCAACGGTAGCGGCGCGGGCGCAGGCGCGAGTTAATTATATCTAGTCGTAAAGCTGTTTAGCAAGTGCGGTATTTATTGGCCGCTAACGAAGGTTAATTGTCTGATCCTGTGAGAAGCCGAATATATTATTTACGATTGTTATGGTTTACAAAACAAAATTCGTTGTTATTTACATCTAACAAGAAGTAAAATTAACGGAAACATGTAATTTGTTGCAAGAGCCCGGGAAAATGTCAGCTAAGAATGAATAACATTGTGAACCGTTAGTAATTATATAAGCTGCTCCGTCAGGTTAGCAATCTGAAATATAAAAAACTTAAACAAGGGTCATAACACCTTCGATTCATCATTAATATACGGCAGTAACCCGCGACCACTACTACATCATCTTTATCGAGGTATTTTTTGAATCTTTCATTTGTAGCGTATCGGCCACCAGTTCATTGGTAAAAACTCGCGCTGTCCGAAGAAAGATTCGATCGAATCCATCACAGTCACATGCCTAAAATAATGTTCCATCAAGCGGAGAGGCCGACGGGCCCGTCGGGCAGACGCGTATGGAGATGAGCGGCTCCAGCCAACACCCTCGCGGCACCCCGCCGGGACCTGCTATATCTGACGATAAACAATCAAATATGGAATTCTCTCGCGAGCATAAACTACCTCCGCGAGCAAGTGATAAGGAAAATATTGCATACCATATTGTAGCAAAATAATATCCCCGACGGCAATGTATCGATGTATGATAACGATTATACTTTAGAATAAACTAGTTTCGTGCAAACATCAAAATCAATACTGCGTAATATAAGGCGAGGTGAAGCGACAGTCTTGCTCCTGAGCGGATTAGAGAGCACCGACTTCGATACTCTTGGGTATAAATTATTTATGTAAATTTTTTGGACCGCTCGAAATTGTATTTCAGCATCGATGTGATTAATGTTGTCGGATTTTTCACTTGGCCTCTCCCTAACGAAACGATCAAACAAATGACGCTGCGATCGGTGCGCACTCGGCTGTATGTCTACCGGGAATTCATTAGTAAGTTACAATCTTTTTCGACAGCGGGTAATGGCGTAATTCCAGAATCTGGACACAAATAACAAATTAGCAGTTTTTATTTATGTTAAAGTTAAGAAAAAACAAATTAAGGGAAAACAGATGCGTAAAAAATACATATATAGGTACACAAATCACGTCTTTATCCTATACCTACGGGGTAGACAGAGCCTAAAGCGATAAGACCTATAGGCCACGTTTAAAAAAAATGGATAAACCAAAGCATGTTATAGTGCAATGAAAGCCGTGATTTATTAATTGAAAAAAAATGGACTTATAGATAGATCTTTTACAAATCATTTATTTTTTTACAATACATAACCGCCTACCACAACCAACCATAACATTGAATGCAGTACCAAAAAATATCACTGCTAAACATTCTATAATGATTCCACACATTCAGTCAGGCTCTGACGAGCCCTATTAATGAACAAATTTATAGTTGAACGAGGCCTGCACTCGAGTGATATTTCCGACAGGGGTGCATGCGTTTAATGAAATCAAAAGGATTAAGAGCATCTGCTTGCTTGTTATTCAAATCGATTGTGGGCTCGTTTATCATTTTAAATAAGCTACTGCTTAGATAAATGCGGGGTGTGGTTCAGTTAATAACAAAGGAAGCGGGACTCGGTAGCCCAATTAAGTAACTAGTTATTAATGCAATAAGGAATAAACATACCAAGTGAAGTCGTAGTCAATAGCTGGATAGCTATTCCAAGTAATACTATTTACTAGTAGGTTTTGAAGTCGAAGTAAAGAGCGACATCAAATATTCCTGTAAACTAAACACTTACAATTTACGTTAACATAAATGTCAACACAATTTACATTCCCCCTCCGTATTGAAACTCAGAATGATTACAAGGCATTCAAGTAAATGAATATCGAATGCGAACAGCTTCCAGTACAATGCGGCGGGGCTGGATGCGCGTGATGACGCCTCGTGTTTTCCCAGAGCAAACAATCAAACAGCCAAGAGGATAGAACAAATTACTAAAGCATTGTCGAGGTGCTTAGAAAATTGGGGAACAATTGCCTCGCCGAGTTAAATCTCTGATAAAATAATTGTTGTCTTTGGAGAAGTCGCTCGGCAGTGAGGGGATGAATAAATCTTTCCTAATTGGAACGCGCCGCGCCGGCCGTGCGACAACATAATGTGGAGGCTTTGTTGCTGCGCGTACATTCTTCTCCTGCCCAGCTGAATACGACAAATCAACCGAGCTAATGACGATGGGAACTTTTGACAACCCATCCTGACATAATCAATGTGCCTTCACCACCAAACTGGTTCCATCTGCTCAAGTGATGTTATTATCATTTCAAACATTCGCTGTGAGCTTTGTACCACAATAACGGACTAAAAGCAAATAAAACTGCCTTGGCAAATATTCCGAGCAGAATTTTTCAGTCATAAAATAAGAATATCGGGCATACGCTAACCCGTGCATTCGTTTCGGGACCACTCACTTGTAAAACTGCTTATTTTATTGCCCCGGTGCTTTAAGTGGAAAAACGAAGTTCGTTGTAGTTGGCCGCGCGGCGTGTCGCATGGCCTCCTGAGTTTACTGCGACCGAAAACTACACATGGCTAGTTAGATCAAAAGCGTTCGTTACAGTTGGGACGGTGACGCATACATTAAAGGGTTGAGAGATCGATCGACCGATAAGATCAGAATGCTAGAGAAATACAAACTAGTTTAATTTGAAATGCCCAACCTAAAAAGAGGACAACGTTGTAAAACACAGGATGGGCTATTGTTACATATTTTATTGGCTAGAGAGAAAGTTAGTATCGTTTCATTAATCTATTTCACATCTAAATTACATATCAAATAGGATTTTACTTTAATTAAAATAAGTATCCATTAATGTAAACATAGCTTGAATCTTTACACGAATTATTGGAAGATTATTTTTTGTTACTTGCGAGTACTTGAAAAACAAAGTTGTGGGTATCTTACATCTTAATAGTTTGCGTTAGCTTGTAAGGTGGTGATTCGTGACGGTGGGGAAAAAAGGCGAGCGGCTTGCCTCCTACTAGCAAATCGTCCTGCAAATATTCGCTAAGCGCGCGTGAAATTGTCTGTCCCAGAACAGAACCGACTTATCATGTTGAATGCTGACTTTAAATTTCATATGCAATTCAACTATTTCAGGGATCTTACAAAATATAAAATAGTTATGTTTTTTGAAACCTTTTTAATATTACGTAGGCACTTAAATACGTTTGAGATGGCATACTACAGTAATATAAATCATATAATAATAATATTGAAAACCATTTATGACATATAATATTTTTTCCAATCCAATTATTATAGTTCTTGATAAAATAAAACCTTTATCATGCCATAAATACGATAAGAAATAAATAAATAGAAATATTGTAATTTCTATACCTGCATTTCACGGACCATAAAAAGCCCCATAACCGGCAGGGGTGAGGCGGAGGTATCGACATTCTGTTTTTATTCAATAACCGTACCATTTTAAGGGACGAGTCGTATTACATAACCCTTTGTTATATTGAAATTGACTGAAACTCCATGCGATTAAGCGTTAACAAAGAAAATAAAATTAAACCCCAACTGTACAAAACGTAGACTACAGTGTTAGAGTTAACAAAAAACTTCAAATGCCGGGTATGATTAAATAATAAATAATTATAATACGTTAAATTATTGACGTCATCTCAAATACATGAAAAGTTAAACGGAGTAATTTAATAAAACGATATCAATTCGTTTGGGGCTCGTTATTATGTAATCAAATGCTTTGATATTAATCACTCAAACGTCACGATACAAATACAAACAACATTATAAACATCATAATATGCCCGAAGGGTAAACACGAGAACAGTGATTAAAATCGAAGAACACAGAACAATTACGGGCCGTAACAACAGAGGGCTTAATGACAAGGGATGCAGTCCAAATTCAATTAATTCATATGGACTCAAATTAAGAAGATGCACATTTATTTTTATCATCATGCAGCTCAGTATGATTGTGAGAACTGCCGAATACGGAAACACTTATGAGTTAACTTAAAGTTATACTTATGTATCTTAGCTTTCCACAACTGTGTGGGAATCACTTAAAATATTTTTGTTCATGTATGCAGATCGCACTTGAACTCAATCGAGTGTTCTTCTAAAGGAAAAGAATCCAAAATATTTATTTCAAGTACCTACCTATCAAGTTAAAAAACGTCGGCAAATCATTCATTCAAAAGGGTATTTATTCGCAGCCAATACCGGTCGCTTTTACAGAATCGCGAAGGTTTCTTTCAATCCTTTGTCGCAACCATTTGATTAAAGTAAAGGCGCCGCAATCACATGCGAGGAGCTTTGCGGCAGCGGAAGTATCGCGTTTACAAACGGGGCACCGACTGCACAGTGGAACAGAAGCGGCCGCGCACGACTCCTGCTAGAAGGCAATCGAAACCGGATACCGATACTGAACAGCTAGAGAATAAAAATCACACTCGAAGGAGCGATTTCGCTGTACATTAGGGAGGAACGCGAATAACCAGGACAATAGCTGGTGCTATTGTCATCAACTGGTGATATCTGATACCAGATAGGTAAAGTAAAACTTAAAAAAGCACCTCTAACATGTGTCTAAGATTGCAGTTTCCCACCATTCCTTTTGACGACCGACACGCGGGCGTGTTAATGTTAAAATCACACTAAGTAACCCTTTAGCAAATATATTGAAAGGGCGTTGATGGGCAACACCCAGAAATGCGATGACAATCCTTTCGGCATCATTGATAATAATTATAAAGAAATAATTCTTCGAAAAGTACAACAACCTAATACCTACTCAAACCAGTTTCGATTCGATGGAATATTATACGTGTGTCTAATTTAGTAACTCTTATCTGATGTTAGTAATGTGATAAACACCACAACACAGACACCAGAACACATATAAAACACGTATACTAACATAAATCGCAATAATTTGAAAAACCACTTAAAGAGAGCCGTCCATTATGCGAGACCCACGCTGACTAAAATCCGAAAAAATGCCTCACGCAAAAAGTCAACAAGACTAAGCAGTAATTCATCGCGAAACAACGTTTGGATCATTAACGAAGTGAGGATTTACGATCACGCAAGAGGAGGGAGCGACAAAGACGTGCGAGACGAAGGTGGAAGGCCATCAGCGATGCAAGTAATTAAACCCTTAAACGAGTGTATAACAAGAATCTGTTTTTAAGCGTCTGCGCAGCGGCGTGGTGCTCGAAGCCAGCCGTTACACTTATTTACGGCGAGTATTCGCGGCGGGGGTTTCCGCGCCTAATTTTTCGGTGCGACACAGTCTCGTGCGATTTATTTAAAAATAATTCTCTTTTGGATCGTATCCCGCTGAGAGACAATCGATAAAACGGCCGGAGACCTAGAATGGGATTGGTGTTCTCTTGATTAAGCCACAAAACACCTTGATGTTCAGTTCGAGCAATTAATGATGGATGGAATAATAAACTATTTATTATATCATATTGTTTTTCCGCATATAAAAATATATCCTTGGCGTGTATATTCATCGTCCTTGCCATTCTTTATTATTCCTTCGTTCTATTTTGGAAGGCTGTTCAGTTTGGTTATTAAAAGTTACCGAATAGCTTGTTTATTCATCGGTGGGGCAACAAATATGCTAACATGAAAGACGTAGCACCATGGCTGCATGGCAACGACTAATTTTGTACCGACAGCGTCCAGCGCCTTCCCGCGATCTTCATTAGAGTATTGGTTCACGTTCACACCCACGCAATTATGTATGCGACAGCGTCCATCAGCTGTGCAGCCGTGTGTGATATGTCAGTGGTCTTTGAAACTTTTTTTGCAATGCTGCTCAAGAGTTTCCCACTAAAAAATAAGACACTTAGTACCAGCCTTCAATCACTATTGAAATTACCTCAGACAAACACTCAACATAGGAAGAAGTGAGTCATGTCATTAGGAAATATTAATTTATCTTAGTGATCTAATAAAACGGATGCGATGATCAACAACGTAAACACGTTGCAATAAATTTGTTATATGAATGAGTAATTTGCTGCTTTCCTTTTATATTGGTTTCATTGGACGGCTGACAAGTAAATTCCATTAAAACGATGTCGGCTTCATCTCATTTGGGTTCCATATTAAGTAGCGTAGCATTTTAAATCGTTCTCCAATTTCATCATTATCTCGATTAAATAACATACGAATTTAGTGTGCAGATATCGAGAGGAAAAATTTAAATGCCTCGAATATTGACACCAAATTAATTTTCGCACGTAATAAAAAAATATATTTAACGATCGGGCAAGGGTTTAATAAGTCTCATCAATTATAAAAATCGATAGCTCGGCCGGTTAATAAGCTGCGTTGTGCAGGCGGGGGTTATCGATTAAAACGAAATAACACTAATTCTTCCCACGGTGTTAGTGTCGCGTCAACTCGGACAGAATTCATTATTGGTGTGTCATGCGGAGTCGCTCGCGCGGCTCGAGTCAATATCCGTCGCGGCGCAGTAATTACCGGCCGTGAACCTTTCGCTCCACAATCGGAGGGAGTACTGTCAAACTTAATCGATTCGCACGTCAGCCGCGGCCCGAGGAGCTGTTTTAACGCGACCATCACGCTAACGACTTGCGACTTCCTTGTCCGAATTAATTTTCACTCTGTATGAAACCTGCATATTATCGGTAAACAAAAACTCAAACGTTTCACTTCTATTTATGTAATCAGCAGTATAGTCAGCGTCAGATATATGTTTTGCAGCATTCAGGTGCGATATGATGAATGTATGAAGTACGATCATGAGCTTCTTATGAGATTTAGATCATACGCCACTGTACTTGGTAAAATCCTAACATTATGAAGAAAACAATGAAATGACTAAATCGTAGTCTTGTTTAATTGGTCGCACCTAAAGCCAACAGCGATGTATTTTAAAGCAAATAAAACGGGAACTTTGAAGACGAAATAATCATAGCTCAAAGAAGAGACAGAGTTAGTATTGGACAAACAAACGTTGGCGAAACGAGTGCTGTTGACCTCTGAGGCGAGGTGTCAAAACTTGTGCCGAGCAATTGACACGCGTTCTCATCCACGCGTGAGAATATTTGAACAAAATGTGCCCTCAGTTTATTTTACGTCGGTAATGAATCATTACGTTAACGGTTTACGTAGAAAATATTAAGTACGCGACATAAAGCTCTCCATGTTACTTTAAAAAAGGTACCCTGATTTAAAGACTACATTTTAGTGACTGTTTAAAAAAGTGTAACAGGAGTGTTTAAAAAAACAATTTAAAATTATTACATAAAAAAAACATTAATGACACAGTAGGTACGCCGGTTTATGATTGAGTAACGTTGGAAAATAATATTAGAGTTACAGCTTGCGGTGCGACAGTAACAAAACGGATAAGAACGGATAAGACCAGGTGTTAATTTACGACAGCAACACTATCCTGCCGAATGTCCACCGATATAATGAGTCATAAACAGACAGCCAGCTTGCTCCAGGCGCCCCACACAACGCTCGGATGGGTAAACTCATAAATTTTCTTATGATATCTACAACGTTTACACCTACTTTCATACTGTTTAATTTTGAGACACGAAGCGGTAGCCGGCCACCGTAAAATAACATACTTGTACGTAATTACGACCGTCTACGACAAACAGTTTTGAATTTATGTCCCGATTATACTAAATTCAGATGGAAAGTAAGTTCTTCACGTCGAAAGCAAATAAATGAATGTTTGAGAGCAAAACGTAAAGATGTGACAACACACCCGTTTGCCAATTACTAGTGACTGATAGTCGATAATAAACAAGCAGACTCAATTACGAAACACGACAGAGCCTAAGTACCAGACGAAACAGACAAATGCCAAACATTAATTTAAAAAATCAAAAAGTCAATATTTGAGATACGGCGGCAATCGCTATAGAAAAAACAAATGCACAGTTTATCAATGTTGTCCCTATAGAATTTCAACATTTAAACCGCATCTATTAACAAAAATAAATTAGTCAAGTGAATTCCGCTAAGCAGTTTGGTATGGCAAGGTGATTTGTTATGTTGGCAATTAAGATGTCATCGACGCGTTTAGATTTATAAGTAGCAATTAGAAGAGCATAATCTGGATATGAATATTGAGTAGAATGGAGACATTTATAAACAGCTCACAATTAGACTACGACTCGGTAATAACGGTCAACGCCAATAAAAATATACATTAGCGCATAAAACAAGATTACAGATCTCTGAAATTATAAATTCATGTCACCAAAAATACAAAAATGTTTGACAATAATCGTAATAATATTACGAATCAATTGATATTATATTCATGATATTTACAAAAAGCAAAGATTCTCAACATCGGGCAGGACAAAGTTTCTTAACACTCGTCGAACACAACAATGACATAAGTTCGTTAAGTGCCCTCTTATGCTCACTTCACAAATATTTATACAAACGCGAGCACTCATTTCTTTGTTTACAAATATAATCAGTGGGAACAGGTCGCTTAGCTCGAAATTGATTAGAAAATGTATCTGATCTTACGCTGTATTATTTCCTTGCAGAACTTGAAAAATTTCATAATAAATTAACAGCTTACTAATGTACTCGTATTTGTAGAATCTGAAAAGACTAACTGTTGAATGGAAACATGAGCAAATAAAATGAAATTTAGTAGCTATACTGCAGTAAGCTAGCAAGTTAAGAAACATCAGTGATTTCCGTCTACATCGCTAGATTTTCCGGTAACAATAAAAGTGCAATGCCTCGAACAACAGCATCGTACTGAGACGCTTTGCCGATACTCGGGGGGAAACGTACGCAATAACGCTCAATTTTCAAGAAAACAACTATAACTCAAAGCTGTGCACTCCGTCGTCTGTGTTCCTTTCTTCCGGGCAATTTCTATTACCATATAGACGCGCTACTTTTCAATTCTTTTCCATTAAACTTGGTGCATCGCCGTGCGTTTTCCGCAGCCGACTACGTCTCGGTTGCTATTCTCAAAACACATTTATAAAATGCTCTTTACTTGGCCACAATAGTCCCCTGAGACTGACATTCTATTGCGAAATTCAAAAGAATATTTCCTGCGGAACATACTTTAGGTCAATAAAAGTTTCACAACAGTTTTGAAAATACAATTCGTGTAATTCAAATGGCGCCTTTGAACCATCCATAAATTTTTTACACGTTATTACGTTATGTTAGCAATATGGCAATATAGTTTCTTAATAAAAATGGATTATAATACCTATTCACTAAGTAAATCAATCTTTTACTTATAATCCCCATTCTTCAGGACTTCGCCTACCTATACTCACAACCGCGGCAGATGCAATATAGAAACGAAAGGATTAAGTTCAACCAAACAATTTGTCACAATAATAATTTTTCATAACCAAAACACAGCCACACAATAACGGGGTGCATTCTATTCAACCAGACCAACAAGCATTCTTCGTTCAACAAAGACATCTCAATCGGTAGCCGTCATGCATTATCTGACGTGTTTCTCAAATAAATACATACAATTTCTCTGACAATACAAGGACACCGACAACGCTGGGTATACCAAGTCTGATGTTAAACAATTTAAAAAAATCTATTATCAAATGGAAGATGGGTTTTGAGAGATAATTCAGTAGACTCTATTAGTCACCCTTTACAATCTGTTTCGGCTCGGATTTCTCTTTTATAACATAGGACAAAAAATATATCTCATCATAATACCTATTAATAACATACACACTCTTATTCCGAGAGGAGGCATCTGCCATGTGACGTGCTTTTATTACTTTGAAGCTAATCACACGATCCATTGTAATTTTAGCAGCAAGTACATATATGAGTAAGTAGATTCAATGTTTCTGTACTCGTGTAGCCTATGTACCAATATTTCCGTCTCCGCTACTTCAGCGCATCAATAGACAGCAAATTGTTTAGGTAATTGCAGAACTCCGTTTGCCGTCAGAGAAACGTCGGCTTTTTGTCTTTAAGCCTTCTACTTTGTCTCCCCGGCGCAGAGCAGCCAGCAAGGAAGGGATGCACCGATACGGCGCGATAACATCTCATCACAGAAGTAACTCATGTCCGCGGGAGTTTCGCGTCTCCGCCGCGCACGAACCGAAGCTCACGACCGAATCTCATGATCGAAATACGTGTACATCTCGACTGCATTAACATAAGGATTTACTGTATGACAACTCTTTCGGTTCATGCTGAATACTGATTCAATTGTGTATTACACGAAATTGCATACATTCTCCTAAGTGGGAATAATTTTGTCCCATCGTGCGCTCGATGTTGTAATACTTAACTTATACTGTTACTGTTTTCTATACATACACATACACGTTCTATATTCTAAGATTGCTGTCCTATGGATCCTTTGGGGTTCGTTTAAATTTTACAATTAGTTAATATAATCGATGTGTAAGGGTGCGCTAATCATGGCCGACATAAGTGGTCTCGCAGGCAGTTAAGAAGCACGCATCATTTGCCAGCCGTCTGGCTCGATTAAACGCCGCGCGATGACACGGGTGTCGGCGGCCACGTGGTCGCGTGTAATTACGAATCGAGCTTCACTGAACATTGACTCCGTTCAACGCCTGACGCTCTCGTACATCAATTTTAAATTTCACTTATTGACAGGCACAGTTATTTGTGAATTACCACAGCGATCACATCACAATTAAATCAGACAGGAGCACCACCTCGGAGAATCTATAAACTAATAAACACTTAGCTTTTTTGCGCTCTCTGCATAGAGCGTGATGGTCTCCCGCAGAGTTCAAATAACTTTGAAAGAGGTCGAGTATTTAATTCGTGTTTCGTAATAAAGGACACATTGTGTTAGATAAAGGATGGCCAGTAATAGTGTCGCGTCATTCACATTAGTAATGCGCCTCCCGGAGTGCATCCTCCGGCGAGCGTGAAACGTACCGCGTCGTTTATTATGTGTTCCAATGGGCGACGGAAAAAATTACAAAATAAATAAATTTAAATACACCGTCGACCCAGAAATATTTATTCAAATAAGTTGCCATCAACCCGACCGTAAAAGAACGCAAAGGGTTGAGGACTATCAGTTTTATTAGAATTATTAAACGAACGCTTCAGCTGACACAAATTGGCGATTATCAACGGCAAGGCGATATTTTCTTTGATTTTTTGTTCTCGTTTGCTTTGGTATCATCTTGGCTCTTCTCATTCGCTTTTTTTTTAATAATTTCGTCTCATTATGTAGTTAACAATCGTTCTTCACTGTTCTTTTCTATTAGTCTGTCACCTTTGATCATATTTGTTTTTTTTTTTAATTTAACCTTATCAGTTACGGGGACTATCTTATTATTTGGGCACCTTCGATATTAAGTTATCTCTTAAATAAGACACGCACACACTAAAATTGACAGCATACACACGCACACACACACACACACACACACACACACACACACACACACACACACACACACACACACAAATAATGATAGCTTTAGCTTTGCTTTTGATTAATGCAGTATAAAGACATAATCATCTAAATAAATAAAAAATAGGCTCAGGTTAATAAATACCTTTATACAATACCTACGGGTGCAAATCTTTCGTTGGATAAGTTTTTATAGCAACAACAACAAAAGTAAAGTAACTGTGAATCGATCTGTGTGAGAAATCAATCGGACGGACGAGCATGCACGGGGCTTCTCGCCGCCAATTTTACTGCGCGATAAAACAGTAGAGTTAAAGTGCCCTCGCTGCCTTGATACAGCCCCCAACTGCACAAATAAACCGAAAAGTGAAGAAAACTAAAAATAATCCTCTGTAGTCACTTGTAAGACTTGTAAGTCACTTTGTTGCCTACAGAAGTTCACCCGAAATATATTCGAGAATGTTATCGATGGAATACATATTTATACTTAAGCCGTAACCATTAAACTCTGACCATAAAACTAAGAACGTAACATTTTATTGTTAGTATCAGGCTTAATTTGCCCTCAAACTGTGCCGTTTCAACGAATTCACGCGCTCGACCCACAATAAAGCAGTTAATTAACCGTAATTTATATAAATGGGCTCCGTCGCAATTCGGACAACAAATTATCTGCGATAGGCGATCTCTCTGAGCACTCGCGAGCGGCAAATAGATACGAGTGGAGTATCTTACTGAGCCAAGACGTAGTCGTTTAAGACCAAAAAATCTATGGGATAGTCTAATGAGGTATGGAATTATTTTATTATTTACAACTATCTGCAATCAATAAAAAAAATCAGCTTCGCCCTAGTAAATATGTATAAAAGCTTGCTTATTATTTACAGGAGTACTTAGGAGTATTTAGAACCATTTGTTTAGCATTTCGTTTGTCCATTAAACAAACCCATGCCTTGGCTTTTTTATAAGAGGAGCCTAGACGCAAACGCAAACAGTGCAAGTAGACAATTAAAAGACAACGCCACGACCGGGAAAGATATTCGAGACGACAGTATTTTACCGAGGATGACCAGTCAGGTCCTACAAAACAACGGAATTTATTTCTGCTTCTAAATAGTTTGTCATTCAAGTAACTATCAAGTTGTGTTTGTAATAAATAAATTATAATAAGAACTCGAATACGAACAGAAATTAAAAATTGGTTAATGGCATAAACCTGAGAACAAAAGACTGCTACGGACAATTTGATGAATATTTTATCTTCAATTGCTTAATTTGAGAAAATTCAAATAAACGCACAGTCCCAAATCTTTTCATAAAAAAAGGTTTGCTGAAAATCTAATGGGTTCCTTGTTGGTCAAAATTGTGAGGTGTTTCACCTCAGAGGTGGCAAAAGCGGTGTTCTGCGCGGGCGCAGGGCAGAGTGCGTCGGCGGGTCCCCGCTGCGCGCAGACGCTCCGGGACCCCGTTTAATTTATCGCGAACAATCACATTAGCATATCACATAATGTAACGCGGACGCATCCGCGTATGCAACCTTAAACGGTTTTTCGACTCCTTTGTTATACGAAAATGTATAAATTGTGCAAACAATTTCGTGTCACGCCCGGCAGTCGTGAATTTTACTCATTTTTTTTAATCGTCGTCTTGCTTGCATTTCTTTTTGCATTGATTGATATATAAAAAGCATACTTCATAGGTATCAGCACGCAGACATCGCAAAAATTGAATCAGCTCTATTAACTGAGCGCATGTGACAACAATTCAAGCCTACAGCGAACGGTAAAAAAACAAGAGCCCAGTCACATAGAAGCAATATTCAAATCGAGGCCCAACAAAGGAATCCCTTGCGGTGGTTCAAGTTTCAAAGAATGTGTGATGCGGAGGTAACACAATACGCGCCCTACGCACCGCATGGGCTGGGAGTTAGCGAGCCACACAATAATGCGTATTCATCGCGACAGAACTAGAAGCAAACCACCAGACCTTTACGACTTTATGTTACAGTTTATATTTGAATAATTTTACCGTCGAATTGCAATGTCATACTTATTCTATGGAAGGGGTTTAAAATATAAATTATAATTTATAACAATTGAAGCCGCTCCCGGTAAGGTTTGCTATGTGGTATTTATAGGAATTAAATATGAATTCATAGGCCACTAAATTACAGCAGCATTCACTGTCAGTTCATGATCAAGAAATATTTCTAGTAATAACTACGCACTAGTCAAAACTAAGCTACAATAATGGGATTGCTCACAATCAAATCAATCCCCTTACTTATTAGTTTTTGGCAAAAATATGTCACAAATGGTAATATTTTAGAAAGGGAACTGGAAATGAACAAGATTAATATTATAATAACAACAATCACTAAATTCGTTACTGGATGACCAATTCAAGAATTCGTCAGAAGCCACAGACGCTAATGTACACACCTATGCGTGTTGCTGACATTTCAAATACCTACTCAACTTGTTGTAGGACACAAACTATATATCTATTTTTTTTTTACTTTGTAATCATACGCAGTTCTACAGTGACACGTATACAGGCCGTATTACTTTTTTAAATTAGAGTAACCTCAAAAAATGGAAAAAAAACTGAACACTGAGAAGCTGATCGTCGCGGTGGTACAGCTTCGCGTACAATACGTGAACAGCCATTGTGCATCACCCCAAAATGGGGTGCAACGATATGGCCAATGAATAAAGTAGCTCTCAATAGAATAACACGATTCAGGGCGGCAGTGTTTTGTTCCACTTACTACCGTAAAATCATATTTATTTAAATATCTATTCGAATAATCCTGTGATTTCTTTTCAAACAAAAGTGAACGCCAAAAGAAGAAAATCGTGCGACCACTTATACTCAAAATATAAAATCATGGCCCTAAAGTGGACAACAAAAAAGCTCTTAAATTACTTACAGACGTGCTTTGTGAATGTGTTGTGTTGACAATATTGTATATAGATTAATAAATAATAAAAAGTCTAAAAGATGTACCTATAGCTTCTTCTGTTTAAGAAATAAGCGACATAAAACCACATGGCGCATAGCTTTTACGCGTATTGCAAAATACGTATGACTATGATAATGTTACAACAATTAGCTTTGGCTAGGACGTTTTTGCCCTATATTACAATATTTACATGGGTGCATATAACACTGTGCGCAGCTAATCTGCAGTACGCAGTGATATGCCAAATCCGAGCTCCAAGAGGAATAAACCACATGGAACACATCTGATTGACACGTGATCCGAGCACCGAGAATTATGAATCGTTTTCAATTGATCATTTTTTACGCGGCCATTTTATTAAGCCTATATATGGGGTTTATATTAGCCCGCAGCTATGCGGAAAATATTTAATAGAGACGTACAATGCGGCCTATACTAGGATTTGGATTGTGCATTTGTTGAGGGACGATATAGTTCTTTTTGATGAGCTATTGTTTTTTTTATAACTTGCTTATAAATGTAAAGTCAGAAATTAAGATAATTTCCATATTTCTAATATTTAAACGATAAAGCGCCGACAGAAATAAAATATGCAATAAAAAGTGGTAGCTTTCTAAAGCGCAAAGAGACCACCATGTAAATTACTTCACAGGCTGACCAACTTGAATTATCGTCCTCGCGCACCAATAAAACTCCAACATGTGAAATTTTATCAGTAAGGAACACATTGCCGTATTTCATGGAGCCGAAACGGTCCGCTTTTGAACCGGCCAAAAAAATATTATATTAATCTGCAAAGTTACGAGTTGTGTATCATTGTGTCCTTTATATACAGGCCGAATTTAATGTGGAGAGCCGAGAAGGAGCGGCAGCACTAGCCTTGACTCATCTACCAATTTTAAAAAATAATGAAAGATTGACAAAACGTATAAAGAACTTAAATTGACTGAATGAAAAAGGTTTTAAAATTTCATAATTTGTTATTCCATTCAGCCTCGATACGAACTACATTATAAACGTCAAAAATGATAAAAGTGACACACCGCTTAACTATATCACTTTTAATCACCAGTAGTCAACCGTATCACATGAACGCAAATTCCATTAGGACCGGTTTAATTTTCTCATAACAGTATAAAAGTGGCAGGTCCAGGCACCCCTATAATTACTAGAATGTCCTGTAATAAAAATAAAACAGGAATTAAAGTGATCTCGACAAATAACTGTTCTGTCGCACCGTATACATCAGAGATAAAGAATTTAATCAGAAGAGTCCAGAGTGTGGTATGCCGATGATATCTAGGGACGTTCATTGGCGGGCCCGAGCCGAACAAATTGGAAAGGTGGAGTGTGCGAAAGCAACAAAAGGTTACAATTGAAATTTTCGAGATGCCTGTTACATTTTTCTTGGCGGGGGCACGTACTTCGCCGCGGGAGATGCCACGCAGGCCTGCTGGTTATACGACTGCGACGCAAAAACTCTCCCTATGGTTTCGATTATAATTGTACCAGAAATGCCACAATGTTCCCTATTACGTGACGTGACTCATGCTCACCCAAAATATGTTCATTGTATAAGAAACGTACAAATACAGTGGAACGATACGGGAATGTGTGCGAGCGTCAAGTTTCGTGATGATAACACGTAACGTCACAGTGACGTGCTTTGTAAAGTCGTGGCCTCGGCGATAGCGATAACTTGGATAACAACTTGCAGAAAATATATGTATGGATTTCATAACTGACCGCTTTAAACATTTTAACAACATACCTTCATAATTTGTCACTCGGTACCGGAAACAGTTAAAGGTCTGTATAGATTTTTTTTAACTTACCTACCTATCAGTAAAATGTCATTAAACAATAGAAGTCAGTATCGGTGTTCTGATAAGTATTGTATACGTATTTATGAATGAGTCACTCAATCATTCATCAATCATTAGTCAGCGCCTACGGCCAGCGTTCATCGTAGACAATGGCAAATAATACCGACAACTTGCTAACGAAATAAGGCGTACTGATTTGTAACAATGTCTAACAACAGCTAGCTCTCGCTGAATGCCATTTTGGGCGGTAAGTAATTTGGCTCACATTTATTTGAATATTAATGTGTTCTCAAATAAAATTCAGGGCAGGAAGTTTTAAATGAACGGTTAATCACTAATACGCCCTTTAGGCATTGTGTTCAAATATATAAAACTGTTGTTTTTATTTTTGCAGGTTTGTATATTGATTTAAGTAAATATACAAAGCTTTCCTTATTTATTGAGTTTATCTTATCGTAATAACCGATCAACTTTAATTAAACAATTAAGCTTTTAATTATTAATGGCATCTTGACTAAGTATACTCTTTATGCGTACCTAACACACGACTCGTTAAACTGGTCGTTCGCCTTCACAAACCATCAAAGCAAAAAAAAACATTAAAATCACATTACAAGAAGTGCATATTCTTGTAAAGGCTCTAATCCGCAATGTGAAATGATCCAATCTTTAAAATACATATAACCTGGTGCTTGAAATATCTTCGTACAAAATATTTCTATGCCTGAATTAAATAATTAAGGTCTTACTGGCATCAGACATTTGTAAATTTTCTGTTAAACTTAACATTCGTTTGTCTTTATCTATCACTTTGACATTTGCCTTTCCCAGACAGAGATAAAATATAACTTTTCCTCATACCTGAGATGTTTGTTCCTTGCGTTGAATAAGAGAGTTAAAAGTTACTACAATATTTTACGAAACAAAAAACATCCTATTTATAAAATTATCTACATAATTAATTTGCACATCATGGTAAACAAAAAAGCCTTCACAGTGTTGTCCACACATGGCACACAACAAAGCTGTCCAATACGTTCAATGTCCCACGTATAAGAGTACCTGTAGGTATTATGGAACATGTTCCATGGGCTAATAAGGCTACAAACATGAATGGACTAACAGGAAAATTTCCAACGGAAACTTCACGCGTTGAATAACATCATCACGATCCCAAAACAAGCACTGACCTAACCTAACCTTCTAAACGCAATTAGCCACGTCCGTTTTTGATCCAAGCGGCATCGTCGCTGACAAAAAAAGGGGGAGCAGAGCGCAGATGTCACCGTCACTGGCGATTGTTTGCAAATAACAAAGTGAGCGCGAGGCCTGGCGGGCTCGGCGACAGTTTCTAATTGTGCCGCGACAATGCGTAATCTAACCGGTCGCTTTCGACGGCACGTTGCGTCCCTAGGTTAAAACAGGAAAGGAGTAGAGGCGTATTGATAAAATAAAATTAGTAAACTTAGAGAAAAATGATGGCGTTTTATAAAATAAATGTTATGTGTCAATCAACTACTTGCTATATTGCCTACCTTGTCGTATAAAAAAGAGTTATGAAACGAACTTAAGGCGGATGCTCGCGTTAGCTCATTGAAGAAGTCCCGTTAGATGGCGCTGTAATCAATGATGTGTGTTTTTTGTAGTTTTTAGAAAATTCTTAGAACACTTATAGATTATCAATTGATTTGCGCACACAGTTTAATACGGCCGATTTTTTGAGACTACACTCAGAAGGTAACAATGCACCAATTCGGAGAATAGCTGCACAAACGCTGGTGTCACTAACGGCCCTATACAGATACTAGTCTTACACACACATGCAAATAGGCGGCAACTGGCGGAAAAATATTGCAACACCTTGCTAAGCTGGTTAGCGTAATTTTTCACGTTATATTTACGTTTTTATATCAACTTTACTTTTACCAGGAAATTTTACAAATCTATGCACCGTACAAAACTTAAATCGTATTATTTCAACCATTTATAACTTTGGAATGGCTGCACGGATTTTTATGATTTTTGATTTGTTAGCTTTCTCTCTTCCTCGAATAGCCAAATATCTTATCATAAATATGAAAAATGCACAAAAAAAACTCTTTAATTTTTCGTATGCAGCGCCATCTCTGACAAAAACTGACTTTAAGGCGGAATATTTTTTGCCAGCTCGGCTAGTTACAAATACAGAATAATATTATATATGAGTCTAGCAGATGCAAACATGTGAATCAATGCCACCTTCAACCCCTTTTGAATATTAGGGAGTATTTTTTTGTACTTTGTTAGATAGAGGGCTATCGTATTTGTACTCACTAGTTGGCGCCACTGTAGAGTAAGGTATATCATATCAGATTATTCAGGATTTCTTTTAATTTATCTTTAATAGCAAGCTATTTATTACCCACAGTGTTGCACAGTCCCGTTTATCCTCTAAATGAGCTGTCATTATATTTTGCCTTCTTAGTTTGGCTCCTACTTTTCATAGCTTTTCTTTTAACATTTTAATAAACCTGTCGTATGTCTGCGAAAATATTCGGAAACAATGTAAAGTAAAGCCGGAATATGCAAATTGTAGGTAGTACTAATTTTACGTTTATTTGTATTACCTCAAGTTACAATAGCGCCTCTAGCGGCGAATTCATATGCCGTCATTGCTAGTATCTTGAAATGTCTTTGAGTACCTATTTAGTATGTAGGAACCCGCGATTCATAATTATCTGATATTCGCTCACACGTGGAGACATCATCATCACCATCGTCTGACATTTTATTAATACTCCTATGCATTGCATTACAAACGTTTCGTCTGGGGCATCTAAACAAGTAGCGCTGTACTATAGGTATTGTCGTTTCGCGTCATAGGCTTTCGTAAACAGGTAACTTGAGAATCAGCCTGCTTACAACAATGAGACGAAGTCATTCGTGCTAGCCATTCGGATCCTTTCCTTTCACCAAAATGCATTGGAGTATAGGATCACGTAAAGGAAATTAAATAATAACGCATAGCGCGTAGGGACTACGTCTGACTGCTTTTTGGCTAGGGATTTCGATAGTCATCGGTCGTGGGCCACCTGCCTAGTTCACCTGGGTGGACCACGGGCACATTTTCTTGCCGATGTTCTACCTCAGAACACTTAGGTGAACCACGGGCAAATATGACTATGGATCATGGTCCAAAAAGTGCCCATGGTTCACCTAGGTGTACTGAAGTGGACCATTGGCAAGAAAAATTGTCCGTGGTCCACCCAGGTGAGCTAGACAGGTGGTTTTCGGTTAGATATTTGTTCCGGAGTTGCGACCTGCCTTTTTATGTTGTGTCATCATAATTCATATCACTAATTCATGGTACATCGCATAAAAGGAAAAATAATGTTAGATAATTATGATGACTTTGCAATAGGTAGGTACGACAAATAAATAATGACAACTCCAAAACAAATTGAATCCATCTGAACTCACTTTTACTTACTGATACTTACTTCCACAAAAGTCGAACTTCATCCATCGATGGTTTTGAGTAGCGTTACCAGCAGTGGGATAAAGCAGATTCTCGCGGTGTCTAGTCCACACGCGAAAAATAAAAATTGCAGCTCGACGCGAATTATATCAGTGCATGGACCAACTCTATATGCACAACTGGTTGTGTCAATAGGAATTTCGGGCTTATAAAAATAAAAATTCTCATTAGAGATAGTAAAATTAGGTTAGGTTCATTAGGCATCTTCAAATTCCCGAAGGGCAAACCGAATAGAAATAGGAACCCCGCCGTCAATCTTACGGTGGAGTGAAATTCCTAATGGCACAACTAGTAGTCCATAATATAGAGTTAGACCCAAGAGAAAAGCGTCATACATTTAGGCACGATTTGTGCCTAAATGTATGACGCTTATGCATAAAAATGACATAGAATTTAGCTAGCGTCGTGCAGCAATAGCGCCTGTACTATACGCGTGTCGACCAGTGAAACAGGGAACAGAGACGTGCTAAACTACGAAACTCTCTAGATATTTTTTTCGGTCTGTAACCATGATCCACCTGCAGTTTGTCCACCTGGTTTTTGACAGAGCTCCGCTCCTGGACGGAGCTCCTTTTTCTAGGTATTGAAATTTCAGTGATTTTCTGGGTGGACAAATTAGGTGGGCTACGGGTAGACTGCAAACAAACTGCTCAGTCGATTTGCAGCTAGCTTGCAGTTCAAATGCTGACCGTCTAGTTTATTATAGGCGTTAGATAAGATCCCACAATAGCTAGGCCAATACGCCACGCAACACGTGGTATGCGCACATAAGGGTTGATTTAGCAAAGCACTGATAGTTTAAAAAAACCTCGATATTTTTTAAATAAAAGTTAATACTTTTTTAAATGAAAACTCTTTTATGATGTATGTAATCAATCATATTGGCAAAATTCAGGCCATTATTATCAGGGTATTTAAAAGGAAACATTGACATAACTACACACTTCAAAGTCAAGAACATATATTGTAATGATTAGATGTTTTCTATACCAGGCGTCAGGCTCCAAATGAAAGAGATGAGACGATCACTGACAAGTTAGTACTCTTCTCGGTGATTGTCAACGTCAAGAGATGAGCTTCGCTAGAATCAAAAACACGTCAGGCCATATTAAATCTTATGACGTGTTTATTTATTTTTCACTTGACACGAGATTAAATCTTATACCATTTAAAATAAAGCTCAGTTTTCTAGTGTGTTCCATACTTTTGGATACTTTGGCTACTACTACTACGCTATCAGTGGTGGTTTGGATGTTACGGTACTAATGTTGGCTTGAATGTTACTAAGTATTTGGCGATGTGCGTGCTCCAGTATATTTGTGCACGATGGATGCCCCGAACAATTTGACCGCTTTGGTTGAGTCACTGTTAATGACCATTTTGGGTGTTTCCAAGTAAATGAAGGTCTTGACTTCTACTTACTATATAACGCTGACTGTACATACATACATAAAACACGTCTTTATTCCTTGTGTAGTATATACAGTGTAGTTATCACCTAAGAAAATAAGACGAAAAATACAAGCCTTTCCAAATACACGAGTATCTCGATACGAAACTCAAAATATTTATTAACTTATCAAAGGATGTCACGAAATTGTAGTTTGTAGATCACGCAACATACTCAATTCATAACTGAATTGCATGTAATGGAAATTTGCCACTTATTTATTGTTCACAAAAAATATTTTTTTACATGCATACAAGAACAATCATAACTTATTTTACTAGGTACTTAGAATTATATAGGCTGACTTTTTTTATCACCGTCAAAAGAAACAACACGACGAATACAAGCATTATTTTTAAGTTTGGTGTTAAAATATTGCAAATGGTATCATTAAATGATACCTGTCATCATTAGGTATCATCCTCATCATATCAGGTGTGTGACGTCCACTGTTGGATATAGGCCTTCAGATACCGCCCATAGAACTCCAGTTGCCTCGGTTGGAAGTGGCTTGCATCCACCATGAACCCGCGACTTACGGTACCTATACGGTTGCATGTGATACCTAGGTCAACCTAAAACTTGGACGGTGATATTAATATCATTCTGTATCATACAGTTTCCTTTTCCTTCTTTCTACTGATCATAGGTAATGGGAACATGAAAGACGGACTAAAAGTCTTCAAGTCTTCAGAACAGGGTTGACAAATCTCCGCTGTTGGACATCTGGAAATTCACGGTCTTGATAATTTCCCTAGTAACATAAAGTAATTAACCAATTAGAGTGGAAATAGGGGTTACAAAATTTTGCAACACCGCACTATGGATACATACATACATACATACATATCACGTCTTTATCCTTTACGGGGTAGGCAGAGCCTAAGGTAACAAGACCTAAAGGCCACATTTAGCGTGATTTTGAGCGTGGAAGAGAGGAATCAAAATAGTGATGGATTGCTAGCCACATCGCCTATAACATGATTCCTAAGATTTTCGCCCATTTCCTCGATGGGCTTTTACCATCTGCGCGGGAAGAGAAGCAACTGGTACATTCTACGCTTTCTTTACTCCCAGACCAGCATGTAAGAACATATATTGATAGTTTGGATGAAACAAAAACAGACCATATCGATTAAATCGAGAATTTTACTTCCCAATACTGTAATAAAGACTTTCTTAGGTTTTTCTATGACAGTTTTTGGGTCTCCTGTGCATATAATGATATGTATACATACATACTCAGTAAAGCATAACGAGGTTTTTACCTCGTAACGTTATTACAAATTACATTAATAAAAATCAGTGTTTTTAGACCCAACCAATTTTTTTGTCATCACACCAGCAGTAAAGTTCTTGCTCTTCTAGCACAATAATAGCTAGTAAAATCTCGCGTCCAGTGGATGTATGATTCACTTATTTCCTGCTAATGCACAAAAAATACCTTCCGAATCCAATGTGAATCTGAAAAATTAACGTACAGTCAGTACAACAAAAGGATAAATATATATTTTTTAGGCTTGCATACTATGACATGATATTTGACTAAGAATTAAACTCAATTCAAACGTTTTCTGGATACAAAAATTCTTGTTTTGCACATTTATACTAGTTAAGATGAGTAACATAGACCAATTGAATGCTATCTCACTCGCAAAATAAAAATAAAACAATTGAAATAAAAATCAGTTCACAACATAGGAAACCAACAAACATACATACTGACACTCACAAACATAAACAGACCACATAAACTTCCGCAAGTAAAATTCAAAGATTATACAAATTTATCCCCACTTTATAAACACTCAGAAAAACGTAACCAAAAAAAGTTACATGATGATAAACTGCTCGGCCCGAAAATTCTTGACAAAATCTTTAAAAATTAATTACTCTACTCGAAAACTACAAAAATCGGCCAACATACATGGGGTATATTCGGATAGCCCCGAATGTGAGGCATGTACATTTTTTTTAGACGTCAGTTTTTGGACCAACCTGTATATAATAACATTATATTTATTGTTGAAAACCGCATGAAAATCCGTCCAAAAGTTTTGAGTTTATCGTAAATAAACACACAGACAGACAAAACGACGCGGCAGATGACTTTATTTTATAATCATACTATTAGCGACAGGCAGACGGACAAACAGAAAGACAAACGGACGGATGATTGGACGTACAGATTAACAAGCAGACGGACGGACGGATGGTCGGAAGCATAGACAAACAGACAGACAAACCAACGGATGGACCGCCGGATTGATGGTTGGACAAACAGACAAACTGATAGACAGACATACATACATACAGACAGGCAGGCAGACAGATAGACGTACCTACGGATGGATGGACTGCCGGATGGATGATCGGACGCACAGACAAAAAGACAGACAGTCAGAAATATTTAAAGAAAATTTTTATTTATCACAAAAGAAGTTAAAAAAACAGAAGTATCTAAACATAAAGAAAGCTAAAAATAAAAAAGCCACTGATAAATAAATTGTCACAAAATGGCCCAGAAGACTGGACAGACGGAAAGATAGGCCGACAAACGGACGGACCTACAAAATATATGTGCTTCTAAGAATGGTTCCTTTTTTCTATATGACGTAAGAAACCCTAAAAAAATCAGACAATACAGTCATGTGTGTTTATTTCACCTCTCTTATACCTTTCAATGTACATACGTAGTTTTTAATTATCATTTTGACTTGCGTTCGCCGATTCGGACGTAAAATATACATTCATACACAAATCACGTCTATATCCCTTACGGGGTAGACAGAGCCTAAGATAACACCTTAAAGCCACCAAGAACAAGCATGATTGTGGGCGTGTAGGTGGAAAGCGGAATCAAAATAGTGATGGATTGCCCTATCGCGTATAACTTGATTCCTAATATTTTTGCATTTACCATCAACGCGGGAAGAGAAGCAACTGGTACATTCTATGTTTTTTCTTTACTTCCAGACCAGCATGAAAGGGAGTAGAAGATAGCTACCTAATAATATTATGGGTAAAAAAGCTATAGTTAAACAGACGGACAGATAGACGGACGGATTTGAACAATGTGGCCATAAAATAAACCACGATACAGCGTGAACTTGGTAATAGATAAGCTCCTTTGTGTTCCGAACACCAAAACCTGGCCAAGTGCGAGTCGGACTCTCGTACCAAGGGTTTCGTCCAAATTCGGCAAGTAAATATGAAATCCAGTGTTAGCAAAGCCCTGCCAACTAAGCAAATTGTAGGCTGTGTGAGGTCATTTTATATCGGTTACTTACATACTTAGACAGACAAAAATATTCTGTTTTTAGTATTTGATGTTAGAGCGGCAACAGAGAAACGTCATTTGTGAACTGTCGCCAGACAATCATGATAGCTGATAGCCATATCACGGTTCATAAGATACAGCTTGGTGACAGACAGACAGACGGACAGACAGACGGACAGTGGCTCCTAAATGAAAAAAATATAGCTACGTAATATGGGTAAAAAAGCTATAAAGTTAGGACAGACGGACAGATAGACAGATATAGACGGACGGATTTGAACAATGTGGCCATAAAATAAACCACGATACAGCGTGAACTTAGTAGATAATACGATTAATCGATTCGAGCACTAAAGATTCTTCTAAGTTCTAAGAGTTATAATTAGATGTAAGCGTAATGTATGGTTAGTTGTTACTCTTTCTGTTGATGAGTTTCCAACTGCGGAAGCGACCCTGGCTGGGTCACCAGAATTTCACTTCAAGATTACTGTATTGTCATCAGATTTATGCCAGATTTCACGTCAATCTGATCAATTAGAAATGGGTCAAAATTCACTTGCAAGATTTGATTACATGCAGACACCGGGACTGAGCACTTCAATTGCGTTTACAAAAATAATTTGTACCAATCACACAAACGTTGGAGTGTTGTATCTTACAAAAAATTATTATGATTAATTGATAAGTACATACCTGTACGTGTACGTACAAATAAATGTCTACGCTGCGTCCAATATCGTAGCTTGTAACGTCTTTTACTTCCTTCCTTTGACTTCAATTAATTACGAATAAAATGAATAGATTATTTTTATTTTAAGACACCATGTTCTGTCAACCATTAGTTTATGACAATTCATATCATTGTTTTTTTTATTACCTGTCTAACCAGCCAGGTTTTTGACTCGCATGTTTTTTTTAAATTGTTCTGCAATTGAGAAAACCTATTTACTCGGCCTATTTTGTATTTAGCACTTGTCGGATTTCACGAATCATTGCCGTGGTATATGGCCGTGATTTGATGCAGAGGGTTAGGGTTCGATTCTCGTGAGAAGCATTAGTGCAAAATTAACTGGAAGCCTTTTTTATTTTTAACTTGCTGTGGTCGAGTACTTTTTTTTAAATATATAAGGCAAAACGTGTTTTTAAGGCGGCAATATGACTGGGGGGCGCCACCATCTATGCCAAATTAATAAGCACGTGTGATCCTAATACTACAGAACTTACTAGGCATGAAAGCTTTGCCAAGTTTAGGACTGGCAATGCCACCCGCTAAACCATTCAAATTGGCGATGCCTCACTGCTACAAGGTTATACAAAAAAAATACGAAACTATGTGTTAGTTTAAAAAAAAACTTGGCTAGAATAAGTTTACCATCACAAGTGTATATTTTATTTTCAACTAATTGATGGTATAGACCATTTATCGTAAACAGTAAAATCTAACTAGGGTAAGCTTGTGGTTGTTTAAAAACCACTTAGGTAGTACTTTCTTTGGTTTGATTTGACAAGAAAAAAATTGAATTTACCATAAAGTTTTCTACATCTCATCGAGATATTATTACTAAGTAAGTAAGTTATTAAAAACAATGTTTAGAAAATTAAAAAAGAATCGTTCATACGTCGGGGTTTGAACTTGGTCACTAACTATTCAGTCCTTTAAGTCACGATCACTGAGCCAGATTGGAGGTCACGTGACCGCTCGAAATATCCGATTGGTTTTTACAACATGTTTTATTTGACACTAGCTACTCACACTATTGTAAAATGCATCAAAATTTACTGCATCATACTGCAATTTAGGTATGATAAATGCACTCTGTTTTGTAATTTGCGCAGACAATATATCCATAGCTAACTATCCTCAAAAAACCGCATTGAAATTAAGCCTGTGGACGAAATGCAGCTGCACGGAAGGTTTGTATGGAAGAGCAACCGCCTTAAGTAAGTAACATAAATTCCAAGCAATCAAAATTTAAACAGATTAAAACCTACATAAGCTCTGTAAGGTCTTTGACAGATAATAGCTCAAGAGCCAATGAATATCATACCGAGAATACTAACATCTAATTATGTGCATAATTAAATAAATAACCTAATTTTAACGAGTACATAATTGAATACCACGAGCACATCTGCTTAACATCTTCAAGCACAGAGCGAGAACTCCTTTGTCCAATTGATTTATTACTAAGGTAAGTGCAATTATAAATCACACTTCATCCACTCCTTGCCATTGATAGGCAGCACCCTGCGTCGCCAGGTGCCCCATACGAACATACCCACATCGGCTCTCGCGCGCCAAATTGCCCGTGTCCCGATCCAAAGCACTACTAAGGGCTCTGCTCACGTGTAAAATCTCTTCAATTTACACGCTACAATTTAACCCGTCGAGGGGTTAACACACCGGTAACACAACGCTAGTGTACGAAATGAACATTAAGTTTTATTTTATATCCTATAAGCAAACAGATTTAAGTTTTACTTCCGCGTCGTTGCGTCAATTGTACGCGCTAAGTTTAATGTAAACATGATATACTCACTGTATAAAGCCTGAATGACGAGACGGTCGTTTTTATCAGGAGACGTATTTTTTATCGCACCTATATATTACCTGGAATAAAAAAGAATAAATTAACGCTACAACAAATACACAATTTATGCAAATTATTTATTACACTTAGATTAACCCCAATTCTACGTCATTTCCGTTTTAGTGGGTACTGGCCAGGCCCCGCCCGTCAGACAGGACGTTAATTAGAAAATTATGTGGGAAATTATTAATAGGTCCGCCGTGTACCCGATTAGATAACAAACTAGTCCATTAGCCGGGCAGGACACGGTCGGAGGAAGGTCGCACCGAAGGGTTGTCGTTGTTAGGGCTATTGTTCTAAGGTTGATATTCATTGCTTTGAGAGAAACTGAAAAGGACTTGGTGGCGGAGTAGGTAAGATAAGGCAGTAGCAAACAATACGGCGTGCGATCGTCCGGGGGCGGTTTGACGCGTGGTTGAGGAATGATCAGCCGTGTGGAAATGACGACTTAATGGATTATATGTGTCCGCCGACACCGAGATAAGTGTCGCGTCGGTATCGGACCCGTCGCTGGAGATTAGGCTCCGAAATTACAAAAATTAATATCATGATGGAAATCGAAAGAATGATTTTACACCTCGATGATCATTGTAGCATTAAAAAATAAATTCGATTTCGTAGGATGTGGGTATTTGATAACTCACTTTAGTCTGTATTCGCTGCCTACATACACATGCTGTCCATAAGTTGAAATTGATTAAAGCTGTTTGTGTCTAAAGTCCGAAATACAAGTGCCTACTTGGTGTAAATTACTGTCGCTAAATTAAATAGTAATATTGAAAAATGTATACCTAATTACCTACTGATTCAATTTGCTCTTTTAGTGGCGAGTCATCATATTAATTTAATCTCAAATTGTATTCATTACGATGTCATGCTATCTACTACTATACAAAACCGATTTGAAAATAATAGCACTGTTTTTGTGCACGACAAGAGGCTGACCCACATCAACCACATTTGCCCACGCGAACAACACACGGGACAGTTGCATGATGACGTGAAACACCGTAAATTGTATAGAGACCTTATTGTTAAAAACATCCAACGGCAAACGTGCACAAGCCCTCGAATGGACATTAAATAGCGTCACAATAACCTCAGATTTGCCGGCAATCTATTCTATTATTCACACAGAACCAGAAACGCCTCGCCACTTACGACAAAAAAATGTAAGATCTCTAGCCTTTGTTCGGGACCTTTCTGGGCACGGTCTGGACAAACGAGCCGTGGGACTCATAGTGAAATATTGATGCAGTGTCATAGTGGGACGGACGCGATTCCCATTACAAAGCCATTTGCGCTGTTTACATAAAGGAGGAGGGCCGCAAATGCTATAATATCAACTGCGGTGCTATTGCAAATTTTCCGCTTCTCGCGTGTCAAAGGAGATTATTTATTGCAATTGAGATATAGAAGGCGCCTCGGGATCAAGCCAGCAACACCTCGCATAAATAGCGGAGCGACGGACGCGCCAACCGTCCTCCTATCATCCCGACACCAAATAAAATTATGAGCATGGCTATTTATTACACTAGATTAAAAAGGGTATTCATCTTTAACGAACCCATAGAAACTGTTCAGCTTCACTTATGTGTCTCAAAGGCACGACCGAGTTGCAATTCTGCAACGTAGCTGACGCTTTAGAATTTAATTGATTGGACTGACTTTGGTCAGCTTAGTCCATTGAAAGGTGCTTTTTGGCATAGCAGACGCATCATTATTTTTTGCGTAAAGACAGATGTTTGTATTCAGTTTCGATGAAGCATTTTACAATTGCCTACAAAATACTTACTTGTTTAACATCGTCGTCAGTAACAGTTTATATGCGAATGGTTGGGAGTGCAAAGATTATAATGTAAGGATATCGTACAATCAATGTTTTACACGGCTCTCTACGTGGTTATTTCAAGGAAAAATCCAAAAACCAGACACAATGAGTGCATCTAATAAGCTAATAACAGTGTTAGACAGAGTTTAAGTAAGAAATGCAGTCTACTATTTAATAATGCAACAATTTGCTAAATCAAACGGCAAATTTAACAAATTGGTGGCTGCGCAAAATGCATAATGAGCGGACGTTTAATTTGATGAGAGGTTCCAGTCGAATGGTGGGAAATTATATCAAAAACGCTTAACTTAAATAAAGGGCTATTCGTTTTCGTTGTTACATTCCTGGAATGCGGGGATTAATTTGGCAAATTAAAGAAACACAGCAATTAACATTATATTGATTTGCATCCTCCAGTTTTGATAGACTTCATATTATATATGATGAAAAAAATTATATGGATTAGATTATGCTCTAAATTAATATGTATTTCATTCACAGTGCTAAAAAATATCTACGCGGCCCAAACATATCTAGGCTTCTGAAGGAACTTTCGGGGGAGGTGTAGTATGGCAATTGGGCACTTTTAGCGTTTAGCAGTAACACAGTAGTAATACAATAGCGTACGAGAATTAAAAAAAAAACAAATGGAACTACATTTAAAACCAGCTTGTCAAAATAAAGCTAGGAATTTCAATTTATCTGAAGGAACTGAACGTAAACAAAGTTACAATAGGGGTCCGCATAGCAAACAGATTGTTATGCAAAAGCAGCAGTCTAAAACGATATCATTGTGTCTACGTATTTCCTAAAATAACTTTTAAAATATTACGTAGGTATTTAGAATTATCTCTTGATCGTATCCACGCTATAAAAAACAGTGTATAGGAGCTGGCTTGCGCCATTTGGTTATACCTAAAAGCGATGTACGACAAACAGTCATAATTACACGCGAAAAGTTTTATGTACGTCATTTTACCATCGGTGGTGTTAACAAGGAGAGAGTAAGGCAATGTGCCTGCACACTACCTGGCCAGCTGCCTCGAGCCCCCACCAGGCACTGCGCGTCTCACCCCGCGCGCCATCATACTTCCATCTCGCTCACACTACACCACGAAAGCTCGCCCAAGCGCTACAAAAAGCGGTTTTGCTGTGTAGTGTTGTAAGTCAGGCGCGCTTGTGTGCGTGAAGTGTATTTTTCTGACAGCCACGATCGTGAAACGAAACGAGCAGAACATCGAACTGTGCTACAGGCGGTTAGAACGTTTTAACTCAGTGCTGACATTTACCTGTTGGAACGCGTGAACCGGCGCGGCCTTGTGCGCGAGCGCAGCACAGGTTTGACTCAGAGTCAGTTCCACCCCAGACCTCTGCGCGGGTGCGCGCGTCCCATGCACTCAGCTGTGTAGTGCCGGGCGCACGATCCTGTCCAATTAGTGTTCTCGCGAGAAACGAGTTAAGTGGCCGGTTTAACTAGTGAAGTACTCAGGCTTAGCAAAACGGACTAATGTGCTCTGCCGATGCGATATGTTTGTGCGGCTTTAGTGTGTAATCATAATACAAAACTATGTAATAAATTTAAGTGAAGTTTAGTGAAAGCGATACATAATGCGTGGTTCGTGGTTCACAAGCGCTTTGCTGGTGATAAGCGCCGCTTTAGCGACGTGGAGTGCGTCGCTATCGGCTACCACAGGAGCACTCTACCAGGCTCCTGATGAGTGCCGGTGGACGACCGACGACGACGGCTCGGGAGTTGCGCTGCAATGCAGATTACGGACTATAAACAGCGAATTAGAAAACACCAACTTTAGTGCTATCCAACCGCATCTCACAGTGAGATTGCGCCTAGAATGCAGTGATGCTCTTTTCTTTCAAAGTTCACTGGCTCCCGGAAGTTTTCGGCAGTTGGTGGAATTGCGGGAGCTTACAATTGAGTACTGTAAAATTGGAAACCTTTCCGACGGCGCGTTCACGGGTCTACGAGAACTAAGAAATTTAACAATTAGGACACATAATACGGACTGGTCGGCGATGTCACTTGAAATAACACCCACAGCTTTCTCACGGGATGTTCAAAATCTAGAAAGATTAGATCTCAGCGAAAATAATATGTTGGTCTTTCCGGAAGGCGCACTGTGTACTTTACGGAATCTTGAGTATTTAAATATGACTGGAAATAGAATGAGAGACATAAGTCACTTTCAATTTTCTTCAGCTCATCGTCATCCTACCGAAAAATGTGGTGATAACATATCGGTACTGGACCTCTCGAGGAATGTAATCGATACTTTGCCGCCCAATCTTCTTTCTGGACTTAAACGATTACAGAAATTATATCTTCAAGGCAATGCATTAAACTCTGTCGCAGATAGAGCACTAGAAGGTCTTATTTCACTAACCACAATAAGATTTTCAGATAATCAGCTTACAAGCTTGCCACCCGAACTCTTCAGCGATACGAAAGAACTCAAAGAAATATATTTGAACAACAACACTATAACAGTTTTAGCTCCAGGATTGTTCAGTGACCTAGTACAACTTTTAGTTTTGGATTTGTCACACAATGAATTGACTTCAGACTGGATAAATACGTCAACATTCACAGGACTGAAACGATTGGTGTTTTTAGACTTCTCTCATAACAGAGTGTCAAAAATGGAAATAGCAGTATTCCGCGACCTTCATAATTTGCAAATATTGAAAATGCAAGACAACTTTATAGAACACATTCCAGAAAATGTATTTACGTCCCTGACGAGCCTGCATACGCTGATTTTATCGAACAATAGGCTCACGACAGTTGAAAGCTACTCATTTTCTGGTTTGCACGGGCTTTCTGTGCTATCTATAGATAGTAACCGCATTTCAAAAATACACCCACACTCGCTGCGCAACTGTACTTCTTTGCAGGATTTGCACATCAATGGAAATAGGCTAGACGAAGTACCTATAGCCCTAAAGGAAATACCACAGTTGAAAACTCTCGATTTAGGCGAAAACTTAATCGTCAGTATAGAAAATGCCTCATTTATGACCATGCAACAAATGTACGGACTAAGATTAACTGAAAATAATATCGGGAATATAAGCAAAGGCGTATTTGATAAGATGACATCATTGAAAATTTTAAACTTATCAAGAAATAAAATCCATAAGATCGAAGCCGGTGCATTTGACGGCAATATTAATTTACAGGCTATTCGTTTAGATGGCAATTACCTGACTGATATAGGTGGACTTTTTGCTAAGTTGCCTAATTTAGTATGGCTGAATATATCAGATAACCGACTAGAATGGTTTGACTATGCTATGATTCCAACTGGATTACAGTGGCTAGACATCCACGCCAATAGGATTGCCGAACTTGGGAATTACTTCGAGATTGAATCTCAATTATCACTGAGTACATTCGACGCCAGTTCTAACAGGTTAACAGAAATAACCGGCAGCGCTATACCAAATTCTGTAGAAATGTTGTATCTAAACGACAATTTAATTTCCAAAGTACAGTCCTATACATTTTTCAAAAAGCCAAATCTGACAAGAGTCGACTTATATGGAAACAAAATAACTAGTTTGGACCCAAATTCACTGAGAATATCGGCAGTGCCGCAAGATAAATCTGTTCCAGAGTTTTTCATAGGGGGAAACCCATTAGAATGTGATTGTACAATGGAGTGGTTGCAAAAAATAAACACAGGGAACAGAGCAAGAACGCAGCCCAAGTTGATGGACTTAGACAGCATATACTGTAAATTACTTTACAATCGCGGAAACGCCTATGTCGCATTAGTGGAAGCTGCTTCACACCAATTTTTGTGTAAATACGACTTCCATTGTTTTGCATTGTGTCACTGCTGTGATTTCGATGCCTGTGATTGTGAAATGACTTGCCCGAACAATTGCACGTGTTATCATGATCAATCGTGGTCGGCAAATGTCGTGGAATGTTCCAACGCGGGATATATTAATGCTCTACCTGAGAGAATACCAATGGAGGCCACGCAACTGTACCTCGATGGTAATGACATAAAAATGCTTCCCAGTCACGCATTTATCGGACGAAAACGCCTCAAGATACTATTTTTAAATTCATCAAACATTGAAGTTATACAGAACAGAACATTCAATGGTCTAAAAGAACTAGAAGTTTTGCATTTAGACCACAATAATTTAAAAAGTCTTGAAGGACCGGAATTCGATGGATTGGATAACTTACGAGAACTTTACATCAATAATAACAAGATTCGACATATAGGAAAAGACATGTTTAACCACATGGCTCGTCTAAAACTACTGCACCTACACAACAACAAGTTAATAATGTTATCTGTGTGGCAAATCAACCCTACTGTGACGGAAATAACACTTTCCTACAACCCATGGTCATGTGATTGTGAATATACTGAAATGTTCCGCGAATGGACGAAGCGAGTAAATTCTATAACTGATATATCAAGCGTGAAGTGTATTTATTCCAAAGGAAATAATACTGAAATGACTGTCTATACTGAAGAAATTTTTAACGACCCGGAATCTGGATTTACAATTGCAAGTGAAAATGGAACAATATGCACAGGCCTACCAAGTATCAACAATAGTATCAACGGAAATTTGACTGCTACCAAAACTATCATAACTAATGAAGACGTACAAGATTACATACCGCTTCTTGTAGCGACGTTGGGTGCATTCTTATTAGTGTCTTTTATAAGCATGATAGTGTTCATATTCAGACAAGAAATGAGAGTTTGGTTCCATTCCAGATTTGGGGTAAGACTATTTTATAGAGCAAGTGACATTGATAGAGACGATCGCGAAAAAATGTTCGACGCATTTGTGAGTTACAGTTCGAAAGACGAAGCTTGGGTTGCCGAGGAACTGGCACCCATGCTCGAACGCGGTGACCCGTCCTATAAACTTTGTCTACACTACCGAGATTTTCCAGTGGGCGGCTACGTCGCTGACAACATAATACAAGCCGTTGAGTCGTCCCGTCGTACAATCATGGTGCTCAGTGAAAACTTCATAAAATCAGAGTGGTGTCGTTTCGAGTTTAAATCAGCCCATCATCAAGTTTTGAGAGACAGAAGAAGAAGACTGATAGTGGTGTTGTTAGGTGAAGTGCCTCAGAAAGACCTTGACCCTGATATAAGGCTGTATTTGAAAACGAATACATACCTTCATTGGGGCGATAGGTTATTCTGGGAGAAGTTAAGGTTTGCGTTGCCCGATGTGCCTAATAATCAGAGGTGTCGCGGCGGGCCGAGTCCAGGGTCGGTTGGGGGTGTGGCAATGCATAGACACCACCATGCCAGGAGTCACCTAGGTGCGTTGCCGCCGCCGCCGATCCACGGCGCGCATCCCGTCTTGCCGCCGCACCCCTCCCACGCCCCGCACCAGGCCCCGCCGCGCGCCTCACCCCGCACCATATCCGTCCATGTATAGTGAAAATCCAGACTGAACTAAAGTGCTAGTGATTTTTCAAGAGACTGTTAAATGTACAGTGCTAGTGACTGTTTAACGCAAAATGTGATGGCTAGTCGGTTAGTGTACATATTGGTTAAGAGCGGTGTAAATAGTAGCAGTTAAGAGTAACATGATTCCACAAGTGACACTCAAACATGGTTTTAGTATAATTTCTTATACTGTACTTTACCACATTAGAAATGCCATTTTTTCAATAGTAAAAATATAAAAAACTTCATGGTTTGTGTGAAGATCTTTTAATGTACATAGTAGCTATATTTAAATGTATAGGTAGGCCTATTCAGGCTGTGTTTGTTAGGCAACTCTTGCCGAATACTATAAAAGTGACTTACATGGCATCACTGCCACTATCTGTGATAAATTAGATGTATTAAGTAATCTGTAAGTATTCCATGAATACATATTATGTAATTTAGTCATACCCAAAAGAAAATATTTATTGTACAATAATAAATCTAAAATTCAGCTGTATGGGGCAGTAATAAAAGACAAATAAAACAGAAATTCAAATTTAATCACTTTGTTTCCTTATTTTTCAATGTTAATTCATATGTTTAAAAACAATTACCTAATAATTAAATATCACAGCCATAATCGTTCACTTAGGTTATCCAAAGTCTGCTACGTAAAACTGTCAACTCTTAGTGAAAAAATCCAAATTTAATTTGTAATACATGACAATGACAACGATATACTCCCCATGTATCTAAAATTATATTTAATAGAAAGTGACATACATTTTGGAGAGTACACAAATGCACACTACCGATTATTGAGACAATTAAAAATATGTAGGTACATTATATTTAATTTAAACTACAATATAAAAAAATAAGTTATATGAAACATCTGGTCAAAGTAATCTAGTATAGTAACTACTTCTACCAGTGAAGCACATTTTTGAGCCAGTGATAACACTAAACTTCTAAACATCAAGTTCAGAATTCTGATAGTTCTCCGAGAGCAAAGATCAGCTTGAGCGTTCGGTCATCGACCGCAGCCCTTCAATCTGTGGTAACGAGCGCACTCCCGCAGCCCTAAGTAGGTGTGAAACAAATGGAGCCGCGAACAAAAAGGGTATCCAGCCTCATTCCTGCCTATCGAGATTGCTTTTACAGATATAGACCGATACTCGGGCGAGCCGTTGAGACATTGATGAAAAAGTTCACAAAGATCTCTCACATTTTCACTATCGCCGCTATATAAACGAGTATAAACATGATCGTGACTCTATTGTCCTTCATTCTACGTTTAAAAATTTCGTATTATGCAGACAAATACAATTATTTTCTTATTTATGAAATCATCTAAGGGATTTAGTGTCACAATCAATTGATCTACCTAATCTAAATCGTATAAGTAAACATGAAAAATGTAATAAAAAATAAATAGGAACGAAAAATGTGGCAAATAAATCACTTTATATTTTTCCAAAAGAATTTAAGAAGATATAAAGTGTGTCCAAGTAGTTTGCACTTGTGAGAGAACTTTCGGCTACTCTTCCTTTTAAATAATTTACGTCATTTACAAAACATTGACCAAATTAATGATAGCGAATTGTGTTATAATTTTGTGCCTAGTTGACTCAGGCTCAGTCGGGGCAAAATTCAATTTTTTATGCATCGAACGTTTAGATCGATTCGTCGCCCCAAAATGTCCCGTGAATATTATTATAATCGTTACTTTCAATAAAACCGTTACTTTTATACTTAGATATTGAAAAAATATTTTTTACAAAAGTAGATATCTAGTTCAACGTTTTGTAATTCTTTAGGAACCATTAATTCTAGGAATGTCCTTTTATAATGTTGAACTATCATGCGCCATCAACTGAAGATGGCGTCTACAGTAATTTCATAGAACTTTAGTCATTTTCACTACTGTGTATATTTCATGATGCCAGTAAACATTTAAGAGTTGAGGTTATATCGGTAGAGCATGTTTTAATATACCGTCACGTCGGTGGTTTAATGGGATTTAGTACAGTTTGATGGTTACTTATAGCCATTTGAGAGGATGAGCTATGCTTTGTGGGTTTTGCCTTGCTGTTTGCTGGTATTCAGGGAATTACACTTCTATGTTCAAGGCCATTGTGCTCTGGTCTAAAGTAAAAACATAGACAATAGTAACATTTTCTTACAAACGTACTCAATCCAAACATACTAAAAGGAGGCTCGAGCT
The DNA here is from genome assembly GCA_949127965.1 of Pandemis corylana. NCBI lineage: Eukaryota > Metazoa > Arthropoda > Insecta > Lepidoptera > Tortricidae > Pandemis > Pandemis corylana. Next base: position 6,831,857 of record OX421860.1, read on the forward strand.
GTTTTTTTCGTGCAGAAGCTCTTGACGGTCTCCGTCCTGGATTGTGACATTCAAGATTTATATATGCACATTACAAAATATTCAGCCACATTCCGCTTCTTCGTTTTCTTTTCATTTGATGGCTTGTTTCTATAGCACTAGAACCCCTAACAATTTTTTTAAATTTATCTTGTTTTATTGCCACTAAACAGACGCTTAATATACAAGCAAGCAACTCTACAAATCACAAATCACGTCTTTATCCCTTACGGGGTAAGCAGAGCCTTAGGTAACAAGACCTACAGCGCACGTTTAGCAAGACTGTGGGCGTATAAGTGGAAAGTGGAATCAAAATAGTGATTGGTTGCTAGCCGCATCGCCTATTACATGATTCCTATGATTTTCATCCAATCCTTCGATGGCATAGCATAGTAGGAACGAATACAAATATTTCTTATTTTAGTGATGAATATCTTCATATAGGTTCAATTTTGGATGAGGATGTCGTCGAGAGCCAGACATCGAATTTAGCTTAATTTACCGTCAATATTTGCGGGAGCTGCGGTTGTCAACGTCCCCCTGTGTTTAGAAGACGGATAAGTATAATGGCAATAGATTTTTCAACTACTTATTTCTCAATTAAATCGCCACTGACGTCCCCTCTATCATTACCAACAAATGCTTCATACACAAGTCAGTAAGTAGCATTTGCTTTTAATTTGCATGTTTTTGTGTTACTACACGGTTCCTTTGCTCAACATATCAGGAAATATCATCTAAGCTCACACAAATACTTTTTTATTTTGCCTGGCCAGATAAGAATAATCCTGGGAGCTGTAGGAATCCTGAGTCTATCTAAGCCTAACACGCGCCCACCGCAAGCACTCAACTGTGCGGTCGTCGGCGCCGGTCAGCTCTAGCACTAACAGCATTTCAAATTTGTAGTACATAGTTTATTCCGCACTGCTACGCTTACTTTGTACTGATGAACAACCGATGAAACAGTGTTGAAACTACATACCGATATAGTAAGCGGATCACAATCGCCGGACCACCTTGTACTCGTAATACTAATGTCTAACGTTAAAACGTGTTCGTACACGAACCTAAAGTTACTCGGAATATTTCAGCAAGCACAATTCGCCGTACACTTTGAACATCGACTTTGTTTTGGAAATATATGTCAATTAGACTTAACAATCCTGTAAAACATTCACAGGAGTGAACAAAAAACATTTACCTTGCTACTCCGCTACTCACGTGCAAGATAACCAAGCCTGTGTAAAATATGTATGTTCATTAAAATGGACCTCCGCAAAGTAACGCCTGATTCAATAAAACATTTAATATTAATAATAATATCTTGGGACAATTGACACCAATTGACCTAGCCCCAAACTAAGCAAAGCTTGTAATATGGGCACTATAGTGTCTATAGTGTCTATAGTTGTCTATAGACAATTTACAGGGGTGTTCAGTTAGATTTACCCAACCATCTGTTGATGTATTCCGGAACAATTATAAGACGCAGTGTATATACATATATATTAAGAGGAACCTACCGTTAACATTATATCTTTTATAAGTTTAGTAATTCCCACCTTTTAAGAATGAAGATAGATTATGCCAAATCCTAACACCATCTAGTCGGAGATGCATAGTGATCACAAGCAATATTGGGTATTGAGCGAAAATTTCAAGGTTTCAATCGGCGTTGTTGCAAGTAAAGAACTGTGAGGAACAAACCACAAACTTGTTGAATTCACGTGTAAACGAACGTAAGCGCAGTAGCTATGCACTGAATCTCGAGTTGATCACATAGTAAAATAGTCTTATTTTAACTAAAGTATTTATTCTTATCTTGGTATCTTCAATTGAATCCATCATGATGCAACATTTTGGTTAAACCCAAAATTAAGACATTTTGTTTAAATCTACTATGCCTGGATTTATGACTACATTTATATTTAATACTAGTCTTCCGTCCGCAGCTTCGCCCGCGGTAAATTAATTTTCCCGTAGGAAAAGGTATTTTCCCGCGTTAAAGAGTAGCCTATGTCACTCAGTGATAATGTAGCTTTCTAACGGCAAAATAATTTTTGAAATCTGTCCAGTAGTTTCGGAGCCTATTCAATGCAAACAAACAAACAAATTTTTCCTCTTTGTAATATTAAGTATAGAAAAGTCACCTAATTTCTGGACAAAGCTTTTGTAAAACCAAGCATCAGCGTCCAATATCTCAAGTGATTAAATCGAAACAATGCGGATTCTGAAACGAAAAAAGTTTTAGCAAAGTCAAATTACTTAATACAGTTTTAATGGACACTGACTAATCGCCGCTTCACGCTCGTTCGCGTATTTCCCTCCAAACAGGCTGTTCAAACAAAGAAATCACTGGCTCAAGTAGGTACGTCTCAGTTGCCATGCCCCATAAATTAAAGTAGAGAATAACACGGAGGTGAAAAAATAAACGCGACGTCGGCCCGTGTAGAACATTAATCAGGGCCTCGGGAAGGCGTAGAGAATTTATTTTACGATTGTTACAGCACTGATGAAACGTTAAAAATGCTGTCGGAGGTATATTGAAACATTCGACGCATTGTTCGGCCTGATCCGGCCGATAGCGCACCACGGTTCCGACACTGCGCGAGAGTCGCCACTAGTTGTTATACTATTCACCCCTTTCCAACTAGTTAAGTAGGAAAAAGACGCAGTGACCAACCAGCGAGATTATCATCATTTGTAACACTCCACAACACCTCGAACGAGCACGGTTTCTCACTTGTCGCGCAGTCCATCTCCCTCGTATTGTGATAATCAAACAGAGACACACTGAACGACAAATCGAGCCGTAGCCTTTAAATAGTGCCAGTCAATCTGTACAGCAACATAATAAAATTCTATTTTTTGACAGTTTACTAATTTTGTGCAGATCCTACGGGCCCATGCATAATGAGATAATACACTGATGAGCGTTATTTTTGCTCGTGAGTATATATGACATAAACCAAATTTGTGTGATTGTATTTATTTTTAAACATTGATATAATTTTATATTAAATTGTTGTTTTAGAAACTATGAAGGCTATATCACAAGGCACGTTCAAGAGTTTAATTGTTATTTACTTATTAATGCTCGTCCCGTTACTACACGAGACCAACGTTGAGTAAATCTGTAGGAACCGCCGACACCTCTCGCGGCGCGACTCCAACACCTTGTTGATTTTCGAACGTAAACTGTCCGCCGCTTACCGTCCGTAACAAGTTTCTTTTTTATTAGTACTGGTTTAGAGCAGGACGCAACTCGGTATCGATTGTATGATTAGACCACAAGATATCATAATCACCGGTCTGCGCGTTTATCGAACTTATAATCGGAGAGCGGCAATAAATTTGTCTCATTTTAATATCCTAGAGCGTGTAATGTTCTGCCATAACCGTACGATGTTTGGACTTGTGATATCATTAGGGAAAAAACGGGCAAGGAGCGCGAGCGCGCGGTACAAAAGAGTTCAACGCTAGTCTCTCAAAGTTAATCTCCCTCGTTAACGACGATATACGAGAGGCAACCTGTTATTTGTGCTGCTATTACGAAACCAAACAAAATCACGTGATGGGCTTTATATGCGAGCCGTCCGTACGCCGCACTGGGTGACTCACTGTACCTACTAACGATCTTCATTGAACGCGAAACAATTTTGACGCAAATTATACGTTGCTATAAACCACGACGCTAATTAAGTTGCGAGCGGGATTAAAATTATAATCCAATTTTTATTTCAATAACATTAACAAGTCAGTTATTAATTCAATTGGGCTATTTGTTTTCATAAGCTTTGGTGTAATAAAATGTAGCAGTAAATTTCATGATATGTATAATCTCAGACATAAACACCGATCGTCGACTATAATGTAATGCATACTACTTATTATTATTATGATAATTTAACTAAAATCAATAATAACTTGAACACTGCAATAATTGGTTGATTTGCGTAGCCGCCATGTTAGATAAACAATACACTCATTATAAATAGCTACAATATTATATCCTCAAGTTATCTTCCCATTAACACAGCAGTAAACATTACAAGCAGTCTACTTGTACATAATTTTCATATTTTATATTGTTAGCGGTACGTACTTCACGTGAGAGGTGCATTTGTTCGAGGATTTGCATGGAGATGCAGAGAGCACGCAGGGGACGTCAAAGCGAGCCGAACGGATGCTAATATGTGGTTTGGAACCTTTTTGGTCGTAAATGATTATTTCAAGCAGTCAATACTGGAAGGACTCTTCGTTTAATTTTAAACGCTAAAATAACGTGAGTGCGTGTGTTCTATTTTTATAGATTTTTATAGATGAGTTTTAGTTGTGTTATTTTTTTTTTACTTTGGCTCATTAGTCATTACAAGAAAACGTTGCAAGACTGTGATAAATAAATCAATATTTTAATATTACATTTTAAATTAATGTATTGCAAGAGAATAATTATTGTACTTATGAAATTCTATTAACAGTACGTTTTGAAACCCTTCTTATAATTTTCTAGTGACATTGTACCATGATTCGTTGATGCGTTACTTGTTCATGGGGAGGGTAATCTCAGAAACTATTAAATCGGTTCCCGTTTTCACCAAAACTCGGCTTGATTCTTGAAGATGCTTCACAAAGTTAGTACACAACACTATACATGCGACATACATTCGAGTATAATCTTAGCTACGACATGAACAGTGGCAAAGTAATTAAACTATTTTGGTGTTTAGTATGCAATCTACCAACAAGTACAAGACCTTAGTATCATCGTCATGAAGAAATTTTCTATTAACCCTCTTGACGGATCCACGAGATCTAAAAACAACGTTTTACACGAGGTGAAGTTCATGTGGAAATGTAAGTAGGTACACTAGTTTTACCGCTTTTCATTCCTGCTTATTCTTAAGAAATATCATGGGACATTTTTATTATTACCTTATTTTGACACATGGCGAATAAAATTCCTACAAAGAAATTATTTATTAGCTACAAAAACATCATAGGCCAACGTTTGTTTACACACCTTGAACAATACAGAATTCCTAAAAATCATCATATTCTTAATGTTAACGAGAGTTGATAGCCGCTCCAGGCGCGAGCGAGATGGCCGATAATCTACCATAGCTCATGGTTAGAAGTATTTAACGGCGAGATAAAATCTTAACAAAGGCGATTTGGTTAGCCGTCTCGTTTTGATACTTACGGACATCACGTATGCATCTATATATACCAATCTAGCTGGCACACATCCAGTGTAAGGTGAGCCGCGTAGCCTGTAGCGGTTTTCACCTACACGTCGCCTGGATGGAAGGAATGCGGGAGGCGGAAGGGTTCTTTCTACTGTGGTATTGCGGTAAATGTATTGACCCCGACTGCGTGCCAGCGAGCGTCGGTGCCTCGTCTATGATATGTTAATGATAATTGGTTTCCGAATAGAAAACGTTCTGTTTATGTTGCCGTGAACGATCGGGGGGCGAGCGAGTGCCGATAATTTTAATACGGTCCACGTTCGATCAGAGTAATCAAGCGATAAGATTGTGTCAATATTTCGATGAATATTAAATGACGAAATTATCCACAATTTATTATTGCTGTAATATTTGTTGTTACCGTTTATTTTAAATTAGAAATCGTAAAGACGCGAGATCGAGGTTGATGTTGAGTGGAGGGGAAATATTTTCACGTATTTTTGTTGTATGCTGTCCAGGCTCCAGCGCGACGCTAGCGGGGGAACTCTTTGTCACATACGTCACTCACTGAATAATTCGAGACGCTCACAAACGGGTCTTTTGCTTGTTAAGACGCATTTTATTTGCTCTTATTTAATTTAGCATTTATTCAATCTGCCCCCGGTGATATGTGGCTGTGCCGGTGTTCTTATTTCGTTGGCACCTTTTGTGACAGGGCTCATTGAGCGCGAGGTGTCGGGATGTGTTCGGCCGCGGCTCGGTTTACGCGCTCGACTCCGCCGCTTTCATCGAGCACAAAGCGTAATTGAATCCCACAGAATCCTACGCAGGCTGTAAGATTTAATAGGGCATTTAAACACTCGCATTGGCTATTGTCCGTCGGTTTTGTACGCGATTATTAAACGCAAACCGCAGCGCAGCTAGCTTTCCGCAAAATGATGTGCATATGTTAGACAAAGTGCAAATGGTTCCACATTAATTTACATAAATCGTTAAACAGGTTTAGCGATATCCAGAAATGGAAATAACCACAGCAAAACTGATTTTCAAATCAAATAAAATATAACTTACATCAGACGGACGATGTTCTTAATTTATGGATATTTATCTTTTGCATTGCATTTGTAAGAATAATGTTACGTACAATAAAAATAACTTTGTCAATAATTGCAGATAAGTAGCTATCTAGTTTAACTTGTATTTTTCTCCCGAAAAAAAATTACGAAATTAAGACATAATTAGTCAGCGGCAGGTAGGTACTAAAATATCACTCAATTTTCGAAAAAGTAAATTAATCAACCATCAAGAAAATTATATTATATTTGGCCGTGGGGCGCCGGCATAAGAATGTTGTCTCTGTTGCCTCTCTTCTCGTGGGCGCCGTAGAAACCGGCTGTGGGATAATACCAGATGGGCAGCAGCGTCTTCTTGGGTAGGTACTTTAAAATCCTATATTGCGCTCGCCAACCCGCTAGCCAAGTATCTATGGGGGGGTCTATGTCCAACAGTGGACGTCCTATTGCTGATATGATGATGATAATGATGAGACTACTATATTCTTTCTTACCCAAACACATCTATCACCTACGAAACATTTTCAAAATATTTTTTCTGAACATGCTAGCAATAGTTGTAAAATTTCATCGTAAAAAACTAGTATAGCTATTTCTCAGTAACAGGATTAATTTAAGACTACAGTTGTGCGTAAGTTGCGTCGGCGTTTAGCAGCCCTTAAGGCATCGAGACTCGCTCGTACTAATATAAATTTAACTGGACGTCGGAACTTAACTGAGGTGTAGCAACGAATGGGTCTAAACGTATGGATTCTAAAATAGGCAAACCATTTTACAAAGACCCGCCATTTCTCCACCGTTGCCAAGTCAAACGCACGAAAGCCAGGTTGCGCACGGGACTCGTAGATCTCTTTGGAATGGTGACGTTATTCAGGCCATAAAATAGAAAATGGATTCTTGCAAATTGGTGATATTAAGCCGAGACGCGAATGGCTTTGCGACCGCGCATTCGCGTGCTTGATTACCGACGTTCTCAGTATTGCTTTCCGCGCATCCTTTAAGAAGAGTTCGATTTTAATATCCATCTAATTAAACACGATTTATAAAATATACCGTCAAATAAAAAAATCAACCGAGAACGAGAGACAAAATGCAATAATATTTAAATTTGAAATCGATTCCAAATTTTATTGTTTTATAATAAAGCTGTCTCGTTGGAAACCAGCGCTATTAGCGGATGCCTTCATGATATTTAGGCAAACATTGTAACGTAATACTTTTAGTGTCTACGAAGAGGCTTAAAGTGGGCGATGTATAAATTAAATTGTAATAGTTTAATGTGTGGCCGGTAATAGAAAACACATAACCTACTGTTTTTGAATAAAGTGTCGTAAATACTTGGAAGTGATCCAGCGCGACTATAAAAACGCAATATCGTACATCGATCAGATGGCACACGGAGCCAACAATAGGCTGACCATTGTGCTCTGCTATCTAATCGTAATGAATATAAATTTTCAGATGACATTTACGATCGTAGCACGCCGTGATACTGCATCTCTGTAAACGTGTTAGATAGAAATTTTAATGCACGCACACAGCGCTATGATCAACCATAAAACACTAACGCGGTACACTTATGTCATTTGAATGCATGGCCAACGTAATTTTTTGTTGTTATCTTTGTATTTATCAGTAAAATATCGTTAATGATCCGTGAAAAAGCAATCAAACTTTTTTTTTATTTTTCTCTTACTAAGATACCTATAAGTTTAAATTTAGGTATCTATATGCAACAAAATGATTTCATCAATCTTATTGGTAAACTTAGGTACATCAATCTTTCCATTGCCTATATGAATTTCTTTTATCAATTTTACGCGTAACATAACTTCTTTACACACGTTGATGTCTTTTAAACTACATGTAAGCAAAGTCAACTGAAGGTCGTTGTTTTAATGTATGTGATAATAATATATACATCTATATATATAAAAGAAAGTCGTGTTAGTTACACTATTTATAACTCAAGAACGGCTGAACTGATTTAGCTGAAAATTGGTTTAAAATTGGTATTGCTTAGAACCAGCAAACGGTAATAGGATACTTATTTTTCTAGAATCTTTAAATTTCGCATACCAATTATGATACCTGAAAACTGATTTTTGGACCTTGCGAAACGACCTTAAGAAATAAAAAGAATCATTATATGATTTGCTACTTTATACAGATCCTTGGTATTTGGCAGTCATGTTCGTTGAAGATCAAAGAGCAGCACTCAGACGGGATTTTGAAAAATTTCCACGGGATAACAAGATCAAATATTAGGAAATAATGACCTAATATTTGAAGAAATGAGTGGATGAAGGTGGTATGTCACTTTGATGTTATCTGCGCGGACGATGTCGCGGGCAAAAGCTAGTAAATAAATAAAAATTATAAATTATTACCGAATTTTGAGCAGTACGTTTAATTTTTTTTTTTAATAACGTTTGCAAAAGGCTGAGCAATCCGTATTTCAGATCAAAAACTAACCATGTCGTTAAGATGACACAATTTCAATGATTTGGAAACACCCATATTATATATTCAAAATTAGGGTTCATGAGGAAGTGGAAGTATTAAGCACATAGTTTGTGGAAGCTGTTGAGAAAGAGGAGATTTTTATGAGGATGAGGATGCGGATGAGGAAGCGGCTGAAAGAGAAAGAGTGAAATTGTGTGAGAGTTACATAATTATTAAATAGTTGAAAATTAAATATTCAAATAGATCAGAGAACGCAGTATTTGTTTATTTATGAATATAATGTTAGAAAACAGTGCAGTGTGCAGTGTGCACATAAAGTTCATTTTATTAAACAAAATTGACCACACGGAGGTTTATTTTAATGAAAATGTACGAGCACGCGACTGAATACGCGATATGCGATACGCGAAATGAAAATTCCTCTAAGTTTAAGAGGAAGAGGATTTTTTTAATTTCGTTTATTATGAAAGCGGTAGCGGCAGAGGAACCAGAAAATTGCGGAACTTCCTCATTATGAGGAAGCGGAAACGGAACCCTCACCAACCCTACTCAAAACATAGATCACAAACAAAAGTACCTATCTGTTGTTCTATTAAGCTAGACATTGTGTCTTGCATGATTGTGACTGTGAATGTGATTTAATTAAAGGGTAAAACGGGTCCCTATAACCAAGACTCCGCTGTCTATCTGTCTGTATGTCTGTTTGTCTGTCACCAGGATGTATCTCAGGAACCGTGATAGCTAGACAGTTGAAATTTGGTTTATATTTCTATAGCCGATATAACAACAAATACTAAACATCTAACTTTTTTGTCTGTCTGTTTATGTAAGAAATCCATACAAACTGCCTACATTTTGCCTAAGAGTAGGGCTCTGCTAACACTAGATTTTATATTAACTTGCCTAACTTGTACGGAACCCTCGGTACGCGAGTCTGACTCGCACTTGGCCGGTTGTTATTAATGTGAAGGAGTTAGCACGCCGTTCTGTCTTCATGGTTTTGTATATTTATTAATAGAACAGACAGTGTTATAGGTACTTAGGTCAGTTACCTGTAAATATCACGCGGATCTGAAACGTCCGTCAGATGCCAATTTGATAACGGTTAGCTGTGTACCGAAACATTATAGTGTACACATTATTTTATACATAATTTCAAATAAAATTAGCTGACGGTGAAAAGACATGATTAATTGTTGTTAAAATAGTGAACTATGACACGCGTTAGGAGTCCGCGGCTGACACGTGTACGTACAAATGCCAGCCTGCGTCTTGTCTCGCCGACTTTCTCGACAAAAACTGACGTCTCATTGATGTATTGGTTAAAAAGAAGGCTCCTAGACCGTTAGCTAGTTAACAAACGAAATACGACTATTCATCATGCTACGATAGCTATCTTAATTATAGATTATGTGTTTTAAACAAAAATTTTAGAGCTTCTATTACACTGTTTAGATAAAGCGAACTAACTTTTTTGACCCTGCGTTTAATAAAGAAGCTGTAGTCTCTATAACTATATGGTCATTATATTTGCATGCAAATGGCCTCACATTATCAAGATAAAATATATAAAGAGCCCGATAAATTTGCGTTTACATGGTTAACTTTAAGAATTCATTTACATTGGAGATGTCGATGACCGGAAAGTTGATAACTGTAACAATAGTACAGTTAAAATAAAGCAAAGCAATGCTTGAGTGTAAACAGTTTTTAATTGTTCAGTTAAAGCGCACATCCTGAATGTGTCGATGAAAAATATATCGGCGTCGAGCGAACGACAAAATTTAGTGGGGCCAACCAGCCTTCGGCACCATTAAGCCAATCCGCTAGCCAATAAGGTGGACACTTGATGTATGCCTTTCCATTAGGTTAGCGTGCAAGAAATACATCACAGCTGGCCTTAATCAAAGACGCAAAGAAACCCGCCGAGATTAATACGTGGACAAAGGGAGGCAGTATTAGAAAGATGCGAACCCAACTTGGCTACTAATGAAATTGTCAATTTAGGGGTATGATACGTTTTTGTCATTAGTGTGTAAATCCATATCAAACTCGTATTGATAATCAAACTAAACATAGAGCCAACGCATAATAATCCAATACAGATAGTATTTTTAAACATATATCACCACATTTATAAAAAAAAACTGTCAAAAATTACATTTTGTATACAAGCTTTTTTGCTGACTGTACACTTGCATTATCACCTGTCCTACATATATGACCAATTTCAAGTCAATCGAACCAACTGTTTCAGAGTTCCCTCTTGCGGAGACGACCCTGACCGGGTAACCAGAACTCCACCGCCAGGTTATTGTATTGTCATCCGACTTTCTCAAGTATGCCAAATTTCAGCTCAATCAGTTGAAGACATCTGCTTCAAAATTTAGGGGTATGTTTACGGGCAATTTACCATTTAGGTGACCCACGGGCTCGTTTGCCTACCTAGTTGTAGGCATAATTTGTAGTAGGTACCTACGTGACCTAATCGCTCAGAGCGCTATAACCAAACCGTACCTCCCGTGTCGTCTCACGGCAGTTTCATGTTGAAAACCGTACCTACTCTACCTATTCAAAAAACCAAACTTTCGAGAAATATTATATCTCCCCAACAGTATTTTAAAAGTGGAACAGGGGTTGTTACTTAAAATGTTACAGAGAACTTTTCTTATTTTTTGTCATCCGAAGCGGGACGGGTGCGGTCTTAAAGTCTCAACCGAGTGCGGCGGTAACTTCTCCTCATAATTGATTTATCCGGTCGCCGCAGTTCTGCAAAAATCTTAAACTTTTCTAATAGCGAAGCAGATGAGACCCACTGAAGGGTTAATTAAAAAAAATGGTCGGTCATCCGCGAACAGAATGACGAAGTTTAGCGGATCACCAATTTCAATGCTTTAATATTGTTACAAAACTCGGCTCCGCGTTTCTTTAATTAAAATTAACGACGCAAAACTCTGACAGTCAAACGAATTATTAGTACGAAAGCAAACTTTTAATTAGTTCGCCTCCTTCCAGCGATACTTTTGTGCATTTACTTGTTCGAAGTAATTTGAATTAATTTGAATTCTTCCATAGAAGGTACAAAAGTTCGTACTTAATATATGTATTTAGGTACATCACAGCAGTTGAAACTGTATAGATATATTCGCTTACACATAGAATATACTTATTAAAGTAATTAAAATGATATATAAATGAATACTAGAGAACGGAAGCATTAATTAAATTAAGTGGATGTTCATTATTTAATACGGGTAGTCGATATCGAATCAAACAAATTGATACAATCAAAATATTATTCACAGTAGCGCGAGTTGATTATTTAGTTTGGTGTCGGTATTCGTAGGTAATAGCGATAATTCCGTAGATTACAAATTTCACGGCGGTAGCTGTGTGTGCCGAGCGCACGGATTAGTCCGGTCAATTTAGACATTCGAAGTTACATAAAGTCCCAACAAGCTGAATTTCTGTGAAGTTGTTCAAAACATAATTACAAACAATGTCTAGAAGTTCCCCATCACTCCCCTGTAAGGAAAAAATTTAATTCAAGGTCAAAGGTCAAAAAAATGAGTTTTTCGCGATTTTCAGCAAAACGGTAAGTTTTATCATAAAAGTACCTCAGACAAAAATTGTAGATCATAAAATTATCTATAAAAAATGTATCAATACTTTTTTTCTTACGAGACACCGTTTCTGAGATATAACGATTCTAAAAGTTATAAAAGTTGTTATCGTCATAATATGCACACGTTTCTACGCCACCTATGAGGTAGTGTACTTAGCGCGTTTTTGTTAACGTGGTTTCCCCAGTAGGCCTACTCCACGGGTCAGTTGTGATCCTGTTTAATGTAAAACTATTGCAAAATAACGGAAATTTTCAAAGATTGGGAAAGATAAAAGCGATGTAAATGAAAAAAAACTGTTGAAGTTTATTCGTCTTATTCGTAAGTTTCAAATTCTTGTTCTTCTTCTTGTTCTTCTTCTCCTGCTTCTTCTTCATCTTCATTTTGGATGCAAGTAAATTGCGTCAATAGCGATGTATCGCATGATACTTCGTCGGAGTCAAACGAATCCTCCATTGTTTGTGATTCAATATTAGAGCACGACCGGCCTTGACAATTTGTGCATGTCAAAGAACAAGACAGTCCGACTTTTTTGCAACCACATTTACCACTGCATCCCTTTTTGCAGTTGCAAAAAATAATATTCAGCAGTTTTTCCGGCGCAGGTGGAAGTAAAGTTTGAACTGGCCCTAATATATTGTTGACCAACTTCCAACCCCAGTCTGTAGGGTCTAGCTGATAACCAAGCCACACTTGAACTTGGTAATATACTCGAAAAAGATGTTGGTGAGCAGCAACTGAAGTTGGAGGAAGACAAGCTAATTGAACTTGTTTTTTATTTTTAGTATTTTTAACGAAACATGCATATCGATGTTTATCTAAACAGGTAGTTTTTTTAGGAGCTCCGTACATGACCGATAGAAAAATATTTAAACATTAAATATATATATATAAATATATATATTATATAAAATTTTACAACTCTAGATGTATATACGTGGCGTACTCATGCATATTATGACGATAACAACTTTTATAACTTTTAGAATCGTTATATCTCAGAAATGGTGGCTCGTAAGAAAAAAAGTATTGATACATTTTTTATAGATAATTTTATGATCTACAATTTTTGTCTGAGGTACTTTTATGATAAAACTTACCGTTTTGCAGAAAATCGCGAAAAACTCATTTTTTTGACCTTTGACCTTGAATTAAATTTTTTCCTTACAGGGGAATGATGGGGAACTTCCAGACATTGTTTATAATTATGTTTTGAACAACTTCACAAAAATTCAGCTTGTTGGGACTTTATGTAACTTCACTCTCATTTTTTGGTCTAAATTGACCGGATTAGATCTATGACAATTGACAGCTAAGACGCGAACCGTTTCGAATCGCGGATGCCTTAATACGTCGGCTAGCTTTGAACAACAACAAACTCGTCTACGTAGGGACCCATTCAACACCTACGAGTATCAATACCAATCTATGAATAATTCTTCATATCCGCTCCGGAAAAGATTCCCAGAGGAGTAGCCGGATCGTAAATAACTGGAAAGTCACGGTAAATTGCAGCAAAACATTCGTATTTAATTGAATTCTGTTAAACAATTTTCAGTTATCTTATATCATCATTACGTTAATTGGAGAGTTCTGTTTGAAAAGGACGTAATTCTGCGATTCCTATATTCAATTTAAGGGAAATAGGTATGGTATGCATGTTAAGTTGACATTAAAAGTACATACATATATCGCGGTTATTTCAGACTACCATCAGCAGCAATTATCTGCGCGAATTTATATTCAAATTAAGTTATTTCATTGAATGAATCGAGTACAAACATCGTTCTTCTAAAAATAAGTACAACAATAGCAACTAGAGCATACATAGCTCAACTCTATATTCACACGTCTTGCAGCCCGGGTGGCAGCATGGAACCGGTCAGCGATCCGTCACAGAATTAAAAATATAGTGTCATATCATACCTTTGCCTCTTGGCAAACCACGTAGCAAGAGGGGAAAAAAACGATTAAATTACTTCAAAGGAAAAGGGACACTTGAAACCTAGTTGTGAAAGTAAAAATGTCCTAGCTTTTAATTATGCAGTTCCTTACAACGCTTGCCGCCGTCCTCTCACGCCACGTCATTGCGTTACCCTCTGCTCGGGCGCCTACGCGCACCGACGTAAACAAATCGTGAGATGAGATCAATGAATATTAAGCAACCTTCGAAACAATTTCCAACACCATCATCGAGATAAAAAAAATAAAATTTCTCCAAATAAACTGGGAAAGAAACACTGATTGCTTCATAAATTGTCAAAGTGTTGCCATGTAGCAATGAATTTTGCCGGTCGAATGCGGATGAAATATTGAATAACGTCTGGCAAATTGGTTACTAAATAAGAAAAACATTCTGTTTGAACAGCACCAGAGTTACTTTTAATACACATGTACACTTTATACTTGTTGATATGTTTATGTTGTACAGTCAAGGGCATAAATATATCAATATTACCAAGACGTCTAAAACATCTATACATGTTTATGCCACAAACAATAAAGTCGGTGACACATAATATTTGACATGATGGTTATATCGATATTTAAGCACTGGACTGTAAATTGAAAAAATGTATTCTTCATTATTGCAGTGGCTGACTTGCCGTGCCGAAGCTAAATAAATTTTAAAATGACATATGAGTATACAGTAGTTAAATCACTTTTTTTATTATTAGAAAGCACGTTAGAGATGGGGACAACTGATTAAAAAAATAAATTAATAGTACAGTGTCCCTCAAAGCAGCGTCGCCCGTCGCCACTGACACGATGGACATCGAACTTGACAAATTGCTTACGCTCCTAATATCCAGACACCTCGGCATCCAACCAGATAGTCGATATCTACGCTTGCATCTTACTGTATTTAGATTTAGAGATAACTTGATCAACTTCATGTGAGAAACGTGGACCGCTCGCCTCACAACCAGTAGTGATGTTACAAAACCCCGATACTCGTATTTTTTCCACCTTTAATGGCACTATCCAATTGAAAATATAGTGTCGTTATTCATTTACAACTTACGAAATAGAATGTTACCTGGTATAGACTCCACGATTTAATAATTTGTTTTAATGTCCAGTAGGAACCGAGTCTGTTGCCATATACAGTATATGTCTAATGGTACGACAGTATCATAAAACCGTATTTACGGTGTTATAATTTATTTTTATCGAGAGTATACTTAGGCGCAGCCCTATTTGGTGTAATCTAGTTCACGCTGTGAACGAAACTACGCGAGGTAGTAGGTTACGGATAGCAAGTCTCGTACCTACTCTGCAAGCACAATCGATATGGCCGTGTCGGCGATAAGAAAGTTAAATTCTTAGATTACATCTGGTGCCAGCAAAACAGAATATTTCTTTTTTTCGGTGTGTACGAAAGAAAACAAATTCGAACAGAAAAAATACCAATACATCTACTTGTACTTTTCAACTATACATAATATACAACATACATCTAACTGTATTACAAAGAAAAAAGAAAAATATTTTGTTACGAGATAAACCTTCAATTTCACATGAAAAGATGCTCTGTATTCATGTAATAAATTACTGTGATGTAAATGAAAGACAATTTTCAAGGGTGAGTAGAGTATTATATAGATTAATTAAAGACCCAAGTGCGTCCGCCGTAAAATCGTGATTGGCTCCAAGTGAAAACTCGTTATGTCGATCGTAAAAGTCGACAATAATTAGGCGGCCACAACGAAGCACCGATATGAGCTGATTACGAAAGAAATACAGTCGTAGCTCACTGATTTATTGTGCACTGCGCCTTGGGTTTCATCGCCCTTTCTTACAAACGTCTACGAGAAACACATGTAGTTAATGTGTACTTAATGAAAAGAAATTCTTCACATTTGTCTTCTGCCTACATGAGAAGTTCAGTGAAACGATACACATGAGTTACGATAATTGCTATACAAACTCCACTGACGACTGTATTTGCATTGTGTGATTGCAAACGAAGTTGACCGTTGACCGGAATAAATTTTTGCAATCGGAAAAGTCAACAAATCAGTGCATTTACTAATGAGCGTTTGCGGTTACGGTTATTGTGATTTATACTCAACAGTTAATTAGACGCCCAATTATCAGGTAATAGTAATTAAACCGTGACCACAACGAACCATTGTCGCGTTGATAAAACGGTGTATTCGTAATTTGATACAACAATTAAAACGCCACTAAGATACAGCTTTTAGAAGAGATAACCAGTTTTATTTTATTACAACGGATATAGAAAAAAAACTGTGTATTTATTATTCTTCAATACAGCTCAAAATGGATTGCAATGTAATTACGAAGCTATTTAAATCCACTAATATGATAAACGATTCGTTCAAGAGAGCAATTACAACTGGCAGTTACAAGTAAAGCAATTTAAAGCGACTGTTTTATGTCTACCGTGAAATCTGTTAAACCATTAACAGCTTACAATTCAAAATTGCAATGGTGATCGCTAGCGCGCACCCAGCTTCGTTGACCACTACATACACGTATACCACTTGACAACGAATCAGGAAATATATTAAACAATAGTGTAGTGTTATGCACTCTTCTTAAGGATTGAACGCCCGCTCTAAATGTTTTTATAAGTGTTGTATTTTTGAATGACTTTTTAAACTAGTTCTAGATGTGATGTCGTTTAAATGTATCAGTCATGCGAAAGACGCGAGGCACGCGCCTGATCCCGAGGTCATGCGTGCCTTCGTCTCGCCCGATGGCTCGTTAACATACATTTCAATGGCACACGAAATTCACAATAAAATGTGGACCACATTGTCGATACTAATCACTTTAATGTTACTTTCGGTTCGTGAACAAATGACGAGTAGGTATTTTTGCTACAAAATGATACCTATACATGGGGGATTATCAAAAGTTTAAAGCACAAGAAATTACATACCTAAAAGTCTAAAACAAAAACACCGTTAGAGAAATGAATTGAAATACAATTAAATTTATCGTAAAGAGCTCGCGGATGTGTCATCAAAATTAATGTTAAGAATGCGACACTCGGCCACCTTTCAACGCGGCAACTTAATCGAGGCGCTGTGTCATTGGCAATTGAGTTATCTACACTCTCAGAGCCCGCGATGGTATATTACGGCCAATAATAACCTGTCCACTAAACATATAAAAGAGGTGAAGAGGAATAAATTTGGCCCAAATAATATGCAAATATCAAAAGAAAATGTCTCGTATAAATTGACCGGGGTAGACAGTAAATCTTGCAACCGTAAAATAAAAGTTTTAAATTATTAGAGATATAAAATGTGTCTTACATACAGATTGAATTTGATGGCTTTCCTATATCTTTTATGCGGCTACTGAAGAAGTAACGTACGGTACTAATTTTACGGCCACTATAGATCAACCGTCTGACGGCCCACGTGGTTAAATATTCTACATAGTTGGGATATCGTTCAATTAACGGGTAACGGCTCTATTAGAATTAGTAGAGAATGAAGGCAAGTGGAAAGAAAGCAGCGTGGGTCACGTCGGTGGTATCAGCGGCGTGGCAATAAAAACTGTAGCACAAATAGAGAGCCGCCCGCCGCCGCGTCCCCGACGTGTGAAGTCACGCGCACCTTTATCCGATGAGCTTCTAACCGAGTCGCGCTCGCGCTCCCCAGGACGTTCATCGCAACGAAGTGCGATATTTTTAAAATATTTAATTACCTTTCCATCACAAAATTAAAGTTTTACAAGCTAAAATACTCCAGCACTTGATGTACTTAATACATTTCTCTATCAACCATAACGATCTGATTTTATATAACAAAACAGTAAGCAACCAATTTAATTACAATACCATTCTCAAAGTTATAAACTTGTTATGGTATCCCCCGCCTTTTAGTTAGATAACAAGTGACTGGTCACTCAAGAGAGTAAGAGCACTTGATCACTCGCTCTGACTATACAAGGCGGCAGTAAATCAACCTATCCAGAGTCAACGAGATTTAGTAGAGTACCCGCTGTCTTGATACGTTAGATAATAACTATTACAGCAATCGATGGCTAGTAACAGAACGGCCACGTGAAGATAGGTCTTTAGCGGGGCTGCCGGTAGCCAGGTTAATCGAGTCAGCGGTATCTGAATTATGTCATTAAAACTTCATCACACGCTCATCGGGGGCTAACTGGACTTCCAAGTAGACGGGATCAAACTGTATACTTTGTTAATCAAGTTCCTAGCAGACGGAGCGATTTCTTATAATCATCCAGGTTATTTTATAGTTGGGGCGAGGACAGCGTGCGACTGTGGAAAGGCATGCCTTCCCATTACCGCTCGCGTTCCGAGCGAAACCCAAAAATCTGGAGACAAATTATAAATTAAAATTCCACTGCTGGTATGTCACCTTTTAACATTGTATAACCACGATGCATTGTAAATGGCCTGTTATTGATAACTCGATAGCAGTCGTTGATAATTTATCTTAAATCCAACCACGAGTTACATTATTTAAAAAAAATGATTTAATACATAGGTACGTGAATAATAAATTCTGACTTGCTTATCAGACAGGTTACGTATTTCAATGATTTACGATAGCAAAATCGACTTTAAATATGAATCAACTGCTTTTTTGATTTAATATTGCAACGACCTAGACCATGACATTACAATTTTAGAAAACTTATTTCTTATTGTAATGTTAATCTTTCTTCTATTTACTAATTTATTTATTTTTGTAATAGATGGACCAAAGAGTGACAAAACTTTAAATAAAATAAGTACGTAAGAATCTTTCAATCCAACCACCTTGTGATCTTTATTATTGATCGTGCAAGAAAATTTATTGCCAGACAAGTCGAAAGATAATTTCACAAAGTAAAATAAATACGACACAGCGAGCAAGGCCATAATTAAGAATTAAAGTTGCTCTTCCCGAAAATGTCGCGAGGAGCCAGAGCCGGAGGACACCTCTGATTTATTGCACTCGAATAATAATTCCACTGAAATTGAAAATATTAGTAAGAAATTCAACGTTAATTTTGATAACCGGTGCGATGCAACTTCGGCGTCTTGAATTATGTGTTGCATATAAGACTATCGGAACCACTTTATCAGCTAAATGTCAGTAATCATCGAAAAATATGGTAATAAAACGTCTTATTCATCATATGTAGGTATGTTAAATGCGAAACACCTCTGCATTTCTGATCGGCCGTACGCCTAATTGGTATTAAGTCCGTTTTATTTCGTTTTCCTTTTCGTTATTTGTTATTCCCCTTTCCACCTATACGCCCTTAATCATGCTAAACGTGGCCTTTAGGTATTGTTACCTTAGGCTCTGTCTACCCCGTAAAGGACAAAGACGTGATTTATGTATGTATGTATTTCGTTTCCAACGGGGTCCACAAGAGAGCGTCTTCCAGCTCCAAACACAACGTCAGAAATATTTGAGAATAAAACTCCTTAAAACCTGCAATAAAGAATAAAATGAGAATAAATGAGACATGGGTACGAGACAGCTACATGGAGGTCAAAAAGCGACATGTGCGTCGCAAAAAGCTCTGTAGTAGCGGCAAGCGAGGTGGAGGGCAGTTTTTGTCGAAGCCGTCAAAGCGCGGTGTCGCGCGGCGCGCCTACTACTCGAGTGGCGGCTCCCTCTAATTGGACGGCTACCTGTTGCTGCGCCTTACTATTTTTTCCAGCCGTCAAGAGCACACTCAAGTGATGAACCCTCTACGTGCACCGTTTCGTTAATATCTACTAATATCTCTTGACGTGGAAGCTCCTTTTTTGTTTCATATTCAGGACAGGGAAAGAATTGCTACCGTGGCAAACAAACAACGCAGAATAAATAATGTAAATTTGTTTCATGTTTAAAAAATACAAACTGAAATAGAAGGAACTGAACTCCATAAAACGAAGCAAAGCATTTTCATTTCGCAACCACACGTCATTCTCTTCTATGGTATATATTCAACTGAATTTGTTTGGAGACATATAACAGGACTCTACGAGTAAGTATCATGAACAGCTATGGTACAGTACGGCCTCATGACGGCCCGGCCGGTTAGTTCAGTTCGTTTTTCTATCGGTAAAGGCCAGTGAAGCGTGTCTAGGGTACACGTACATTGTATCCAAAAAAGGAATATTGCTCACAGTGCAGCAATGACACTCAACTAGTGTTCTTACTAATCAAAACAAAGCAAACGCATTAATAACAAAAAAAATACAACCGACTTGAGAACCTCCTCCTTTTTTTGAAGTTGGTTAAAAGTGTGCTTCGGACCACGCATAGTGCCGGGTTCTGTACTAATAAATATCATAAGTCAATTCAAACTTTTAGACGGCTATTATTCGATACTTGCAGAGCCTTTACACAGCTGCAAATTTAAAATATTAATTTATGTTAATTTGCTGTGTTTTTTTTATTCGATATACATATACTTCTCCCTTCTTCTTCGTCACATATTAGACTCAATCAGTTAAATGAACCCATAACATTGTTTATAAAATATGATGAATAATACAATCGGTCAAAGAAGGCTATTGCGAACGAGAGGGTAAAAAATACCGACTTACAGCCACACTAACGCATTTGACAATAGAACCGCATTCATATATTATATCTCCGACGAAAACGCCCGTAGCTATTTGTGTGTGCAACTCACTCTCTGGAGTGACCGTTCCTTCCAGGATGACTTTGGTTTTAGTCGTGACCGTGAAACGCAGAGTCAGCGTCGAGCGGTCAGGTGCCGACGGTCCGACGCGTACGGCGATTCTCCACGGGCGCCGTGCGACCGCGCCCGCCGGAAACGCAATGACAAGTTAACAAAAACTTGCATTCATTCAATGTTTTTTCCACCACAGCACTTGCTGTAACAGGTTCTCGATATCTAATGCTTCATTGGTTTAGTTTAGATTGATAACTTGGCTGGCGTGATAGCAAGGCCGTCGGCCGTTTTGTATGTCACACTCACAAAGGTTTAGAAACAATTACTCTATCTTTTGTGTAAAACTGCAATGGCGTTTCGTTTAATTTTAATAGTCACTATAAAAAATAACATCCCTCCGTCTTTACAGGGTAATGATGAATATACTTTATATAGTTGAGTCGATAGTATCACCAGATCCAGACATGAAACAAGCACATTATATGATACAAGCATTTGACTCCAGCGACTTTAGCCCAACAGAATAGGTACATTTTCAACACAGAGATGAAATCGACACTTAGCTATTCGACAAATGATTTTCACGGAAATTGTATGTAGGTCCGCTGGTATTATAAATAAGTCGGTTTTGACGATAACTGGCGGGTGGCTGCACGATCGCCCCCGCAGCTGTGGCCGCCATTGTTTTGACGTGCCGTTTGATTTGTGCGCGAGCGCCGCGATCGATCGCCAAGTGCCTATTTATTGCCTCTCCTAGGATCCGCTAGCGGTGATACGTGGTGTGTCACAAAGTCTAGGAAATATGCGCAAATTTAACGCTAATTCATTAGATAAAACAAAGAGCCAGCCAGGAACTTGATTTAGATTTATATTTAGATTATTTATTCATTAAATAAAAATTACATCATAAATTGTAGATACATTGTCAAGTTAGGAGAATTTTGATTGAAATCGTCAAGGGTAAATAAAGTTAAATTAAATAATACAAATCTCAATTGATATTACAAAAATGACAAAATCAAAAACAATAATAATAAAACAATTAGGTACAATTAAAATAATTCTCCTCTAGGGATCGTCACTGCTTATAGGTAAATAATGAAATATAATATAGGGTTAATTTCATAATTAATGGAATATTCGGACTTTCGCGTTAAAAAAATATATAATGGCAAAGTGGACATCATGAATGTTTTAACTTGTTATACTTACGCAGATTTTATTCTCGGCCAATATATCAGTGAGTCGTGAACTCGAATGGCCTACATTAGAACTTAAGCAGCATGTTGCGTATATTTATTACTGTAATTGACGACCGGATAGCCTAGTGGTTAGTGACCCTGACTATGAAGCTAGAGGTCCTGGGTTCGAATTCCGGTAGGGGCAGACAGTTGTATGGTGAATACGAATGTTTGTGCCCGAGTCATGGATGTTGTATGTATTTATTTAAGTATGTATTTATCTACATTATATAAGTATGTTTATCCGTTGCCTGGTACCCATAGCACAAGCTTTGCTTAGTTTGGGGCTGGGTCAATTGGTGTAATTTGTCCCAAGATATTTATTTATTTATTTATTTGTAACAAATGCTCACATTTTGTCTGCTCGTTGCTTGAGGTGACTCTATATCGGCAATATTGTGGTTACAATGAAAGGGAACGGCCGCTCCACTTGACGGTGTTGATACAATTAGCTAGAGGTGGGGACGCTTCGTGAGATAATGATGTCGCGATTTTCCTGCCGCAGAGGACGGTAAGCAGGCAGCTTGCAGTTAAATTACAAATACAGTTAGCTACAGTCACCATTACACATAAACTATCAAAATACCTGTCATGATATTCCAATCGGATGCCTCTCATGTGATCGATAAAACCAATACTTGATAAAATTTGCTTACTGTTTAATTTCTGCCATTATGGTCTGGGAGTAAGAAAAAACATAGAATGTACCAGTTGCTTCTCTTCCCGCGCAGATGGTAAAAGCCCATCGAGGGAATGGGCGAAAATCTTAGGAATCATGTTATGCGCTAGTAACCCATCACTATTTTTATTCCACTTTCCACCTATACGCCCACAATCATGCTAAACGTGGCCTTAAGGTTTTGTTACCTTAGGCTCTGTCTACCCTGTAGGGGATAAAGACGTGATATATGTATGTATGTATGTACCTACTGCTTAATTTGCCATTGTTATTTTTATTCATGAATATAGTTTAACAATGGTGCATATAGTACGAGAATCACAAGAATGCACAAATCGTAATACAAACACGTAATCGCACATGAGCCGATAAAGGAAACGCATAAATCTGGCACTAAAAAGAGTAATTAACGTAACCAACATCCATTATACGCAAAGCTGTTGGAGTAAGCGATACGAACGAACAAAACTGGTAAACAATCATTCGATTAGTTAATCCGCTAAGCGACGCAGCTACGTTTCAATAACGCTGCCAATAACCAGCGAGCTCTGATTAAAAACAGCACTAAAGAGAGTAAAAAATTCATACAAGCGACAGATGCGATTGAAAATCGTAAATATCGAGAGCGCGCGCACGTGACACAGTGCGCTCGTATATAAACATACGACGTCGGGATCCAATTTCGGTGAAATTTAATGTAAATGCATGAATTTTCCCCGTGCCACTCGTACAATCAGTGTCGAGAGCTGACATTTGCATATGCGCTGCTGAAATTTCAGAATAGCTATTCCGTCGAGCTTAACCGAGTTCAAAACTTGGCGAGCACACGACTTGTGGAAATGTAACAGCGATGTGGAGGATGTATCCTCATGTCTGACATAACCCAGGCGAACGATTCCGCGGAAGTAGCGATATTAAAATGCCAGCGCATTCTTCAAGTGCCTCGAACACTACGAAAATATCGCTATACCGCACTTACAGCGCACTCAAACTGCAAGTTATCTTCAAAACAGATGACTCTAGAAAAAATCTACTCTATAAAGGCGCGCGCCATGTGAGGAGCATGCTCAAAGTTAAAAAGCTAAGACAGATGTTCTGTGCAGTGCATAGCAAATTGGATGGAAAATCTTGGCACCACCCGTTTGCATCGCGGTTGGATGACACCCCACATGTCAATACAGGCTGACGAAGACTACCTCTTGGCGGTGTTGTACCACCTTAGATAGTTTATATAAAATCGTCTCTAAGTTTATCGTAAGTTTTACCAGCGAGTATAGTTATACGTTGACGTTTAGCATATTCTTATATTGCTATAGAAATAGTTCCGTTAAGCATAGTCATAAAACAAAAGCTCCAATCGGCTCTGCAAACTACGGACCAAGAGTATTAATTACAGAATTCATACTTCTTGATTGGTCATCACAATGCTTGACAACTTAATAACTGCTATAACCTGCGTGTAATGATTGTAGTAATTAGAATTTACAATGCATACTACTTATTATAGGTACTATTCTTACAACAATTGAAATAATTTATGTTACATAATAATTTAAAATTTAAGTACTATTTGAATAAAAAAAGTGAAATTAAGTTTCCTCAGTCCTTCTTCACAACGAAATCACTGTTTTATATCCGTACCACAACATTACTGTAAATAAAACAACATTGTAATTATTATTTCCTATGTCCACAAATGAAAATAGTATTAGTACGATTTTCTGATTATAACATTATTTTTAATTTTATTTACAAACAGTTGAAAAAAGCATTTCAGAACGATCTGAGATTGAACAAATCTTCCGACGTTAGCCCGGCTGATTGGAATTCCCTGAGACAGCGTTTTAATAAAGTAATCTACTATGTCCCGATAACCAAAAGACAGTTGATATCAGCAGTAAGCTTATTTTCACGAGTAGATAATTTATTAATTATTATATTACGATTAAGACAATGGCCTGAGAATTGGCAATAAAATAGCTTCTACGCTTGGTGAAGAGGGACACAAGGTTTACCTTTAAATAATCAAGCTTGTATTTTGGATCAGATGAAACTTGAATCTTGGCGCCCTGGGTGTATCCTGCCTTCACCGTGAATATAGTATTTTCTTTCATGTAATTCGATTTATTTGGTTTTATACAAAATTACAGCTTAGAGTCGAAGAACGTAATTAAAGAAACCAACTTCCTCAAACTTGTCACCCTCTGCCCCTGTTGATGATGACGATCTTTTTGATCGCCAAAAACAAAACAGCAATATATGAAAGCATGTACGTATAAAATCAAACCCAACACGAAGAACGACGCGCAGACCGTATGCGTAGGCTAATGCCACAAAAAAGAGGCGCATTATTTACGAGTAGCAGAGGGTCATAAAACGTATCAGTCCATGAAGAACCCCAGTAAGTATGTTTCGGCCCGTGTCAAACGATTAAACCAAACAAATACCACGCGTAAAACAAAGTATCTAATAATAAAGAAGGGCACTGCCAAGACCTATATGTATGTATTTAAGCACTTTTTTCGTTGAGCTCTATAACAACAGAATTCATTATTTCTTGCAAATAATAACAGTAATCAAGGGCATATTTTTATTAGGCTATTAAACGCCTTCGTTAACCATACAATCATAAAGATACTTCATGTCGAAAAATAATTGAACGTTTAACTATACATGGCTTAAACCGTATTTAACAAGAAGGGTGCCCGAATTCAATTAATGTAATGATACTTGAGAATGTATGCACGGAGTTCACGGAATTTCTCATATCGTAAAGCTATCAAAGAAGACGCGAGACTGAGATTCAAATGAAGCCCACGCCTCAGCACACGGTATACATTACAAGTGGGATAGAGTCCATTCATAGTGGACTTTATTTCAATAGACCGCTGATGCCGTTCCGAGACACCACGAGTTGCCTGCACAAAGACCGTTTAAAGTTTAAACGCGATCAGCATTAATGCGATCAATAAGTATAAATGGAAGGAACTAAATGGGTGCATTTATACTACTATTACCGGTTATCAAAGAGCAATTAAAGAAGCATCGCGCGAACCGAGAGCCGCCGCATACGCTCGCATTTACTTTTGACTTTTATTAATCGTTCTTTTTGTTTGGCTCCAATCTCATACATTTGCATAAGAATGTTAGCGCTGAGAATGTATTGGTCAGACAGGTTGTGTATAGTAAAAATTTTTTGGCGTCTGATACAAGGAGGAACATGGCAAATTAATATGATTCAGTTCAAGACCCCGAGGATTAGTCAAAAAATTCTCGGTCATGGTGAAAATACATAATATGTGTCGTATTCAATCGATGATGGTCTAGGTTTTTATTGCGTCGGCGGCCGGCTTGGTTCACAGTTGTGTGATATGAGTAAACATAGTGGAGAATGTATCGTATTTATACCAACAAGGCATTGACACGTTGACACCGGTGATGAGTCATGACGCGTTTGCATCGTTGAGTGGAACGCGGGAGGCTCGGCCGCTTGCGCAACCTGCAGTCTGCGGTCGCGGCTTGCGCCTGGGCAGCGTCCGTGCGAACTCGGGCTTGAACTTCAACAAGCGGCGGTCAAGTGCAATGTTTTCGAGTTCATAATATAGTGCTGGGAACTAATAATGAAAAGTTTATTAGCACATCAAATGCGAATATGAGTATCTGTCTGTTTGCCGTTTCGACCTCTTAGGTAATTTGAATCTCGTCATCATTAGACATTAAAAATATTGATTGATTCAAAGATTGTTTTGGCCTTGATGCATACCACTGTTTCAGCGAACTAACAGGAATACAATGAGTACAAGTACGTGCCTTGAAATGGCAGAAAGTGATAAGTAACAAATATAAAGTGAACAGTTTTTTTGTTCCCCTAAATCTAATATTTGTTTCAGTAAGATTTCTATAGATAATAATTGCTATGCAAAAAAATCCTTAATTCTTCGTGGTGTCTTTGTTATGAAGTTACATAACGAGAAAGAGACACGGTAAAAGAAACTTGGTGTCTATGATATCATACGCATGCGTTTTGGGCAGCTCGACAAGCACACACAGACACTGCCAGTCTCATCTCGAATCGCTACAAAATGAACGATTACACAGCGCGCATTAAAGATCGAAACGTGTTAGTGATTACAAACAGTATCCGAGCGCAATCGAGTGGAATGCCAGACGGATTGTTTTCTGGCGGGACAAAAAGTTAATTAAAGCTCGTTGCCGGTGACAGTGTGAAGATCCGCAGGTGGCTATGGGAAGATCGGCCGTGCGCGACCGACCGGCACCGCGACCAATCGCCTCTAATTGTGAGCACGGCGACGCGAGCATCGACACCGGCCTGACCATTGCCACTAGAAACAGGATATTTACGTTTACAGCTAAACAGTTCCTAGCATTGAGACTTGCGACCATAGTCTTCTCTACCTAACATCATAATGTTAGGTAGAGAAGACTATGACACTCTACTTACAAAAACATACCTACTAAGTGTTTATCATTAATACCTTTAGAGCTGTAACTGAGCCAGTTGCTCCAGGATGCTTTATAGGGGTACACGCATCGAAAAAAGTTTTAAGATTCAAGCTGAATACTGCTGAAGATGTCAATAGGTATGGCATTAGTGTTCGCAAATCGGTTTAACCTAACGTTACATGGAATGTATTATCTGGTACAAGGCTTATTCTAAACATGCATAAGGAGCTAACACGCAGCAATATTAGCAAGTTCTAGCTTACAATTACAAAACGAGTGTTATGTTTGTAGGACTGGTTGTTGTCTAGCCTCTGCAGCGACTACTTAAATAAGGCAGAATCACTATGAATTGGTGCAGATTCAGCCTAATTGTGCTTATATTGCCAATCGCATGACCGTGTCCGAATAAAAATAAACATCACCGTTATTATGATTACGAAATTAATAACAAATCGTAAAAGTTTTAAGCGCGAACTTATCCGTTAAAACTTTTCTTTTTCAACTAAAGTATGGTTTTAAAAAATAAAGTTTTACTCTAAAATTTTCTTAATTTAAACGGAACTTTCCAGTTCTAGCACTGAAATCTGTCCAGTTCCATTTACTGGTATTCAAATTATTTTCATTGAGACAATATCGAATTCGGTACGGTATTCGGTATGTACATGCTTACTAAAGCAAATCAATGACGAGACCTCACCGGCAGCGCAGCAGACAATAGGCAGTATATCCACATGAGAGTGGTGACTAGTGATAAATAAACAACCATAAGTCGTTGTTTATCTCATCGGCTCTGGAATTGGGCGCATCTCGCTGGGGCCATCAATCGTCTCTGTGCACCGCATACCTAATTCACTCCTGGGAATAAACTGTACAGTAAAGATTCCATATACAGGCTTACGGTATTAAACGGAGTAACATACGTTTATATTGTCATTGGCACGTACACTGCGGTAATTATAATTTCGCTCAAATAACTGGATTAATTTTACTTTGTTATTACTCTGAGACACGACATGTAAGTCGTTCATAAGTAACATTTAACTGCCCCTCAAACTAATTTAATAAAATTATGTTGCAATTAAGATGAAATTACTTAAAAAATTCAGTTTTCAAACCCTTAGAGAGCCTTATAATCATGGAAAGATTGAAATGACGATATTTTAAAATCACGTGACTGAATTTTACGTTACGTGGGTTAACGATTAAGGTTTTGTAGATTTTGTATTTCTAAATTGAATGAGTAATGCACTACATTTTTAAGTTACATGTTACGCTTTGCATACTTCAGCAAACATGTTTTAAGTAGGCAATCTTGTCCATATGTGGATGTCCATGGACATTGGACTGGGCATATAAATTTTATGTAGACTAGTCGCCTCGCCACTTCCTACCAATGTCATTTTTAACTATAATTGCAACAAATGCAAGATAAAGCTACGTAACGATATTAATCGTAATTAAAAGCCTAAAAAAAGTCGAAGTTACGCTATCTGGAATGTATCAGCGCGTCGAGTAACCCGTTCCGCCTTGATCAATGTCTTTATAACGAGAACATTTGAATATTCAGACGGTGATGTCTCGAAATGTTGTTATTTATGTGCGTTACCTATTGATCTTGACTAATTTACTGGTGGTAGGGTGCCGTTTATCTCGTGTATCTCAACACTGGATTATAAATTCCAGCTGAGAGGCGAGATCTCGCCTGTAACTGAGCCTCGGTGAAGCGTTTTCCGATTATGATTATGTTTCATACGCGGCGCGTGGTTCGCTGTATTATTTTACAACTCGGTTCCGTTATAGAAGCAGGTAACGCCTGGTGGTTAATTTATGTACTAGAAGCGTTTAGTTGCCAACGGAATACGTTTCTAAATCCATAGATTTTCTACGATTTGTTGATTCGTTAACAACAACATAGAAGTGGCCTGTATTCGCGTTTATGGTAACAGAATAATAATTATGGTTTATATATGAATATTATTTATTATTTTTAATGTCTGCTTTACAATGAGTTCAATGGCTTTCTTTATCCCACAAAATCTTAGAACAGTTTTAAATGGGCATGTCGGTTAGTATTATGCCATTACGGAAAACCTCAAGCGCTGTTTACAAAACACAATCATTTGACACTCAAATAGGTACTCATAGGCAATATTTAAACGTTTCGTAGATGTATATTTAAATGTATAATAAAAAAGATGCCTCATTACGCACAGGCATAGGTGCGCGTGCACACATCTTTCGACGCGCCCGTTAACGCGCAGAAGATCAATGGGTTTTTAGGTCGTGGGCGGAGCGTTTCATTAAATATTACAATATAAAAGCAAGTCCAAACTTATTTGTTCCGTAGGTTATCTGACAATTTTAAAATTTCCAAGGGGTGTATTTGTCTTACAATCGGCTTGACATAAGCGTAAACCTGGCCTTTTACTTTTGTTATTTAATGTTACCCTTTTTAAATGTCATCAATAGACCGCACCACGTATAAACCAACAACAAAAGATATAGCTATAAAAATTCTTAGAAACAAAACCGACAAGATCGAAAAAATAAATTGAGCTAAAGCATACATCCATAAATAGATATCACGCGACAGCACGTGAGTAATGCATAGGCGATGCGCTGGGGTTGGTATTATGGCCGGAGACACGAATTACCCAGTAGCGGTCGCTTATCTGATAATAAATATTATAGTCCATTCTTTTAGGCGAGGCGGTCATTAATCCAGCGGCCGATCGCGCGCATATCGCCTTACAGACCGTATTGTTGCTCACAACAGTTGTTCCTATTTATCAAGACGCCAGTAATATTGTTCTGGAGCGCACAAAGAGCTCGCTCGGACGCCAAGCTCGAACAAAGGCGACGCTTTGTCCTTTGACAAGCGAGACTACTATTAGTGAAATATTAATTTAAGATAATCAGGGTATGAAGAACATCACTCTACTTTGAGAACTCTAACAATGTACCCAATTTTGATATCATCGGCATGTTTGTCTACTTTACTTAGTTTCACGTGTTGATCATAGTTGCTCTTTATAAAGCAAGTTTTTTTAATAGTACTAGACGAAAAGTGAAATTAAAAATAAATAGAACATGAATTAATCTCGCCTACGACCGTTACTATCAAAAACCAAGGCTTTGTAACTCCAGACGAATTAGAGTCAGGCACTCGTCAAAGTTAAAATGATTTGCATATAAATTACTTTCGTCGATGCGTAAATCCACGTGTTGCTCGGCGAGAATAGAGATTAATGTGGTAGGTGTCGGTACAGCCGGAGCCGGGTGACGGACACGTTAAGCCGACATCCGTCAACGCCGCCGTCTGTAATCGCCGGATCGAAGATCGATGCTAAGCCCGGCTTATTTAACTCTTCATCGGGTTCTAATCGGACTCGTTCCAAGTCTATCGCACGACCCGTCACCAAATTTCATCGACCATGTTTTGTTTCATAAATTCACTAACATCGATTGCATGATTCCACTTTAGCAACCACGCAACAAGAAACCAGAATGTGTAAATGACGTGAAAATCATAATTACACAAACGGATAACTCACGTATAAAAGTAGAGTATTGCTCGACATGTTTCGCACTAGTTCGCAGTCCTTCCTCCCGGAGCGCTTGCACCGGCGGCAGCGAAACGAACACTCGGGTTTCATGGCGGACGTGAAAATAATCGTAAATGGTAAAAGTGAAGAGCGCTTTCGCATCTCTTATTGAGATTCCAAGATCGAAACCGTTAAACAGGAAGCCGTGTGTTTCCGTAATCTAATCAACATTGCGTCGTTTACATCAAAGCTGAAGTTTTGCTCAATTGCACGTTCTCTGAAGACCCTCAAGATTCCCTTCGGCGTTGTCTGGAAACAAGTGGTCGTGAAATTTTACGACAGCTACTGACCCGCGCGTAACACCAGCTCTAGTGATGACTGCAATTATAGTAAAATCGACGCACGTAATCGAGTTCGCTTCTTGAGAGACCTCCAGTCACCGACACACATAGTCGGTCGTCTACACAGAGTAATTAACCAATAACGTGGAAATGGCACGCAATTTGTACTAAAACTTTTTCGCCAAACCAAATAGGACACTAGAGTCGACCAAGCAGATCAGATATTAGGAGCGATATCGATAGTAAATGTTACATAGTCACTGCATTTACCTAGTAAATAAAATTCACTGGTTTATTTACAGATTATTCTGATATAGGAAAACTATTGCAAAAAACTAAGTGCCTGTGTGGTTTAAGTGGCCAATCAATGAGTTATAGAATCGTACAGTGTGTCTATTTTTTTATATCTCTTAGCAAATTGCAATTAATATCGAATGGTACATACAGCTGAAATCGGAAAATTGTATGACCATCTTCTTCCATTATGCGGTCACTAGCAACCTATAGCAACCCAGTACCAGCCAAAACATGAAGTTTGACGAGGGACATTAACAAAATAGAAGCACTGTACAGCCCCGTATTACCACTCTATCGGTTTATTCGTGTCTAGTCGTTTACTTACTGGAATCGTTAAAGCTTACTGCATACTGTTTAAGCTCGGGCGTCCTGAGTTGCAACGGAGCGTATTGATAGTGAAAAAGAAACCACAACGAATACAATGGCTAATTAAGTTCTCTTCTATGTATTGGGGCTGATTAGCCGTTTTTTTATTAAAAATCGTCCCTTTAAGGACTAGTACAGAAAATCTGCATTTCTAACGCAACTTATTGCTGACTGTCCATTCATTTATCATTGGATTTTGAATGCCGGCGGCAAAACTGTGCTCTGGAATAGTGTGTGCGGGGCATTATACGCGTATGGCAACTAACCGAGAAGCTAGAAGCCTAGTGAATTTGTGTCCTAAGCGTTAAAAGGTGTTGGGATCCACCAGAAGTAGCACATAAATAGGGGCAAATTGTGTTTGTTGTAGGGTCACGGCGGGGGTAGGCGAACAGCGCGGCGAGAGCGAGCGAGGCGCTTCGTATTTATTCTATTTGCCGAACGTGCCTCGGCGCCGCGGCCCCTGTTTGACGATGCAAATTTATCGCGACGCTTAATAAAACGCGCACCGACCTCATTGATCCGCAGATGTTGTTCATTACGAGCGACGAACCAACGCCGCCGCCGCCACCGTGGTCCGACTACAAAACCTGTTAACTCAACAAATTATTATGAATTGTCGCCGCTCGCCCGGAGTATTTATCGACGCCCGCACGTCTTACTGGTATCCTTGGAAGATAAATTCAATAATTCTGCACTCTTGTGGTGAGCATTTAAATTGTTAATCTAGCACTTTTTCTGTATTAATTTTTACCTAGTACCTAAACTAAGTGCAGATCTAGAACACGATGAAGTACGAAACTGAACACAAAGCTAACATTAGAAGAAGTCCAAATGCCCATAGAGGGAGGCCATAAAGTGCGAGCAACAGTCGTTTCATCCGATAAAGGCTAACATCGCGGGCTCGAGCGGCTCGCAGTTACGACCGATATCGACATATTCGAGCCCTTCCTCCTTGAAGAAACAATGAACCTCGTTTGAATTGATTACCACGTTGGGCGCCGAGCTACATATTTTTTGCCGCGTAAAGAGCTTGTTTGTAAAAATAGCAATTTTCTTGCCGCTACACCTCCTTATTCGAAACCTGCTCGCTCGCTTCTCATGCAAAAACACAGTGGGGTGGAAAAAACGAGATGAAGCCTCGCAATCGGCTGCCATGCGAGACGCGCCTCTGCACTGACCACACCGACGGTTTGCAACGTTGCGCTACCCCTGTCCGTGATTGGGATCACACAAAGATTAGCGACAGCTTTAAATATGTTAAATTAATAATGGTTGTTAAATATTTTGTGATCATCATGTTTGTTCCCAATTTTTTCAAACACTATTAAACTGACTTATCACAATCAACATTGCACTAAAGATAAAATTCGTCTTCGAAAATTAATTTGTGAATCGTAGTGAACCGTAAAGACCTAATCAACTGCGTTTACTGCGGCAGCATAAATTAAAGCTATATAGCGAATAGATCGAGCTCGGAGCACTTGTTTCTTGAGTAGAACACAAGTTTACAACGCAGCCCGAAGCCGCAGTACAAACCAGCATAAAATGTAATGCAGCCACAGTGGGGTTTAGCCGCCGTCTCCACTTTACCTCTTATAAGCGGGATCGACGTAACTCTCGCGCGGCTCGGCGCAAATTGATGGTTTCATCTCGTTCCATGCAAAACGATCATCGCATCCCGCTTGCACGCCGCTGCACCAGACAACACGGTAATCATTATTTTTGAACAACAAGAATAAATCGACACCCAGTACAAAGTATATATGTAGGCGAGAAAAACAAAGATGCCGGGATATTTCGATCGATGGGCAAAAAATAAAACATGTTCACTTTTTGCTGATTATTTACTTCAACCTGCATTTTTTATAGACGTTCCAGTAGAAATGAAGATGATCGGATCAGAGATCATACTGTGATATGCGTGTGTACGTAAGGGCTGACACAAATCCAAAGCAGTTGAATTTAACTAAATGGATGATTGGAAAGAAAATGGAAGTAGAAATCATAGGACGGTACTCAATCTTGGCACAGAAGACAAAAGCGGTTACGTCAGTTAATGGATGCTTATTTACTACAACATCTCTTGCGTGAGCCACACGCGACCAACTGGCTAAAGCAGTTCCAATAAACAACCTTATGCATAAAATTCGTTAGAACTAGCGAGTTTACTACGCATTTTAAATATGAATGAATATATTGATGAATTAAGAAGTTCGTAGCCACGGAGCAACATTCAAGCACGTAGCTCCTACCGCGTTGTTACCGCAGTAGCCGGAATCGTGTCCAAAGCGAGGCTCATAATGCGGAGGTCATGTTCTCACATCGTCAAGTGTACTAGCTCTTCCTTTTACACAATCCGGAATATAAACAATTTATAGAAAAAATAGTCGTATCACAAAGGCGTAAGGTACAGGGTTTGGAAGCTGGATCATCAATCTCGTGACAAGTGCCACGCGTGACTACGCCACGTGGGGCGCGAAGCGTTACGATGATGGATAGTTCTGAAACGGGAACTGTGTCACACGCTCAAACCGCCGCATGAATAAATGCATTTCATGAACAATATAACACTCGCTACGTTGTAAATTACCAATGGTAATCTACCTTTAAGATTCATATTACCACTTAGGAGAGGCACTAGGAAGGTTTATGGGGAAAACAAGCTGCAGACATATATATACACACACATCTACATCAACCTCATTCAAAGCAACTAATTTAAATGTTAGTTAGTGATTCAAATTACCCTGTATTTTTAGCAAATGAAGTTGTTGTGGTTGAAAAGCTTATCACGTAATATGTTTAATGATAAAGATAAAATGTACAATAGCAATTAATCTTATAAAAAAATCGTACCTAAACGTTTAGCTAACAAAACTGTATTTAAATCGTGAGAACTCATCCTATATACTCTCAGTTAATACCTCCCCTGGTAAAAGTTCCGAATGTATTCAATAGTTTAAACGCCAGTATAAGCCGTACTGTCGTGTAGCAGTTAATAGGATTTAATTCCGGTGCCAGATGTGAAACGTGAAGTTTAGTGTGTATTTTAATGATGCTCCGAGTCTGATAAAGGGTTATAAACGCAACTATTACTTTTAAATTCAGTATGCTAGTGTAATGTTAATTCCATCGCGTTTCAGATTCCGTACCTTAAAAGGAAAAAATGAAATCTAGAATGTATCTATTAGCTCGTCTGTAAAGACTATTGTCTCAAGAACGGATAGTGTAAGTAAAGAAAACATTGAATTGAAAGTAAGTATTTTCATTGAATTATGAAATTTCGCAACAAGTCCCCAAACCACAAGCGAAGGAAAAAAAGTGAACATTACAGATTGTTATTTTCAAAAATCAATAAATTTCTAAAAAAAAATGTTTTCGTTTTTTCATTCAAACACAAACCTCTTTCTTGCTTGAATAATACATGAGCTTAATTATCTGTATATGAATTTCTACGGAACCTTCAGTCCCCGAGTCATATTTTCATTTGGCCAGTTCCTCGGGACATGGTTACTTTTCGCGATCTAAAACTGTGATTGCAGGAAGGTAATTCTGTCATATTTAGGCAGCCCCACTTGAATATGCTTAGGCATACGGATACACATTTAAAATATTTATAGTTATTTTGAACTTTACTTAAGATTTTTTGCCTTTGTCAAACTGCACATTCCACACAAGAAAGTACGACAACCTCCTGAATCACGTGTCTGACACTGAAGGTGCGAAATACAAAAAAAAAAAAAAAAAAAGTAAGCATTAAAAATGAACCGGACGCGTGCGAATATTCTCTGTAGATCAGCTTACCGCCGCATTCCGCAAAGCCGGTGAGATTTTATTAGACCTCGTTGAGTTAACGGATCGCACGACACCTCACCGCTATTGTTTATCATTCACTTTCACAGCTATCCTCCCAGAGCGCCAATTTCGTAATAAACTGAAAAGATCGCCCATGCATTGAGGAATATAATAACATTTTAAGAATGTTCCGTCTTTTGAGTTGCTGCGAATACTTAAATGTCAGATATTTACTATAGGTATCGAAGTATCGGGCTGCAAAGTCCTTCAATTAACCATAATAACCTCGCTATTAGCTAACAGCATAACAAATGTCTTAACTTAACATGAAAATTGAATTAATCACGCACGACGTGGTCACTACAATAAACGAAAGCTTAACTCAATACACAGGCGATCGCGCAAATTATGATCTGATCTGCTTGAGCGGGTTACGCAAGACAATAAGCAAACATCTGGCCCGATATGCAATAAGCAACCTCACAATGGTGACCGTCGATCATACCACGATAGCGCTCCAACTAAGGCACAACGGCAAACATTCTCGGTCCGCGGCCGTAAGCAGCACGAGACCTATCGAAAGTGAATTGTCGTGCTGCAAATATACGTCGCCCGACATACTACTAGCTTATGCCCGCGTGACTAGACTTTCGCGCAATCGAACATTAAGGACATATCCCCGGCAATTCCAATCAACGACTTCGACATTTGAAGCTAATTCTTAACTAGTAGTCGTTGGAATTTCAGTCTATCGAAGGGCGTGGCATCAAATTATAATAGAATTCTATATCACTTTACAAGCTGGTGCCATTTTTATGAAAACTACAAATACCAATAATCGGAAAATTGAGAAATGTACTAAGCGAGACTCGTATTCGAGACGTGTTCTGTTTTTGTAGTATAGCTTTCGATGTATAGCTTTTTCTCATCAGGGATATAAAATAGGTTAGAATGAGTGGCAGCATCTGGTTTTGTCATTACACTTATAGCGCTTCACTGCGTCGAACAATAACCCTAAGTCCATTTTTACTTGTTGGCTAATTTCAGCACAAATCTAGGAAAAGATAACATAACCAATCAATAAATCATTTTATCAGACACTAGCTTTTGCCCGCGGCTTCGCACGCGTGAACCATGAGCATTTCAAAGAAGCTAGCAATTAAGCAACCGAGCAACCAAACCTGCAAGCTTTCAAGCATACATGCAAGTATGCAAGCAGGCATGCAAGCCTTCAAGCATGTAAGTATGCAAGCAGGCATGCAAGCAGGCATGCAAGCAGGCATGCAAGCAGGCAAGCAAGCATGCAAGCAAGCGTGCAAGCAAGCATGCATGCAAGTAAGCACCCATGCAAGCAAGCATGCATGCAAGCAAGTGTGCAAGCAAGCATGCATGCAAGTAAGGACCCATGCAAGCAAGCATGCAAGCATGCATGCAAGCAAGCGTGCAAGCAAGCATGCATGCAAGTAAGCACCCATGCAAGCAAGCATGCATGCAAGCAGGCATGCAAGCAGGCAAGCAAGCATGCAAGCAAGTGTGCAAGCAAGCATGCATGCAAGTAAGCACCCATGCAAGCAAGCATGCAAGCATGCATGCAAGCAAGCGTTCAAGCAAGCATGCATGCAAGTAAGCACCCATGCAAGCAAGCATGCAAGCATGCATGAAAGCAAGCATGCATGAAAGCAAGTATGCAATCAAGCATGCAAAGCAAGGACTCAAGCAAGCATGCAAGCCAGCCCCCGCATTGCCCCGCTGCCTTAATTTTTCTGAAACTGTAAATATTGCAGGA
The DNA here is from genome assembly GCA_949127965.1 of Pandemis corylana. NCBI lineage: Eukaryota > Metazoa > Arthropoda > Insecta > Lepidoptera > Tortricidae > Pandemis > Pandemis corylana. Next base: position 6,869,377 of record OX421860.1, read on the forward strand.
TTTTTATAAAACAAACCTAACCTAACCTATAGGGCTGTCCTAAAATACATCCTAAATAGCTTTTGCCCGCGACTTCGTACGCGCTAAGATGTAAAATGAAAAAATAAGTTTTTTCCCGTTCCCGTGGAAATTTTGGGGAGTGCTTTCGGAGTACACTTAAAGCCTTTAAAGAAACACACGTTATAAATGTTAAGTCTCTTTCTTCCGCTGTTTCGTCTGGAAACGTAAAATCCGGTTTTTTCCCGTCCTTGTGGGCGTTTCAGAAAATCCTTTCTTAGTGTTCCCCTACGCTCCCGAATAAACCTACGTGACAAATTTCAACTTTCCCCCGCTTTTCGTTTTTCCCGTTTCCGTAAGAATTTCGCCAAATAAAGCATTTCCCGAAATTCTTACGGGAACGAAGAAGAAGAATTTTGGGAAATTATCTCATAATGCTCCCCTACACTCCCCAAGGAACCCACTTGCCAAATTTCAGCTTTCTACGACCAGTAAAACGTAAAATCCTGTTTTTTTCCCGTTCCCGTGGGAATTTTGGAAAGTACTCTCTTAATGCTCCTCAACATTCCCGAAACAACCTACATGCCGAATTTCAGCTTTCTGCAACCAGAAAACGAAAAGTCCCGTTTTTCCCGTTCCCGTGGGAATTTCGGGAAATCTTTTTGTAGCGCTCCCCTACACTCCCCAAGGGAAATTGAAGGCCAAATTTCAATTTTATACGACCAGTAAAACTAAAAATCGATCCCGTAGAACTGAATACATAAATCCCGTTTTTATCCCGTGGGAATTTCCAAAAAGCATTAAAACATTATTTTACTATTATAATCACCTACTTCTATGCCAAATTTGAAGAGTCTAGTAATTATAGTTCATAGGATTTCGTTAAACTGAATATATAAATCCTGTTTTTTTCCTTATCCCGTGGGAATTTCCAAAAATCCTGAAATGAGTTTCTTAGTTTTGTAATCACCTACTTTTGTATCAAATTTGAAGAGTCTACTTATTATAGTTACTGAGATAGTGTCACTCGGAATCGAATATATAATTCCCGTTTTTTCCTTATCCCGTGGGAATTTCCAAAAATCCTTTCTTAGCGGATGCCTACGTCATAAGATCTACCTGCATGCCAAATTTCAGCCCGATCCGTCCAGTGGTTTGAGCTGTGCGTTGATAGATCACTATGTCAGTCAGTCAGTCAGTCAGTCAGTCAGTCAGTCAGTCACCTTTGAGTTTTATATATATAGATATATTTAATTGTGCTGTAAAGTCAAATCAGGTGAGAATTGCAAAATTTTACGTCAAAACAAGGACAACCAGATAAAATTCCAATAAAACTAATCATATCGCACCAGACAGGCGTGGCATGTAATGGTGCTAGGTGGTTAATAAATCTCCTTAAATGGAATTGTGTGTATCAACCATAAATATCGAATCATGATCGCATTATTCGGTTCGAGACCTAAATCGTAGTGAAAAGTGTTCGGGCACAGGTTAAGCGCAATATTTACATTATCAATTGTATGTCATCGGCGTCGCCGGCGTCGGAGCGATGTTTTCACTCGCGCGCAGCGTGTTACCTTTCGAAAGCGTCGAATCATAAACAAAGCGACCTCTGAACTTAATAACAATGTAAAATGGGCGTGCGAAACGGGAGATGCACCGAACGACTTGCAATAATTCTTTCCGAGCTCATCGAGCGACGTTAGAGCTCCATGACTCTGTGATATAGCGATTTCAAAAGGCAAAACCCCTTTGTTGATTATTGACTCAGATAATAGTGAATTGCTTTTTTTAAATATTGAACTAGCATAGCGCCGACCCACATAATACATTGTATTGCTTAAATGGAAGTGAGAATGATTTTATATTTTCTTAGCTCCGCTGTAAACATTTGACACCGCAGCAATATGATTCGGTAAAGGTTAATGGCGCCTTTATACCAGTCATGAACAACCTTTATTTATATCGTTTTACGATGATAATGAGACAAGGTCAACGAGTTTATTGCTAATAACAAATATAGTTCCCAATATCTGATAAGGTAAATTTCGTGACCCACCTGAGGTCACCAGAACAAATCGGTAGAAGAATAGCGATGGCATTCTAAAAACCTTGCCTGGGTAGGTGCATTGTCTTAACCTTTTGAGATTATTAAATGTACCGTTACAATCATTTGAAAAATAATATAAGTACCTACATGTGATTCATAGAAGATATTTACAGCACACACTTGCACACAGATATAAATAATAAGAAATAACAAAATTAATGGAATTGCTTAAGTTCGTATAAAACTTGCGCAAGTGAAATATCGTTAAGGTTGTGAAAGAATCGTACACATTAATAACGATCCAGCAAGTAGTAGGTATTAGATCACAATCGACAGGCGACTTCTGTGCGGTCACAGCCACGACCTCGCCATCGCATGATCTGCCATTCCAGCGCGCTCATTCAACGTCCATGATCAAATTTCGAACGACTGAATTAATAGAGTTCAGTGTCACTAATCTATCAACATCGCTCGTAGTAAAACGAAATAAAGCCAAGTGTGATCCAGTTCACAACAACATACAATTCGTTTTCCAACCCACAATCTGATGCACTTTGGACTCAGCGAATCGGCACAAATACGTGCGGCTATTGAGTAAGAGCTCGTTCTAGCGGAGCTTTCCTAGCAAAGGGAAGATATTTGCTCACCAGGACACGATTTACTCGTTTGGTATTTATTGTCGAGACACGTTTTTATTTATCATTAATGTAAGCTGCAATGCTAAAAGACCAACGTTATTAATTTTCAATATAACGTAAATGAAATAAAGACGTATACGGGATGTCACCAAAAGTATCAAGGTTCACATACAGGTATAGTTGTAACTTTGAGAAAAAAACGGGATCACATGAAATATGAGATACCTACTGAGAACGTAGACCTAATGAAATTCATAAAAACACTCGTTAGCTAAAGGGTCGATAATTGGACCTATGATACGAAATCATGTTTAGGACACCCGTGACAATTTATTACGTCAGTCTTGATAGTAATGATAATGAACATTTGGAAACGGCTGGTACCTTTTCGTTTCTAAAAACCCACTATAGAACTGTTTATGCTAATTTCAAATTAATTTGTTTGGTTATGGGCAGAGAGGAATAGTGTACCTTAACAACACTACTGTTTATAAGTACTTTTTCATTTACTTAATATTTGGCAATGACTGTCTTGATGGTAGTATCAGATTTTTAAGAAACATAAAGGTACTACAATATTCTCTAATCGAACCAATAAATTTCAGCAGCCACATTTATTTTGTTAAGGCGCGAAACGTTCACTTCATTAATTTGTTACTCGCGTTAAATATTATATATTAGGTTCGGCGCTACCGTGTTCAACATCTATAAGTTATTTACGGGGCCGATATCACAGCGATAGCAGCAGTGCAGTTGTTTCCTTCTCATACCAATATGTAATAACACAGTAAACAATATATAATTTTAGTATCAAAGTAACGTTCCCATGATAATGAATTAGCTTAACGTAATTCAGATAAGTAGTTCTGACAATGGCCCATTACGCATTCAACACATTTAAATTCGTGACCAAAAATAATTTAGAATTTACAACGACATGATTGTTTGTGTTAACAAATAACAAAACAGTTTCCCACAATTCACTAGACATTAAAAAACTGCTGTAATGGTAACAAAACGGTTTAAAAATTTAATCAACACGCATAGGTGCGCCCTGTCGAGTTTGGTATAATTCGATAATTTACAAGAGTCGGACTGGCGCGGGCGCCTTGGGCTTGTTAATCAGATTCTCATGAAATTCGGCGGCAGCCGGCGATCCTATCTCAGGCACGCTATCCATCACGTGGCGCTACTCACGCAACAAACTCACTAATTATTTCCTCCTAACTGAGACAATTTGTCATCGAATGTAAAACATTTCAGATAAACACTCGTTCCACAGTGTATAATCATACGTCTTTTCTTAAACAAACATAATAAGAAAAAAATACTACACAAACAATATTTGTGCAACAAATGTTAATTGGATACATTGGTGTTTTACTTACTTTTAACCGACTTCAAAAAAGAAGGAGGTTCTATGTTCGACTGTATGTATTTTTTATGTATGGTCACCGATTACTCCGTCAATTGCGGACCGATTTTCAATTTTTTTTTGTTTGAAAGAGTATAGCCCCAAGGTGGTCCCTTGGTCCCTGGTGGTGTGGCATGCGTGGCAGAAGTGGACCTAGTCTATCTGCCTATATAGTACCTATTTGGCTTGGAACTATTTGAGCTGAGGCACCGACTTCACACTTATAAGTAATGATGATAGTTGAGTAACATAACATTGTTGTATATAGGTTTATATTTAGAATATTATTGAGGATAGGTGGGATGGTAGTTTAGTGAGTTTGTATTATTTATATGTAGTCTTTGATTTAATTAGTTATTGGTGGATGAACGAAAAGTTGCGTACCTACTCTTTTTTTTTATATTAAAGAATTCCGTTTATTTTTCGCTTTTTAGTTTTCAATTGATATTATTATAATACATTACTTTAGCTGTTGTCGCTCAGTAGTAAACACAAAAAGCTTTATTATGATTAATAGTCTTCATTCTATGTCAACATTTTAACTCCCGGACTAAGTAAACTCATTTATCTTAGCATTAGCTTCTTCACGAAGTTGCTCTTTTATGGGCTATTTTGTTGCGGTGTAATGTTCTATTTAGGCTACTGCGGTCAGAATATATTATTAAGGTAAGCTTGAATTTTCCCGCGAGATGGATTCTTAGATAAACCGGCGTTGCTGTGGGATTGATGGCCCGTAATACCTCATCGAGCCATTCAAAGCCAGGGATGCTGTTTCAACCAGACTGTCTAAACAGAATTGCAGGAGAAAATCCAAAACACTGACAGTGGTATTGTTGCGGTTCGGCAGCGCAGCCCACAATCCAATAAAAGGAACTACTTGTTCGTTATCTCGACCAGCAGCCGACCTTCAACTTCACACGACCTGAATACAAAATAGCATAATAACAAGAGACATTGGGAGGTAAACGTTGGACGCTTTCGTATGCAAAAAGCGTTACTAAGTGTTAGCCGACGCGGTTGTACGGGCCGAACATTAAACAAGCGGTTGCGAGCTAAAATAGGAATGGGTTGTTTGAGTAGGGTTCTTTCGCGAACGCAATTGTACTCGAACGTGTCTTGTTAGTGAATGCGCTATGCAAATGCCCCCCCGACAATACTACGAACAAGATCTGCATTGGTCGTATTAAAGCATTTTTGAGATCAAGAGTCATCGCATTCCTTGAATATACCTACGTATCACGAGCTCCCGCAACCTTCTACGAGTCATACATTTGTGTAAGTCGTGATCAAATAAAGATGGTAAGAAATATCATTTACCAAAATCAGATAAAAGAAAGTGTAACTTACTCTTAGTCTTTCATTTATTGTCTAACTAGCGCGTCTAACACAGATCGAAGATCTCAGCTCAGAGTAACGGTGGGCGAGAAGTAAACATATTGTTCGTTTTACGACTGCCAGTAATGAAGTCGTCTTTTACTAGCCAAAGCTAAGACAGGTTATAAGGCAAGCTATAAAAATCAGACGAGTGTAAGGGTATAAAGAAATATGTAGGCGTGTAATAGGTATCATCAATGCAAGGACAGGTCTCATACTTGGCAATCTGCGTTGTCACACAATGCACGAAAGGTATAAATATTTTGATGAATAACATTTAATAATAGGCATTTGAAAAGCCGTGGCAGCCTAGTAGTTTGACCTATGGCATCTCAAGCAGAGGGTCGTGGGTTCAAATCCCGGGCTCGCACCTCGAGTTTTTAGGAATGTATGTGCGAAATAACATTTAAAATTTTCATTTAAACTTTTCGGTGAAGGAAAACATCGTGAGGAAACCTGCACACATCTGTGCAGCAATTCAAGGGTGTGTGTGAAGTTCCCAATCCGCACTGGGCCCGCGTGGGAACTATAGCCCAGGCCCTTTCATTTTGAGAGGAGGTCTGTACCCAGCAGTGGGACGTATAGGTATAGGCTGGAGATGAATAGGTATTTGAAGATATAAATATCAATAATCAAATCCATAACTGTGAACAAAGTGTTATAAATATTAAGTTATATGTAGTTATAATATTTTTAGTTCGGTAAAATTATGATATTGATTTGAGATAACTAAGCATACATTTTCCATAAATCGTTAATAAAATATGAATAGTACATATTTCATTGTTCATTCAAATCAGAATCTCATTTAAAATCGATGATTACAAACTTCAAACTGGTTTTATTCACATCTTGTATTCTAGCATCGTGAAATCAAGGGAAGTCATATTTTATGTTTGAACTGGAAAGTGATAAAATAACGATAAATAGACCACTATAAAACGAATTGGTGCATAAATTACTTTTAAAATGCTTATTTCCAGCAAATGAGCAATAGACATGCCAAATATGTGAAACTAATATAGGCATGATTTTATAGGTTCTTTTAGGTGTAAATAATGACATACTAGAATATTATTTGAAACAATTAATGCTGTGTGACAACTGAACTCCCAAATACATTTTAATGTTTGGTCACAGTTTAAAATCAAACAATTGGAGTTCCATAGCATTATCCAATTTTCATTCGGAAGCAATTAATTGGCTCAATTTGAGTGATTAAATAGAGCGGGTATATTGAAACAGCAATCAGTCAATTCAAAACAAGTAGACACGTTAATGCGACGATTGTTTTTTGAAGCATTGAAAGAACATAATAGTAGATACTTAAGCTTATGAACAATAAGAATCAATTTATTAATCTGTATCGATAAATAATTTAGTCGCGCGTATGATAACACACATGTCTCTAGTTTGTATAATAATCGTATTTTTACGGCAGGTGATGATATTATAATGACATCTTACGATTTGGTCAAGTTGTAAATTGTAAATTCTACTAAAATTTTAAACGTTTCAATTTACAAGGATCCCTGATGAACGTATATTACAATCCTTCACGCAAAAACTACTGGATTTGATTGAAACAACAGTAAAATTAAAACAAACAACCAAAATACTCGCACTGTTTCATCAAGTCTTTCGGCAGCATTCAGACTTCGCGGATATCGGTACCGCGATGACATTCGAAAGAAGGTCATTACCCATTCAAGACGTAGGGGCTAGCGGTCGGTATTGGCAAGGGCGACATCGACGGACAGGGGTCAATACAAACATGCGCTCATTATGCGTCGGACGTGAGGCTCGCCCGCGCCCGCGCCGCTGGCAAACACGCCCCGACCCCACGTCGCCGCGTCGTTACATAACGATGTAAGCATATAATATAAGTATGTACATACATCGACACGTCCGCACTACTACAAAGATTAAATTTCGCCTAAAACGTCCCTGTCAACCCTGAAAAAGGCTAAGGTCGAAATCGAAATCAAAACTTGGAAAACGTTGGGCATTCACGTGTTTGCGTACTTTAACTACTACCCCCGCATGAAAAATATATTCCGTTTCAAATTTCACAGACTATAACAAAACTTATAACTAGAAAGGTGTCTGTTCTCAAGTAACCTACTCTAAATGATACATTAAAATCGTCGATTAAGAGACAAGTTATACATGGACAAAGCACAAAAGCTGCACAGAACGACTGCCGCCGCAGCAGCGTCCGGTGTCATAAATTTCACAATTAATTTTATTATCGAAGCCATTGCTCGCACGTCGACTTAAAGTGAGATTTGCGAGTCAGAACCACCGCCGACGAGTTATCATTAAATGTTCACGATACTTTGCTCGCGCTCCGATTTTATAATGTCGCTTCTTAATGCGCTGTAATTGTTTGTGAACAAAGTATGCCGTCGGAAAAGGGACGATGCTGGTTTGAGGCGCCGCGCCACGTAAAAACCATCATTGTACCTTGCACCCCACCAAGTACATTTTCTTCATTGGTGACTCGGTTATAAAAGCTAACTTTTTCAAAGGAAAGTAAATGAGAATCTAACTCGGCGGAAAACGGTCGGCCGGATCTACTCTGCTGCAAGAGCAGTAATGGAGAGAAAATATTTTTTACGTTACTCGCCGAGTGCCGTGATAGTCCTTGCGGCGGCGCTCCTTATTTAGACTTTAATGCGGAATGGCAATGAGCTTAACGAAACTTTGTACCCACAAAGGTCAAAGATTCAAAGCAAATTATGGCCTGCGTTTACTTCCGTAATCACCAAAGAAATTGAAATGTGCACAGGAGTGAAAAAATGTTTTGACGAAGCAGTCTTTGAAGTCGAATTTCTCAACACTTGCTCAGCCAACATCAAAAGTCAACATTTTAACAAAAAAAAAGAGGAGCAGATAACAGCTTTTTTTATACTTACAATAGTTTTATTTTTACGTGTAACATAAAAACACTGTTGTGATATAATTAAGATTTACCTAATAAGCGTCTCATTGTGAGGTCGCCAGCGCGGAGACCTTTGGCTTCGTTAACACCATAAACGATGACAGTATTGTAGCCGCAAATGGCGTTTCAGGAAAAACGTGACTTTCTTTGTCCAATTATCTCGAGCTTATCGTGTAAAGTAGTGGTCATGAGCGTGTGCCCATATTGCTAGTATGTAGGTAACCTTTCGAGGGCCTTCACAGCGGAGCTACAAATAGCTACTTTTTTGCAAGTCTATCGCAGCCAGTTTAAATTAGCTATGTGCTCGAGCCGCATACTTTACGACTACAAGTGGAAATCATTATGGTTGTTCAGATAGCTATGCATACATTGAGTGCAACTCTGCAAAAAGGCACAATCTTGAGTAGATAGGATAACAAGATAACAAGCGTGGAGCGGCAGACTGGACGGATAAAAACAAGACGGGGTCTACGGTTGGACGTGTACCTTGTTTACTTAAACGGGATCAACGTTAAGTGCCTCCGGAGTACGAGTGCGCACTGCGCATGGAAATTTTGGAGCGTACTATTCTGGTTCAGCTGCAAATTTAACGACAGCCGATTATGCCGGCACAACCTATTTTTTCGGTCTAGCCGAGTGCGATTTTTGTACCAGAACGGTGATAAAGATGTGTGCCTTGCTGAAAATCGGGATGGTCGCGGTCACTGAGCAGCCATTCTATTATCACTTAGGCTCAAAAAGAAAGAATCATACATCTCCCGCCAAAACCGGTAGATATTTATGCATATGATGGTGGTAAAGAATAACATAAGTTTATAATTGAAATCATCCGCTGGTATTTGAATTTGCAAATCAATCAATCCGAATAGGGACAGGAGACATCTTGTTCTACGATGCATTTGCATGCATCTATTTCTGAGTATAGGCGCTTCACAGAACAGGTTGCGAGCTACCTGTAAAAAACTGTATACTAATAATTGGACGTGAGTTTTTTCGTAATTTCTAAAAAATCTTCGAGTAATAGAAAGCAACATTATCCTCGATTAACATAGGCTACTTTAATCTCTAGATAGTGCGAAGTTCCCACTGTACACAAACTGAAGGGCTAAAGCTAATTAATATTATTAAAAGACATCACATACTAATTTCCAAATATGCTGAAATAAACACATTTTCATAAATTTTTCTTTACCTTTTAATACATCGCAGACCTTTATAATTTTTCGGCATTGTTCAGTTTACGGTATACTTATTCCCTATAAATGCAAAGACATCCCTATTTCGCTTATATGAAACCCCAATTCAATTTAATGATACAGCATTTTTAATCTAACAATAGTTGCAATAATTGTCTGTTGAATAAATATGGAGAAGGATACCCGTCGAAGCAAGTATATTTAAACTCGATTTCTGGATTTTTTTTACAGACGCACGAAAATAACTGCCTGCACTTTATAAGTCCGTGTAATCAGCAGCGCAAGAATATTTGGTCAAAAACTTAATCATTGTTGCAGACCACGTAAAACTTTGAAACATATTGTAAGGAATAAAGACGTGATTTACGTATGTATGTGTGTGTGTAACAAGTAGTCTCACTGTTCTCTGTAAACTTCACTTGTCACTTATTTATAGTCGAGCGCGGAACCTTTTATTCCAGTCCAGCCTCAAATGCTTATCTATTGTTAACAGTATCAAGCAGTCGCGTTACACACGTAGCCTGCCCACAGCCGGGCTTGATAGCGGAGATCGCTGTCGTTGCCGTACTGTGGTATGCGGCAGCTCGAGTGAAAAACAACTAGCGTTTTTAACACTCAACGAATTTGGCCGAGGCTGGAGTTTGATATACATAGTGATTCAATTCAATTTTTAAAAATCTAGCTCCATCGATACTGTCGATGATTCTGCCAATGTCGAGGTTGAAGAAGACACTACTTGTTTTTGATATACATAGTGTAACTTTTTTCACTCCTAACTATTGCAGACGATTTTGACAAATATTAATTTGGATTTTTCCTGAATATGCTAAATAGATGCGTCTCTCCTTTTACCTTTTAGCTGATTATTTACTTATTATCTAACGGCCGCAACATAAAATTGATTAACACATATTCATCATCAATGTGTATTTAGATACGGCGAAAGATGTTTACTGGAATGTTCTAACTTACGGCTGGCTCTTCAAAACTTATGTGAGGATTCCCATCCAATCGGATTTCTGTTATTTTCACTAGATTACCGAATGACATGATATAGCAATAGCAAAAGCTATCAACGCTTTGACTTTTAATTATGTACTTAGTTAGTTAAAAATAAAGTAGTAGTTGTCATTTTTTACCATGAATGCAACTCAACGTAATATTCTTCTATCAAATGAATCAAGAAATTTTTATTTCTTGATTTTTATGTTTTACTTTTACGGTTTTACCGTTAGAAATTTAATTTCTAAATGTCTGTGAAAATCAGAACACATAGAAAAATCCGAAAAGTAAAGCTATGGCCGGGAATCGAACCCGGATCCTCGTCATTCCGTGACGCGTGCTATACCACTACACCACCCATAGCAGGTGGGTAGTCTCCGAATTTTTCTACCTGTTACCGACCGTCACGTGACCTTTGTTACTATGCGAATTTTTTTGTCGCTAAGCGTCATCTGTTTGAATGATGTGTCTGTACGACACAATTACAAACTCCCGTGGAACATCTACTGCTCACCAGGGACGAGAGAAGGCGCTGTTTTTCAAATGATAGGTACTATCAAATGAATCAAGAAATTTTTATTTCTTGATTTTTATGTTTTACTTTTACGGTTTTACCGTTAGAAATTTAATTTCTAAATGTCTGTGAAAATCAGAACACATAGAAAAATCCGAAAAGTAAAGCTATGGCCGGGAATCGAACCCGGATCCTCGTCATTCCGTGACGCGTGCTATACCACTACACCACCCATAGCAGGTGGGTAGTCTCCGAATTTTTCTACCTGTTACCGACCGTCACGTGACCTTTGTTACTATGCGAATTTTTTTGTCGCTAAGCGTCATCTGTTTGAATGATGTGTCTGTACGACACAATTACAAACTCCCGTGGAACATCTACTGCTCACCAGGGACGAGAGAAGGCGCTGTTTTTCAAATGATAGGTACTATCAAATGAATCAAGAAATTTTTATTTCTTGATTTTTATGTTTTACTTTTACGGTTTTACCGTTAGAAATTTAATTTCTAAATGTCTGTGAAAATCAGAACACATAGAAAAATCCGAAAAGTAAAGCTATGGCCGGGAATCGAACCCGGATCCTCGTCATTCCGTGACGCGTGCTATACCACTACACCACCCATAGCAGGTGGGTAGTCTCCGAATTTTTCTACCTGTTACCGACCGTCACGTGACCTTTGTTACTATGCGAATTTTTTTGTCGCTAAGCGTCATCTGTTTGAATGATGTGTCTGTACGACACAATTACAAACTCCCGTGGAACATCTACTGCTCACCAGGGACGAGAGAAGGCGCTGTTTTTCAAATGATAGGTACTATCAAATGAATCAAGAAATTTTTATTTCTTGATTTTTATGTTTTACTTTTACGGTTTTACCGTTAGAAATTTAATTTCTAAATGTCTGTGAAAATCAGAACACATAGAAAAATCCGAAAAGTAAAGCTATGGCCGGGAATCGAACCCGGATCCTCGTCATTCCGTGACGCGTGCTATACCACTACACCACCCATAGCAGGTGGGTAGTCTCCGAATTTTTCTACCTGTTACCGACCGTCACGTGACCTTTGTTACTATGCGATTTTTTTTGTCGCTAAGCGTCATCTGTTTGAATGATGTGTCTGTACGACACAATTACAAACTCCCGTGGAACATCTACTGCTCACCAGGGACGAGAGAAGGCGCTGTTTTTCAAATGATAGGTACTATCAAATGAATCAAGAAATTTTTATTTCTTGATTTTTATGTTTTACTTTTACGGTTTTACCGTTAGAAATTTAATTTCTAAATGTCTGTGAAAATCAGAACACATAGAAAAATCCGAAAAGTAAAGCTATGGCCGGGAATCGAACCCGGATCCTCGTCATTCCGTGACGCGTGCTATACCACTACACCACCCATAGCAGGTGGGTAGTCTCCGAATTTTTCTACCTGTTACCGACCGTCACGTGACCTTTGTTACTATGCGAATTTTTTTGTCGCTAAGCGTCATCTGTTTGAATGATGTGTCTGTACGACACAATTACAAACTCCCGTGGAACATCTACTGCTCACCAGGGACGAGAGAAGGCGCTGTTTTTCAAATGATAGGTACTATCAAATGAATCAAGAAATTTTTATTTCTTGATTTTTATGTTTTACTTTTACGGTTTTACCGTTAGAAATTTAATTTCTAAATGTCTGTGAAAATCAGAACACATAGAAAAATCCGAAAAGTAAAGCTATGGCCGGGAATCGAACCCGGATCCTCGTCATTCCGTGACGCGTGCTATACCACTACACCACCCATAGCAGGTGGGTAGTCTCCGAATTTTTCTACCTGTTACCGACCGTCACGTGACCTTTGTTACTATGCGAATTTTTTTGTCGCTAAGCGTCATCTGTTTGAATGATGTGTCTGTACGACACAATTACAAACTCCCGTGGAACATCTACTGCTCACCAGGGACGAGAGAAGGCGCTGTTTTTCAAATGATAGGTACTATCAAATGAATCAAGAAATTTTTATTTCTTGATTTTTATGTTTTACTTTTACGGTTTTACCGTTAGAAATTTAATTTCTAAATGTCTGTGAAAATCAGAACACATAGAAAAATCCGAAAAGTAAAGCTATGGCCGGGAATCGAACCCGGATCCTCGTCATTCCGTGACGCGTGCTATACCACTACACCACCCATAGCAGGTGGGTAGTCTCCGAATTTTTCTACCTGTTACCGACCGTCACGTGACCTTTGTTACTATGCGAATTTTTTTGTCGCTAAGCGTCATCTGTTTGAATGATGTGTCTGTACGACACAATTACAAACTCCCGTGGAACATCTACTGCTCACCAGGGACGAGAGAAGGCGCTGTTTTTCAAATGATAGGTACTATCAAATGAATCAAGAAATTTTTATTTCTTGATTTTTATGTTTTACTTTTACGGTTTTACCGTTAGAAATTTAATTTCTAAATGTCTGTGAAAATCAGAACACATAGAAAAATCCGAAAAGTAAAGCTATGGCCGGGAATCGAACCCGGATCCTCGTCATTCCGTGACGCGTGCTATACCACTACACCACCCATAGCAGGTGGGTAGTCTCCGAATTTTTCTACCTGTTACCGACCGTCACGTGACCTTTGTTACTATGCGAATTTTTTTGTCGCTAAGCGTCATCTGTTTGAATGATGTGTCTGTACGACACAATTACAAACTCCCGTGGAACATCTACTGCTCACCAGGGACGAGAGAAGGCGCTGTTTTTCAAATGATAGGTACTATCAAATGAATCAAGAAATTTTTATTTCTTGATTTTTATGTTTTACTTTTACGGTTTTACCGTTAGAAATTTAATTTCTAAATGTCTGTGAAAATCAGAACACATAGAAAAATCCGAAAAGTAAAGCTATGGCCGGGAATCGAACCCGGATCCTCGTCATTCCGTGACGCGTGCTATACCACTACACCACCCATAGCAGGTGGGTAGTCTCCGAATTTTTCTACCTGTTACCGACCGTCACGTGACCTTTGTTACTATGCGAATTTTTTTGTCGCTAAGCGTCATCTGTTTGAATGATGTGTCTGTACGACACAATTACAAACTCCCGTGGAACATCTACTGCTCACCAGGGACGAGAGAAGGCGCTGTTTTTCAAATGATAGGTACTATCAAATGAATCAAGAAATTTTTATTTCTTGATTTTTATGTTTTACTTTTACGGTTTTACCGTTAGAAATTTAATTTCTAAATGTCTGTGAAAATCAGAACACATAGAAAAATCCGAAAAGTAAAGCTATGGCCGGGAATCGAACCCGGATCCTCGTCATTCCGTGACGCGTGCTATACCACTACACCACCCATAGCAGGTGGGTAGTCTCCGAATTTTTCTACCTGTTACCGACCGTCACGTGACCTTTGTTACTATGCGAATTTTTTTGTCGCTAAGCGTCATCTGTTTGAATGATGTGTCTGTACGACACAATTACAAACTCCCGTGGAACATCTACTGCTCACCAGGGACGAGAGAAGGCGCTGTTTTTCAAATGATAGGTACTATCAAATGAATCAAGAAATTTTTATTTCTTGATTTTTATGTTTTACTTTTACGGTTTTACCGTTAGAAATTTAATTTCTAAATGTCTGTGAAAATCAGAACACATAGAAAAATCCGAAAAGTAAAGCTATGGCCGGGAATCGAACCCGGATCCTCGTCATTCCGTGACGCGTGCTATACCACTACACCACCCATAGCAGGTGGGTAGTCTCCGAATTTTTCTACCTGTTACCGACCGTCACGTGACCTTTGTTACTATGCGAATTTTTTACCCACCTGCTATGGGTGGTGTAGTGGTATAGCACGCGTCACGGAATGACGAGGATCCGGGTTCGATTCCCGGCCATAGCTTTACTTTTCGGATTTTTCTATGTGTTCTGATTTTCACAGACATTTAGAAATTAAATTTCTAACGGTAAAACCGTAAAAGTAAAACATAAAAATCAAGAAATAAAAATTTCTTGATTCATTTGATAGTACCTATCATTTGAAAAACAGCGCCTTCTCTCGTCCCTGGTGAGCAGTAGATGTTCCACGGGAGTTTGTAATTGTGTCGTACAGACACATCATTCAAACAGATGACGCTTAGCGACAAAAAAATTCGCATAGTAACAAAGGTCACGTGACGGTCGGTAACAGGTAGAAAAATTCGGAGACTACCCACCTGCTATGGGTGGTGTAGTGGTATAGCACGCGTCACGGAATGACGAGGATCCGGGTTCGATTCCCGGCCATAGCTTTACTTTTCGGATTTTTCTATGTGTTCTGATTTTCACAGACATTTAGAAATTAAATTTCTAACGGTAAAACCGTAAAAGTAAAACATAAAAATCAAGAAATAAAAATTTCTTGATTCATTTGATAGTACCTATCATTTGAAAAACAGCGCCTTCTCTCGTCCCTGGTGAGCAGTAGATGTTCCACGGGAGTTTGTAATTGTGTCGTACAGACACATCATTCAAACAGATGACGCTTAGCGACAAAAAATTCGCATAGTAACAAAGGTCACGTGACGGTCGGTAACAGGTAGAAAAATTCGGAGACTACCCACCTGCTATGGGTGGTGTAGTGGTATAGCACGCGTCACGGAATGACGAGGATCCGGGTTCGATTCCCGGCCATAGCTTTACTTTTCGGATTTTTCTATGTGTTCTGATTTTCACAGACATTTAGAAATTAAATTTCTAACGGTAAAACCGTAAAAGTAAAACATAAAAATCAAGAAATAAAAATTTCTTGATTCATTTGATAGTACCTATCATTTGAAAAACAGCGCCTTCTCTCGTCCCTGGTGAGCAGTAGATGTTCCACGGGAGTTTGTAATTGTGTCGTACAGACACATCATTCAAACAGATGACGCTTAGCGACAAAAAAATTCGCATAGTAACAAAGGTCACGTGACGGTCGGTAACAGGTAGAAAAATTCGGAGACTACCCACCTGCTATGGGTGGTGTAGTGGTATAGCACGCGTCACGGAATGACGAGGATCCGGGTTCGATTCCCGGCCATAGCTTTACTTTTCGGATTTTTCTATGTGTTCTGATTTTCACAGACATTTAGAAATTAAATTTCTAACGGTAAAACCGTAAAAGTAAAACATAAAAATCAAGAAATAAAAATTTCTTGATTCATTTGATAGTACCTATCATTTGAAAAACAGCGCCTTCTCTCGTCCCTGGTGAGCAGTAGATGTTCCACGGGAGTTTGTAATTGTGTCGTACAGACACATCATTCAAACAGATGACGCTTAGCGACAAAAAAATTCGCATAGTAACAAAGGTCACGTGACGGTCGGTAACAGGTAGAAAAATTCGGAGACTACCCACCTGCTATGGGTGGTGTAGTGGTATAGCACGCGTCACGGAATGACGAGGATCCGGGTTCGATTCCCGGCCATAGCTTTACTTTTCGGATTTTTCTATGTGTTCTGATTTTCACAGACATTTAGAAATTAAATTTCTAACGGTAAAACCGTAAAAGTAAAACATAAAAATCAAGAAATAAAAATTTCTTGATTCATTTGATAGTACCTATCATTTGAAAAACAGCGCCTTCTCTCGTCCCTGGTGAGCAGTAGATGTTCCACGGGAGTTTGTAATTGTGTCGTACAGACACATCATTCAAACAGATGACGCTTAGCGACAAAAAAATTCGCATAGTAACAAAGGTCACGTGACGGTCGGTAACAGGTAGAAAAATTCGGAGACTACCCACCTGCTATGGGTGGTGTAGTGGTATAGCACGCGTCACGGAATGACGAGGATCCGGGTTCGATTCCCGGCCATAGCTTTACTTTTCGGATTTTTCTATGTGTTCTGATTTTCACAGACATTTAGAAATTAAATTTCTAACGGTAAAACCGTAAAAGTAAAACATAAAAATCAAGAAATAAAAATTTCTTGATTCATTTGATAGTACCTATCATTTGAAAAACAGCGCCTTCTCTCGTCCCTGGTGAGCAGTAGATGTTCCACGGGAGTTTGTAATTGTGTCGTACAGACACATCATTCAAACAGATGACGCTTAGCGACAAAAAAATTCGCATAGTAACAAAGGTCACGTGACGGTCGGTAACAGGTAGAAAAATTCGGAGACTACCCACCTGCTATGGGTGGTGTAGTGGTATAGCACGCGTCACGGAATGACGAGGATCCGGGTTCGATTCCCGGCCATAGCTTTACTTTTCGGATTTTTCTATGTGTTCTGATTTTCACAGACATTTAGAAAGTAATATTCTTCATTTGATTCTTTTAAAACCAAGGTTCTTCTTTAAACAATTCTGCTTATACTTTGCCGCCTATTGCTTGTACTAGATATATACAGCTTTATCGGCCTCCTCTTGTGGCAATCAGATGCGCGCGTGAGAACTTACGTGAAGAGTCGAGAAAAAATGTGTATGACTCAATATGGTGTGAACACGTCGTTTTGGGGAAATAAAGCTTTGTCTCAACGACACACGACCACAAAAAGCTATCCCAAAATGAAACAGTTATCTAAACTGTTTATTGCTTGCTCGAATTACAATATATAAAATAATGCAGTAATACATACATAAACTTGTGAATTCTAGACGGATTGTTTTAAACTTTTACCCAATTTTCAAACATAAGGTATATATTTAAATCCAGCTATGTATCGCGGGTATACTAAGGATTATATAGATATAGTTTTTATTTTTTTATAGTATCAGAGTTTATTTTATTAATATATATATATATATATAATATAATATATATATATATATTAACACTATACTAAGTGAAAATAAAACAAATAGCAGTTAAATACAAATCTAATTTGAGGTTGATAAATAAAACATACACTTCAATATTTCATTTTGAGTATTTTTGTAGATAATTAGGCATAAAAACGTCCATAGAATAAAAGGAAAGTTGATACAGGCATCATTTCACTTAGCACTGTAACAAATACCAACAGATACGCATCATGAAACGACGGAACACTCGTCACACATTAACAAACCATGACATAAGAGATCCAGCAAAGTGCAGTAATCACACGCCTCTAATAAGAAGGTGCTAGGGCTCTGCGTATTTATTACTTTAATGGAATATCAGCAATTAGGGGCCGACTAGAGATAGAAATCGCTGGCGCTGACAAGGTGCAAACGAGAGTGGTCCAACCGGATACTTGCTCCGAAAAAATAAATGCTGTAACCATGAGATTCCCATGGTGGTTCTGTATGTACATTAAAAATACATTAAAACAAGTTAACAAAAATTATCTTGTTTTAATTATATTAACTGACACTTACACATTGAAGAACCGCGCACTTGGCACACTGTGTTAAACTTTTTTGGAACTACATACATTAATGTACCCACAATTTCTAAAACATGCAAATATGAATTAGATTTTCCCGACGTCATGCAAGCAGAGATAACTCCTAACAAAAATGTACAACCTTTGAGAGTATTCGATTTGTAACAAATTCTGTGGAAGGCCTGTGCTTAAGAATTCTGATTGCTTTTTCTGGTTCCGTACAAATACACTAAACGTACTACGGCACCGATATCATTCCAGAAGCACTTATGTCATGCATTCATAGCAGCCAAATCGATTGAAAGAAATGACAGGCTGTCGCCTGGTTGGAACCAGAGATGGTGTGACAGGCTGCAAGGACCGTATACATATTGACAGTTCATTAGGTTTACGCGCAATTTTATCCTTTGATGGGCGTTCGAGTGTTCATTATCGGCTGATTAAAAACAAGTAGTGTCTTCTTCAACCTCAACATTGGCAGAATCATCGACAGTATCGATGGAGCAAAATTTTTAAAAATTGAATTGAATTGAGTGTTCATTATGATAAAACAAATATGTTATAACGATAAATGTCAAAAGACTCTTATGCAGCATGTTAAATAAAGCCTGTAATTTGTATATAATTTTATTAATTCGACTTTGTTGTAAACAAATAAAAATAAGCTTAATGACCCTGTGTAATGGCTTCTGCCATTAGATTGAACACATTTTTAACGAATGGAACCCCAATAAAACAATGCAACCGATGAATTACCATAAAGAATGAGCGGAACGGGCGGATTAAGTGAAATACAATCAAACAAGGAGGCGCGAGCGTGCCAGGAATTTGAAATAAAACTAGCATTTCACCCTGCGGCTAAGCACGCGGTTTTTCTTTATGCACTAACTTCCTGACATTGAATCTCGATGTAGATAAAACGGCAATGTATTTACTTACAAGTAAACAGGAGGCGGAATAAACCTTTTTAAAGTCTCAATCATAAACGAAAACCTTTTACAATTCAATTCGATAACAAGCTTGGGAACTAAAAAATACATTTGGGAATAAAATAAAATTTTAAAGTATGCACCGATCAACACACTCATTACACGCTGTAGGTATTCTGTTAAAAAGGTAACCGGTTGCTACCTTTTTCGTTTAGTATTACTTGTCTTTTTTTTCAGCCGTATTAACAACTTCAACACATTTACAAGCATAGTAACGCAATAATGATAACTTAAAGAAAAAGAAAGGGCAAATAATAAATACTACTAGAAACGCAACACAGGAATCCAACTAAAAAAAAACACTAGTTAATTTAAAAAAACGAGCAACATACGATAGTCTGATTTTTATTGATAGTGAAAATGATACGCGTAATTAATCCATTAGGTAGTCCCATTTATTTGCTACCATGGAGTTTCGCTTCTAGTAACATTTATTCACATGAAAGGAGCGGCGGCAGCAGCAGCGGCGTCGGCTACCTGTAAGTTTGACGCGCCGTCGGCGTTCAACTAGCCTGACTCAGCAGCGGCGCACTCCCGCGCATCGGACGCCATTACAGCGCAACTTATCATTAGGTCGCGTGCACTTCGCAGAACCGAAAACACCAGTCATTCCGAAACCAATTTTGATCAATTAACGAGCCAACAGCAATTTGTGGGAGCAGATAAAACCGTGTCGAGATGTCGATAACGTGTCCTTGTTAGTGCGACTTGTGGTTTGGTGGAAAATTGGATTGTATTATTGTATTGTGCTTTTATGACTAAGGTATTCAACGCGGATAAAATTATCACTAAGTTGAGCCGTATACAATTGACAAAAGGCATTAAACTCCTGAATCACGCACTTGAACCTATTAAAATAATAACAATATTAACACAATTGATAAAAAATCGCTTACAAACCAAATTAAACAGTTCGTGGAACCATATTGTGGTTCTACCGTTTAAAGTTTAGAGCAGTCAATACCATCAATGACTATTGGATTGGAAATAAAAAATGAATCACACATTCGTTACGCCGTTTTAGAGAATTCAATTAAACAGATACCGCGCTGCGGCTCACCTGGCTCGAACATTCTCTATTAGTTACAGTTACTGTGGTACAATATAATTGATGTTCTAAAGAATACACAACGTTGAAGCTGCCTACTGTGCTAAAGACATTAGATTTGATTATCTAGTTTAGTAAAAACTACTGAAACGGAGCAAATGAGATGGTTCCTTTTATCAGTTTCATGATTAAGAGACATCCATAACGCGAGTGGTTTAACTATGCGGAATCATAAAAGGTTTACATTTTACATTGAACTGGGTAACAGAGGATTAACGCCAGTCTTTAATAGGTAGAAACAGGGGATAATACATAAATGTGATTTATAAAAAACATATAAAATCACATCATTATTTCACCAGAGTAATCAGTAGAAATTAATAACTACCTAGTTTGAACTGTCGTGTACAACGGACCTTAATTCTCAAATGACCCAGAATCATGGTAGAAATTTCCGCCGTTAGTGTCAAGCCACAATGCGCCGAATATATTCCTTATTGTGCTGTCATAGTACGGACTGACAGTACCGACATAATCCGCTATTCATTAAACATTCGTGCACACAATTACTCGCGGAACGCTGTCTGGATGACACCGCCGTCACGTTGTATGTACTCACTACCGGTAGGTACAAACAATTACTTAATTTAGATAAAATATGTGAAATCAAATATAGCAAGTGTTTCCGATTTTCATTAATCTTTGCTGACAAAGAACCCCTTTACTCAAAGGTACATCCTGATCGCACATGCAGAATAGGTTGGCTACTGGAATCCAGTGCATTAAACAGCATCTCGTTATAATAACAAGCTGCTTAGAGACGTCGCTGAGCAATTTTAAAGCCGCCATGCAGTCAGGTCGCGTTCTAGTTAATTGATAGGTGTGTGAGTGTGGACGAATGAGATGTCGGTCGGCGGCCGGAGCGGCTTCAAGCATTCAATTTGCCTTAAATCAGCGCGCGGCGCGCACGTCCGAGCCGCAATTAAAACGAGCCGAATGCAACGCTGCAGGATATAATCTACGTCAACACCACGCCAATATTCCACCAATTTTCAAACACTACCACTAAAAAGCGATGAAAGGTAAAGTGTGCGTTGAATGCCAATTAAAAAAGTTAACGAGTACAACGGAATGTGCGCAAACGGATGAGATAATGTGCTAGATTGATAAGCAAGTTTTAATACACAGTAAAATATTCATATCAGACGCATTAGATTAGATTATACATGTATACTCTGGCCAGGTTTTCATTTTTCATTCATATTATATGGCAGCAAGAAATTTAACTTAACATTTCAACAGTGTCGCATTTCCTTGTAAAACTGAGTTTATTTCCAATCGTAAATAATACAATTCTCAAAACCAATACGTTCCGGCGTCAGATCGAATAGAACCAGCGTCTGGTGTTAATAACAGAGCCGAATAACTAGACAATAGATAGAGTCGAAGACTTAGACAATTGGACGCGTCGCAGCGTCAAATGAGATCTCCCGCGAGCCAATCTCCCAGTTCAATTTGCTCTAAATCAGAGGCACGCGCATTACCGACGACTCGGTTGCAACGCAATTAAATAGGATGCATGCACTTTTTAGAGTAAAACGGTACTTGTAGTTACCACAGACATTGATTAAAGAAAAAAAATAAGAATTACGTTTTTGTAGAGGATGGGCTCCAAAAGTATAATCTCGCTATATCGTTTACCAAAAAATATTGACTTACCGCAAACCGTAATGTATTCAATTTAAACATAATGAAGGAGTTAAAATAACCACTTCATAGAAGATAACCTTCATGAACAGTTAGTGAGTTAAGTAAATGGCTGATGAGAGTTGCTACTTTGGATAAGATTGGATAATGTTTTGATCGCTAAATTAACCATAAAGATAAATTGTAAAGGCGTTGGATTGGCCAGTCAAATGGATGTAAAATAACAATTGGAAAGCGAAGGAGGTACGATTAAATGGACAGCATAATGCTTTCCGCGGACAATAAGCCATAAAGCCCGTTACTATACGTAGAATACGTCGGCGCGAGGGCACTCGGAATTAACTTTCGTTACTTGTTACATTAGTGACCGCCGCCCACATTCGTTGGGACTTCTACAGTTAGGAATAGAAACTTGCGTGTGATATTATACGTTTCATTGTTCCCACAAAGTTTTGCACTGTGACCATATTGACATTTAAGTAGTCCTAGCTAAGCCAAAACAAACTTAATAATAGTTTTGAATGAAACTTCTGTTTGTTTACAACCGAAAAGGTTTGTATGCCTCAAAGAAGTTTTTCATACCTCATAATCTATTATCAGTAAAAGGAACTAGTTACCTATCATATTAGACTATTAGATCGGGAATAATCAGAAGGATAGAGTTGCTGTAAAATTATCACTAGGCAACCAAGTATAAGAATTACAAAAAAAAAACAAATAATCAAAATCTAGTGCTCGCACGAAAAAAAAGAATTATTATTTATCTCTAACATTTCAACCCACTGCAACAGCCGTGTTCACTAGCTGTCCTGTTAACAATAATCATTAATGGTTTTGTTCGTTAGCTAATTTGAAGGTACAGTATCCCTTTCCGCCTATTCGGTTAATAATACTTAAATTACTTAATTGATCTGTACTTAAAGGAAACTATTCAAAATACCCTTACAACCGCATAAATGTACAGCAAAGTGCATCCTTGGAGGGGAAGTCCTGTGGTGGGGTAGTATTTAATTATCCGGCAGCGGAAACGCGAGGCGGGATCGGCGCGACCCCACCCGCCGACAAGATGGCCGTCGTTACAATTACACGCTTTTATAAAAACGAGGAAGACGCCACTCACATTTATATGTAATTCGTAAGGACGTTTTGGGAATAAGTGTTATACATAAACCCTTATGTATGTAGCTAAAAACCGTTGAAACAAGTATAGGTGTAAAAAACTATTCTAATATTTAAATAAAAGTAACAAATTTTCTAACAAGATAAAGTGCCTATTCCTTAAAAGCTTACATTACACTTCACGCATTAAGTTGGATGTTCGTTTAAATCTTTTAGCATGATATTTAACCTATTCTAGTGGTTTAAAACTTGAAATATCTTGAAACTAATACGGCATGATGACAATTTACCGACAACAAAAACATTTTTAATTAGGTTTTTAACCTTATATGAATAATAAAACCAACGGTTACAGCACAAGATTCCCTAGAATCACACCTTAATTTTCATAATAAATCATAACAAAATAGCACTAAGAAATTCCTCAGACTGCCACAATATTTCAAAGCGACAAGTTCAACCGTAAGGCAATGTAGAAACTTGCTGAATTTGATTACAGAGTAGGAATTGCAAGCTTCGATTGATATATTATAGACAGGTATATTTATGAATACAAGCTCAATCACCTAGCTAACTAACTTGAACCGGAGTTAAACGAAATTTGAATATATAAATAAGTTTCAATCAAAATATTATTATTACTAATCCTGAGGACAGAACCTTATTTTTGGAGTTCCGTGTATATTCATCGTTTTCACATTAAAAGCAAGTATGTGTGAACCGTTCTATAATACATAAGTGTTGTTGCTCGTCTTTGCCCCGTTACAGTGTTTTCTATTTTTTTGTAAAAACTTGGATTCATACAAACTTTGTCCCAACTATTATGTACGTTATTAAAATCAGACAAAATAATATCTAATTTAGCGCAGTCGTTCGTAAAAATACACATGCGCGTACATGTAGGGTATACATTTCGAAGATTCATATGAAAATAATGTATTTATATCGTTACTTGAAACCTATTCGGCGTTATATTTAGAAATGTCCTCCCCATAAGCAAAGGACAAAGAGTTATTAGGTCATTTTCAATTGCCTCCAGTTGAGGACTTCCCAAAAATCGTTAAGTCGCATTATTTAAATATTAACTGTGGATGCACCGTTTCACCTGCCGCTATTCGAGCTTAGATACAATTTGGACTGGCTGTATTCAAGTTTTTTGAATAGTTTTATTGGACAAGAAAAATTTCCGTTAGTTTTTACTTTTGTTTGGCTATTTAAGAAACTTAACAGGGTTTACCGAAAACGCGACAAATTAACAAACACCGGACAGTTAAGTAACCTCAAGTATTCACGAACTAAATAACTTAAAACTTCGCATTAATTTATCAAACAAGGACAAATGCATCAACAAAAAGTGTCAAAAAAATATCTAGCTATCTCATCTTACTTACTACCTCTTACTACCTTATCAGTTTAAATATTTAGTTCTAACAATAAATAAACTTTTCAGCACTTCCTTCTAAACTAATTAATCTTCTGCAGAATAAACACTATAAACATTTAAACAATTATCACTTAGGTACATCAAAATAGAGCATTTTTCACATCAAGCTCTAAAATAATAATTATAAAGTATTTAATTTTCTCCATTTTCAATATACAAAAACATATATTTCTAAACAATAAATCTAACTAAGTCTATTGGCGTGCGAGTGGCGCGCGGCCATTCACTACTCCGCAGCATGACGTGCTCTTATTAAAACTTCAATTCGAATCGCGCGCCGGCCATTCACGGCGCGAACCTGATGCTGGGTGCATAGTAATGGCAGACCAGCATAGAGCATCGAATATTTACAAAAGTATTACTCTGAAAATGTTTTATATTTGGATTCATTGTTTGACAAAATAACGTCAGCCTAGTAACGTTGATTGTATTTCGGTTGGTATAGTCTCCAATAATCCTTCAGTTGACGTCGTAGGTTGATTTGGTATGAGGCCTGTTTATATATCTCCCCCTTAAATTTGTCTTAATACATATGGGACTGTATTGTATACATAAAAATTAAACCATATTTCCTTTGAATGGTTGGATCGATTTCGCCAATTCTTTGTTGTCTGTAACTTGCCAGGTTCTTATGAAAAAATATAAAAAAAAGTGAAACGGGGGCAAATCAGCGGGCGACAGCTAGTCAATAATATAAAAAACACTTTCAGTAAAGCACCAAATTTGCCAATCTTTACCAATGTTACTGCCACACCGTTTTACTGCGGAGTAAAAAGATGACTAATCTTAAGTAAGTTGGCGTGAATAATTGCGGCCGCCGCAAACGCGCCACTCGGCTGCGCCGTTCAAACAAGCTACAAATAAAATAAAATACTTGTAATTATACAACTTACAGGCGTATATTTATTTATTTGGAACGGTTGTAATAGTAGTACGGTCTTGTATCAGCCAGCATTCGATGAATTGTAATTGTCAACACGCAAAGGGGTTTCGTTAATGGCGAGATTTTTAAATTATTTTCTTTTAGGTTCTCCCTCTATACATAACTTCATTTTATCTATACAAGCTTTTTTTGCTGACTGTAATTGCAGTGTCATCCGTCCTACATAATTATGTGTACCAAATTTCAAGTCAATCGGACCAACCGTTGAAGAGTTCCCTCCTGCGGAGACGATCCTGGCAGGGCCACCAGAATTCTACTGCCAGATTATTGTATTGTCATCCAACTTCTACAAGTATGCAAAATTTCGGGTGTGTAATGATCGGTATAAAAATAATTATTATATTTTCATTTAATATAACAACATTTGATATGATTTCAAAGGATATAATCACTCATATATATTTCTTGTGATAATTTATTTTGTTTATATATTTTATTTGATTGTGATTGTCATGAATAAACTTTTTTTCTTTCTTTCTTTCATTTTTTAATAAACAATTGGTATAATATCAAAACATCTATTTTTCATATAACGATCATTAGACGTATCATTGATTTCATATAATAATAATTTGGTATAATCATGATTTCGTATAAAAATACATTTCTGGTAGCACTTAGTTTTGTGCACGTGCAAGGGGTTCAAGGGCGAGTCAACGAAGCTCCGCGCGCGGGGCTTCTGTTTCTGGTCTGAGGGGCACAAGGTAACTAACGAACCTACCAAATTATATAAAAAATCTTATGCTAACTGTACTTTATGTGAAATTAACTTTGTATCGTAAATTAATAACAGAAAATATGCATTATACTTAATGTGCGTTATATGAAATATTATTAGATTTAATGATCGTTATAGAAAATGATAATTATACTATATTTAAATATGTTAAATGTTGTTATTTGATTCAATAATTACATCAAATGAGCGTTATAGCGACTAACATTATAGCAAACATTTTTATACCCATCGTAACGCACCCCAAAATTTCAGCTCTATCGGTTGAAGATATCTTCTACAAAATTGAGTTGCTAGATTCCACCCGGCCAAAATACGTACATACACATACGTTGCAAGTTAATAAAAAGCTTGTACCGTAATAATTACAGCGGACATTTTATTATACAATACAATACAATACAATACAAATACTCTTTATTGAACACCACAAATCAGTACAAAACAATACAGAAACAAAGAACAAAGTAGGCAATAGGCGGTCTTATCGCTTAATAGCGATTATAGTAATTAGACAAACAAAAAGTCGACCTACATTTAGTTTGCTCGATAGTGGACGCAAACGCGATGATCGAATTACGGCTACAAATACTAGGCGTCGGTACTGCGGGGCTACTCCGAAACTCGAAGTTCGTATCATACCGTTACCGTACCTCTCACACTTTTATAAATAACTATTGGTGTGAGCGGAACGGCACGAACGAACTTTTAATGTTTATCTTCGGTGTAGTATTTGGGGGTCATACGTAGCGCTACGCTGGTAGCTGTAGCAGAAACAGCAGCGCGTTGAAGTCTTTTGTATGGAATAGATACTTAAAAACAATAACTGAACTTTGAAGGAAATCCAAAGTAGAATTTATTTGGTTTTGTTTTTGCTACGAGTATTTTAACGCTTTATGAAGAGTAATGAATTGCACTACAACAAATACACATATTTTGAAACGACACATAATAGTTTTTTTTTAAGTGGGCTAACATTGACTTAAGGCGATTGGAGTTTTTTCTTTAATACCTAAAAATAATTAGGTGTTTGAAGTATGGTCTTCACTTAATCAGTTTTCATTGGCTTAGTGTTTGAGACGCGGAAAAAATCGTATAAAAAATGTATACTAAAATACAATACAAGAAGCACCGAGCACGTTCGCAATACAAATACAGAATCAATAAACGAAAAAAAACTTAGTACGAAAAAAGAATTACTATCTGATTTATATGTAATCAAAACAATTCCTAGAACTAGAATTTAATTTAAAAGCCGATGACGAACATAATGTACGAAAATCTACACACACACACACACACACACACACAGTGGAGACTCATAGACGCTCTTAATCCGCTAAGTTTTTACCGGGCGCGGACCCCAAATCTTTATTTTTACTTACAAAAAAAACCACAATGACCGAAGCAAAAGCATGGACGTTTCGTATCAATCTTAATTAATTCAGAGGCAAGGCGACGCGACGAGTAAATAAATTGGTGTATTAAGGGGTGTATAAGATATTTAATTATGCTCGATTGCGATCAGAGCGGTAGCCCGTTGCGTGACACGGATAAAGTCCTTTTAAAAATGCGTTTTAAGCCCCAGCGTACAAGCTTGCACGAAAGCAGTAAATCAGGGGTTAGTTGACACCAATGAATCCGCAAATTAATAAAATATGCATTACTTTCTTCACAGAACATAGTCGCCCTTTAATAACGAGTAATTGCGTTTGCTGCGAGATTTGTACACGTTATATCATAATTTTTTAAAGTCACACATAAAAAAATGTGTCTAAAAATTTTTCCGAGAGTATTTTAGCAGGTTTGGCTTGGTTTAATTGAACATGTTTAGGTGTTACATCGTCATTACTGATTCCAAATGAAGTTTGACGCCGTACACTTCGAATATCGACAAATGTATACTCAAACATTTTGTCATTTACATCGGAAAAATCCTAAAAAAACAATTTTACAGGAGTTGTCAGCTCTGCCTACTCGCATCATCATCTATCATGTAACTTCATTTTTTAAATTTCAACAGTCTATAAATTCTACGAGAGCTGTAACGTAAATTTCGCTTTATGCTTAAGTGGAAGTAATAGTGTATTTAACATCGTTGTTTCTTGTAAACATAAATTTTGTATAATAATAGCAACCTATTTGTAAACTCAGTTTATTAACTATTCATTTATTTCAAAGAAACTTTAGAGCTAATTATAAATTAATGTATTTTTCAGGCCTATATCATAATTTTAACTTCTTTTTATAACCACGGATTTAGCGTGACATGTATATAATGTGTATCATTTTATAATTAAAAAGCAATTTCAAAACATTTTTAACACTTTTATAAGAATTGATACACCTGCTAATGTGCTCCAAAAAAACTACCATACCCAACTTACAGAAACTGGCAAAAGAGCGTTCAAACGTGTCGTGTAATGAGGCAAGATAAATGAACGACATCACACGTACCCACTCCGCCGACCTTTTATAAGAGCGAAAACGATTGCACGGAAATTTACTTCGATTATTTCGCTTTTTAACATTTAAATTTAATGTCCATACTGGTCTGGGGGCAAACTATAGAATGTACGCTTCTCTTCCCGCTCAGATCGTGAAAGGCCATCGACGGAGTGGGCGAAAATCTTAGGAATCATGTCACAGGCGATGCGGCTAGCAACCCACCACTATTTTGATTCCCCTTTCCAGCCATACGCCACAATCACGCTAAACGTCTTTAGGTCTCGCCTTTAGGTCTTATTACCGTAGGCTCTGTCGACCATACAACATAAGAAACTTTCACATAGATATAGGTACTCAGAAACTTTGGCAAATGAAAAACATCGCAGACTACCAACCAAATACTAATATAACACGCGAGAATGCCTCTTTTCCTCTGCCTCTGTTTCATAATGTTACTTGACATTTAATTTGTACTCATATTTAAGGAGCTTTTGAAATGGTATAAATGAATATGAATAATTAATCGAACACACTACAACTCTTTCAATTGAATTCAATAAATATCGAATCCATTTGACAAGATACAACTTTATTACTAGATCTATAACAGAACACTAGGATATCAGCGGGGATTACTATGACATCTTAATAGGATGCAATTTCGACTCAGTTCAGGTTTTAGCTGTCATTTTTAGTATGGATCTGGCAGCGAGCGAACCCAAACTGAATCGAAATTGAATCGCCTTAAGACGTCATGGTAAAGCCCCAGGTCCTTTGACTGTCGGTCAAAGTTTGTTTCAACTCTAATTCTAATTGACTTGCAATGAGTGGAACAAAAAGGTCTGTTGACATTATTCACAATTTCCACTCGAATCAACTTTAGCACGCAAATCTATTCTTGAATTAAACGCCTCAAGCAAAACATTAATATTTAGTCTCAATGCATAACTATATTGACTTAATAAACGTGCCCCAGTAAAGTTATTATTGCAGTATAAGTGTGTTGGTTCACTGTTTCCAAGCAACTAGCTCGATAGTGCCCTAATTTAATTCAGTGCCGCCGCCAGTGAATTGCCGGCGAGCATTGTGTACCTAGGACAAGGAATACGAAATGCAGTAGGTATACATAGCAGAGTGCACTTCGTACTAAATTTGGATCACTAATTTATGCGACTTTGCATTTATTTCAAAAACATTTTTTCTATTTGTACAGATGTTCTAATCACACAAAATAACAGAACAGAAAACTGATTGAATACGTAACAAAGAACTGCTGTTTCTGAACCCAAGTTTACTGTTGTATGGGAGCATAACTTATGGGGGGTTGAACGGCATGGTTCTGCAGGATGCTTTCGAAACGGCCGGATTTTTCAGAACATCACTCGAATGTGGTAAAAAGGGGCAGAATTGGAAATACGAGTAGACTAGACGAAAAATAAAGCTTTAATTAATCTTGTCAACTAACCAAATCTTAAATTTGAGCTGTAATTCTGTAGAAATACGAGTAGGTACAAAGAACTTTGACCATTTTTTAATGGTGATTAAGAGTGATGTGCTCTCAAAAATCAGGCCTCTGAGCTTCATTTCACAGCAACTATCTCCTTTGCAGTGAGCACGGGAGCAGAAGCGTATTATAAAAAATGGACAAAAAAACACGACAAATGGACATAACCAAAAAACCAGAGGAGAATATGACCTGGCGCAGTAGGAGTGGGGCCCCATTTAAGCTATTAATGGCAAAACAACGGCAATGACGTAAGTTTTACATTTCAATCTGACACTTTGAGACCAAAAACTCCACGGAGAAGAACTATTTGGGGTTGAGAGGTAATTACAATCCTACATGAATCAGCAGTCATTATTACTTACCGACAAACAGCCAAAAAACTAAATCACTGCACTGGAAAATCAATCTTACCTGAAAGCAAAATAATTTAAATGAAAATACAGTTCTGACGAATTGTAGTATATAAAAAGTTTTAAGTTTCATATAAATTTAATTAACTTGTCAGACCATATGAAATGGCAGTTGACTCGGTAAATACATTATTTGCAAAGGTTCGACCCGTCTGTTTGCCGTCAGTCTTGTCTCTTGGATGCGATTGGTTAGGCGCAGTGCCGGCAAACGCTCATACACTATTGTCTAGGCACATTCGAGTGACTCAAGTGCAGCAGATTTGCATGCATCACCACACAAACGAGGCTGAGACTTGACTAACTATGCACAAACAGACCATGATTAAACCATACCCTCTGAAAGTGCATTATAGTGATGAGACCGCAACTACTCACTGATATAAATATTTTCGGTAAGTCCTATCAGTTAAACTGCGTGTTGGTCGCGGTATCAATTTTATTTTCTCTCAGATTCGGGGCAAGAATTGAATAAATTATAACCTTCGGTCGAACATTAATCTCCATACAGATATCCTTAATTGACAATCCATGTAATTACAATAATCTAATTGTTGATTTAAATCCCAAAGGGTAACAAATTTAAAAACGCAATTTACGATTTATCAGTAAGTATGTGGCCCTCCTACGTTTTAAGTAGAAACAATAAATTCATCGACACTAATTGGTGGTTTTCTCCCATTTATCAGCTCATTACATCACGGTAGCGAGAATAAAATAAAATATGTGTGCGGAGCGGTCCGTACGCCGTGGGCAGATCATTCGCATGCGATAAGCGTCGGTCGGGCACATCGTAAATTCAAAGGGCAGGCTCGGGCGAACTACAGACCTGATTGTGTGCCTTAATCAGTTGGATGCTCGCTCCAGCCCCGCGCTGAGCGAGCTGGCCGCCATGTGGCCCGCGCCAACGCTCGCACTCGCTCGGCCCTACGCAGATATATCCTTCTCCTTTTGCATCGCGCATAAAAATATGATTAATAAGGAGAGCAATAAAACTATTGCATTCCTTGTTAGGCACAGGTTAGCTATTTGATTTATTTATAGAGATAACTAGCACGCACAAGTAGGCACCCAAATGGGAATGGAAAGAGATACAAAGTTGCAAAAAGATACAAAGAGCACTTGCAATGTAAATTTTATTAAATTTACGTCATAAATAAATACATACCTACTACCAATGTAAAATGATTTTTAATTTAACAGATCCACTTCCGTCATCTTCAAAACCGTGCCATAACTTTACCTAATCGAACATATGACCAAACCGGTCATGATTTAAAAGGTTAATTATTACGTACATAATTACACAAATCACGTCTTTATCCCTTACGGGGTAGACAGAGCTCAGAGTAACAAGATCCAAAAGCCACGCCAAGGTTGGTGATTCATGAGTTAAATTAATATTATGGGTAATTAGGCTGTATTTATTACATACAGTTCTATACAATTAAATGACCAAAAAAACACGTATGGTCTTACGACACAGATCCTGGCAGAAGTAGGTACTGACTTATTTTAGTGCACAAAAAGCTACAACTTAGCAAAAATTACAAGGTTGTGAAATTAAAATTATAAGAAAATGTGTAGTGAAAGATTAGAAATACAGTAGTTATATTATTAGCTTATTTGCATTGACATCACCCGATCTACACATATACAAACCAAATTCTAATTAAATCCGACTACTAGAAATGGTAAAATTAGACTTCCCTAACGACCGAGAGAAATACAGAAATGGCCAACATTTATTTTACTTGTGTAAATGCTAAAAAAATACAACTACCAATATAGATGGGTGTTGCACGCTAACTTTAAATCCCGAAGATCGATTTTACCAAAGTAAACTGAAGCACTAACAAGCTAAGACTATAAACACAATTATTGAAACCGCAAACACAATACTACATCTCAAATCCGTACGAGATAGTTAAGGTAACTGCATGAAAGCTGTTCCTCGTATGCCATTTTGTATTCTTATCTGAAAACTGTAAAGTTTAGGATATTACTGCTTTTACCCACCGAAGGTCATTGTCGTAGTAAGTACCTATCAATATGTTTTTTTTTTGCGTTAGGTATGTAATGCGATTTAACAGTGATATTTTCTGTGAAAGAGATCCACAACGGGTTACCATTCAGTTGGGTTGAAGGTAACTAAAATTAAGCAATGTTCAATTTCAATTTCAATTCAATTTCACAGAAAAGAACTCTCACGTCACGGCCATTCACGGCGGTATCTAGAAGTAACGAAACGAATGTGTAAGCACACGAGCAAATGCCAAGCATAATCAAATTCATTTCGGTTTTCATCAACGGGTTCAAGCGCGTGAGTTTCAGTATAAATTTATGCATGCTTAGATGCACCGTGGCACTGAGTCGCTTGTATTTAAAGCGCAATAATTAAATATCACCTCCTGTACCAATTCTTTCTTACAGAACTATTCTTTGTCTGTTTTTTCATTCATCTTAGATTTAAAAACTAACTCTCACAAAATCTGACTTAAATTGCAAGCTTTGAAAAAATATTACAGCAAGTAATAAATAATCAGATACATAATTATTTATCAATCGTCATCGTAGAAATGCAACACAACATTGCATTACCACGCTTCACGTGTGCCAATACTGCTAAGTTGTACGTTAAATGACAGGAATAAAACAACTCTTATCAGTATTCTATTAGCTCTACTCCAATAACGACGTACCTATTTAGTTTGGCGTTTACTGCTTGCAATGCAAATATAATAGCTCAAAATAGAGTAAGGTCAGTTTTAAATCGGTACATAGACGTAAATTGCATCGAAACGCATAAGCCAATGTCGCAACTTAAATGCAGAATCTGGAGCAAACGTAATGGAAATGTAAATTCTAGTGCTCGAAGGAATCGAGTAGGCTTCGACACTGGCTGTAGATCTTATCGGGAGAATGGATGTACCTATCTTGTGCAGCACAAATCCGTCAGTTTTTATGAGCGGTCGTCGGCATCAATTGTGACAGAGAAAATA
Source organism: Pandemis corylana (assembly GCA_949127965.1). Taxonomy (NCBI): domain Eukaryota; kingdom Metazoa; phylum Arthropoda; class Insecta; order Lepidoptera; family Tortricidae; genus Pandemis; species Pandemis corylana. Next base: position 6,903,172 of record OX421860.1, read on the forward strand.
ATTAGGAATCTACTCAAAAACTTATTCACATTTATTTGAGCACCTTACAGAAGTATTGTATTAGTAACCCAGGTTGTATGTAGAAGTATTGTAGAAGTAGGTAGAAGTATTCGGATTTAACACATCTGCCCTTTCATTATCATTTACAAATGATGCAACTTTTAACGCCCTTGTTAAATCGAAAGTAAGGCGATAATATCTTCACTTTCATTTTCTCCGCTGTTACATAAATCGGCCTAAGCAAGCTTAATGATCATCGTTCGACATATAATAATTATCGCGTTGTAACACAACCGCTCAAAGGATATATGACAAGCCGGACAATGTTATCGCTGTGTCAATCTGTAGATCACGCTATTACCTAAGTGTTGCGCAAATGCTGGCGATATTTTAGCGGCCATTATCCGGCCCGCGTAACACATAACCATGGCAATTAGTACTTGGTCCGGTGAGCGACAGCGTGCCTAACCCGATTATATCCAGCATTATCGCAAGATCGCCGGCGCGCCGCTGTTTCACCAACAATACTCGGGAACAGATTCCTATGCCATGACGGACACCCAGAACAAACCAGATCAACAAACTGCACGACTCACTACGCCTATTCAGCGTTTTACAACGGTTGCGAAAGGTCTTTAGATTTCAAACCGCTATAGAAACTAGCAATAGATAAAACGCTAAAATCATAATTCTTGCACTTATAACATGACAGCTTTGAGTCACTGATTAAACACCGAGAATTAGGTGCATAAAACAACTGAACCCTTTCACCGAATGATTCATATAGTAAAACTTCTTTCAGCATCAACGGCACGGAAGAAGCTAAATGATATTGGTCTTTTGAACGTGTAAATATGCGTCGTGCAACATTGTGTTACCCGTGTGTAGGCAAAATGGGATTAAAATTTTTCGACAGTCACTAGTCGACACGATGACGTGGACGTTTAGTCTGGCCTGACAGTGAAAAATTACAACTCCCAGGTCGAGGCGCGATCGTTCGATAGTTCCTAATGTATTGCTGTCAATACCATGTTTTGACGTGCAGAATCACTATCTGCGTGCGCAAGCTCTTTGCGAGACCAATGTTCGCCTAGTCACTGCAAGTAATAGAAGCGTCACTCTGACATCGCCATTGCGATTTTAATTGCTAGTGGAAACTCATACATTGAGCCGCTAAGTAAAGCTTTACACACAGTTAATATATTTTTCATAAATAATATGGATGTATGAAAAACTGGTGAATTAAATCGAAGCACCTTTACCTAGCATTTCTTGAATAAACTAAGAACGAACTACATCACATCAATTTGCACAAATTAATATTGAATTGCTAAACAGAGTTAAACAAATTAAGCACCTTTTAACACATAAAAGTTTATTGTTTGTCCAATAACATTACAATGTCAATAATCATTTGTATCAGTATTTTTAAAGGCCACATTCTTGACGTTAAACGACCGGAAAATCTGGTTCGAGCGACAGGAGAGTTTACGTAAAAGCAGTGAATAGACACATAAAACAGCCAGTTTGTGAGCTAGCCGAACCGCCCTACATGCAAATTAAGTCACGGGCCGACCTAAATTAGTTAGCTACTTCTTGCTGTGACCGGCTCGCCGCCGTAAACAGTGCTAAATTATATTCATCGGAAAACGACGCCGCTGCAATCATGCCACAATCACTATCAAAGCATGCCCGAAAACACTACTATTATAAATAGATTTAGCAGTGTCGGATACATGGAAATACGTGATTTAAGTTGGGCAAAACATAATAGCCACATTTTGTAATAAAAAAGATTCGTTTCCATGAAATCTACAATCTCAGAGTTCATTTCCTTGTCATAAAAGCATAATGCTCTTAGCGCATGTACTTACTCAGCTAATAGCGTGTAGGAAATAACTTCACGCAGATAACGTCAGAAAAATCTAAGAGAAACAGACATGTAACTGGGGAAGCAACTGAAACGGCAAATAGTAACGTTTTATCCAATTTGCGGAAAACCACACCTCTGTAGGGACCGTTGATTAATATTACATACTAAATAACATCGTCGTGAAGTCAGACAAGACAGTGTTTGCGCGTTGTAAACAAACCCGAGAGCAGTACGACAGCGACACGGTGACGATGGTTCCACAACGTAAATGCCAACGTTATGAAACCACAACGGCCTTAAAAGCACAGAACCAACTACCAGCCCTCAAAGACACCTAAGACTTCGCTCGCTGGGAATAGTTGCGTTTTACTGCCAAGGTAACTCAGGAGTCTTGGAAACCATCTAAAGCTGGTGGCATGGAACGTGTATTGTTAAATTGCCGGCATTACGTTCCCCGAGAGCGCTCTATGTGTCACCGTACGCTCCAGTTTCGCGGACACGCCATCGCTGCCGTGGGAAGTCGTTATGAGCCGTAATTGCGGTCTATGACATCGAATATTCTAAATGAAGTTCGTGTCTAAACAATGCGACAGTTTGTGACGCAACTGTGTGCAACTCGACTCGTTACTTGTCTCTATGTAATAGGTGGTACGAGGGTACTTGGTCAACTAAAGCTTATTTATTGTTATGAAATCCATTGTTGTAAATAGATGTGAACATTAAATCACAACTTAATAAACATGATTAATGTCCGACAGGCAACATTCCTTTCTTTAATGACATTAATCTAACTAAAGTTCTCAATAATTCAAAGCATTCCTCGACCAATCTAAGCCCAGACTATATTCAATCAGCGTCGGCGTTGTCAGGCGATACGTTGGGGTGCGCGTGCGCAAATCAATTTGCTCGCAATCCAGATAGCGTGTGATAGTCAATCTCTAACGAGCTACCGACTGCTCGGGCTTCAGCTGCTTGTACATGCAATATAGCACGTAGTTTGACATTAGGAAAAGGTCACCTATTACAAGGGAATTATGTCTTGCTGTCTGTCTAACCTGACTAAATAATACAACTCTGTGGAATTATAAGCATACCACTGAATCAATGAATAATGAATAAACATTTACGTAATCTAATTTATCACGATCAACCACTTTCATTTCTCGCGTGAATTGAACATTTGGATTTGCGGTATAATCGCTATAAATTTATCCAATTCGGTTGGCTAATCAGAGAGTCACCAACCTATGTTAGATTAAGGTATTTAAAATTTATTGTTAAACATAAAAGGCGTATTGAATATGCAAAATGTAAGTTGAAGCGAAAACGAGAGCGTTTATGTACATACACGTGTAATCATGCGATGAAAATGCGTCGTCACGATGAACGTTCGGGACTAAAGTGTACCGGGGGAACTCGAGGAAAGCGATGATTCTTTTCAAGCGTAATCTGTTTACGGCTGAAATACAAAATTATCTCCCAAACATATGAAGTTTGCCAACAGGCAATCAATCATAGCGATTGAAGGGGCGCGGAAAGCCGCGAACGCCAAACCGGCGAAAAAGACTGTTATGTATGAAAGCTTGGAGTAATACAGCATGAATCAATCATAGATTTTACGACGATCCATCACGAATTTTCAATAAAAAAGGTGTTATAATAATTCGATATGTTGCCGCTGAGGGACTCTTGTACGTGCGCACTTAAGATGATCGAGTTGTTTTCTTCAACTTCCCATCAACATATTGTAAAGTGAAAGTGAAATTGTCTGGTACTCAAATTAGAGCGATCAGTGTTTGCGTATAAAGATATCTCAGGCCCGCCCAGTCTACTAACAAAAATAAAGACGGCATTAACGTTAAACATCTAAAAGGGTCGTAAGGCTAATAACTCGACAAAGAGTTGCTACACTTGCTACTAGAGTTAAATGGGAAATCTATACATATAAAATTCAAAGTCCTGACTGACTGACTGACTGACTGACTGACTGACTTAACTATATATCAACGCACAGCCCAAACCACTGGACTTAGAGACTTGAAATTTTGCACATAGATACCTTATACAATGTAGGCATCCACTAAGGAAGGATTTTTGGAAATTCCCACGGGATAAGGAAAAAACGGGAATTATATATTCGACTCCGAGTGACGCTATCTCAGTAACTATAATAACTAGACTCTTCAAATTTGATACAAAAGTAGGTGATTATAAAACGAAGAAACTAATTTCAGGATTTTTGGAAATTCCCACGGGATAAGGAAAAAAACGGGATTTATATATTCAGTTAAACGAAATCCTATGAACTATAATTACTAGACTGTTCAAATTTGGCATAGAAGTAGGTGATTATAATAGTAAAATAATGTCTTAATGATTTTTGGAAATTCCCACGGGATAAGGAAAAAAACGGGATTTATATTTTCAGTTCTACGGGATCGATTTTTCGTTTTACTGGTCGTATAAAACTGAAATTTGGCCTTCAAGTTCCCTTGGGGAGTGTAAACAATAAAAAAAGGATTTCCCGAAATTCCCACGGGAACCGGGAAAATGAGACTTTTCGTTTTACTGGTTGCAGAAAGCTGAAATTCGGCATGTAGGTTGCTTCGGGAGTGCAGAGGAGCATTAAGAGAGTACTTTCCCAAATTCCCACGGGAACGGGAAAAATATTTTTTGTTTACAAAGAAATACTGCGGCAGGCATAATATGGCTAGAAACTTGAAATTTGGCACACATATACCTTGAGTATCCTAGAGGTGCACTAAGAAGGTATTTTTCGAAATTCCCACGGGATAGGGAAAAAACGGGATTTTTTGTTATACTGGTCGTAGAAAGCTGTAATTTGGTAAGAGCCTTCCTTGATGAGTGTATGGGAGCACTAAGAAAGGATTTCCAGAAATTCCCACGAGAACAGGAAAAACGGGGTTTTTCGTTTACTGGTCGTAGAAAGATGAAATTTAGCATTTAGCTTCCTTAGGGAGAGTAAGGGAGCATTAACAAAGGATTTCGTAACATTTTTACGGGAACGGGAAAAATAGTTTACAAAGAAATACTGCGGTAGGCATAATATGGCTAGAAAATTGAAATTTGGCACACATATACCTTGAGTATCCTAGAGGTGCACTAAGAAGGTATTTTTCGAAATTCCCACGGGATAGGCAAAACACGGGATTTTTTGTTTTACTGGTCGTAGAAATTGGTAAGAACCTTCCTTGATGAGTATAATATGGGAGCACTAAGAAAGGGTTTCCAGAAATTCCCACGAGAACAGGAAAAACGGGGTTTTTCGTTTTACTGGTTATAGAAAGATGAAATTTAGCATTTAGCATTTTCCTTAGGGAGTGTAAGGAAGCATGAACAAAGGATTTCCTAACATTTTTACGGGAACGGGAAAAACCGGGATTTTACGTTTCCAGACGAAACAGCGGAAGAAAGAGACAACATTTATAACGTGTGTTTCTTTAAAGGCTTTAAGTGTACTCCGAAAGCACTCCCCAAAATTTTCACGGGAACGGGAAAAAACTTATTTTTTCGTTTTACATCTTAGCGCGTACGAAGTCGCGGGCAAAAGCTATTTGGGGTAGGTATATTTTAGGACAGCCCTTTAGGTTAGGTTAGGTTTGTTTTATAAAAATCCTGTAATATTTACAGTTTCAGAAAAATTAAGGCAGCGGGGCAATGCGGGGGCTTGCTTGCATGCTTGCTTGAGTCCTTGCTTTGCATGCTTGATTGCATACTTGCTTTCATGCATGCTTACTTGCATGCATGCTTGCTTGCACGCTTGCTTGCACGCTTGCTTGAGTCCTTGCTTTGCATGCTTGATTGCATACTTGCTTTCATGCATGCTTGCTTGCATGCATGCATGCTTGCGTGCTTACTTGCATGCATGCTTGCTTGCCTGCTTGCTTGCCTGCTTGCATGCCTGCTTGCATAGGTTTGGGTGTTCGCTTGCTTGATTCCCACGGGAACGGGAAAAATATTTGTTTACAAAGAAATACTGCGGTAGGCATAATATGGCTAGAAAATTGAAATTTGGCACACATATACCTTGACTATCCTAGAGGTGCACTAAGAAGGTATTTTTAGAAATTCTCACGGGATAGGGAAAAAACGGGATTTTTTGTTTTACTGGACGTAGAAAGCTGAAATTTGGTAAGAGCCTTCCTTGATGAGTGTATGGGAGCACTAAGAAAGGATTTCCAGAAATTCCCACGAGAACAGGAAAAATGGGGTTTTTCGTTTTACTGGTCGTAGAAAGATGAAATTTAGCATTTAGCTTCCTTAGGGAGTGTAAGGGAGCATTAACAAAGGATTTCCTAACATTTTTACGGGAACGGGAAAAACCGGGATTTTACGTTTCCAGACGAAACAGCGGAAGAAAGAGACAACATTTATAACGTGTGTTTCTTTAAAGGCTTTAAGTGTACTACGAAAGCACTCCCCAAAATTTTCACGGGAACGGGAAAAAACTTATTTTTTCGTTTTACATCTTAGCGCGTACGAAGTCGCGGGCAAAAGCTATTTGGGGTAGGTATATTTTAGGACAGCCCTTTAGGTTAGGTTAGGTTTGTTTTATAAAAATCCTGTAATATTTACAGTTTCAGAAAAATTAAGGCAGCGGGGCAATGTGGGGGCTTGCTTGCATGCTTGCTTGAGTCCTTGCTTTGCATGCTTGATTGCATACTTGCTTTCATGCATGCTTGCATGCTTGCTTGCATGCATGCATGCTTGCGTGCTTACTTGCATGCATGCTTGCTTGCACGCTTGCATGCCTGCTTGCATGCCTGCTTGCATGCCTGCTTGCAGGTTTGGGTGCTCGCTTGCTGGATTGCTAGCTTCTTTAAAATGCTCATGGTTCACGCGTGCGAAGCCGCGGGCAAAAGCTAGTCTTATATAATTGGCCTCTGTAACAGTGACAATAGGTGATCTCGCATGAGATTGAACCTTGGGGCCGGCGTGTCTTCAGCAATCAGGCTCGCTCGATCTAGCTTCCGCGAAGAGCGGCAGCCGCTATTCTGAAGCAGACAAACGCACGACAAGTGCACAAAGGGCGCGAATCGTGGCATTGCAAATACATTTAAGTAGTCACAATCCTCCTATCGCTAGTACACTGTAAAAACTATATTATAATTTAAAAATGAATGAACGTTACCTTGCTACTCCGCAACTACACGCGCAATACAGCTACATATGTGCGACACAAAAATATAATACATGTGTATACACAATACACATAGATTTCTGTGAATTAACGCCCGATTCAATCAATAATTTAACTTCTGCTCCATCTGCTATGATTGTTAATGTTACCCGTGAGGTGACCTTTTTACACGTTAACATGTTCATCATCTTAACAGTCCTTGAAATTAGTAGTGGTCAAATGTTAGACTAGGTCACTAGGACCACTCGTAGAGATACCGTCAAAACGTATTGATATTCTAGGGGGTGAACTCTGTAAGCTACCTGCGCAAATAGTATGGAATGCGACATCCGCGCGCTCTCAGTCTACGTTTCTTATGCGGGAGGGAATTTGTGGAAGAAAAATTTGGAGACATCGATCGCGATAGCTTTTTATTGGCAAAGCGCTATATTATAAGCTTCGAGTGTTTAAAATTTGTTTTCGTCCGGCCTCAAGATAATCTATTCCCAACGCTCTACATAGGAAACATGATAAGATATATTCGTAGCATAGAGTTACTCGTACTTAACCACTTAGTCACCTTTATGTTGTAAATAAATGCCTGCATTTATAGCAAATAAAGTCTAGACTTTCCGCTTAATATTCACATATTTAACCAAGACTTCTCTTAAGAGACGAAGAGTATTTGAGTAAACATTCTCAAATAGCGACAACAATGTTGATACAGGTTTGACATTTATCTCCTCCAACTTTAGGACGAAACACATTGTATGAAAGTTCGTTCGTCTATATCTGAAATGATTCGACATTCTGTTTCCTTTCGTATTTTCAAATGTTGGAAAAAATCATAGCTAGTGGGTATTTTGGAATTAAAAACAACAAATGATTTCTGTAGTAAAACTTGGTCACTGCCTATTAACATTTTAAATTTAGGAAATACATTGCGTATTTGTGTTTACTTGTTTTAACACGTCACTCGCAGATCGCCATAATACTCAAAAATATGCAAATAAATCCGGTTCGCTTAGAAAACTTACATACATATATAAATCACGTATTTATCCCTTACGGGGTAGACAGAGCCTAGGGTAACAAGATCCAAAGGCCACGCTTAGCATAATTGTGGGCGCTTAGGTGGAAGTGGAAAGGGGAATCAAAATAGTGATGGGTTGCTAGCCGCATCGCCTAAAACAAGATTCTTAAGATTTATGCGCATTCCTTCAATGGGATTTTACCATCTGCGCGGGAAGCGAAGCAGCTGGTACATTCAATGTTTTTTCTTTGCTCCCAGACCAGCATGTTCCCTTAGAAAAGCTTTGAGAATTAAATAAGTAAACCCATCAATGATTTAATTACCTTTAGTCTCATTAACTGTACAGGTAAGGAAACTTGGTACCTATTGATATACCATAATGTTGATCTTTTACGCGGTGAATTGAGTAAATGATAAATAATATAAATTTTAATACAACCTAGTCAACAGGGACTAACAAGCTCCGCTAATTTAACTCGGTTAGCTAATTTATCCGCTATTTAGACGGTAAACGTGAGATCCATATCGCGGACTGCAGTCGGAGTCGGCGGGCGCACATCGAAAACGCGGCGGGCGGGCTACTTCCCTTAAACAAACTAAAACTAATAGAATTTACTTTAGCTCAACAACTATACACAATTATAATTCCATAGACAATACAATCATTATTTTACGGTGTCTATTTACATGTTTTATATCTCTCTAATATGTTGGTACGTTTTGTGTGTTAATTAATAAAATCTGGTTCACTACTTGCAGCGGCATGCTTGAAGTGAAATTTAGAGTCACGTGGAGACAATGACAATGAAGTTCCATGTGTGATAATATCTTTGACTTAACAGTTAAAAGTTGAACATAGTATTTGGAACAGTTGAAACGTACTGTGATTACCTTTGATGAGCTCCCGGATAATAACAGATTTGCTATACAGAGTAGTAATTATCGCATTGTATTTGTCTAGTTGTTCCGTGGTAGCGTCGACAATATTAATAATCCAGGAACTAAATGCGCAACAAAGTAGCATCTAGAACGTTTTGATAAGCAGTAGGCAGAGCTTACACGACAATACCTCTCGTCACGCCACATTATACATTCTCTTAGGAGCTCGGGGCCCCGAAGATTCAGATTAGACTAAGAATTCCGTTTGGAGCACACCTACATACATAAAATAAGGTGCAGGTGGTTGTTTATGTATTAGGCAAGTTGCGGAGGTTTGATGAAGTGGTGATAAGTAAAGGATAATCCCAAGAGATGCAAAGTATGTGGTGAATTCAAATTTATTGTTGTTCAGAGTGAGATTATAGAAAGTATTTTAATTTAACTAAACAAGTAGGTATAATATCTCTTGATGTGTATCATAACTTTAAACTGTTGCGAACCTTACTTAGGTAGGTAAACTCAATGTCTGCTGCTAAATGACTAGGTATAAAATTTTGAGAATTCATTCTTTACACATCTGGAATAGGTACGTATGTATTTATTACCAATTTTAAGCAAATACTTAGTAGTATTACGTAGTAGACTGTACAGTATACATGTACTGTGTACATAGTATAAAACAAAGTCAGTTTCCCGCTGTCTGTCGGCGCCTCTGTATGCTTAGATCTTTAAAACTACGCAACGGATTTTGATGCGGTTTTTCAATGGATAGAGTGATTCAAGAGGATGGTTTATATGTATAATTCTACGCAGACGAAGTCGCGCGCAAAAACTAGTTACAGTATATACTGTATGTTTATGTTTATGTTTATTTGATCATTCAATATAAAATAAAAATAATAGTAATAGTAGTAGAATGAAAATTAAAAGAATGTACATTTGCCACTACAACAATGCAACTACACCATAATTGACACACATGGCATTTATGGAGAGCGTAGGTACAACAATAGTAATATTTCACATAGATGTGGCGTCCATAATTCTATTCAAAATCCAGAGATACGAAGTCGCCATAAGAGGAAGTCGCGGGTGTAATCGGGGCCATCGCAGCGCGGCTGTGGTGTGCGCGAACATTTAAATTATCGTGGAGTTAGATCCGCGCCCATAATCACACCGTTCATTTGTAAGTTAGCCAGGTAACAGTACCGACCGCCCGGCGAAAGTATCGCCATCAGATTAACCGCGCTCATGCTCAATATTATTCAGAACTGAGAAAAACAATCGTGGCTCGTTAGGCTGCGATAGCGGGAGCAAAATTGCAAGGATCTTGCTGTTTAGATATTCCAAACTAGCGTACCTACGTATACCATTTTTGTTTCCTAATAAACACATCAATGGTGTTTATGACAAATAATGGCAGTAGAGTGACATTTGCCTTGTCTCCACGTTACTACTGTCTGTGCCACCGTTAATACATAAGAAAAGCTCAAAAGATTTATATTTCTAATCTAATATCAAATGCCTAATCTATCAAACTAAACTGGTTGTCGAGCGGCCAGCCCTAATTACAGTGCAGTAGACACTACTAAAGAGACCTTTACCATCGACGTATCAATCCTAGGGGGCACATCTCAGTACTGCGCTTGCTCGATTCTTTAACTGTGTTTGAAGACAACTAATACAAAAAAGTTTTTCTAATTTCATAGATTTCGTTTTTGCATCAGTGTTTTTATCAATAATTGTAAATTGGAGACAAGAACTCCAATCAAGTTAAGAACATCTCTTTTTTTTTGTATTGACGTCTAAACACATCTAAAAAGTAATTGAATACTATTTGCTAAGTTTAATTGCTCTTCGGTCGGAGATGCGTGGATTGTGCAGCCCAAGAAAAACTTGTACCTATTGTTTGTTACTAAACTGATTATTTATTTGTTTAAAATACAAGGGTAGAGGCTTATAGTTCAGTTTAGTTAAGTTTTAGATGATGAGTCCGTTTAGTACTTACAAACTAATATAAAATATGTGTAAAATCTAGTTTATGTTGTAAATCGAAGTGTACAATACCGAGACAAACCCATCATAGAAAGTAGAACGAGCGACGCTAATGAGGCCGTCCGGTTAATAGGGACAATCGCCTGCCATTGCAGAGCTATCTTTCAGAAATTTAAAGGCTGTATTTTGTCGCAATCTTGCTCGGGATTAAGAATGCCGCTAGACACAAATGAATCGTTTTCTAACTTTGTATGCAATAGGAAACGACGTTACTTTGTTGTGATTCCCACTTGAAATGTTAAATTGTTTTCGCAAGCGCTAGTAGTAAGGTAGATACGGTAAAGTAAATGTATGTAGACATTGTTGGCATGTTTTTGATACCTAAGCCATTTTAGGTAATAAAAAATAAGAATAAATGAAAATGAAAATGAAAATGAATTTTTTTTTAATTCTTTTTTTAGGTTTACATATTGAAGTATCAAGGTTGGCACCTCCTAGCAAGCATAAGAATGCTTGTGTCAGGAAGTCCCGCTCCTCTATTATAGACAGTCTTTGCTATTTAATACAAAAAGAGTACATCACTTAGGTAAATACAACTAAATTGTTTAAATCGAAGTCTTTTTTAATAATGAAATGTCACCTTACACTAAAATTTACAGCAGAGAAGAGAGAAATACAACTGAGAATTAATTATCTTATCCGCAATGCAATGGTCAACAAAATGCAGTTTTCTTGTAAAATGTAAGTAATTTCAATAAGATCCGTTTATTTAGTAAGTAAAGTTCTAACTGCTATCGAAACACAAAGTACAAATACGATATTGATTGCGTCGTGTGGCTAGTGACATTTCAGTGCTGGCATTGCCACGCTCGAGTCTAGTCCTATACAGAATCGATTCTAAAACTGCCGATGTAATAATAATTATTATCATTAATTACGTGCCTACTTCATAGATTTTATAAAACAAGAAATTTGAGCCACAAAATGTTACTAACATTTTTAAAAATAGGTTCTCAAACAATCGTTGAAGAAATCAATCAAACCAAAACAAAGAAATTTCAAAAGTAATTTTACCAATCACCTCTCATGTAGATGATCCTTTGCTTAGCCTAGTGTTTGTAAAATAAGTACCTAATTTGAAAATTATCATAAACTTTCAAGGATGTATAGCTTCACAAGGTGACCTAACATATTGTATGAGAACAAAATTAAAAACCGAGCTATAATTACCTAATCCGCGTTGGGTAGATGAAATTGATTTGATGATAAAGAAAATTTTAAAAGATAGCTATACTAATTGAGTATTTAATGCCGTTCTATTAGTCTTAGTCCCCTGCATGAGTTTAAATAAACTTTATTTCAAATAGTATTTGGGGTTCTGGTACGGAACACGTCGCGATCAAAGCGACTTCGCACTGACATTTGAATAGGGCTGTCCCGGGTCGTACCAGCACCCGGCGACGATCGTCGACTGCCAAGCCAACATTGTTCTCGCTACACAGAAACATGGCTCCATTCACGACAAAATTTACTTTTATTCAAACGTTGACATCAATGACCCTATTTTTCAAAAGGAAATCTGGGTCAACGGAAACGTATTGATTTAGTAATGTTGTAGAAAAGCATGAAAATATATCGCTCTTTACAGGCGCTATGCTCGCATTGATATCAAATATTGCTTTCGATGCCGTTACAGAAATTGATTTAATTAATTTGAAATATAATTACTGACTTCCTTGCCTTTCTACATGATTCTTATTTAACTTACAATGTAAAGTTTACTTATATGTTTGTGTGGGTTTTTTGAATTTCACCATTTCCAGTGCAATGGTCGAATTCAATTCAAAAGTATATATTTGATGTGGAGTGGATGACCATGCAAGTACCTTAAGTAAACAATATGTATTGTCAGAAAAAATCTACATTAGACCAATTATTGTGTAATTATGCAGAAATGTTCCTTTAATATTTTTTTAAACCAAATTTTTGTTTTTAGTCTCACAAACTTCTACGTAAATCACATTCCTTCCATGCTGGTCTAGGAGTAGAGAAAAAACATAGAATCTACCAGTTGCTTCTCTGCCCTCGCTGATGGTAAACCCATCGAGGAAATGGGCGAAAATCTTGGGAATCATGTTATAGGCGATGCGGCTAGCAACCCATCGCTATTTTGATTCCCCTTTCCACCTATACGCCCACACCACAATCATGCTCTTCATCGATTGAGGTGTGGTTTTTTAAAGGGCTTATTTTTCTACGAAAACCACAAAAAGTAGACCCTTGTGAAGACACTCTTCGATTATAATACACTGTGTCGCAAAATATATTCAGAGCAAGGTTCCTGCTGCGTCCACGAAGACTTCAGACAACAAATCATAAAATAAAGCCCGGATTACGTTACAAGGATAGAAGAAACTAATTTGTTTTCTGTTTTACGAGGGTCGTAAGCAACAAGTAAGAAAGTAAAGTAGGCTGTAAACTCCAAGAAAATAATAGCACTAAGAAGCCGTTCTCTAAATGTGGCCATTACATTTAAACTGACACGCACTATTGATAGTGGCTGATGTAGAGAAACCAGTGGAATTAAACGTTTCCTAGATTTAGCGTCGGCGAATCAAAATAAACGTAAATTAGCTGTAATAAAATACAAAATGGGTGAGACATTCGCACACTTAATGAAGCAATAGCCCTTGGGAGATCAACTGAGAGTACACGCCATTTAATAAAAATATAATAATGTTTACTGGTATTGCAAACGTGATCTCACACATTAAACACATCCCAAACAATAAATGCGTCATAACGCTTCTGCATTAGATTATCTGTACGCGATACGTGTCCTGAAATAATGTTATAGCCAGCGTCGGCTCTGGGGAGCATTCCAATAAAACTACTGAAATATCGCTACACCGCCGCAAACTGCTCGCTCCGTGCTTCAGAATCTAAGTGACGCACTTAACCATAAACTTCAAAAGTATGTGAAACTTAAAGTACCGATTGCAGCATTACGGACTTGATACTTGTTTAAGTCATAGAGAGCACATTGATACCTACTCAAACCTACAGCTTTATACAAGCTTCATAATAACAAAAAATCTTCGATATATAGTCGATTTACGGGTACACAAAACGGACATCTATCCTTAAAACATTATCTCATGTAGCAAGCGTATTGCAGTAACCTGTTAGCACGAGATCCAAATGCCAACTTATCTACTTTATCTGGTCTGTTCCCTCTTTTCGTCACGCCATGGAAGAGCGAAACGGAACTAGCGTCAATGTCACAAATCGTACCGCTACTATTTTTAAAATTAAATTCTCAGGTCTCTATATTCTCAGGTCCTAAAAAAGATAATGCCAATTCCGTCCTAATTCAACACTAGCATTACAAGTCTGTGAATATTACCGGTCGCGTATAATACATACATTCATAATTACTTTAGACGCTATTCATGTACAAAATTAGTATGTTTTGTACATACATTTACTGCAAACAAAACCGATACCAAAGATTTACTACAAACTCAAGTCAGATTCAAGTGACATTGGTAAACACGCACTCGGATTCGCCCCTAACTATTATGTAAATATTCAAGTAGCAACAGCATCCATTCTACTCACTCGCAGTTTCAGGATTCCTAGGCAGCTATGTGAGAACTTTGGCGAACAGAGGAGACTGAGAATTGTTTGTATATATTTGTATAAGAAATGAGCTCCAAAGCGGGAAGTGTAAAACTTTTTAGTTTCGCTTTAAACTTTCTGTTTATATTTTGGTTTATCACAATGAATCGACGTTGGTAGGTATATATTATACAAGAATTTGTTTTCTAAAAATAATCACAAAAATATGTCATGTTGGTTTTGTTAGTCCATTTTCCTTGTGGCACTTTCCCAAATGAAGCGTAACTCAATCCTAACGCTATCTATGTAGGAAAAGTAAATGTATTTTGCGTTACCGATGAGTATACAGGTGTTGGTTCTCATGCGTATTTCCTTTCCGACAAGATGATAGATCTGAAGCACTTATAACGTCCTATCAATTATAATTGATGTGAAGTACATAACATTTATAGAAAAATAAGTCTAATAAGATACTTAAAATTGCAAAACGAACGTATTCATGTAAAATATGTAAAGTAAGTAATTAAAAATTACCTAATAACAATAATAAATCATTGGTAATCAATCCTTGTTACTACCACCTGGACAGAACGTGCTACCGACAGGTGTGACACTATCTTAAGGCTGCTTATGTATACGTAATTAACATGACATCATTGAAACCAAAGGCGGCAGCTGATCCACATTAACTTCATATAAATCGCGCATGATGAGGTCCAGTATGACACATGGCAACAGCACGCGTACTTAAAAAAACAGTACAAAAAAATATAAAAAATGTAGGCGGCACTCTGGAATGTATGCTAGCAAGATGTCATAGTAGATGATTTTTATAGGCTGGCAGCACATGTGTCGCTTAAGACATAGCTTGTAGCATTGCAACACACTGGTATTTATATCAATCAATCAATCAACTATTCTCAAAGAATTCCTATACTCAGTAATATAAATAAATGAGTAAATAATAGATACCATGGGACAAATTAATCTAGTCCCAAAACTAAGCAAAGCTTGCACTATGAGTACTTATATAATGTAGAGATAAATTCATCCATGACTCGGGCACAAACATTTGTATTTATCATACAAATGCCTGCCCCTGCCGGGATTCGAACTCGGGGCCTCTAGTTTTATAGTCAGGCTCACTAACCACTAAGGCTATCCGGTCGTCAACTATGCAAGCCTATGGGTAAGTAGGTGTCTTTAATAACCGCTAAACGAAGTCTAACAACTCCCGTTCACGGCGAGCGTAAAAATTGATAACTGACTAACTACAGTCCACTAGAGAAAATTAAATACAATGGTACAATTGTAAAGTTTTTTCACTTCAGAGAAAATAATTTGCCGACCCTTACAATAAAATAACAATTCTATCTGTCATAAGTTAACATGTTAACATGTCAATTCGTCGCATGAGTCAAGGAAGCGTGTCCACAAAGTAAATATTACGCGGCAGATGGGCTCGACTAAGGGTCAAAACTATATTCAAACAAATAATATCTGTAATTTCTACATATCTAACCTACAGAGCTTATAAGAAGGTCCCGCGCACTTGTTAGTGGCATTTTACAATACTAGAAATGGCTTGTTCAATTACTATTTTGATACTTATCATAAAACTAAACTAAACTATTAAACTAAACTAAATTATTATTAATTTAGTTTTTACAAAAATGTAATTGTAGTACATATGGCTATAAGAGACTGTTTGTTTCTAAATAAATAAAATAAATAAATAAAACTATTCAACGAAAATCAATTGACCGATGATTCATGTCATACGCCATTCAAGCGGCAGAATCACTAAACATAGACGTTCAATTGTTTGACGTATTACTAAAATATATTTTATTCGAGCAATATGTTAATGTTTCGTTCACACGATCTCCTAGAATTAAAGTTGTCACCATTCAGGGCTAAATCAAGTTAATGAATGAACTTGGTGCACCTATTAAAAATGAGAAAAATCAAGTTTTCACATTCCTTAATTTTTTATTTTTGACTTGTCTACTACTATAGAGTTTTATGCATGAGACTGTGAATTTATATTTCACAATTTAAGGGACCACCTGTTATTGCTGAATATTTTCATAACTACTTCGCCTCAATGCCTGTTCCAGGTATTTTAACGCTCTAAAGCCGCGTTGCATACAAGTTGCTCGGTGGAGAAGGCCAGAGGGTCGCATTCACCACTTGCACCGCTAATTGCCGCGCCTCCTCAATGCATTCAACAGTTATTCCTAACCCACAATAACAGCATTCAATAATTATTTATGCTATTGATATTGCGCTTACATTGTAAAGGCTATCTACCTACCTAGAAACAAACGCTTGTTAAAGTGTAGCATGACAATGCGCCAGTAGTTGCAAACAATAATAAATTGATGAAGCCACGGCAAAAAAATATTTTTACTTTCTTACTTATTCATTGAAAAAAAAACGGATCACGCATGTATCAATTTCGCACTAATCTATAGTCATTCTTAAAGAGCGTTTACCTCTGCGGCAGAGGGACGAACACATGTTCATGACGTGAGTGATACATTTATTGCAGTATATTAGAATCTCAAGGCGTTAAATAAAAAGTTATGCGTGCTAAATAACATGGAATCGTCAACTGATACAAAGGATTTTTTGCATTACCTATTACTCAACGCAGAAAACAGCGTTTTCAGCGTTAGGATAGTAATAGACATTAACTTGAGATAGCCGTAAGAAGGTGCGAGCTAGCAACAAAAGGCAAATTGCTATTGTGTATACGCTAGTCGGTGAACTCGCGAACACCTTCCATGAAACAATGCACGGGGAAGTTACTGCTTATTCTTCGTGCTGTACGGTTAGCGTTAGCATAGTTGTGCATATAATAATGTTTTTTTTTTTTTTTTAATCTCATTTATTTTATAAGCCATACATCTTATGATTAAGTCGGCTTAAAAATAATAACAATATAACTTAAACTTTAGGTGTTACTTAGTACATTAGGAATAATTCCTGAAGGAGTATCTTTATAGTATTCAAATCTAAGGTTCAATGAATGTGCGATGAAACTTAAAAATATATCACTATGCTCGGTACTGAACCCTGAGCTTAAGATTTGGTGGAAAAAGAAGAAGAGATCCCCCACAGAGCACTGAGTTTCTTTTAAGAGCTCCAACCTAGGTTGTTCGTTGATTTTACACTCGAGCACTAAGTGGAGGAGGTCCTCCTCTCTCTCACATCGTGTACAGTTTGGGTCGTCTCTCTTTTTCATTATAAAGTTAAATCTATTGAGTGGGATGTGATAAGTTCGGGTTCGGAAGCATATTACTAATTCTTTTCTGGTCAGGTTTCGTGAGGCAAACCAAGGTACGCGTGGTGGTTCGTTTACAATGGTCCTGTACCAGATGCCCTTGGTTTGGGAGCGCTCATTGAAATAGGACTTAAACTTAGTGTAGTTGTCAGTTTTCACTTTTGGAAGATGGTCAGTATAGTGCGGTACCGTGTCGAGAGGAATACCGTTCCGTAGAGCCTCGGATGCAAGCGAGTCTGCTACCTCGTTACCCCTGACGCCCACATGTGAAGGAATCCATTGCAAACGAACTTCAGCCCCGTTACGTATCAGTCTATGGATACATTTAATAATGAGGTAAGCTTCGTATCTACCGACACTACCGCCTTTAGCACTTCCCAATAAGTGTTGTAGACTGCTCTTTGAATCTGTAAAGATTACAATTTTCTGATATGGTGTCGATTCTATGTAATGTACCGCTTCTTTAATTGCTATCAGCTCGACTCCCATTATGGGTATACATGGGTTTTCAATAAGAAATTTGGCCCCAAATTTCGCAGCGACATCGTAAAACGCGCAACTAGAGCCGTGCCTTGTTTTGGACCCATCAGTGTAAATTTGAACGTAATCCAAGAACTGCGCGTCAATCATCTCTTCGCTACGTACCTTAAGGTCGTGATTGAGTAGTTGAGCTTTAGGTTTATTAATAGTGTCAACTCTGTGTACTATGATTTTATCCCAGGGGAGTGCCTTGATGTCGTATGAGAGCAAAAATTGGGGCAAAATCTCAAATTTTGACATAGGTAGGTTGGAGTACTTCCTGAAACTTTCGAGCAGAAGTGGGGCTTGGTTTTTGCGCCAATATCTTGCGCCCGAATTTAATGAGTTGTCTAATGCTTCTAGTTGATTTCCCAGATAGTCGAAAGTTCTAGAAGAAACTTTCAGGAAGTATTTGTCACTTAGATAGTCTCTTCTAAAATTTAAAGGGGTAATACAAAGTTCGCTTTCCATTGCGAAAATTGGGGTGTCCCGAATAAAGCTTCCGCAGAGGCGAAGGCATTGGTTTTGAATTACGTCCAACCTCTGGAGTAGCCTAGAGTTGGCGTTACCGTAAATGACACATCCGTAATCGAGTCGAGACCGGACCAGTGCTAAATAAAGTCTTCTTAAGTGAGTTGGATGGACACCCCACTTCGAACTACTTATGGAACTAAGGATATTAACATACGCAGTACATTTTTGCGCTGTTTCTAAAACATGTCGAGTCCAATTTAGGCGACTGTCCACCCAAACACCCAAAAATCTTACACAATTTATAACCTCAATGTCCATGTTATTTATTCGTATACTAATGGCAGGCACCTTATATTTTCTAGTAAAAATGCAGAGTTTAGTCTTTGAAAGGGATATTTCTAAACCAATTTCCTCTAACATTGATGTAAATGTGTTAAGACTTGATTGAATGGTACGAGCGCAAACATCAATACTTTGGTTGATACAGTACAGAGCGAAATCATCGGCATATTGTGAGACCTTAACTGTCTTAACGAGTGTGTTGCATAACTTAATTGTGACTATATTAAACAAAATTGGTGACATCGGGTCACCCTGAGCTAAACCTTGTCTGCTTATTCTTGTTATTTCCCTACCGTCCCGTAACCTATATACCAAAAATCTTTCTTTTAAATATTCACTAATATATCTACACAGAAGCGGATCCACATCAAATTCTAATAAAGAGGCTATAAGAGGTTCAATTGCCACATTGTTGTAAGCATTACTGATGTCTCCGTAAGCACACAAAACGTATTCTTTATTAATAAACGCAGTTTCTGTGTCTACAATAAACCTGCTAAGATTGTCTTGACATGAGAGTCCACGACGGAAACCCAAAGTACTAGGATTAAATAATTTCTTGCTTTCAAAGTGAAATTCCAGGCGACGAGTTATCATTAAATTAAAGGTCTTACAAAGGCAGTTAATAAGTGAGATAGGACGATGTTTAAGAGTGTCAGTGTTTCTTTTTGGTATGGCAATGAGTTTGATCCTACGCCACTGGTCCGGTAACTCACCTTTTTTATAAATTGTGTTAAATACGTGGAGGAGATATTCCTTTGCATTATCTGGTAAGTGGCTAATCATAGAATAAGTAATAGAATCTAAACCAGCGGAGGTATCTACTCTTTTAAGAATCAGATTTAGTTCTGGAAGTGTAAAAAAGTGTGGGTTAAAATCATTAGTATAAAAGTCTTGAGGCTGGGAGGGAACGCTATCAGGAGTGAGTTCTTTTACAAAGGAAACTGTGGTATTTTCTGGTAAGTAATCTTTAGGACTTCGGTAACCTTTAAGCCACCTGAGCTTCCTCCAAACCTCACTGCTGGGTGTATTGCAGTTTATGCTTTCACAGAACTGTTGCCAGGAATTCCTTTTTGCGAGTTTTATTAGTTTTCGAGCTATAATTACTTTATCTCTGTAGAATAAGTAATTTTCAACCGTGCGTGATTTCCTAAAGTTCTTAAGAGACAATCTTCTCTCTGCTACTGCCTTCGATAAGTCAGGATTCCACCAAGGTTTTGGCTTAAATTTATTAGGATTAATACCAATTTTAATATAAGGAATGTTTTTGTTAGCACTTTCTTCAATTATCTCTATAAAGTTGTCGTAGCTACTCTGTACATCGTCCCCGAAAACTAATCCCTCGCATGCAGATTTAATATGCTGTGTGTACTCCACCCAGTTGGCCTTTTTGATGTTTCTTTTCAATTCGGGACTATTTTGATTGCTGTCTAACGTTTTAATAGAAATAACAAGGTGATCGCTGCCAAAAGATTCGTTAGTGACGTTCCAATCAAAGTCGAGAGAGAGATCAGCACTACAAAATGAGACGTCAGGTGATGTGCATACTGTATTATCATTAAGCTTAGCGCAACGGGTAAAGTCTCCATTGTTAAGAAAGACGTAATTATGTTCCGAGCTAGTGTCTGATAGAAGTCTACCCCGTGTATCAGTTGTGTATGACCAAGCCGTGTGATGAGCGTTGAAGTCTCCAACTATTAAAGTTTTTTCAGAGAAGTGGCTGAAAAGCTCCTCGTAGTCCCTAACGCTTACAGTGACATTAGAGGGAGAGTATATGCCTATGACATGTTGAAGTTTATTGCTATTTAAGACTTCAAGGCACAGAGCGTCAATGTTATCATAATTTCTTGGAAGAGTTTTGAGAATGCAATTTATGGATTGGTGAACCAGGATAGCTAAACCTCCGTATCCATCTGCTCGATCCTTTCTAAAGACAGAGTAACTTTTTAAATAAATTGGTTTTTCACATTCCAGCCAAGTTTCAGAAAGAATACATATGTGTACTTTTTCATTATGTAAATATGAATCCAATTCACTTAATTTTGGTAGTAAACTTTGACAGTTCCATTGAATTATGTTAAGCTTGAACCTTGTAGTCAGGTCCATCAAATAAAAATAACACACGCAAAAAGAAAAAAAAAGAAAAATAATAATAAAAATAATAATTGTACCTAACAGTAACTTACTTATTTGTTTTAGAATTTGCCTGACGAGATAAGAGCTTCAGCTTACTTACAATGCGTGAGAGTCTGTTCTTAACACTACGACGTGAAATGTTAGGTATCATATCGGTAAACATTTCAATTAGTGCATCAATTTCTTTTGTGTAACTGTAGGTGATTTCCGATATGTCCTTAACTCCATATGTTTGCGAGAGATATTTTTGAACTTGTTTTCCTGATAGCGGGTACGATTTGCAGGAACTGGTTATAAAGTTTTCCAAGTAGTCCCAGTCTATTGATTCCAGACCACGATGAGGTATTCTCTTACTTTTCTTTCCACTCTTGGACTTATAAACTTCATCTGAGCTTGACTGGGATGAGTTGTCAAAGTCCTCGTCACTGTTTTCGTTGTTAGGAGGTATACAGTCTTCTTTTGTTGTTTCGGGCTCCATGACATCTGTAGTAGTCGAAGATTCAGTGGGTGGATGTGCACGCTTCAAGGGATGTGTCTCCGTGATGTCCTGTGTTGTTTGGTTAATGAAAGGATGAGTGTCGTTGGTGTTATCTGGGCATTTAGAGGCAGCGTGACCGTCTTTTTTGCAAACAAAACAAGTCATTGTATCTGATGAAAAATAAATCCAGTAGTTTGTTTCTTCAAAATCAATAGATATTTTTTCTGGAAGTCGGGTGAAATCCTCGGGCGTTATGTAAACTTGTCTTCGGAAGCTTAGGATGTGATTGTAGCCCGTTTCGTTAAGACCAGCTCGTAGAAAAGATATGGGTGACTGTGGCGTGATATTCATTTCGAGCAGTTTCTTTTCTAATTCAGTGTGCGGTATAATGGGACAAACATTAGATATAGTTATACGTTTGTTTCTGCTGATCAGCGGTCGGATGGGTAGTTTTTGATTTTGAATTGAGACATATTTTTTGTTGTCAATGATATCATCAGCTATTAACTTTGACGAAACGTAGATACAAATTCTATTGTTTGATATTCTTGACAAAAAACGGATTTGGGATGGGTCGATTATTCTCCCTAATGCTTGAGCGTAATCCTTGATTTGTACGTTTTCTAAAGCGTCGATGACGATTGCTTGGTCTTTTTTTGGGAATGTGGTGATTTGTGTCACAGTAGCATAACTAGGGTTATTTAACAACGTTTGGGTGTTCATTTTATTCCTGTAGTCAGAAACAACTAGAAGTTACGATATTAGCACTTATTGCAGAGTCATAAAGTCAGATTCCATCACTAGGCACTTTTACGCAAAGAGGGTAGACGTAACACTCGTGAAAATATACTTCACTAGCGCGCACAAGTAACGACCGGTCTCGGTGACAGGTCAACGAAGTGTGCATATAATAATGTTGAAAAGCAGAAAAACCTATCTACAGTTCCAAGCAGCGCTTCCGCCAGAGATGTACGAGGAGGGTCTGTATATATCGGATGGCCGAATAATGGTTTGGTCTAATGATCGTTAAGTCTAAACTAAATTTATACTGACGCCCCCATCGACTTTTCAGTAAAATTATCAAACGATTGTTCGATAAGACAACGGAAGGAAGGAAGCGGACGGACTTGCGAGAAAATAATGCACCATACTTAATTTAGTAGGTTTGCTCGGCGCTGCTTTGCTATTGGTGTTTTTTTATTCATACACATCTTTGGTGAATCTATACGCAGCTTTAAAGGTTTTTAATTGCAAAATAAAGGCTGCAAAGCTTTTAAGCTGTTTCTTTTTTTTCCTTAGCAAAGATTGCATGGGAGGTATTGCTCTGAAGCGCTATGAGCACCTTTTTACTTTAGATTACTTTAGAATTTTTCGCAACGTTCATTTTTCCATTATGTTTATTGTGGTGTTTAATGACTCATTGTACTGCATTGTACCAATATTGCACAAAGGAAGTAACAAATGTCTCGATTAACTAACCTGGCACTATTATAAGACCCGCATTAATATTTTCTTAATAGTCTACTCGTATGAGTTAACTTCCAGACGATAGTTCACGGATTACCGATAATTCCGAAACATTAATGATTGCTTTGTCTTCTTTAATTGTTCACGACAAGACAATGAATGACACGTGTGTCATCGATGCGTGTGTTCCGGTCACGGTATTATTATAATCGGTCGTGTAAGGGATTATCCAAAGAAACCAATAATAACTGTTATACTGTTATATTCATATTATGGTATATTATCATTACAGTCGTCTCGGTCAATCTCCACTCTATCCTTCCTCGTGCCGATCTGATCCCCGTGCTGTCTTTTGCTCCCGCCATATCCCCTCCAAGCAAGCAGCCGCAGAACCACTTGACCAATCAAATTCATCAACCAATCGCAAAACAGCACGTGGTATCAGAACCGCACTTCCGTTTTAGAATTTTTGTTATTCCGGATTTTGCATCGATATTTCAAATAAAACCCCCGTTAATATTACTTATTAATACTACCCGCTTACAGATTATTAGAAATGCTAACAGTCGGCCTTTCCTGCTTTTTTATCGTCCCGAGAAAACAGGAGTACTAAACAATACAATAACATACAAAGAATGGCAACGATACAAAGAAAAATATGATACAATCAATAGCTACTGTACAGTAACGACAATAATCATTTTTACATCGCGTTGTCATTATCATAATAGTTATAACAAATTGCTTTTCCAAGATAATTGAATTATATAATATAACTATTTAACCATAATTATTGCATGACCCTATTATCATCTTCCGTCACAGACATAAACAATAGACTATGCTTAATTTGGTACATTTGGATTAGTTTACTTTAAGACGTCACTATTGCATACAAACAGCGACATAAAATAACCTCTCTTAGATTCTATTATTTGAACACTTATATATTGTAATCTCCAACATATGCATATCCTAGTGATGCATACAGAACTTCTAAATTTGTATAATCCATGTAGAGATAATACATCCATTTAACAATATCTTAAAATGTTCCATAGCGTTACTCGCCCTTAATATACTCATTACTTTAGTTGTATAAGGAACCCCTTCATGTTTCCAATATACATTTGATCATGACCAAGGAAAGTACTAGAGCCCCTGCATGTCTCTAATTACTTTCATTATTTTACTTAACTCAATACTAGAGCCCCATTCACGTCTCTAATATTGCTCAATGCGACACTGGGCCCCTGCATGTCCCAGCGTCACAGGAATTAGTTTCACTTACTTAGACATATAATGTCAATATAATCATTTATTATACATCAAACACAATACATGAACTTAACTTTTATTATACTCATTTATTAAATACAGTATGATTAATCATAATGAATTGATATTTAAACTATCAAGATTGAGAGACTATTCTTAAGTATGTACTTATTAATATCCTGCCTAGTGGAGAAGATGCAACAGGTAATTATCAACTTTCAAAAGATAAGACTCAGTCACTGTCACTACTAGACTCGCTATTGTTGTCCCTATCGAAGACCATCCAAGGATGGATTTTATCTACCGAGAAAATGCCATTAAACGATCTGTTACCTTTTCGAGATAATGGTGTGTCCTCAATCACATACCTATCATTGGCTAATACCGTAGCAATACGGTAGGGACCGCGTAGCTTGGGTACTAATTTCTTGCTTTTACCGCTAGCTGGTATATCTCTTTCTACTCTTACTAGTTCTCCGACCTGAAAAGTACGCTTTTTCCTACTCTTGTCAAATACTTCTTTCTGTCGTTTTTGATTTGCTTGTACATATTCAGAAATTTCACTCCTAACGTCATCTATCTTTTGTTCTAAACATTCTCCTGCATCATCACTGTCAATATGTAGCTGTAGAACTGAATCTGCTGTGCCAGTTAGTTGAAGACCGAATAGAGCCTGAGATGGGGTTTTACCTGTCCCTTTATTTACGGTGTTATTTAGCCCCCATTGTATTTCAGACACGCATTCGTCCCACAACCTTTCTTGTTTGCCAAATGTGGCAGCAGTAAGAGCAGACAAAACCGTTCTATTATACCGCTCGACTTGACCGTTGGCGCGCGGTGATGCTGTTGCATTTAAGATGTGCTTAATGCCGAGTGATTGTAAGTACTCTTTAAATTTCCTGGACGTAAAGGAGGTGCCACGATCAGAGATGAGCCGCTTTGGAACACCGAATGTGTGGAAGTAATTTTTAATGGCTCGGATGGAATGTACGGTTTTTGTGCTCTTTACTGGTACCAACATTATATACTTAGTAAACGCGTCAATTATCAACAACAAATAGGAATTTTTCTTTTTGCTACACACGAAAGGTCCTAGATGGTCAATGTGAACAGTGTGAAAAGGGCATTCGACTTTCGGTATAGGATGAAGTTCACCTGCTCTTTTCCCTGCCGGAACCTTGGTATGAGCACACTCCAAGCAGGAGTCAACGTATTTCTTTACGAACCGTCTCATTTTGGCAAACCAGAAGCTACCCTTTATTTTTTCAAAGGTTTTGTCAAACCCAAAATGACCAATGTCGTCGTGATTGGCCTTTAATACCTGCCACCTAACTCCTTTCGGTACAACCCAGCGATCACCTTGCTCCGTTTTCCTATATAAAAGCCCTCTTTTGACTAAGTAATCATTTTTAATGCCTACAATCTTATTACTCTCTTCATCATTAAGTATGGAAATAATTCTTTGTAACTCGTGATCGCTGTGTTGTACCGTTGCTATCCAGTTTGAATCTACATTTCGAACCTGAAGAATGCGGGTAGGACTAATGCCAGCGGGGTTGCGGCTCAACGCGTCAACGTGAGACATTGTCGTACCAGGTTTATAAACGACATTGAAATCGTATTCTTGCATTACGCTCCACCAACGAGCAACTCGCGGCAGCATATCTTTCTTGTCGAATGTAGCGCGTAAAGAGTTACAATCAGTAACTATAGTAAAAGGGATGCCTAGTAAATAGACACGGAAGCGCTGGATAGACGAAACAACAGCCAACGTCTCTAAATCATACGAAGAGAATTTAGCCTCTTCCGGCGACGTTTGCCTACTATAGTACGCAACCACAGTAAAAGGCGTGTTTTTATCACGTCTCTGAAGTAACATACCAGCTACGCCCAATTTTGATGCGTCTGTATGTAGTTGAGTCTCGTGATGGGGATTATAGAACGAAAGTACCGGTCTTTTAATTAATTCCCTCTTTAGTAAAGCAAAAGCATTCTCTTCATCCTCGCCCCAGGTCCATTTAGTATCCTTTTTTAAGAGACGAGTTAGTGGTTTGGCAATCGCCGAAAACCCTTTAATGAACCGCCGAAAAAAACTAGCGAGCCCAACGAATTGCCTAACTTTGTGTTGGTCGGTCGGCTTAGGGAATCTTTCTACTGCTTCTATCTTACTTCTACCTGGCCTGATGCCTGCTTCACTAATTTCAAAACCTAGGTAATTGATCGATTGCATTAAAAAGTGGCACTTCTTTAAATTTAGAGTTAAACCTGCTGCTTTAAATAACTCTAGGATTTCCCGGAGTTTCTTAAACCCATCTTCAACAGTCTTCGAAGGAATATTTACATCGTCCATGTACGCCAGAGCATCTTTGAATCTGGCATTACCTAAAATGTTATTTATTGCTTTCTGAAACGTAGACGGTGCGTTGACTAAGCCAAACGGCATCCTGGTAAATTCAAAGTGCCCGTCGGGCGTTACAAATGCGGTTAAACGTTTAGAAGCTTCGGACATGGGTATCTGGTAATATCCAGAAGCGAGGTCCAAGGTAGTGTAAAATTTATTTCCCGCCAGACTATCTAACTGATCATCTATCCTTGGTAAAGGATAGTGTTCCTTCACCGTGCGTTTATTAAGTGTACGAAAATCTATACAGAGACGGTAATCGCCAGTTTTCTTTTTGACCAATAAAATTGGTGATGCATATTCTGATGAAGACTGTTGAACTATACCAGACTCTTCCAGTTCTTGTACCATATTTCTAACTACTTCTCGCTCTGTATGAGGCAACCGATACGGTCTGTATACTACCGGCGTTGGGTCATTCAATTTTATGTCCATTTCACTACCACTTACGCACCCCAATTCCTTGACTGAAAAAGCAAAGCAATTTCTGTATTCGTTTAACAGCTCGATTAACTTTAGTTTATCGGATTTTTCGATACTGCTATTTACATTTATCATTGCTTCGTCAATCAAGGTATTTTCAGTATCGTTCCTTTCAATTCTATTTACGTTAATGGTCTGAACGGAAGAGTTACATTCTTTTAACGGTATACCACGTACCAGCAAAGTATCCTTGGCTAACATAAACCCTTCGACATTTAGCCCTTTCACTACCATACGACCGCAGCCATCTTTAATAGCGAGGACGCTTTGTACAATCTCATACTCTCGCTTTGTTTGCAAGCAAATACTCGGTTCAATAAACAAGTCACCATTATACGTGGGCATGGAACAGACAGAAACTACAGTATAACCTTTGACATTTACCGATTCAAGGACACGCAGTTGTATAATTTCATTCTTTAGCGCAGTTTTTGTTGTTATATTTAAAGTATCATTAGTCTTATACACTACGACATGTTCTTGCTCAGTAAATGTCTGGCCTAGCAACATAGGGACTTTCAAGAAATTATCAGGTACAATAAGGGCATCTAAAGTTGCCTCTGCAGTATCTACCTCGATTGTAACATTCAATTTACCTATGCAGCTGACTACCGAATCTCCAAAACCTCTGAGTACTGGCAAATCATTAAGGATCCACTGGCCTGACAATGTACGAGCTACGGACTCTTGCAGCATGGTGCATTGGCTACCAAAATCAACGAAACATTCCAATTCCTGACCATTAATCCTGGCAGTCTTAAAATATTTGATATCACTATCTTGCTCTAATGATACGCGTAGTACAACCTTATTAGCCGTGCTGTCCCTTTTTGTCGAGCACTCGCTGGAGACATGACCTACTTTATGACATGAGTCGCATCTTTTAATTGGTTGCTTGCACTTAAAATACGGGTGCCCTTCTTCTCCACAGTTGTAACATTTGGTATTACTTTTTGTCTCACTATTATTGCTCTGCACAGGTTTGAAGAATTTGGTGCGCTTATTTTCGGATGTGTTGGCCTGTATAGGCGCGTTTGTTCTATCGTTTCGTTTGATTGCTTTGACGTTTCTTAAATATACTAGCAACTTATCAGGCTCTGTGAATTGTGCCGCTTCAGCACTAGTTCGCACTGATCTATCTTCAATACCCAAAAGTACGCAGTCTACTGCATCTTTACCAGAAATTCTGCACCGATGTAAAAGAACCATTTTCTCATAAAAATATTCTTCCAAATGTTCACCGAAACGCGCTTTATAAGCCAACATATCCGTCAATAACTGCCCGTAATTCTCGTCACTTGGGAAAGCTGATCGTAATTTATCTTGCCATTCGGACCATGAAAACAAGAGGCTCGGTAGCCCTTGATACCATTTCTGCGCGAGACCTACTAATTTAGGCAGAGCGTAATGTATAATTTGTCGTTCTGTCCAATCATAAATTTTTGCACACTCATTGACCTTAAGGATCCACATATCAACCGTTTGATTTCTCTTAGCGGGATCAAACTCGGGCACAACATTGATGGTGGGGAATCGCTCGCTACTTGTACTGCCGGATGCTTTCATGGTCTGAACTAACTCTTTAAATTGCATAGCAAAATTATTAAAATCACCAGAGGTACTAGCTACAGGCTCACTTGAGATCACGTCAGAAGGCGGTACCTGGTTGCCGACAGGAGGACGACTCTCGGATGCGCGGTCTCGTTGTCGCGGTCGTTCGGCTTCAGGCGGGCGTCGCGACCTGCTGCGCGGCTGCCGCTGGCCCCGCGATCTGCTGCGCGACTGCCGCCTACGTCGAGCTCTCTTCTCCCGCCTTTCCTCTTGTCTGCAAGAGCGGCGGCGCCTTGATCTTCTGCTCGGAGGACGGTCCGGCGAGATGGAGTCGTCTGAGGAAGATCTTTCCTCCCTTCTACGCTTGCCGGAAGGTCGTCCTCTTTCCATCGTGACCACTGGAATTGAAAACGGCAACAAAAGTGGCTGTTTGGTTTTTAAATACAAGACAGATGTTGCCTTTATGCCCAAAACACATTATAAACAATAACAGACTTTCTATTTAGTCCTATTGAGGGGGCAGTTAGTAGTTTAAATACCAAGTAGGTGCTAAGAATTTTATTTCTAAAAACGATCGCCATATCAAATTGAAGAGAAAGAAAAACTTTTTTTTTTTTTGTGGGTAGATGAAAATAAGCTACAGAAATTATTAAAGTATCGGCTGTATGTATGTATAACTCTTAATTGCTGTATTACATCGACAAGGAATTTAATGCCTGTTACTAAAGTATTCGTACCTGCAGCAAGATATTTCGGGGCACCCTGCCCTGCTCAGCTGCTATAGGAGCTCAGAAGGCGCCACCGGAAGCTTACTTAAGGCGCCCTTTGGCTAAAGCTATTGCTAATTAAGACAATTTAAACATCATAATGGTTAAAGTAATTAAACAAAAACATACCTTTTTGTGGGCGTTACGATCTTTTCACTTTGTTTTGCACAATACAAAACCACAGCTAATCCCACTTACTGAACTGTAAGGGATTATCCAAAGAAACCAATAATAACTGTTATACTGTTATATTCATATTATGGTATATTATCATTACAGTCGTCTCGGTCAATCTCCACTCTATCCTTCCTCGTGCCGATCTGATCCCCGTGCTGTCTTTTGCTCCCGCCATATCCCCTCCAAGCAAGCAGCCGCAGAACCACTTGACCAATCAAATTCATCAACCAATCGCAAAACAGCACGTGGTATCAGAACCGCACTTCCGTTTTAGAATTTTTGTTATTCCGGATTTTGCATCGATATTTCAAATAAAACCCCCGTTAATATTACTTATTAATACTACCCGCTTACAGATTATTAGAAATGCTAACAGTCGTTTATAACAATCATTCAAAATCACGAAACATTGAGTAAACCACACCCTAAGAAAGCAGCTCATATAAAAAGGTAACTTCTCTTTTAAACATTCGAATTGTAGTTTGTTTGTTTCATGCATGTTATATGTATAGGTATGGTAGGTCCATTGCTTTTCTTGCGCTTGAGCGTGATTATCAAATTAGTTGGGTGTGTAGTCTTCAATTACCGCATTGTGTGGTTTCATTCACTTTGCCCAGTTCGGTGCTATGTACAAATCGTAACTAACACAACGATAGTACCTAATATAAAATAAAGCTGCTAAAGATTATCTGAAAACTAAATAAGACCGATCTAAGTCTTGTAGTCCTTTGCGCTTGGAGCGGAATAAAATATTTTTGTATAATAAATATTACCTTCATAGCTCTACGACAAAAAAGAAAAGTTTCACCTCGAAACTTTTTAAAAGAAAGCTAAATCCCAAAAGAACTTAGCATGTTCAATAAAACAAATCACATAGTTCGAAAACCTATACGCATTAAAAAAACTGGCTTGTGTATTGTTTATTTTATGCAATAAAACTTCAGCCTGATTACTTTATTGTGTCACTATCCGGTGTAGGTACCCGCCAAAACTATATAGTCTAATCACGATAACTCTGATGCTGACAAGGTTCGCTGTCACTATAAAACCTGTGCACGTGGGCATGTGTTATTATTTAAATGCAGCGATTAGGGTCGCCGGACAATTACCATCCATATTGTACATAGGGTTTAGTACAGGGCGGAGCAACCAACAATTTCTGCGTCGACGCTATAGAGTTACGATGCGGTGAGCTGATGCTTTATTATCCAGCCCATCTCTTCCGCTGTTGTTAGTCTGTGGTTACAGTAGGTTACAGTAGGTAAGATACTAAAAGAAATACGTTCATACTAAATACTTGTCAACTGCTTAAGTATTTGTAATTGTCATGCAAATTAGCTGTTGAATTAGCTTCAATCATAGTTATTCAACATTTACGCTCAAGAAGCGGTTTTAACAGCTGTTTTACTTATATCCATGTTTTCCTGAATAATTATGTACGATATTTTCAATTGTAAATCAGCATTGCTTGCAGACATATTGCATTCAGTCGTAAAAAAATCACAGATAACATCTTCATTGTTCGTCATAAAAAACGTTATTTCGAGTATTTCGACACCTGAGTACTGATTCGAGAGTTTCCACTACGGCATGCGATGATCCATGATCAGTCTTGTCGCGACTAACGGTCCCGGTCCCCGCGGCGATATGGCCGAACAGCACTGTAGACAAACATGTCATAACATGTACACACACTGATAACACTAATGATATACCTCTCCCCAAGTGCAATCAATAACTTCAATTACAATAATCAGACACCTCTTATCGGTTATGTCGAACAAATCCGTTGTCTGTGTTCCAAATGTTAATTGTATGTATTCAAAATGCATAGAATGTATCAGTTATAATGATGCAGTGTAAATGACTATGATATATCATAAATTAGTCATCGTTAGTTTAAAAATTATTGTATGCCATTATTGATAATATGACCCAGTTTGAAGGAGATAAAGCGATGAAGGGCAAAGTGTGAGTTAGTAAACTGCTTTCGTCGCATGCACACGCCCACCGCCATCTCCCAGGCGGCTCGCACTGTTCACCTACCCTCACACCAATTATGATAACCATCACTCAAGGCGAGCGGAACGAAAGGGGGCAGGCACCAGTTAAAACGTAAAATTACACTTCAATTTTTACTCGACGGCGGGCGCGCAACAAAAAACAAATATTCTCATGGCGAGTATCGACGGAACGTGACCGACCTTCGTCAAAATAGTCGGCTGTTGTCTTATTGGGCGGCGTTTTACATCGAACGGACGAGGTGCTAAAGTGTAAGGCGCTGCAGTGAAATTTATAAGCTTCGCGTCACGATTATTGAATAATGACTTTACAAATGATCATTGTCCACGCGTTCTTCAATGCACTTTCAGCATATTTCAATGGGTTTTTAGAATAAGTTCATAAAAAGACTAATGTGTTAACTTATTTTACGTTTTATCGTTTTTTTAAGTAATTGGTCATCATAATAAATGAAACGCAAAAAGAATTTAAAAAATCGTTCCATAATTGAAGGCGTGGAAAATAGAACCTCCTCCTTTTTCGAAGTCGGTTTAAAGTTATTATTCATAAGAGGAGAAGCTTTCATCACTCAGCGTTGTATTTTACAATTCGTAGCAGACCCACGGATCGCCCTTCGCTGATGAGGTGCGCTAAAGTTGTAAAATATTAAACTCTCCTTATTTATGTGGTGGCTCGTTAACTTAGATCGCCGAGGGGAGTGTCCATTTATATCTCGTTGTCGAACAGTGTTTTTACATGGGCGAGTGTTACAACAAATTCAACAAACGACCGGGCGTCATCTATCAAAAACGCTAACGAGCCCAGATGCCGCGGCGATTTACAATCACAACGGACCAATAATACGCGATGATGCTGATGAAATATACAAGCCGCTGCCTCTAATTTACTAGCGTCAAAACATTGTCACGGCGTTGAATTATACGCTGGTCGAATCACCATCATGATAAATTTTGTAAAACCAGATGTAATAAAACTTCTATTTTTTTTTGTTAATGTTCTAGCAGAATCCTTTATGAGCAAGAAAAACCCTAATAAACGTACACCAGAGATTTAACAAGCCAGCCAGAAATACCTCGGTCATGCATAGTTAACGTAGCCAGACCGGGCAGATTTCAGCGGGAATGTCCAGCTTTCCCAACTATTAATGTACCCTCAGGTCATTCTTCATTAATTCTGGATTTATAATTACACAGTGTTCATATTATCACCATTACAATAAGCTTAGGCAGAGTATATACAGTTTGCATTATATTCTCAATTAAATCACGAATAACGAGTAAATAAAACAAGTCTAAACTAGTAACATAAATAAAGATAAAACTTTGGATCAGTCTGATCCGGAAGAATTTAGGTACTTTAAAAATATTTTAAAAACAGCTGAACCGCTTTCCACCGCACATAACTAAGAAACATTTAGCTTAATACTGCTACCAAACAAAAAACAGTAAGTATTGTAATCGGATTATCCAGTCCGAAGCTTCGAAGCTACGACCACCTAGCCACAGTAGGACACACAGAAACAAAGACAGGCCTATCCCTACCCCTTTTAACTTTGCGTCAGGGATTTAAAATCATAATAATATAGGTACTTATACACACACAAATAAATAAAGTAAAAACACGCGTTGTGAGCATTTGCTTCAGCAAAGATTCTTAAGAAGTCATTCGCAATATTTTTGAAAATTTTTATCACCTTCACTTTGATTCATTTTCATGTTTAATATTACCTATTGTAAATTAGCTTGTGCAGCTTGGCAATTTGAAAGAATAAAATATACAGCAGATAATTTTAAATAATCCATTTTCATTTTGTGTATAAATTTTACAAAAGTAGGTTACAGATCTAATTAATTTTTTTAGATTTAGTTGTTTCGGCTGTACGTTGATTCAGTTGACTTTAATTGCATTTTAGCAGCAGGGAATTTGAATTTTGAATTTTTAACATGACGTTACGCACATGACATGCATATCATCCATGCGTGTTTCATTCAAAAAACTACATCCTCAAGTCTATTGAAAAGAAGCCATATGCTACGGTTATTACTACAGTTTGAATGGAAGCTTCGGTTTTGTGAGGGAAATTAAATTATCCGGGTGTGTATAATAGCCGTTAACTTTTTTCCCCTTCATGTTTTTTTGGTGTCAAAATGACTTGAGTATCTCGAGAAGTTGATGGTTTTTACATTTACTGTTTATTTAACGGTACAGCCGGAGACCCCTAACTTTTTATATGAATAGGTTGCGCTGAATAAAAAATAATGCCGCAAGAAGGTGTTATTAAGCACTTACTTAGTCACACTTTCGATGAGACGCTAAGAACGCTATCATAACAGAAGTAAAAGGTTAGAATAACACTGCATTGTTGTTGTAATGCGGGGAGCGGAATTTAATGCTATACGGTTGATCTGACCCGTACTTCACCAAGCGATTAAATGATTTGTTCGGAAAATACTACTTACAGGTTCAAAAAGCGCTGCGGAATGTCACGGTCAAGGGAAATTTGAGTGCATAGACAGTATTCAGTGTGTAACAAACGAAGCTATGGGAAGGAATCCGGTAAGTTAATTACAGCGCGACTGGCACGGCTATGTATTCTTTCTCATTACCGGCGGACTCTCATTACGTACGAATCTGTCAGTGGCGGCGTGCGCAGCGTTCGGTTGCCGCTCGTTTGTCCTGTCGCCGCATGCGCCAGACATTTTTCACTGTGACGTAATAAATACGCGCCAACGCACCTGCTTTTGCGCGCTCAATGACAAATAGTTAACGTTCTCGATCGCAGATTGCATTTTTTGCTCGCTTTCCTACTGCAGCTACTAGGATTGACGAGATCGATTAGGCTGCGAGCCATTCTGGGTATGGGTAGCGAAAATATCGACGTACTTCCTGCGCTTTACAACAAAAAAAATATCCGTGAAAATACGGATTTTTTACGTAATCAGTCAAAGTAAAAGTTTAGTGGCGGTTTGATGTGGGTCTCTTACTTTTATCAAGTAGCATTACTCCTCGCGTTTAATTTAAAGCATAACACTTAGGCTAGATCAGGCACGGAGAGCATATCAAATATCAATTTACATAATGGCAAAGGAGCTCATAATGTTCCGATACAAGCTGAAGCGTACCACCTCACATTAACGAGATTATGTCAATATTACGTGACGTATCTACAGCGCGATGTTTACTATTCGACACATCATTCGAGCTAAGGATCATACAAGCTTAGTAAACCCATAACCCTTAGGTGCCTAATATACAACCTGTCTCGGGGCGTCGTTTTTATTATTCCGCTTTAAAAATCTTGTAACTCACAAGTTCCTACAATAACTTGAACGAACTTGTAGCAACACCCGCGCAGCAAGCACTGATCCCGGGTGGTCCCAGCGGGTGTCCGGCACTTTTGCATTACAATGCCTATAATTCAGTGATTCGCGCGAATGTTAACTATCCCCGCTTATCCGTCGCGACATCTACTGATGCCTCGTAGGGAGGAAGCACTAAAACAGTGCTTGTCAATGCTATCTCAAAACTTGCTTATAGCCCATTCGCGTTTTGATACGTAGGCACTTTTGCATTGAATGAACGGTTATTAATTTTATTCAGTGGTAAATAATATATGATAAATTGATGTGCTGTGCATTTACTTTACAATCAATAAAAATACGAATCGGGATTTATTCGGTCCTCGCTAGACTATGACTAGTCAGAATAATGGAACTGTAGGAATAAAAGTTTACACTCATCAAAATCTGGTCAATTTCTACTATCAAACTGTCACACTTGGATAAAATGTCCTTGTAAAGGACATAAAAATAATAATAAACGGTCACACGAATGAAAAACACACACGCTACCAAACATTTCTACTCCTCTTGACCAACGCGAAGTCATTTTGTGACATATTTTTGGCAGAGGAAGGCGATCATTATCATACCTATCACCTTGTAACATAAATGCTTCGTTATGGAAAAGGACAATACGTGATCACCTAATACGCCAAATACATACAATGATATACAATAATGATATAAGCATAATAATAATAATAATATAAGCATACAATAATGATATAAGTTCGCCTTTGTACTATTTTCTGTGTACTTCTGTATTTTTTTGATTTTTATGTGCAATAAAGAGTTTACATACATATATACATACATACATACACCCTACAACTGATTAATTCACAAGCACTGGGCTACGACATTCTATACGCAAATAGAAACCTATTTAGTAAGTTAATGTAATAGTAATGAGAAGCTAGAGATTGCGTGACGATGAATTAAATGACTTTGTGGTGAGTTTCAATTTGCGGCCACGTTCCTTGTTAGGAGATTCCACAAGAACTGTGAATGGGATAACGCCCACAAAATAACGCTAGGACGGTCCTTTACCATTACTTATCCATTTTAAGACCTTTATTTTGAAAACAAAAACTAGGCAATGTGGTAGAGCCACTTTACATAAAGATAAGTAACATCAAACGGGATGAATACAATAAACAATTGCCTGAATTTCATATCAGTATACTGCAATAGACACGGTTAATAAAATTGAGACTACCTATATAATCCAGTTCCTGGTGCGGTGTGTAAGAAAACAAACAATCTCTATGTTTTAAGCTTATTTAAAGTACAAACGCTCTTCCGTGGTATCAAAACGTCGCTCTAATTCATCTGTATGGTGATTGTGTAAACGAAAACACAGTGGCCACCTACCGTGTGTGTCGAGGTTGACATTAGATGTTAGCATAGGGACTCACAACTCCATATAAAGCGGAAGATAACATTGTTAAACTTTTGAGACTTCACAAAGCGTACAGCTTTGACCAAAAACATAATCTCAAATATTAACATTACAGGTTAGATACATTTGTTAACTTGTCAAAAATAATGCAGGTGACCCTTAGAGAGAATAGAGATTAACAAGAAAGGGGCTGTAATTAATTTAAATCCTAACACTGGTTCTATGCTCAAAGCAATACAACTGAGTCATCAACTTAAGTCGATGCTATTACTCACTTAATGAAGGAAACAATACAAACTAGCTCAGGAGGAAGCCATCAGAGAGCCATCTCCGCACGAAACCACTTTAACGGAGGCGCTGTGCCTACTTGCTAAGTAGTTGAACTCATTCCAGTGTTTAGTGCTACGTAATACACTTAAGAAAGCATATTTGCTTAAAGTCAAATTCAGTTGTAACCGCTTTTAGCGCGGCGGCTGTAACTATAACACACGATAAAGAGGTTTATAAACCTAAATCGCGTAGCGTATGCGGATGAAGCTTTGCGTAATTGTAAGAAAGTCAATTTAGTACGCTAACGAGATTGGCTGAAAGGCGGCAAGTTGATTAAGCTCTATAAGGAGAAGTTGGCGGCAACATTCCATAACCAAGCAGACCGCAGCGTCACGCTGGGAAATTGTCCAGCATCAAGTGAAACCACAGTTTAAGATTATTTATTTAAGAACAACACATGCCTTCATTATGTACCTTTGTGCACCCACGCGTATGTATGTAGTACATGTCATGTTCCCTGACAAATCACTACATAGTATAAAACAAAGTCGCTTTCACTGTCCCTATGTCCCTATGTCCCTATGTATGCTTATATCTTCAAAACTACACAACGGATTTTGATGCGGTTTTTTTTAATAGATAGAGTGATTCAAGAGGAAGGTTTTTATGTATAACTAGCTTTTGCCCGCGGCTTCGCACGCGTGAACCATGAGCATTTCAAAGAAGCTAGCAATCAGGCAAGCGAGCACCCAAACCTGCAAGCATGTAAGTATGCAGGCAGGCATGCAAGCAGGCATGCAAGCAGGCATGCAAGCAGGCATGCAAGCAGGCAAGCAAGCATGCAAGCAAGCGTGCAAGCAAGCATGCATGCAAGCGAGCGTGCAAGCAAGCATGCATGCATGCATGCATGAAAGCAAGTATGCAATCAAGCATGCAAAGCAAGGACTCAAGAAAGCATGCAAGCAAGCCCCCGCATTGCCCCGCTGCCTTAATTTTTCTGAAACTGTAAATATTGCAGGATTTTTATAAAACAAACCTAACCTAACCTATAGGGCTGTCCTAAAATATACCTACCCCAAATAACTTTTGCCCGCGACTTCGTAGTTACGCGCTAAGATGTAAAACGAAAAAATAAGTTTTTTCCCGTTCCCGTGAAAATTTTGGGGAGTGCTTTCGGAGTAGGTACACTTAAAGCCTTTAAAGAAAGACACGTTATAAATGTTAAGTCTCTTTCTACCGCTGTTTCGTCTGGAAACGTAAAATCCCGTTTTTTCCCGTTTTAGTGTTCCCCTACACTCCCGAATAAACCTACGTGACAAATTTCAACTTTTTGTGTCCAGTAGGTAAAACGTAAAATCCTGGTTTTTCCCGTTCCCGTAAAAATGTTAGGAAATCCTTTGTTAATGCTCCCTTACACTCCCTAAGGAAGCTAAATGCTAAATTTCATCTTTCTACGACCAGTAAAACGAAAAATCCCGTTTTTCCCTATCCCGTGGGAATTTCGAAAAATACCTTCTTAGTGCACCTCTAGGATACTCAAGGTATATGTGTGCCAAATTTCAAGTTTCTAGCCATATTATGCCTACCGCAGTATTTCTTTGTAAGCAAATATTTTTCCCGTTCCCGTGGGAATTTTGGAAAGTACTCTCTTAATGCTCCTCTGCACTCCCGAAGCAACCTACATGCCGAATTTCAGCTTTCTGCAACCAGTAAAACGAAAAGTCCCGTTTTTCCCATTCCCGTGGGAACTTCGAAAAATACCTTCTTAGTGCACCTCTAGGATACTCGAGGTATATGTGTGCCAAATTTCAAGTTTCTAGCCATATCATGCCTACCGCAGTATTTCTTTGTAAACAAATATTTTTCCCGTTCCCGTGGGAATTTTGGAAAGTACTATCTTAAATGCTCATTTACACTCCCGAAGCAATCTACATGCCGAATTTCAGCTTTCTGCAACCAGTAAAATGAAAAGTCCCGTTTTTCCCGTTCCCGTGGGAATTTCGGGAAATCCTTTTTTTAGTGCTCCCCTACACTCCCCAAAGGAACCTGAAGGCCAAATTTCAGTTTTATACGACCAGTAAAACGAAAAATCGATCCCGTAGAACTGAATATATAAATCCCGTTTTTTCCTTATCCCGTGGGAATTTCCAAAAATCATTAAAATATTATTTTACTATTATAATCACCTACTTCTATGCCAAATTTGAAGAGTCTAGTAATTATAGTTCATAGGATTTCGTTAAACTGAATATATACATCCCGTTTTTTTCCTTATCCCGTGGGAATTTCCAAAAATCCTGAAATTAGTTTCTTTGTTTTGTAATCACCTACATTTGTATCAAAATTGAAGAGTCTAGTTATTATAGTTACTGAGATAGCGTCACTCGGAGTCGAATATATAATTCCCGTTTTTTCCTTATCCCGTGGGAATTTCCAAAAATCCTTCCTTAGTGGATGCCTACATTATATAAGGTATCTATGTGCAAAATTTCAAGTCTCTAAGTCCAGTGGTTTGGGCTGTGCGTTGATATATAGTTAAGTCAGTCAGTCAGGACTTTGAATTTTATATGTATAGATTCTACGCAGACGAAGTCGCGGGCAGAATCTAGTTAAAAATATAAAAAATAATCTATGTTACATGATTGCTAATTCATACTTATCGAGCTATGTAGGAATATGAAGATTTTTTTAGTTACTCTGTACTTGCGAATTGCAGTGCGGGTCACGCAACCCTTTCTCCGGCGCCAGAATACGGGATGCGGGATCGGCATGTTCATAATTGTTAAATTTGCATCCATAATGGTGGCTAACAAGCGGCGATTGCGATCGGCTAGTTCGCGCGGCAACGACAAGTTGATTCTACGCAATCGACGCAGCCGACACGCTTCTTAGTGGTGCGACCAGTCAACTAAGAAATATTTATCGATCGAATCGAATCGAAAATTTGGGCCTCATAATGTATGCCATATAGGTAATTTTGTATGGAGACCGGGCAAAATTTTGTGCCGCTGAGATAACAGTTGGGCAAAAAAAAAACAGTATGGTTTTTCGACACATTGCCATTGCATTTGTGGGTAGCAAGTCAAGATTATTTACATTCAAATTAATTCAGCAAAAAAAAACAGTAACTTCTGACACGGATTCTGACAAAGCAGAAGTAGAAACAATTCAACAGTGACCTTATTTAGCGTATGTAAAGGACATTATAAGAATAATACAAACACAAACACATTAACACTTAACATGGGAGAATTTTTTGGGAGAATACAATTAACTTAAGAAATTTGCCACTCAGTATCATGTAACATGAACCAACCATGATGAAGTGTTGTATTTTTTTTATCGACACGAAGAATAGATAGGCAGGAACATCACTACTCGCCGAGATCGTAGGGACGGCCGCGTAGCTAATTACAGTCATTAAAGAAGTTGCTGCGCTGCCCACGGGACCCTGGTCACCGATCCGGGGACCACCGCAAATCGTATGCGCAACGTTATTTATTCGCAGCTATTTATCTAACTTGCACAGACAAGGAACGTCTGAATGCACATGAATAACGGCGCCGGATAAATTAAATGCATAAATTTATTCATGAGACATCCTAAAGTTTCATGCGAAGTTCAAAGCTCAAGAACAATTGTATGACATCATAATTTGAAACGGAAGTTGATGAACGTTGGTGCAAGTGCGATTTGTTAAAAAAACATAGTAGCCTGTTGGTTCGATGCCGGACTCAAGCCTCATGAGTTTTTCGGAATGTATGTGTGAAATTGTGTTCGTGGTCATCTCATCGATGGTATGGTATGTATGTGTGAAGGAAGGCTACGAAGTTGTCAATCCACAAACAGCTCTAGAAAAGGTGACTAAAATAATCTTAATTATGTAATGTATGTATACTAGCAATACAACTGTGAGTGATCGGTGTAAGTGTAAGTGATCCGAAATTCGAAGAGCATTAGCTATAAAATCTTTTTAGACATTTCTGATAGGTTAGAAGAATTTACAATAGAGAAATTGTAAACGGAATATGAAATCAAAGTTTCAATTTGTGTATTTTAATACTTATTTAAAAATAAAGTAGTAAATATGGCGCGTGGCGCTATGTCCTTTGTATGTTAAACTTTTGCTGAAAATAAAAAACACGAGGGACACAATTGCACGTGTAACAGATGTGTTTAATTACTGACCCGACAAAATCTGGGAAAGAGTGGAGCTTCATTATGAACACAGAAGGCTCAGCCTCGACCCGACAGCGATTAACTTAATAAAATATCAACACGTTGCTAACACGCACACATTATGATCGGGCGCTTACGTAAATATTAGATTTCACAAAAAACATGCTAAAAATAAAAGCTTCCCTGGAATTATTCGGCACGGGATATTTTACAACGTGGACCACAACCGACGGACAAATTCTACCAGAGCTGTTATAGCCTACTTATACGAGAGCCCCGAGCACAAGGGTAAAAATACCGAAACACATGGTGACGTTAATTTTGAAATTAAAGGAAAAATATAGCGGGATCCGGCAATAATTAACCCGAATAAATTTGGACAAGGGACTCTTACATACATACCGTTGCACGTTGTTTCCATATGTGGAAGAAATAACAAGGCAGCTTTGTAAGTTTGGCTTCGAATTAAATTATTTTTTCTTTGCTATTCGTTGTATTTATTTCTACATGTACATACAGACTTATAAACGTAAATACGAGTATGTAGTATCCACCAAAATGCAAGTCCACCAAAATCTTTGTTATTTTTATTAAATCTCACTAAATTAATTGCATGAACAAAATTATGTAAAAGTTTGGAATAGCCTACAGATCTTATTAAAATGCAGCCTTTTTTTAACATATCCTGAAACAACCATTGTGACGGGAGGGGGACACATGACACAAAGAAAGCGTAAAATTCGTTTTTGCTTTTTAATAACGCGACCCTAAAATGGGGGTTTTTTTAGGACAGGAACGAAAATGTACAACATTACAAAGAGTCAAGCGCGTGCGTCAAAAAAAAACTATTCGTCGTTCATAGACGTCCATAACTTTATAGTTATTTTGTGTGTGTTATTCACCAAAGATCTATCGCATAGTACCTTGTGTCCTCGTTTGAACCGGGAACGGATTAAAAGCAAGGTGTTGGATGAAATTTTGAGAATCGGGCTGCCCACGCAACACAGAACCGTGGGCGAGTACGAATATTGATGCGCCTCCCCTGTCCCCATCCCGTAATGCCAAATCCATTACAATTGAATTAACATGTCGTGAGTTTAATAAAACGATTTGTAATAGTATCATTCTAATGTCAGGACAGAGCGTTCAGAATGTAATGAGTCACTGAATAATTTAGAATTAATTAACAGCGTCAAATCATGCCTGCATAAGAGACTATTCTCGTGGAACTTGATACCACTCTGGAAAGCCGCAGTGAAATTTAAACTTATGTATACCTGATTTTCTTTTTGTTTCAGCGATCATTGCACAAAAGCACAGAATATTAAGATTTTTTATGAAAATTAAATATGCGAGTGAAAGTGGACAAAAAGCTGTAGTAGCCTATTATTATGGTTTCATGTATAGCCTCTCAAGCAGAGGGTCGTGGGTTCGAATCGAACCCTGGTTCGCACGTCTGAGATTTTCAGAATATATAAGCGAAATCTCATTTAAAATTTATCATGAGCTGTTCGGTCAAGGAAAACATCGTGAGGAAGCCTGCATACACATGAGAGGCAATTCAACTATGTGGGAAGTTCTTAATCTGCACTAAGCCCGCGTGGGAACTATAGCCCACGCCCTCTGTTTATTAGACGAGACCAGTTCTCAGCAGTGGGACGTTTATTTTATAGGATGGAGATGATGATGAAGTAGAAAAATACGCTGACCTCCGCGTAATTCTGTAACCTCTCACGCTTTAAACTATTTTGTAAAAATTATAGAGTAACATTTTGACCATTTAAAAGTAAACTAAACATTTAAAATATTCGTCGCTACAAAACCGCAACCCACTGCGACAAGAACCATAAGAGACGCGCAACAGCCTGCACTCCTGACCAAATTGCAGCCTCTTTCAGTCCACGCTGCGACACATTTTAGTGGGAAACGCAAATGAAACGGAAATGCTGACTAGCTAGGGAATCGAATTATCTTTTTAGACTTAAGATTACTTTACTCGACAAATACTTAATTTGTCTTTTTTTTCGAAAACAAGTTTGTTCGACATATGATAGGGTACATAAAAGAGTAATCTTTGTTTGTATTTGTTTTTATACAGACGGTAATTTATTACTACTGAACCAATATAAAAAAAAAATAGAAAGCTACACACTATCCCTGATTAAAGTGATTAACATAGACATCCCAGGAACGTGGAAGCATCGGAACGCAGACGAAGCTGCAGGTAACTGCTTATGTATTAAGTAGTCTGGGTCAACAATTGCCACGGAAAAAAGTAAAAAAAACCTACTGATGACAATTTCACAGTGACAAGATTTACGATGCGCGCGCGCCTTAGAGGCGACGCTTCGCGACACGCGAGCACTGCTTGCGTAGGGTTACCAACCGTCAGGATTTATCCTGACATGTAAGGATTTTGATGCCCCTTTCAGGACTCAAAAGCCTAATTTAGAAAGCTTCATAATTCATTGATGACAATCGTATTTTGACACGTGCGAGTACGAGAATGGGCTGAAAAATTAATAAAACCCAGCAGTTGCCTGTGTCTTCGTCTTCGTCTATCGTTTAGTTTTATAATCTGTGTTAATCCAAATTACTATCGATTTCGATGAAATTTGCTATTCTTAAAGATGTTTTTGGAGACAAAAAAAAATCTCTGGGAAAACTATTTGTTCCCTGGGCTCAAAACACGAAGGAGAGGACTGGGCGCACTCAACCACATGGTGGGTACTGCAAAATCACTGGCGGCAAAGCAAGCTTAGGCGGGGCGGATACACCGAGATCACCTATATGCCTCTAATAGGGAGATGTGGAAGTCAAAAGGGGAGGCATTTGCCCAGCAAGCAGCAACTTGACACAAATATAAGCTAAAAAATATTAGTCTCCTAACAAACAGCAATGAGTAATGGGTACCTACCTACAAAGTTTGTATAGAAACCCGGACTTTTGGCAGGATTTTTTGGTTTTTACATCTGGTAACCCTAATCGTGCGTGTCGCGTTATCGCGACCACTCGCCAAATTAACTCACCTTATGAAGACATACGACATGCTACATGCACTGGCAACAAGCGACGTGTACACTCAAGCCCTATTAAATTACCTTAGCAAAGTGCAGCGGAGCAATCATATTATTATACTAACTCTAACATTATGAGTTTGACGATAACTTTATCTTTTTATTACACTTATATAAGACGGAGTATTTTTAGCGTTTAGTTCCTGACATCTCCCCAAAAATGGCGCAGCCTTTTTTTATTTTCATAAAAGTGATAATTACTTACAGTTATTGCGGTAGTTAGGGTGAGTTTCTATGGATGGGGAACAGTTGTCTAGCAGTAGGCAGTCATCCAGCTACAACAATATTAAACAATAAGTAATTCTTCAATACTATCGAGTTTTCTAGGGCCGGCAAAGAATTTTATGTGCTGGGAGTACCCATTGCCCTTCTTTGCCAATAGTTACCTTTGCTTACATGATAATGAACGCTAAATAGTTGATGTTCTTTATGCTCAAAATCTGTCAAAAACTCAAAAAATATCATTTTTAGATTATGTACATTATTTTCAACATGAAACTACCGTGAGACTCACTCATAATTACACATAAACGGATAACTCACGTATAAAAAGTCGAGTGATGCTCTGTCATTTTAAACGTGAGTTATCCGTTTATGTGTAATTATGTACATTATTTTCAGAAAAAACAAAGCCCCGTCTGGCAAAGAATAAAAATTTTAGCCGCGG
Source organism: Pandemis corylana (assembly GCA_949127965.1). Classification (NCBI taxonomy): domain Eukaryota; kingdom Metazoa; phylum Arthropoda; class Insecta; order Lepidoptera; family Tortricidae; genus Pandemis; species Pandemis corylana. Next base: position 6,948,033 of record OX421860.1, read on the forward strand.
CTCAAACAAAAAATCTTTACTTATATATTTTTATACAGAATGAATACAGGATGAATATTCTTAGAAATAACAAATTTGATTAGAATCAAGATAACGACATTGGCTCTTTATAAAATCCCCTCATTACCTATACTCCGCGCACCTAGATGCCGCGGGCTGAGGCGTGTGATCCATTTCGACGCACAATGAATACGAAATAAGAAATCAACGTAACCGCACTTTCCCTAAGCAATTTTCTTTCATAGAAAATGTTAAAGCGTCTCTCCCGAGGAGGCGCGCCGCCTAAAATATGGAGCGGCACGTTGTTAAATTTTTGTTTAGTGTGCAATTTTGAGGCAACCCAGACGTATATCACGTTTTTCGGCTATTAGAACGCAACCAAAATGGTGCAATAAATCTAAAAGTCCATTTTCATATAAAAGAAAACCGATTAAGGAGCTTTTCCGATAGCGATCGCTCGAATGAAGCTATATATTTTCATGATCGAGCGAATCCAAGATCACGGACGGCTGACGGCCGGTGCGTGAGGAAATTGAAAAGGAAAACGTTTCCTCTAATGGTATTGTCCTTGAGCAAAAGATCATTTACTTGCATTTCCTGTTCCGGTTTCCGTCCGTGCAAAGGCTCATTCCGACACCTTACGATGGTCCACTTTCAGGGCCATTTGTGGGTTTATCTTGTTCGCAAGGATTCTTCATTTCTATTCAGTACAATCGTATTTCATCGACAGAAAGCGTTGAATATTCTGACAGCGATGGAAAAAACGTGCGATATTTAAGCATTTTAATTAAACCTACATGATCATCAACTTATTACTAAGTTAAAATTTTCCAATGTGTAAATATTGTGTGTAAATGTCGGTTACTAAAAACTGGACACAGTTGTAGCTCTATGCAGTACAACTGTAGACACAGCAGCACTCTTTAGGTGCACAAATATATTTGAAAAACACACCTGCGCTCATTATAAATCCAGCGTGCAAGTAGAAGAAGAAGAAATACATTTATTGGCAAAATTCGACACAACACAAAAAAAAAACAACTTAAACATTAACAAACTACAAAATAAGTGCCGAATACTGCCAAAAGGGCCACATTGAGCGTGAGCGTGATGCTGCGGCAAGCCACAGCGTTGATTTTCAATGTGACCCTTTTTCTAACCAACTAAACCTAACTAAATACCTACAGACATTGATATGCTAAGTACAGACATTTGAGCACCTAAACAGCTCCAATGGTGATGCCTACTAAAAGTTTATCATTTCTGGCAATCTGTATCATCAACATCACCACTTCGAGCTAGAAGTCTACGCAACGCATGCAAATTGTAACTAAAATTACAGATATCGTCTTCCAATTATACCATCAGTCAAGTGTGAAATGAAATATCAAAGCCGCATTAATCAATTAATGCTTCATAACTCCTCATTTAATAAAGTACCCAATCAATGTCTAATCAAAGGTTTGCGCGATTGCAAATAGCCCGATGTATAAACGATTACGCGAACAGAGATCCGCTTGCTAAGCAAACTGTTCCGGGCGCAGTTCCAGTGCCGCGCCGTTGACTTTACCAATCTCGCTGAGAGACGGCGGCTCTTCAATCAAGCTTCATCTCGTTATGCCCCAAGCACGGTATTAATGAGATAATGAACGATTAACTTACTTACATATTAACTTGATCCCGTTTGTTGTACCCTATCTGAGAATATTAAATTACACCCGTCGTGTAGACTAAAATCCTTCAACAAACACTATAGTCCGTAGAATTATTATATTATTCAATTATTGCCTTCACTCAGTTTGTATGCTAAAAACAATAATATTTAAGAGCTGGGCTCTTGGCGGTTGAGTAATCGCTCCTCTATTTATGTAAAAGATTTGAGCTTTTACAACGTCGAAACATTTGCTTCCCTGGGTCTCATGCAAGATCCACAAAAATTGTGACTAAAAATATCATGAACAGAAGCCGAGTTGCACATTACTTAGGTTAGCTTAGCTATTTATAGATAGTGCTAACGACGAAGATGGGATTTGGAAATATCAAAATTAACCTTTATCAACAAGAGAAGAACAACCACTAAGAACCTATTAGTGTAAAGGCTTGTAAAACATCAAAACTAAACCGAAATCTATAGAGAAACAATAACACAGAACTGGATAAGTGCTAGTCGGATTCACAACCAAAGGACACAATGTACTGAATCGTCAATACCTATCAGTTTAACACTAAACTCATGTTTTCATGTTTTATACACACGGTATTCGCTGAGGAATCATAGTCTTGGAAGTGCTTTGATTCCGGATGTAAGGCCCTAGGGCATGCGTAGGTGATTGAGTGATGAACAATTTGTTTGTCACTCATACGCGTCGGCTATGAAAGCACCAGAAGCCGGCGTGGTTAACAAGCGTGCCATTCTTACCTCACTCGACCGCCATGCAACGTCTGAATTTAATTTATATTCAACTGCGTGAGAAAAGACTAAAATAAACTGATGTTATACTCTATGAAATAAATATATTAGCTGTAACTTTTTACAGCTGCGTTAAAAATCGCAATGCACAAAAATAACAGTTCATTAAACGTAGACTTTGCTATTAATTGGAGACCGAGGCGATGCATGCACCGTCGAAATAATCGCTTCCCGTGACTCGTTACACTTTGATTACGAAGATTAAACAGCGATGAAATTGACAAGCGAACGGACGGTGAGCCAATAAACGGGATTCCCGAAATATTTCACTTCCATAAATACTCAATAAAGCCTCTTTTCCCACGCCCGTTTCGCAATCGACGTCGGGAGCGTCGATCCGCGTTCCGCCACATTAAATTCTTCACGTTTAATCAATTCCGGGACGGTAGTAAAAAATATCAAAGTGAAGTGTTTCCTTCCGTATCGACGGCGCCTAGAGCAGAGCAGACAGCAAATAAATTGTTGGCGTCGTTTCAAAAAGCACGAAAATTGCCGGGGTAGCTTCGCGGACACGCCTTTTATCTGTTACGTCTATCAGGAGGCTTCACGTTCGCCGCCCGCACGTAAATAAGGGCAAAAAATAGTCCGGAATAAATAATATGGCGAAGGAACGGGACGATTGCAGCCGCGCGGATCAAGCGCTTGATGGCTGCGGATCACTTCCCTGACCTAGTTGCGCCCGAATACCTTATATTTAGTGCTCGACAGCTCCCGCGGTTATAATATTACTAGAAATAATTCAATTCTTGGTGATTTCTAATCTCTTCAAATATTACAGGTACTAGCCCAGAAATATGGGATCCCAGTCTTGCGAGATCCAGCGCAATTTAAAGTTCTGCGGATCCGCTAGCATAAAATCGAAAAAATGCATTTTAATAGTTACATAACTACAAATTATGTGGGATCCCACTGTTGATGTGCATCCAGCAATAATCCCGCAATATTAAAAAATCGTTGGAATCTCTACATTTCGCCAGGCTTGATAAAAATTACCTAAAGTTACCTTAGGCTCTCTCTACCCCGTAAGGGATAAAGACTTGATTTATTTATGTATGTATGTATGTATTAGATAAAAAATAGTACTTAACTGTACTAACAATTTACCATCTGAATATTAAAACGAATGTAAAGAATATATTACAACGCTAAAATAATTGACAGCTGCCGACAAAAGATTGAGTAGGTACCTGACACAAAGTAACTATAAAGATAGCAAGGAAGTTAAATTTTACTTCAATGGAAGTATCCACTTCAGCGGAGGCATTTAAAAGGCATAAAACTCGATGCACTGAAGTCCTCATACTAAAATAGGGATTATGGTTTGCTATAAACCGTAACCTGAGAGTCAGAAAAAAATCGAGGGTAAATATGGCTAGTCACGATGTTTACCGAAGTAGTCCGAGCAGGGCTCGTTACGCTGCTTTATGCAGGGAGGTGGCGGCGATCGTCTCACAACAATGTGCCGGCGAACTCATAAATTCGAAACAATTAGACGATAAATTCCCACTTGAATTAGTATTTTTATTTGCACGTCACGTGCGCGGGCCGCGCTTTCTAGCAATTTATGTAGGGAGGCGTCAAATTTAACAGCTCAAAGAAACTGATGGCGCTCTCCTAAGCTTCGGCGCGCACTCGTGATGCCCCGTAATTATGTTTACAATTTATTTGCAGCTGAACAATGGAGTAGATTCGCGTAGAGCTGCTTTATGACGACGCAACGAGTACCTTTACACGTACATTACTCATACGATTACCCATTGCCATGGGGATATAAAATTAATCAGGTTCTACAAGTTGTGTTGTGAAAATATAACCACGGGATATTCCATTCAAAAAATAAAATCGGACAGAGTGGGAGAGAAATTGTTCCTGATAGTCTTAAATTGGTCTTAAGCAGTGTAAGCCACTCTGCACTGATCAGCAGCGTGATTAAGAAAAACGAATAAGAACGAAAGCGTGACACGAGAGCAGCGCGATAACAGAGGAAAAACGAGCAGCGAATCGCCTGCGAGCAGACGGTATCTGCGACCGCCCGGGAGTTATTAAATATTAAAATAAAGTCGCATTCCGACGCAACTCCTTCGCGATACGCGAGAATAAGCCAACACAATAAAGCAGCGGCGCTGATCGCTCCCTCGTCCTATCATATCAAAGCAGTGGGTAAACATAATTGAACTGAGAAACCATTTTCCCACAAGCCAACTTGTTTTGACGAAAATTTCCGCATATGAATGAATAAATATAAACAACTAAAAGATGGCACAGAAGTGCGAGTTGTGTGATTTCGATTAGTATATAAATTGATAATCAAAGGGCAAATTTAAATGAACCTCTCCCACGTCACGAGAAGCCCAAAACGATTATAGAACGTTAATAATCGCATAACTCACGAACGGTATTGCTTCATCGCGTTTCAAATGTGTATCGGCCGTCGCATCGCTCAGTTGCTCAAGCACCGTTCCGCCCACTTACCTGAAACAATACATCATTACAATATCACTAACTGAGAGCAAAGCAAACGCATGCATTATAATATTCGACACCTACAGTCTGGAATGTCAAATGGCTCACGCTCGATCTATCTTCGCTTATATGGTAAATTGCTAATTATTTTTTCACTCATAAAAAGTCCTAGTTCTTGTTATAAAATAACCGCCGCCTAAACAACAATTTAAAAGCTAATCCTTGCCACGGGAATACAAGATATCAAAAATAGGATTATTTTTTTTCTGGTCTCGCTAATACAAAAGGAAAACAATTTTTCGAATGTTTGGCGATGGCAAATTCTTCAAAGATATAAAAAATATACGTATAGTTAGAAATTGAAACCTAAAAACCTACTTAACCTACTTATTATAAATATTAAAACGAAGAGTTCTTGTATTAAATTTATACAGCTACTGAACGAATTAGTTTATTAAAATAAAAAGAAATGAAAACTGACTCTAAATAGTGTACAATATTGTGCCCGGAGGGTGTAGTCTAAATGGCCGCAATCGTGTGCACCAACATAAGACGCGGCGAGCAGATAGCGCGCACGGTATACTATGATAAAAATTTATTTAAAGGCTCTAGCATCGGCAGAGGCTTATCATGCTTATATGCATTGCAAAAAGCGTCAGGACGATTTTTTTTGTTATACGTATAAACAATGAGTACCAACCGCACGATATATATTTTTAAACAGTTTGTAATTTTTTGCCTTTTAATGGTCCACCCTAATTTTGCATTTTATAGAAAAGGAAAACGCTCCTAAACTCGTCTTCCATTGCAATTATTCGCAGCGTTTATACCTTTGCTATTGAGGATCACAGATTGTTAAATGAGAGTGTATGTTCCCTGGGTATCGCGCCATCTTTCGTCGTGTGGCGGCGGTGTATGGACTAATGTCGCTTAATTAACTCGTATTCATTATCGAGAGGAACTGGGAGCGCAGGATCTGGCGCGCGGCGCCGCAGGTGTCCTAGTACGCGGAAATACGCGGACCACCACAGGAATAAGAAGTATAAAGTCTGTTTGGTACTATTCGCAGGATATGACACCAAGTGAATGAGAACCACCAATGGGACCATTTGCAATAAATGTCATAATTACCACTGTTCGAAGCTCCTGCTTTTACTTCTAAGTTATTATGACATTTTATTCTGAAGGATGCTCCAATGGCTTATCTTCCTGCTGCCCAAGGTTCTGTAGTCAAAATTTTGATAACAACCTTAAAGGCCCAAGGCCCATTTAGACACATCAAGAATTGTATGCAAGATTTCAGTACATTGCGGGTTGCCGGGTAAACCGAATTTAACCGATCTGTCAAACTTCGCAATGTAACTATCATGGCATACAATTCTTGATGAGTCTAAATGGGCCTTTAGTCCTTTTTACAAGTTTCATTTTTGAACAAGGTTGATGACATTTTAAAAGGTTTTAAGCATTTTGTCAAAGTACACCAAAAAAAATCAATTAAAATATATTTTTATTACGCTCCTTAAAATACAAATCTAATGTGGGTAAATAATGTACGAACATGTATCAAAAGCATGATAACATTCAACTGTGACTGACAAATCGAGAATGCGCATGTGTAATGAACTATGTAAAGTGACGTGACTGGACATGTTCGCAACCCATTCGCATCTAATAGAGAATTAAACATGATGCAAATTGCACAGACTGATATCTGTTGACATCTGAATAGCTTTTTTTCCGTTAAATCAGTTTTAACGGAAATAAAGTTATTCAGATTTCAAGCTCCTAATGATTATTTTTTTTCATATTCTCCCAGTTTTGATCACGCGATGTTCGTGAATTTTTGATGAAATCACCAGGAAATTAATTCCTTTTTATCCAAAAATAATTTAAATCACTCCACGGGCTAAGGAATTAAATATAGTTAAACAACGTAATGAAATTGTTACTTTTAAGTCTACTAAAAATTTGTAACTAACTAAAATTTAGCTTTACTATTAACATTCCGTTAGTCTGCATAGATACTTATGTGGCTGAAAAACCTAAAATTTGTCTTCCTTTTGTCTTTGCTGTCTCAAAATTCCTCATACCAATAGATTGCTTTAGTTACATTTACATCTACAAAAGAACATTAGACAAACAATTGCTATTTTAGTCAACACCAAGCTCATCGTAAAAGCGTCGCAGTTCGTCTCCGCTGCAGCGAGTAAAATATTACAGCTATTAATATTCGGCGGTTGCACACACGAGATAGCTCGACTGGGGTCAGGTGACGTAATGCATTGCTTAGTATCTTATATGAGCACTGATACATGGCCTAAAGGCTAGACTTTGAAGTTCAACGGGATACAACTGGTCGGAAGAAAAATGAATCGTCGAGATAAAAATGATGGAATACTTAAAACAATGACATTTCATCTCGTAGTGAGGGTAATGTCGCCATCTCTGAAAGCTTTAAATATTGATGTCCTTACTGAGTAAAAATAGAAAAACCTAAAGTAATTAAAACTAAGATCAGCTTGTGCCTACTTCAGAGTTATGACGAACGACTAAAGCTCGCCTTACTCTTAGACATGCCCAAAATGACAGATTTCTACGAACTTTGCGATAACGTTTCTTGCCTTTTTATAAACAACTAGCCGTTCCCAGCATTTTTCATTAGAACCCTTCCCTGACAAGAATGAACATAACAAAGAAAGAATTAGCGAAATCCGTCTAGCCAATCACGCGTGATGCCGTGACCAAGGGAAATAGGGATTAATTTTTTATATAAAAACAATAACATAGATTATAGAGCTATAATTATCAGTAACAAAATATTATGGCGATAATTGATTTCGTCAAGTATAATGAGTGGCGTGCGCGTAATCAGGTGGTTCCTCGAATCTAGGCGGTAGGAGTTGTAACACCGCAGGTATCCACAACGCCCCGAGCCGTCCCGGGGCGAACGCAAATCTTACATGCGTGCTCGCCATAATTATGCAAAACATACACCGGATACGCAAATTACTTATTAATACGGTACCTAACAAACACCAGACAGTGGGAGGACGCTCCTGTATTGATGTTTACTTTGAAACATAAATTATGAATGGTTACGATATTATTAGTATATTTAACCATCGTCTTCTTAACTTCAATTAACAATTCATATAAATTTTATAGGCGGAAACTAGGTGACTTTTTTGATAAGAATATTCAAATTTCATATCAAGATATCTATGTTGTGTCCTTAGGATTGCAAATACTTTACAATTACAACAAACTCTAACAGCGAAACTACAAACCGAATACTAAAATCACGTTACTGTGCAGCTTTGCGTGCTTTGTGAAAATACAGGACAGATAAATTCTCATTACTACCTACTTGGGGGCAATAAAGACAGATTTCCCAGCGTGGTAATGACATTACATTTGCTGTTATTGTCACTATTGGACGATTTGCTAACCATAAATATACATAATTGTAAGCACTTTTTGCAATGAATTGCAAGAAAGCGAGTAAAATAAACAAGTATTACGCAAATACCGACATTACTACGGAATAGTAGTCAAAGCTCATCTTTCAGTGACAATTTGCACTAATCTGGTTGTGAAGTAAAGCACTTGTGAAGGTAAATCAGCATTAGTACATCCATATTTTACAAATAAATAACACTATAATTACTACAAAGTACCCTGGCCGTGGAGACATTACTAATCTTACAATATCTACGATCTTGCTGAATGTCACGTTTCTGTGGTGATTGTCGATTAACATTCAACAACTGTGTGTAAATAAGGCAATCGAATCAGAGTGGCAAGCCTTGTTTTATGTAAACAACAGTATTAAATCAGTCGTAAATGGCAAATAGATAAACGTAAAAAGTTGTAGTTATGATGACAACAATGGCGTAGATGGGGAGGAGCGTCGCAACACCACCTCGTGATGACCAGACCGTGTTCTCGTGGGCTGCGATAAAGATCTCCAATGTATTTTGAAAGAAAATTTACAAGATAGTCCGCTAATAAAACCGTATACATGCCAAGTCAAGCGTCCGTCCGGACGGGACGGTGACCCGATCTCGGCGCTCGCTTACGACCCCACTAGTGTTCGGATTTATGATCGTACCCTCTAAGGACAAGGGTACGACATTTTACAACTTAATTTAAAACAGGTCAGTTTTTACTGAGATTTTATCGGGCAGACGGTCATTTCTCACACCGATAAAATAATGCTTTAAAAATTCAAACTCAACTTATCTATAGGTGATGGATACACTGCATTTTATCACAGTTTATTCCAGAACACAACAGTAACTCTTTTCTTTAAGCATACAACGACAAAAGTGTTTATGCACTTTTTATAAATAGTGGTATTAAGAAAGAAAGAAAGAAAAAAAGTTTATTTATGACAATCAACGACAATCAAAAAACATCAAATGTAATAAAATAAACAAAATAAATAAATTGTCACAAAATGGTCCCAACTCAGCATTTGCTGGCCTTACAGCCAGCGCTGGTCTTCCGTTGGGACCACTATTACGTCCAACTATTGGACGATTTAAAAAATGTAAAACATTATTCGTTTAAGCGTAGCTATCAACTCAAACACAATCTAATGTTGCAACAGTCAGATGTGACATAAGCATCAATCGTGCTGTGAACGACTCAATCTCGCGATCTTTTCATACGGAAAAGCTCCATTGAAGCGGTCGATAAAGCATTATAGTGTGAGCGCAACGCGTCAATCATTCGTTGCGCAACGTTGGAGAGAAAGTCGCGCGTGCTCGCGCGAAATGTCGCGGCTGTGACGCTATGGTTATGACAATGGATAAAGGTACGGGGAATCGACTGATGGCTCAAATTACATCCTTGCGATATAAAAGTTAATAACGATCGTATGTACTAACTTCCCACAAATGTCTCATACATATGGTATCTATCACGTCAATGGTGCAAAAAAACAGTGCAGAAACATGTACGTATATTACATTATGTACATGTACACGTAACATATATAGCTACTTATAACAAAGTAATAGTCAGAACAGAACGAGCCAAAAATCGGAATATTAATTTTACATCGGCGGAGTTCCCTCCGCCAATAACAAGATACCAGCCCTACTAAAAGGTAATTCAAACCGATAAGCATCAGATAGCTCAGTAGGCATCGCCGTAATATCATGGTGTAAATATTCATTGGCTGAGATTGTCGTTCGTCTGGTGAGACCGCGTAGGCCGCGCTGCGAGGCGCGGTCGGGACACGTATTAGAGACAATGAGATTTGCATAGCTGGGCGTTCCTAACTGTCAACCAGGGCATTCACATTAACTAATCTAAAGGGAACTAATGTATGCGAAATACCCACTTTCATTATTCACGCGACATTTGCTTAACATATTCATTGCAAAGGTTATGAAGACGTCTTACAGGACATGCAGCCTGAGTTTACAAAATCCGCACGTGCATCAATTTTCAATAAACCTTAATAGAATAGTCCGCTATTCTCACTTTAGAACTAAACTATATTGGCGAATATAATAAACTACATAAATAGGTACGTTTTAGATGGAGGGGCTAGCGAGCTTCGTATATTATAATAACGCATAAGCCGCGCCATCCGCAAGTGCCGCGCCAACTCCTATATGAGGAATTCTCTTAGTGGAAAGTGTGCCGGTTTTACCAAATAAGGATCAAAAAGCGTTCATTTCGACTAGTAAAGCACTTATTCTATGAATACGTCCGCCCGCGAGCTTACGGCGCATTGTACATTCGAGAAGCGTCGCTTCCACGCCGCGACGCCCGGCCGCCGCCGCGCTCTGCAATAATGCGCTTACCGCACTCACTGGTTACCCTTATAATTCCATTCTTCGCACAATGCGACTTTGGCCCTAAGTCGAAACCCGTGTTACCGCTGACAGACTTATAACAATAGGTTTAGGCGACAATATTTTCAGCTTTTTAATAAAATCTGAAAAGGAAATAAACTTAGAACATTTTCTCGCTTCTCTTTGCGCGTAAGATTAAGTATTTTAAAGTTAAAATTCAATCTCTATTATGGTATAAATAGCTTAATTGTTACTTTTCAAATAAGATGTTACTTTTAATGATAAGGTGGAAAGGGTTTTGAGGCGTAAAGCGCGACAATAAATCACGTACGGCTTGGATACTGGGGATAGTTAGCAATTAAAGAAAGAATCCAACCGAACCTATCTGTTCTACGAACTAATGAGTGGAGTCAGCCGGCGAACGACGCGCCGCATACACAGACTCTTATCTTCCTGATAAACAAGTACAAATGGGTACACGGTGCTTCCAACCCCTACTCCCTATTTCTTCTTTAATGTCTTAAGTAAGTCCGTACAACTTTTATCAGCCAGACAAAGAATTCCCGCCCAATCTTCATTAACTAAATGTGTTACCAATGAAATCGAAACACGTTTGCGGTTAGAGAGTTTGCGAAAGTTGTTAGGAAATGACAACAGACTTAATATAAGATAAGGGAAGGAGTCGTGCGGGGGTAGGGGGGTAGAAGATTTTATTGCACCTAATTGCCTGAAGGCTCGTGAAGACAAATTCCAAGGATGTTTATGAAGGTCCGCGACGGAGATTTGGTATAACACAGCGGCCACAACACGCCAGCCGGCCAATAAACGGGCCTCAACATGTCCGGATATTGTCCGTAGCGCTTTTATTGCTACATATTTTAGGTGGACGCGTGGAAACGCCTCCAATCGATGGCACGTTTACGATACGTGGAAAAAGCGTTTGATTTTTTTTTCCTATTCACAGAATCCATATTTTAACGAGATTGGAAAACCTTACTGCATACCGAATTATGAAATTTTTAAGAATAAAATTTTAAAACTTTCACAAGCCGCACTACTACAGGCCAGTTTTCAAGATAAAAGGGAACTAAATTAGTACCTATAGCCACCCACGCGGGCCTAATGCGGAACTGCGAATTGGGGACTACACGAACATTGTTCCTTAAGCCGTGCTGTTGTGTGCAGGCATATTGCGATATTCTCTTTTCACGGAAAATCTTAGCAGTAAACGAGGACAGAATTACACTCGCAAGTGGCTGTAAATAGAGCAACTACACTAAATTACCGTGTGCTGATGTTACAGGGTAAATATAGCAAATTATAAAAACTCTATACGAAGTAAAAATAATATGCGCTTATTGATATACACAACAAGAGGTCGTTATGTGAGGTGTTAAATGTAAAAACGCCAATGCCCGAGGGTGGCAGAAGTCCGCCGCGGAAGCAAGCGTCTGGGGGCACTATTCAATGGAGCAGGAAAACCGCCTCGAACGATGGTGAGGAATGAAAAACGGTTTTAATGAGAGCTCTCATTAGATTTACTGCGATAATCTTTTTTATATTTACCTCTGTTGTATGTTTAGGTATGCGTTTTTCAGCTGAAAAGAGGTGTCAAGTAAAGCACAGAGTATAAGCTAAGATTTTTTTTTGATCCGAAATAAAGTTATTTGAATTTGAATTAAGTTCAATGGATTTGTCAGTCTTTTCAATTGCGCATATGACTATCTAGTAGTTTTTTTTATTCGACAAGGAAGTCAATGATCCTAGTCTTTTTATTTAGTTGAACCATGTTTCAAAATGTATAAGTACCGCTTTTGAGATGAAGTTTTTTTATTAAAGCTATTTTACTACATGACCTCTTACTCTTACATACACATATGTAAATCCTAACTAATACTATAAATGCGAATGTGAGTTTGTTTATCACGCTATCACGCATAAAATACTTAACCAATCTTGATAAAATTTGGTATGGAGATAGTTTGAAAATAAATTTTAGAAGGACATAGGATAGTTCTCATCTCGGAAAATTGTGAGTTCCTGCGGGCGCGCGATAAACGTATTCTCTCCAGACGAAGTCGCGGGCAACAGCTAGTTCTTTATAATGAATCTACATTGTTTTAAGCTATAAAGGTATAAAATAACAACCATTATTTACGAGGAATGTCGGAGGATCTCTAACAGATGTACGACCGACCTACTTTTATTGCGTTAATAAACTTAACTAAACCAAATTTACAACATATAAAGCGTATACACATCACATTATTCGATAATCAGATCAGTAACAAGAAACACCCATCGGCCGCGAAACTTTAACGTTCGTTTTCACGAGCCATTAAAACTTTGAGTTTATTGACTTGGCCATCGAGACGTTAACACCTCGACTCGAAAAACTGGTTAATAAGACACGGTTCAATAAGATGTGAAAATAATGTACGATGTTATCTGGAAGTGGTTTAGTGTGTGTCGGAGGTAATAGAACGGTGAGTTTATGCGTTCTAACGATTGCCTGATCGTTCTAAGGTACAACCCTATTGTGAAATAAATGGAACATCGTGTTTGTGAAATAGCATCCGATCGCAGTTTAATAAAGGACACTTAAATAAGGCCACTATCCTTTTCTTTGACATCTTCGTATAACTATTTGGGAAATTGTACCGCTATCAGTAACATGCCGCTTTTATTAAGGAATTGAACCACACTTAGCGTAGGTAAGGATCTTATATAATTATAAGGTATGCTCTGTAAGGATTTTAGTAGTTGAAACGTTAGTAGAACTACCCAATTATCTTTCTTCGTGTGTGTAATAATGACTGCGTATTCAGAAGACACTGTAAAAGCAAATTTGTATTTTAGTTGTAAATGGCAAAATGTAGTATGGTTATTATTGTAGTGCAAGTTAAGGCTGGTAGGTATTCGACCGTGCCTCAGTTATAAACACAAACAGCAGTTCGTAATTGCTCATTTGTCTTCGTTCGTTTTTCCGCAACTACATTACAAGAATCGTGAGGCGGCGAAGTCTATGGTAGGTAAATTTTTGATGAAGAAAATACAGAAAGCAACTGTTACTGGTACGTTCCTGATATATTTTCTTCAGATACATTCATCTTAATATTAAAGGCGGGTAATCTTTCAGTAAAAACGTACGGACCTCCTTAAGTATTCTGAAAGAGGTCGCTAAGCGGTCCCCTCGTCGGTTCGCTGGAACTATCTAATGAATGCGTATTAGCCGTAACATATGGCTTACTAAGTTGCTCGCGTTTCATTAACTGCCAATACGGTTAATGAGCGCCAAACTTTTTCGCTTAAATAAACATTAAGAAGAGATGAAGAGAATGGACGGTGCGGCGGGCGAACCTTTTACCGGAATTACGCCTCAGCTAAGTGCTCGCTTTTAGAGGCCCAAGGCAATGACGCTGCATACGTTGAACCAAGCTGATGTTTCGACTCCTTCTTTTATAGATCCACATTCCAAATTGGCAACGTTTAATGTTTATGTGTGGGTTCACAACGTACGCGTCTAGAAAATGCAGGCATTTCCTTATTCGTACGAAATGTTGAACTCGAGTTAATACCACTAGCCTTTTCCCTGCCAGTTAGACTTTGCTTATTTCAATTATTCATAATCAAACGCAATAAAACAAGCAAAGTGACTCTGAAAAGTATTAAAATTCAACAAAAAAAACTTACACACGTACCTACACTAACATCGATTAAATTATTTGCATAGCACACACGTTCAAAAATAATCGCGTTCCTTAATCAAATTGAAAGCGTGAGAAAAATTAATGAGAGTTTGAAGCATCAACGTTTTTAGTTAGAGACACAGGTTGGTCCGTTATCCGGGGACGAGATTAAAACTTTCCCACTTGAAAGAGCAATGGCCGCACCGCACAGCTGAACTGAAATTTACTCGGAGCAAAAGTTAATATGAGCGAAATTTGTCCTGCGGCGAGCGGTTTGCGGGACGTCTGTCCACTGCAAGTTGGATGGAACCTATGAGGAGACAAGAACTAACTTCGGTCTATCACGATACCACCTGTGCTCCTTTCTACTTTAATTCCTTCTCTAACTCACTTGCACATAAATTGCGGTCACTGTTGATAAAACTAAAAACACATTAATTTTACCGTCCGCTTATCTGTGACCAGCTTTTTCGACATATTTAAATTACTTCTAATTAGAGTTTGAGTACAAGATTTATTTGCCTTTTTGCGGCTCTTTTTATCTTGATATTATGGTATGGAATTAAATTCTGAATTTAATTAAAGTAACTTCACCAGAACTTTTTCGTTTTCTTATCAGATGCGCGCTGACTCGCCGAGACAAGCATCAAATGTAATTGCATGGACCTAAGCTTTAATGTGCCGCCCAGCGGACGTGCACTTGTGTGCATTTAAAAAAAATACTTAAAAAACTTACATCGATCTTATGTTGATACAGTTTAAACAAATATGTATCCTCGCACTTAACTCGATAAGAAGTTTCGTGTCTGACATTGACCGTATTAGCTATGAAATTATTCAAATTCGAACTATTTATTGCGTATAAATGTTGTTCAGGTTACCTATCTAATGCTTAAAGTCCAAACACTACAAAACCCTAAATGAAGCACCACTACCCCGCGCACAGTCATTTAAAGTGCCGCAATGGAGAAAAGTTTGTTTTAAAATGCACTGAAAGCTTGCTCACCCTGTATACTTCGCGTAAACAGTAACAAAGCTGTGGTTGCAAATGAGGTCGGAGATAGCAACGAGCTGGGAAGTTAGTGTAAGCATAAATTAAAACAAGCGTTTCCATAAAAAGTTGATAAATGGCCTTCCACAGGCGGCATGACAAAAAAAGGGAACTGACGTCAGCCAAAGCGCTAACGTGTTTCATTTCGCGTTTACTGCCGACATCTGGTCCGTTTTCAGCACGAGCGAACTGTGGACCCCGCATATGAGACCTGGCTGCGTCGGTTTTAACGATACCAAAATCAACAACAATATTTCGTTTTGAATTTTTACGAATTTCATGTGATAAAAGCGCACTTTACTTTAGTAAAATGTTGGTGACTGACACAATGAGAACCCCAGCAAACACTTAAAAAAAAACTCAAAGTTCATAAGGCATCTGTGACTTCTGACACTTAGAGAGCCAAATATACAAGTACAGTAATGACGAAACACTGATTCACTGAAAGAAAACGGAAACGATCAAAGCAGCGTCTCACGAAAACGAGTAAAAGCAGAGACAAGTTAATAAAGACAGACCAAAGTGGAGGCAGTTTTTAATAAAACACCCTTAGCGACCGAAAAGATTGCCGAGAAATTGGTTTCTTTCTTCGGCACGTGTCGGAATAGGCATCTTATACGAACCCAGGATTTATAGCGAGAAATATTTTTTGCTGTACCGCCACAGAAAACACGTACTATGAAAAGAGCAAATTCTTTCACACTGGGTTTCACGAGGACCATTTCATAGAAAGTGATATTTATCCAATACACTTTCACTTCAATAAATACAGGAATAGTAATATAACATTTATACGACAATTTATAAAAAAAAATCTAAACGACACTGAAAATTAGAACACATAGTAAAATCCGAAAAGTAAAGCGATGGCCGGGAATCGAACCCGGATCCTCGTCATTCCTTGACGCGTGCTATACCTCTACACCACTCACAGCAGGTGGGTAAGCCTTGGGGTGCGATGTCGGAAACCTCCTCGAGAGCTCTAGCGTTACAGTTCCCTTCTAACAGAGGCTCTTGGCCTCACGGGGGGGGAAGGGTAACGCTTAGGCCGGTGCACCCTGGGCAACAACGGTTAATTAATTTATTCTGTAAGTTAGTTAACTGTTGGCTAATATCCGACTGGGGGGGAGGGGTGGTAAGGTGAACCCGCAATTCGTTGCGGGGGATCTGAGCCAGCGGGTCCAGAAATGGACCTGCAGTGAGGGCGGCGCCTCTGGGCGCCTTTTTGACGGAGGTGAACCTGAGCCAAGTACCTGTAGGGAAAGGTGAGGGCAAGCCTTATTGGACGGGGGCGATGGTCCACCGTCGGAGCGGTGCGACCTACGGGTTGCGATTGCGGAGCGGCGTGACTTCGGTCACTGCCGGTCAACACGTAACCCGGCCCGTGGGGTCGGAACGTGGGCCGCTTGTCTTTTTCAAGACAGGGGGCCGCGAGGAGTAAACCTCTATAAAAAATCCAGAGGGTCGCACCCGCGGGTGCTTTTGGTGACGGACGCGATCATGCCTTCGGTACCGCTCTGCTTTCAGAGTAGTACATGAGGGTGTGAGAGCTGACGTGAGGGTCGGCGGGCATAAGCCTACCGTCGGAGCGGTGCGCCCCGGAAGGGACGGGATCGCGGAGCGGCGTGGCTTCGGCCACTGTCGGTCAACACGTAACCCGGCCCGTGGGGTCGGAACGTGGGCCGCTGTCTTTTTCAAGACGGGGGCCACGAGGAGACAACCTCTATAAAAAATCCAAGCGGCACCAGCGGGGGAGGGCGGGACTTCCCAAACCTGCATTGCACAGGTGCCGCGAAGAGGGAACCCCATCCCGGGGTGGTCGTGGGGCGTCGCGGTGACACCAAGTGCTCCCGTAGCGCCTCACATACGACTGATTAGGGAATCCGTGTGGTTTTTAGTGGGTATGCCTGCCGTCACGGGAGAGCCCCACATACCCCCGGTAAACCCGTACCGGGCGGATGCATAAGGCGCATTTTCCACACCATATAAAAAAAAAAAAAAAAAAAAAAAAAAAAGGTGGGTAAGCCTTCGAATTTTTCTGTCTGTTACTAGCTGTCACGTGTCCTTGTTACTATGCGAATTTTTGTCGCCAAGCGTCATCTGTTTGATAATATATGTCAAATGAATCGTAAAATTGTATGTGTCGCAAGCATTGTTTGTTACGACAAGTTAAAAAACGAATCAGTTGGTTATTATAAAAAGGATTACATTAACTAAAACTGTATTTTGTTTTTACCATAAAGGAAAAATTAAAGGCAACCAGCGTCCGTCATTCACGCTGCAATGAGTTGGCCAGGGCTAGAAGAACAGTGATACTATATCATACCTACACAACAGAAAACCCGTTTTAACTAAGAGCATAAGTTTCCACAAGCACAAACTTTAGGCTCGCAGGGTGTAACTAGACTTCTTGTCATATAGAAGATAAGATGCAGTACAAGATGTTGCGGAATGTAATACAGGTCACAGCAACCCTAATAAAACCGCAACACACTACTATTAGAGGACGGGGTCCACGAACGGAATGTTAAGCCTTCTGAAATGCGCAATAAAGCGACGTACGCCACCACAAGCAAACATTTGAAGCAACCGTAATGATACTAGGAATGTCTCATATAACATTGCAAACAATATTTCATAATGTACTTTATATTAAACGTAACACACTTATTAAAACCATGAATTAGAAACCACTTAACTTTACAATCTAAATCATAATCGACAAAATAGGCAGCAAGTAAAATAACAGAATATTTCCATAAAGGATTAGATGAGCGTTTAATTTCCCGTGTAGGCTGAACCCACAAACTATCCGTGTACCGAAAGTTGAGTAATCCACAAACGTTCCCTTTAATTGGTTTACCACAGACCTCTATTAACGAAATAAGATGGGAAATCAGAGTATTAGCATAACAGTGAATTCAATTAGGGTTCACAAAGAGGATTACAACTTTTACAATGAACAGAAAGTAAAGGCGGAGGCCCGAGTCCAACTAACGTGGAATAATCAAACTTTAAATGGGTGTGATTATTGAGATGAGATTAATTTATATCTAACCCGTGATCCTTTCAAACGTTAGTTCAGCTGTGAATTACCGCATAGAATCGAGGCATATTTCAGACAGTTTATTTATATCTTGATTGATTTAAGAGGGTTAGTAAAAAAGTAAACAGCTTCTAAGTTTTAAGGCTTAATGGTTCTACAACGTTACTGAAAAAGAATATAGTCAGAAATTTCTACCTCGCGGCAACTGATGGTAGGTGTAAATCACCGTAGCCAACGTTCCGGCAGATCAGTGTTTGCCCAGCTCAGAAACGTGATAAGGGAATTGCGAAAATTAGTCATCGGGTAAACTTCGAGAAGCAATAAATTAAACAATCTGACGGCTGAGCGTGCAAATGCGCTACAGTAATGGTCAATTGTTGGCAATAAAACTACTGCCGTACACGATGCAAATTATATTATTGGACAGAGGTGCCCAGCGGGCCCAGTGTTGTACGACTCGGCCGGATTAACGCAATTATCAAAATCAGCTATCTTAGTTCAGTTCCAATAAGATTCATAGATACTGAGCTTATGGAAATATTTTTCTGGTGGACACGGTAGCCATTAGTCATTGCGTGAAGCTGTTTTTAATGTCTGCTGTCACATAAACTGCGGAGTCGATTACATGGATACGTATGCAAAACGAGTTATCTCGTTTTTAGTCAATTGGTACGTCGTGGCTAGTTAAAAGACTTGGCATAAATAATATGTACCACTAAATATCATCTTCACAGTTATTAACAGTTACGGTCAAAATATATTAGAGCGAAGAAGGCGTCAAATAAGAATATGAAGTCATGGGAGAAGAGATAAGTATATGTATGAAGTAAGTAAGAATGTCTTCAAATATTTAATAACCTTTTTGATAGTGGCTCTACCAGTTTACTGCATTGTTGCAACAACATTTTGCGAAACAATAATAATAAATGAGAACTCTTAAGCACTTCCTGTTATAACCAATTTGTTTCATTCCGAACATCACAGAATGCGTGTTTTGCTTCTGACCCGATATTATCAAACTTTCGTGCTATCAGATCAGTCACGCAATGTACAATATTTTAGATGCAGTTTCGCGTGTCAGTAGAAATGTTTTTTAAAAGCTGAATCGAGATAAATAGCGTGAATAAGTTGTGGAATATG
Organism: Pandemis corylana; assembly: GCA_949127965.1. Lineage (NCBI taxonomy): Eukaryota > Metazoa > Arthropoda > Insecta > Lepidoptera > Tortricidae > Pandemis > Pandemis corylana. Next base: position 6,967,702 of record OX421860.1, read on the forward strand.
CTACCTTAATTATTTCCGTAAATCATGTCGGTCGGTACAGGCGCCACACGTCAGTGCCATTTGGCAGTAAATATAGAGTGTATTAATAAAATCTGTGTATATCTCTCGACTTCTCTGACTCTCATCAGATTCTGCTTTGATGATAATGGAACCATTGAGACATACTCCTACCCTATCGAACTAAAAAAAGATCATCAAAAATAGTTCACAAATGTCAAATTTTCTATTCGATCATAAGCAAATCAGCGGCGATTACGCTTGTAGACGTCTTGCTTAGAGCGGGTGGTAGGGACTCGTATACTTGAGTCAGACCTGTGAATCGCGCACTCGTTAGCGGGTGCCCAGGTGTGACGATCGCTTCCGGAGCCTTGTCAATTAGACGAACAAAGTGCCGCCGCAGCACATCGCACCATATAAATCCTGCCGGCCGACGTCTGCCGGCAAAACACTCGCACCGAAACGACTATCGCGATGAACTACTTCAACAATCTACTTCCGCTCTACCCCTTATTGTATTTTCAAACCGTTTTTAGTCCCAAACCACAAGACGCGGAATCATAATAGAAAACAGCGGTTGCGACGCGTTACGTGCATGCAATTTTGCAGATCCGACACAAAATATTACTAGTTCGTGTTTATCATGGTCGTTGCTTGTTATACAAAAGCGACTTGAAGGAAAGTGTTTTACAGTGTTATGAATTATTAGAAGTTGTATGCTTTACAAAATATACTCAACAATTCAACAGTATGACAAGTACACAATAGAGTCGTAACTTATCAAAGCAAATTCAAAGCAATATTTATATCCCACTTTGTATTACGTTACGTTTAACAAAATGCCGTTGCATTGCGCCGATTACATGGCATTTAAGCGTTAATAAATGCAGTCTATTAATATAATACGAAAAGCAGTGCTTTGGCGGCGTGACGTCATGGACTCCTAGTGAAAGCTGTGACCACGTCGTGAACAATACATGGCGCTTGCGCAATATCATTGGATACAGGGCTACCAGATCAACGGATAACTGCAGTCTTGACCTTAAAGCCTCATTTTCCTCACATGTTATGCGCCTTTGAACCACAACATTTTAAAATTGATTTAAATTGACGTAACTATCGATAGTAAAATGGCAACACATACACTTATTTCGCGTAGCCTCATCTTACACATGTAGTAATCCTACTCAAGTGGAACAATGGCGGTTTAATAGAGTCATTCGTCGGCTCATCGCTTATTCATCCACGCCTCCGACGCCTCCGCGAGCGACCCACCGTCGCGATTGATGTCCTCTCAAACCAACAGACTTCGGGGCTATGTCAACCGGGCCATACATAGGTAATGCACATGCAATTATGGCCGACTTGCTAAAAACTATAAATTTTCGCTACATATTTTAATAATCATCGACACGTCTAACTACTCCTTTGTACATAGAAAGGTAGCGGTAGATTTCCTTTCACAAGTATACCCCCTAGTGGCAAGTTTAGTTGCGTACAAGGTAAAACAACAAGAGCCGAGTGTGAATTTCTCCAGAGAGCGCGTACTATTACTGAGCCCAGATTGTGATCGCCGCTGTGAGCGCTAAGCGTCCCAGCACGACTAGACACTATCCTAAAGGCAACGCGTCGAGATATTTTATTCATAGAGAGCGTGATAAATGAAGAAGGCCGGCGCTGTATCACATTCATTATTGCCTCACGCATGGCGTTATCAAAAACTTGTTGCCGCCTGGAGACGATCGTTTGGCCCCGGACACCTCCGGGACTTGTTTCAGATGCCATTTGTCGTCGGTAAACAGCAACACAGCATATAAATCTTAACCGAGGCTTTGTTACTTGTATTTATGATATACGAATACCTTCGTCGTAGGTCGGCTGTCGATAAATCAAAGCTGATGGTAATTATTACCGGAATGTGAAGTCACAGGTTGTCTAACTGCTTACTTTACCATGCTTAAACGAATACGTAAACGATCGCTTTTATTTCGAAATAATCTTCAAGAATTACTTTCATCACATTCTGATTTTCATATTACTGCCAATATCTGCCAATAGTTCTTGCATAAAATGCCGTTATCTAACAAAATACGTTATCTTGGTGAATATAATAATTTCGTGACAAGTCACGATAGCAGCGAGCGGTGGTTTCATGGAACGGTTAACAATCGTTCAATTTGTAGAGCCAGCGGCTCAACAATGGCTGTGCACGCGACTCCGACTCGACATTCTCATGAGTAGAATAACGCACAACAATCAAGATGTCATTTTTCAACTACCCACGCCGCGAACACCGAGCGAGTGAACAGCGAGAAATATGGCCGACAACGCACGCACCGTACAAAAGAGGCGGTTGTAGTGATACATATCTCTGGACTGAACAACGGACGCGACAGATTCACCTTGAACCTTTTTATGCTTTATGCGTAATCGACGAACATAAAATGAGGATTAATGCACACGGTGCTTATTAGTGACAGTAACAAGGAAGATACATTTAATTTGACTTTATGAAACATTGCGAAGATAACAAACGTGAACCCTAATTTCATTATTCCAAAATATACCTACTTCTCGTCGTCGATAAAAAGAGAATCGTTGGTTGTAAGTAGGTGCCTACAATACTGTAAAAGAGCTTAATTTACGACGCGAATATTCCGCAACGCTCATTATGACAATTCACAGGAGTCTGTGGATAATTTATCGGCTGTAGAAGATGTAAACTCGCAGCAAGAAATGATAGTAATTATTGACACGAACCAGCGCTGCGGGCAGAAGTCCGCCATCCGCTGAGAAAGATCACAACCGGCCACTAACTCGAAAATTCCACATTCATAACGGCGCAAGCCCTTGGGCACGAACGGGGGCTGGCTCTGACTTCGATCGCACATCGCCAATTGATGTTATTTTCAAAAATTCATACAGGTAATTCGATTACCTTCCGCGTAAATAACCTTAATCGCATACTAATTATGCTTGTAATAAAGTATGAAAAATTCCCTTCGATTTATATTATTGGTAGCTGCGAATAAAACTCCCTGAGGGCGTATAAAGGAAACATGTTCAAAAAGTTCCGATCATACCTACAAACGCTAGGGGATTTTCTTAAACGCCGACAGCTAAAGTGGGAACAAATAACAGTGCTCGCAAAGCAATCCTTTTAGGGGCAAGTATTTCTATTCGGTGGCATCTTTTGTGTGTGATACAATGGCGCATCGATCGCACCAGAATGCGCGGAAATGTTCAGTAAACGCTAACGAGTGCTCAGACCTCAGCTAATTGAAGTTATTGCTTTCGAAAGGTGACTCGAGAAGTCGGCGACCTTTTATTAGTGACGGCAACCAAACAAACACTAGGTTTTGCCAAGTTCTTGTTGTAGTTGTACAACATCTACTGATGAATATGTTATTGGTGTCACCCTATTTCAAAATGATTGATGTTTGTTGCGATTAGATACAAATGAACTATACGTGCAAAAAGTCTATTAGGTTTGAAACAAATTCACGCACAAGCACTAACGAGAATTCCCACAACTCCACGCAATAATCCAGTAGGTTGAGTTAATTTGTCAAAATGATCTTACAGCTTAGTTAATATTGATGTTCATTTATTTACTTTTGCATTTCTTCTTTAGCTACAATACATTTTTATATTAAATCTATTGTAAGTAGTGGTCTAAATCACACTACCAAAACTGTTAAGTGCAAACATTTTTACTCATACAATCCATGCTCATACAGTACATGGTCCGGTTACCATTTTAGATAATGTGTGAATAAATGACGGTTGTCAGGAGGTTTATTACAGTGGCTCAGACAGCTGTGACGGACGAACGGTTTACATGAATGACGCTAACACGCAAATTAAGTTTTGATGTTAATAATATTCCGGCTTTCGCCTGCTGCTTCGTAATGCGTCCAGAAAATGTATGGAAATGTGATGACATGGAAACAGCTTAATTACATTCATCAATGTTTAACCTTTTAAGTCTCTTTCTCTTATCTCATTTGCCAAATTCCTGGAAAGATTTTATCCAACTTAACTGTGATTTATGGACCGTAGATTAGGCTATTCATTTTTTTTTTTTACCATACTGTGTTGAATCCAAAATTGATAGTTTCGTATGTCTTGCAAGTATTGTGCGTGTGTATGCGTAGTTTATTTAATTACGTCTGACTGTGTCCTCTCATTATTCGGTAACGTATAAATCTAATATTTTGCCGCTCATAGAGAATTAACTATCATACCTACTCGTAGGTACACATTATATGTACATTTTACACATATTTATTTCAGTCTAATAGCTCATGCTGAACCTATAGTGCACAAAAATGGGTTACCTTGGCAGGTTCTACCTATTCCACAAATTAACAAGAGTTGTTACTTAATATGGACCTCCGCTAAGTAACGTCTGATTCAAACAATTATCTGAGCCTAAGTAGGCATCCGCATTGCCTTTAGTCTGTCTTCGTAAGTCACCGGCTATCTTGAGAATATTGAAATTTTGCAATTTAAAAGTAGGTAAGTAGGTATCAAATCAAGAGAAAATAAATATGAGGGGTGTCGGTCAGAAGCATGCGGCCCGCATACAAATACACCTAAGTTCGTGGAGCATCTTTGAAGTTAGAAATTACATAGGGATTTCTACGTGTTTTATTTTTTGTTTTTAGATTTCCGTATCAGAAATTGAAAAAACCGATCCCTTTAGCATCACTTCGTAGTCTATCTGCCTGGCTGGGCGTCTGCCACCACTACTTTCTCAGGAACGGGGAAAGGTATCGACTCGAGTTAAAATTTATATCAAACTGGGGTTATGGTTATGGTATCTTAACGAGTTTCGAAAATGCAATTTTATAAGTCCACACGATCAAAAAGTATACCTTTTTAATACCTTTTAAATGTCAATAAAAAAAACCGTGTGTATCAAAACTTATACGTAAATAGAAATATGAAATGAGGAGGCAAAAACTAATTTCTCACAAACAAAGTCAAGGAAAAATTTAAAATAAAACTATCGTGAGATTCAAACATTGTGGAAATAAACGGATCACTCACGTATCAAAGTCGACTGCTCGACATGTTTCGAAGACATCCATAGTCCTTATTAACTGAGCGATTAGTTTAACCACCAATAAGCGGAGTATGATTCGCACTTGGCTAGCATTTTTTGTCTTTATTTTATAGCTAGCTAACAGCCGCAGCTTGGGAGCTTCTGCGGAACTCCTTGAGGTACCTTGGGAATTCGACAAAATCTGTCCTTATTCCTTACCTAAAACTTAATGAAGGTTTCTTATACCAAATTTCAGCTTTGCAGGTCCATATCAGTCAGTTCGACAGAACTTTTCTATTTAAATGTAAATATTATAGCTATATTAAACATACCTGTTAAATGATTCCCGGTGAACTCAAAGTCGTCGTCCTGGTCCCAATGCTTCAGTGAGAGATTGCCGAGAGGAGTTGCGTTCGCGAACTCCAGATTTGCAAAGTGCCAGTCCAGAATCTGCCTGTCCCTAACCGATAGGTAAACCGAACTGAAATAAAACAAATCTGCTGTAATTTCTCAAAATACACCATAATTTAATTAAATGTCATGTAAAGCTGAATAAACTTCTGTAAAAATATCATTTTTATACCAGCTTTTTGTTGAGTGTACTTGCATTGTCATCCAACCTACATTATGTTTACCAAATTTGAAGTCAATCGGACTAATTGTTGAAGAGTTTCCGCCTAGAAGAACATGGCCAGACTACCACAACAGTATTTACATCTTAACCCAGACAATGCATGGGCATGGACAAAACAAGCATGTGAAATGAACCAGCGTGAATGAAGCTTAGAAGGCTGTTACTCTATCATAAAATAACTCTGAGCGCTATGCCGTCATTTCTGAGCGGTACATTTATGGAATTTCTCAGGTACAAATCGTCGCCCCCGGAGAATAAAACCGTAATAGTATGTTACGATAGTTTTATTGTTTTTGCATTTTTGGCTTCTCCGTGACGTAATGCATCTTGTGATTTTTTTCCATATTTTTCCTGAGAGTTTTTACGAAGTTATTGTTTATTTAATTTTTATTCGTTGGAAATTTCGTCTCATTTGTTTTCGCCATTAATACCGTAACAATACTTTAGATTGGCAAACTATAAACCGAAATTCGGCAAAACATGGTGGCGATACTTATCATTGTTACAAAATGATTCGCGGTTTTTCGTAATAACCTTTACCATTTTATTCGGGTGAAACTTGATAGTGGCACTTCGAGTAAGTGCTGTAACTGTTAAAAAGTATTTGTTTAAATTCTGTACCATATTATTGCCGCTCTTCCGATCACACTCCAGTTATCCTAACAGCCAGTTACTACTGTTATAGAATGGGACAAAACCTATGTATTTATACAACTCTCGAACAGACTGGAACGCATTTCGCGACTACATTACTGAAAACATCAATCTAAAAGTCAATCTTAAAACGACAGACGATATTGAGCTAGCAACTCAAAGAATTACTACAGTAATCCAAAATGCCTGCTGGAAAACCACTCCCACTGTCTCACATACGGAAAAGTCAACCAATATCTCTATGTATATAAGAAACAAATTATCCGAGAAAAGGAGGCTACGGCGTGTATGGCAACTTATTAGACGCCCAACTGATAAAACTGCGCTTAACAGCGCCATAAAAGAGCTAAAAAAACCTGGTTAAAACAATTAAAGATGACAAACTGCAAGCCACATTGTAATCACTAACAGCAACCAGAGCGACCAACTACTCGCTATGGAAGGCTGCAAAGTCCTACGATAGACCACAAACACACAAGGCCCCTATCAGATATGGTTTAGAAAAATGGGCTAGAACAAACCAAGAAAAAGCTAATGTGTTTGCTGAACGTCTCGCTCAGGTATTCACACCAAACGCTGCAACAGCAAATGACACAGAGAAGCATGTGGAGCAAGTACTGCAAGAGGATCTCCAACTAGACCTTCCAATTAAACCAGTCACCCCTAAGGAACTGCAAAGGTGCATAAGAAATCTGGACAGTAAAAAAGTACCGGGGTATGATCTGCTAACAAAAGAAGTTCTGAGAGAACTACCCAAGACCGCAATCGTCTTCATTACTGTTTTGTTCAATTCCCTGATTCATGGAAGATCTCACAAATTACCATGATCTACAAACCGGGTAAGCCAGTTAATGAAAAGACATCCTACAGACCGATAAGTCTTCTTCCAACACTATCGAAACTGTTTGAGAGAATCCTACTCAGTCGACTAATGCCACTGCTGATGGAACGAAACATAATACCGGATCACCAATTCGGCTTCAGAAAACAACATAGCATAATAGAGCAGGTTCACAGGGTATATCAATGCATTAGAAAAGCTCTAGAACAAAAAGAGTACTGCTCTTCGGCATTTCTCGATATACAACAAGCTTTTGACAGGGCCTGGCACAAAGGGTTGCTATTCAAGATCAAAAAGACTTTACCACATTCATTTTACTTGCTCTTCAACTCGTACCTTGGTGATAGAATGTTCTTTGTAAAGGAAGCTGATGCCACATGAAAGTTCTATCCAATTAAGGCTGGGGGGCCCTATATTGTATAACCTGTTCACGTCGGACCTCCCGGACGAACCAGGAGTTGTCACTGCAACTTATGCTGATGATACTGCAATCCTTGCGAGACATGAAAACCCAAATACTGCATCGACTGTGCTTCAGAAGGGCCTAGAAGCGACACAAAAATGGCTTGATAAGTGGAGAATAACAGCTAGCGTAAGTAAATCAGTGCACGTAACGTTCTCACTCAAACAGGCCCACCAGTGAAACTAGGCAGCACAACTCTGCCGCATAGCGACCATGTGAGATACCTTGGAGTTCATCTGGATAGACGACTTACCTGGAAAGCACACATCAAAGCTAAAAGGGACGAAATAGCTCTCAAACACAGAACCCCAAATTGGATGCTGGGAAGAAACTCAAAACTCTATAGACAATAAACTTTTAATATTATAAGGCCACACTCAGGCCGGTGTGGATGTATGGCATTGAGCTCTGGGGCAGCGCCAGCGAATCTAACATAATGACCCTACAGCGTTTGCAAAACAAAATACTAAGGTCAATTGCTAATGTGCCATGGTACACAACAAATAAAGAGATACATCAGCATCTAAAAATCCTTATAGTAAAAGAGGAAATACGCATGTCAGCTGAAAAATATCAAACACGACTTGAATACCATCCGAACGGCTTGGCCCGGCAGCTAACAATGATCGACTATCAGAGGCGACTCAAAAGACATACCATCCAGGAACTAAAGTCACGATTCTAGTTTCGGTTACCTCAAATGAGTGATTGCGTCTCACTGGAGAGCACACCCTGAAACGCGAAGAAGCCTGCAACACATCTGATCATAGTCTTTTCGGACTGATAGCAGATTACATAGAAAAAAAAAAAACTTTACTTTCTTATTATGTTTTATCTCGTTTATTCTGATTCTGCGTTAAATTGTTAATTTTACAAATCTGTACTGTGATTTAAAGCTATAAGTAAAGATTATAGATAAGACGAGTAAATAAATGGTTAATTTAGATGTCCTATGGTAACCTAAGACTTATTTTGAATAAATAAAATATTACTAGGTACTTTTTTGCTTTCATATTTTTTTTATAATCGTCTGTAACCATTATAACCACATTCGTTTTTTCCCTGAACAAAATTGCACTGTGCTTGTAACGTTACAATCAAAGGAAAAATAAACGAGAATAAAATCGTAATGATTTATTACTACACAAGACAGTTGTTGCCAAAGTCACTGAACAGAATCACAAAGTCACATTACGATAGCCTTAGTTGTTCGTGATTTCAACGAATAAGATGGTAATCATGCAATACAAATTATATTTAAGCGTATATTATCGGTAATGTGAATTTCGGCGTATAACAAATAAATTAGGCCTACTAAAAATAAATGAACTAAAACATGCAAAAACCCTTAAAATCACCATTCATTTGATATATTACACGTTGGTTAATTCCTGGTAGAACGCAAGATATAAAGCCGAAACGGTTTTTTATTTCTCCTGAAAAGTTTACTTTTTCCTATTACCATTTTATTCTCCGGGGACGACGAAATGAGGAATTACGACTAATTATTAATTTACGGCGTTTTTATAGCTTATAGATGATTAAAAATAAATGTCGAAAAACCTAGTGCCGCTTTAAAGTGGTGGTACCGGAAGTTAGTGTAATTTTGTTTTTTTTTCAATGTATGAGAAAAAATCTGTACCGCTCAGAAATGACGGCATAGCGCTCAGAGTTATTTTATGATATAGTAACAGCCTTCTAAGCTTCACTCGCGCTGGTTCATTTCACATGTTTTTTTTGTCCATGGGCTTGTAGTCTAGGAGTCTTAACACGAAGACGGACAATTACAATTACTAAGATCGAGCAAAAACATTTCTTGCAAAGAGTTCGCCTTTAATTGTTAACTCCATTTTATTTCCATGCTGGTCTGGGAGCAAGGAAATAGCAGAATGTACCAGTTGCTACTCATCCCGCGCAGATGGTAAAAGCCCATCGAGGAAACGGGCGATAATCTTTGGAATCATGTTATAGGCGATGCGGCTAGCAACCCATCACTATTTTGATTCCCCTTTACACCTATACCCCCACAATCATGCTAAACATGGCCTTTAGGTCTTGTTACCTTGTGTCATTTTATTTTTATTGACTGTAAAAATTCAAGCGTCTGCCAAAAAGCTACAGCCCAGTCTGACAGATGGATGAGATGAACGGACATACACAGCGAAGCCTCAGAGATAGAAGTAAGGTCGACTCCCTTTTGGTGATAAAATTGAAATCAGTTCACATTTTTAAACGGAATGTCTAACATTAACATCCATCCGCTATTTTCTCCGTCTACTCACGATCACACATGCAACTGCCTCGTAACATCAGGCGTTAGTAGTAAACGCGGTCGAAATCCCGAAGAAAATAAGACAGTCAATTTACCTTGGTGGGTTAGTCTCAAGCTGCGTCAACTTATCCTCAATGTTTGTGTTGAGAGTCACTAGCGCATCATATTCATTGCATAGCAGCTTCATCTCACGGTTGAGACGCCGCAAGTTAAACTCCTGCAATATGCTAGCGTCACCTGCCGAGAGCTTTGTCTTTTCCAAAAGCAATGATTCCTTTTCGACTTTCATTGACTTCAACAACTCTTGAATGTCAGACATTCTGAAATAGAGGAAAACTATAGTTGGAACCTTTAGTAATCAAATAACTGGTTTCATACAATATAAGTAAACGTTTCTTATTTCTTATAACTTCTTATCAATAGAAGCAGTTGTCATTTCCTATTTTTTAATTGAATTACTCGTTTGTCACTCGGTCATCTAAAAGAGATAAGAGTCACCTACATTTGTGTGTGAGCCCATTTCTTTCACGGAGTGGAAACTCTTTACGAGTACCCCCACCAGGCCCGCACGCTGTAAGCCTGAGCCAACCCAATGACAGTGACGTAACATAACTATAGGGTAGGATTAGCAAAACGCCACGGACCCCTAGCTCTAGCCCCGAACTAGCTCGGCCTAGAGCACAGAAGGTATGATGATACACTTCTTTATATAGAGGGAGAACCCCATCTGGTGAAGTCGCCACGGGCCCCAGACGCTACAGTTTACGCGACTGCCCAGTGACGTTTTATTGAAAGGAATAATGCTTCTTCTCTTTGACACGCGCCGACAGCTGCCAAAGTTTTTCGGTCTCGTGTCGTGTCGTTATTTCAGCGCCGATATTATTCTACGATAAGGTAGTTAGTACGATGTACTGCATATCTATGCCGCATTTTTTACAACCAATATCAAATGAATGGTCTGTTAGATATATGTTCTGAATTCGCAAAGTAGCTCACCCAGGGCGAGCTAGTCGCTTTGCCAATATGAGCGTCGCCTTACGAAATGCCTAGCAGTGGCTTCCATGAAAATTTCTATTAGGCAATCCAGAATAAAAAAAACGCCTACCTTAAAGCGGCGAGTGAAGATAGAGCGAGAAAGAGAGAGAGATAGAAAGAGAAGTTCAGGGTTCCCCACCCGGAGGGAATCGAGTTGTTAGGTCGACACGCACCTGATGCCTAGTAACATGGGGATGGACTGAGCAACTACCGAGAAAATAGTGCGGGCGTTACACTTTCTAAAGCTCAAGTCTACTTACTTGTTGATGTTACCCTTGAGCTTTTCCTGAAGAGTAATTACTGCTTTTAGCTGTTGAATCTGTAAACACAATAATACAAACAAAAGTTTCATAAGTGGTTTAGAATGGTATAAAAAGTACAGGATGTAGAAAATTATGCATTATAAATATTAATTTCATTAAAAACAATTTCTCAGCTACTCCACATCCACACGTTCCAAATAGCTAAACTGCGGTAGCGGATAACGAAGAATTTCGTATAGTGACCTGTCGCTGTGTGTCTCTGTCACTCGCGTGTAATCATTTGCCGTCTCCCTCCAGTTTACGTGTCTGTGTGAATGCGAGAGTAAATAATTATGCGTGTGCGACAGAGACGCGGTGACAGCTCATTGTACCAAATTCTTACGTGCTTCGCGACCGTAGTATGAGTCTGTGCGAAACATATTATATTTACGTGAAAAATCTGTACCTGTTTGTGTTTGACATTCTTCTGCTGTAGCTTTATAACCCATTCAAGTGCTTGTCCAAGAGACACAGGTGTGTCATTGTAATAGTTAAAATCAACTTGATGTGACAGGTAGGAAGTGGCGTCGAGAAGTCTGTTGAATTCACGTTCAACCTGTAATTAAACAGAAAGAAAAAAGTATTTACTACATACATACATACATCAATCACGTCTTTATCTCTTACGAGGTAGAGAGAGCCTAAGATAACAAGACCTAAAGGCCATATTTAGCATGATTGTATTTACTAAATCTATGGAAAATCACTTTCCACCTATACGCCCACCATCTTGCTAAACGTGGCTTGTAGGTCTTGCTACCTTAGGCTCTGCCTACGCCTTAAGGGATAAACACGTGATTTGTGTATGAATATATGTATGGAAAATCCACACAAAGTGATCATCATTTTTTTTTGGAAAAGTATTTGGTTGAAACACTCAAGTAGGACATTTTACTAACATGTCAGTGTTAAAAGTTACATTTTTAATAAAAGCTTTTTTTGCTGATAATCGTTTTTGCTGGCAGTATCGCGTAGTACTTAAGACCGAGCCGCCTAGTCCCAGTTTTGTGATTTTAGGTTTAATTTCAACATATTTAAAGGCCTTCTTCATTTCAACAATTTGTACTTCATGTAGTACCTTCGGCAGTTATTCTTGCTATTCATTTGTACTTCAGGAAATCCGCGAGGACTTACGAGGTTAAAGCGGAAAACTTCCATACTACATTACAAACAGTGCAACTCAAAAAAACTCTTATAAAAATGATACACAATTACTATACCATTTCGTCCTTATGCTTCGGCACTTGGTTCCCGGTCGCTTCATAGAGTGGACACTTCTGTTTAATCTTATGCAGTTCCATATTCATCTGAACTGACAACGTCGTGACAGGGTTGCCGCCTAATCCCGTAACCACCATTGCGCCTGAAATACATAATTAACAATAAAGAAAAGGGCACACAAAACCAAATTCTCTCAACAGTTTTACATGTTTCTACCAATTTCATATACCAGCTAAGTACAAGCTTGTCTATTGTGCGTAGACCAGCCATGTCAACCATGCGGCCGGTTGCCTGATGGTAAACAATTACCGCCGCCTATGAACATTTGTAATATCACTCAAGCATTGCCGACCTCTTTGATCGCTTTGTCTTCTTTAAAATTAGGCTTTGCGGCCCACCTAGTCTACAGCCTTCATGTTTTTACCGTAAACTGTGGCTCCACTATATGAGACTATAGAACTTCTATGTTTTCTGACAGTTTAATGTGTTTGAAGCAGCAATAAGTAACAGATGTATCCTATCTCAACATAAGGACATTAAACACTGCCATAATCAGAGATAATACATACATACATACATATATCACGTCTTTATCCCTTACGGGGTAGACAGGGCCTAAGGTAACAAAACCTTAAGGCCACGTTTAGCATGATTAAGGGCGTATAGATGGAAAGAAAAGGGATCAGAGATAATAAAGTGTGTAAAACGGCATTTACCCAAGTCAGCAACATAAGGTCCCTTTCTGTATGTAACCACGCGGCCTCCAACTCTGTCCCTGCCTTCCAGTATGACCACCTCACACCCAAATGATTGAAGCTGACGTGCGGCTGCTAAACCAGACACTCCTGAAACCCATGTAGATATGACTTACATTAACATTAAACATAGCACTGTAGACCTATATGAGTATAGGCAAATTATTATAGAATGTTCATCTATTAAAATTAGGTCAACAAGTTAGTAAGTGCTTGTTTAATTAACTTGAAATTAGTCAATAAAATGAGTAACAAATTTAGTAGATGGCACTTTTAAAGTTACGCAAAATGTTTGTTGTACTTATAATAAGCGAAGGTGAAATAAAATTATTTAGAGTTCTTACCTGCCCCAATTATGATGACTTTAGGCCTCTGTTTCCCTTTAGGGGGTGTTGGTATGGGTGCAATGCGCTCATAAATGCCATAATTTATAAAACCATGTCTTTCTAGAAATGCATGTGTTCGGATCACTAATGCTGGATCACCATTGTAAGGGGGCTGCAAATAAAAATAGCCAGGAATTATGCTCTACATCCTTGATTCTTAACTGGCTCTCTGCAAAAGCATAAACAACGAAAACCTTTTGCAAGGCAAAAATACATACATACTTGCGCGAAATAAGGCAGGGCATTCTTCAAATCAAACACCAAAGATGCAATTCATAGAGTAGGTAAATTGGTTCACCATGTTAAGGCCTTGTATAAATGTATGGTATGTTTAGACTCAGGTAACTATAACTGTTGCGTGTTACAGTACCCGAAAACCTTGGAATTTGCTTGTGAGCCTGTCGCACATGGAACACCGCATCAACAAAGATTTTTGGTTACTTTAACATGCAAAAGTAATGATTACAGCTTGCAGATGAATACCCGGCTTCATATGCACTACAATGCCAGTTGAGTTTTCTCTTTCTGTTGTTTCTGTTGTGTTCTTGCTCACAGCAAACTGAATAGACCATAAAGAACCAATCTAACTACAACCTACTAAGTCAAGTCGAGTAGACGGATAAAGCAAGTTGAGTAGACTTGTTCATAGTTTGACTTGAACAACTCTTAAAGTAACTCAACTTGACCATTTCTAAAAATAATATATACACAATTCAGAGTTGCTCTACATTGCTGAAACAGTAAAAAAAATGTGACTAACTTCCATTTTAGATACAGCATGCTCCTGCACCAGTTGTTTCTTGGGATCTTCAAACCAGAGCTTCAATATGCGGTTCCTGATCTGTACAAAAGCATGACTGCAAGCCCCTTGAAGATCTGAGAAGCATTCTGCTTCTAAAGATGACATTTTGTCAAATGATAACCTTGATTGGAAGGCTGCACCCTCCAAGCTGAAAATTACAAATTGCAACTGGTTTACAATGAGATTTATTTATTTGTTTTAATTTTGCCCTGTAGAAGTTATGCATGGGTTTTAGTAGAAAGGGAATAAGTTTATGTCTGTATCAATCTCTTCTCTGGAAGATTTCCTTTCCTGCTAAATAGTGTATTTAGTTTGAAGCTTAAGCCATTACATGGTGATTATTTTAGTCCCCATCGCACAAAAAACCGTTAGTGACAAATTAACACATCTTTGCTTGCTATACAATAGAAATTTAAATACAAGAGTAGGATTGGGATTGCAAGTAGCTGGATAACAGAAGTTAAATGATTACTAAGTACAGCGAAATATACCATGCTGCAGTCATTTGTTTGTAAAATATTGTTACTGATGAAGTTATAAAACTAGGCTAATGACTACAAGTTGCCTTCAAGAAGGTTGCCTGGTGGGCAGTTACATGCATTTGCTTTATAGAAGTTTGTACGTACCTGTTGAGCATTTCCTTGTAATTTATCTCCTCAATATCTTCACTTTTCCCCTCATCCAAAATAACAGTAGTTTTCTCATCTTTCTTCGGTTCCTTTGCGTCGGTATTACGACTCGAAGTTGACTCCCTCCGACTGCTAATTGTAGTAGGACTAATGGAAGTAATCTTACTTTTTTCTGAATGATCTGACTCCGAGTCATCTTGTTTCAATTTCTCATCCAAATCCCGGTTGTCAACCTAAGATCAATAAACATAACCCCAGTTTTAACCATGTTAAATTCAAATAAAATATCTTATATTGTAAAATTTTAACATTCAGACCTTTACGCGCTTTCGCCGACTCATCACGTAGAGAAATTAAGGTGAAGTATCGTAAAGAATTCAAAAATAAACACGGAGAGCAGATAGCCTCAGTCAAGAACAGTGAAGCAACCAAAACAAACTAACTTTTTTCTAATAATCGAATCGACGCCTATCAGCTGTCATTGTCAGTTGTTTTAGGGATGCACGCAGAAGCCATTACTACCGGTTTTTATCATGTTAAGAAAATTATTAATATTGTTTACTTAGCACCACCGACAAACAGTAAAAATAGATGAAAAAAGGCTTATTAGTTTTCATACAAAATTTATACCATGATGTGAATATAAATTCAAGTCAAAAATGTGACAGTCGCGAAGGAAGTGGCGCCCTCATTGAATTTGTACCATTTAACCCCTGAGTATTTAACGGATTAGTTATTGAAGTGTTGAAAACTTAGAATGAAACCAAAATTAAATGAAACCTACGAAACTCAAGGTCAGTTTAGACTATCCTACCTATGCCTAACAACCCTTATCTTGCAGTGAAATGTGAAATTGGGAGGTAAAAGCAATTGGCAAACAAAATATACTCGAACAATATATTATTATTAACTATAAACTCATTGTCCGTCCTTAATGTACAACTCCTCTCTTACACTTAAAGGTTGATTAAAAGAGAGCCCTTCAGGGATATGTTCACCTGTGTACATTTGTATCTTAATGTTTGTCAATCATGTTTCTTAATTTTTATTTTTGTACAAGAAAGCGTACACACATACATCGATATATGTATATATAATGAAAAATGTTTTTTGTCAAGGCCTTTTATTGTTTCTATTTAACATAATAAATACAATTTTCAATCCAATTTAATATCGGGCTGGTCGAATCTTCTTTTTTCTTTAAAAACTCTTCCTGAAATGATTGTGAAGTGGTCCTTCTTCAGCATATCCAACTGTTTCTTGTGGTATAATAGAACTAGGATCAATAGTACCACAAGGACGACACATACATTCCAACGGTGCTTTGGTAACGATCTGCAACAATGCACAAAAGAAAAAGAATACACCAGGTACGTAAATCAGGCTGTTACATCGAATTAAAATTTGTAAGTACCCTTCAGACCAGAAATGAAAATGAAAATGCAAAAAGCTACAGAATAGGCAACTTAAATTTGTTTTAACATTGTAATGGTCACAAAAACTTAATCGACGAAATATCTAAGTCGTAATTTTTAAGGGTGCCACTACTTTTGAATTATTACTGCACTACGCAGAACTAAGGTGAACTAAGTAGTTGTGATGAGTCGTGAAGATTAATTAAATGGCATGTAATGAACACCTTTAAAAATACGAACCAATTGTTGTACGCCTTACTACTTTGAACAAACCTACGCACCTTCCTGTATCTGTTTTCTTCCCTCTTTGCTTCCGGGCAGTATAAGTCGACCGTAGCCTCTCTCTCCCCAGACTCCTGACAACAATTGCACGATCTTTCCATTTGCCAAATTTTGCTGCCTGACACCTGTGCAAATTCATAATACACAACATGCGATTAAAGTTGATGACTCTTCGAAAGAGACAAAGAGATTAATATCAATGATAATAATTTTTTTAACCTGTAAGTAACTGGAGCACTTTCCAACGCATGCGTATGAAGGTATGAGCTGCGGTTGGCATCCTGGGTGTTTTAAGACATGTACCACTGGAGTCATAACGCATTCTTGACCTAGAGAAATAAATAAACAATTAATTTAAAAATCATTACAAACTACAGTGACATACGTTAACACCAATCTTTAAGCTCACCAGGTGGTAATTCTACTTCTTGCGTGATAAGGTTTGCATGATTTTCTTTAACCTGACAAACATATATGATTAATACACAAAAACACGCAATATTGCTGGAGTACATAATTAGTTTTTATTTTAACTTCACTGAAGATTGTGCACTCAATGATGACTTTATGTACAGTGAGCTTTAATGTGGCGAGAGCCTGATATATAAAGGATTTCTGGCCTATGAGAAATCAGTACTTAGGTAGCTATTAAAGAAAAATATCGTTTAAGCTTACACATGTCTTGCTGTGCAGACAAGGAATTCATGCCGAGCAGACACGGATATTCGATTAAATGATGAGGGTAACTAACTGTTGCTTCGAAATAGAAGTTGCTAAAATTAAAGCAATTAAGTTATCGAAGCACATTATTGTCCAATTGAAATTTTGAATAGTTACCTACCGTAATATTAATAAAATATGAAAAAAATCCAAATTAATTAATTAACGAAAATCCGTCCCTTAGGTAAACCTAAAAACGCTTACAACAGGGTTTCTTAAAGGGGGTCCGTAACATGTGTGCCAGGGGCACAGCAACGTAGTTAATCCTTAATTCCGTAACATATGTCCTTAAAGTGATTCTTTAATATTAGGCTTGGTTAAGTTTTGACACATGGACTTTTGAAACTTTGAATGTGATCCGTGACCATAAAAAATTAAAAAAACAATGGCTTACACTGTAAGCCTTACGGCATATCCTCGCCGTGCGCATGCGTAACGTATTAACGTTACGCGATGAAGCTGCAAGGTATTCGGTCCCCGGCGATATCAAAAAGTCTCTCTGTTTATTACTTAATCAATATTTTGCTTGATTTAAATAAACAAACTAGCATTCATTACGTAGTAGTGGGAGGGTGCATTGCTCGTAGAACTGATGGCGTTGGGACCGTAAGGTTTTGAAATAGTGACTGCGTATCGGAAAACGAAATGTTGGTAGACTTAAAGCAGGATGGACGAACGTTCTGGTAAAACAGACAGCCATCGGCTGTGGCTTTTAAATACGTTAATTGGCCCCATGAAAAAAACTTGATTGTCATAAGTATCTGAATCCCAATTACGAATCGTTTTACGTCAAGATATAAGATGCGATTTCACCAAATATCATTATCCCTTAAATGCTAGTTTTGAAAAAAAAACTTAACTTGTGAGCCAATTTTTTTAAACTTGGATATAATTTTAAGCACTACGCTTAAAATTAATCCGGAGTAACTTAGCATGTAAGTTTAATGAGCACAACTGTTACACATGCAAGGGTTTGCAAGGGTTTGCATGTGTAACAGTTGTGCTCATTAAACTTTGATAATGATCCCGTAGATGGATCGAAACGCGTCAGTGTTTGTGTGGTGTAAGGGATAGTTAAGATTGTGGGATTTATGTGTGTTTTATTGGCAGTAGTGGAGGGAGGGATTGCATGTAAAACATATATATTTCACACAGGTTTGGTTATCTTGCACGTGAGTAGCGTAAAGTAGGTAAATTTTTTGTTCATTGAAATGGACCTCCGCAAAGTAACGCCTGATTCAATAAAATATCGATATTTATACCCTCGACTATATCAAAAAAGTTTAATCCAAAGTTTCGATGAAAAATTTCACAGAACATTTTTATTGCTATGGATGGTGTAGTAGTGTAGTGTAGCACACAGCACAGCACACATCACATCTTTCGGAATCTTAGTTCGGAATAATCCATATGTCCATAGTATTTCGTAGGTATCGTCTAGAAAAATAATTTGTAATAAGGTGCAAGGCCAGCAAAGCACCAGCAGTCCTAATGGTACTGTAGGTGTCTATGAGCGACGGTGACCACTTAACATGAGATGCACTGCTAGCCCGGTTGGCAGCATTAACTTAAAAAAGAACTTACTAACTTATGTTAAAACGACAGAGTATAAATTCAGTTAAAGGTTTAAATCTAATATATAAAATTCTCGTGTCACAGTTTTTGTTGCCATACTCCTCCGAAACGGCTTGACCGATTCTTACCAAATTTTATTATGCGTATTCAGTAGGTCTGAGAATCGGCTACTATCTATTTTTCATATTGAAATTTAGAAGAAAAAAAAAACGGGAGCTAAGCCGCGGGCAACAGCTAGTATTCTATAATAATTTTGACATACCTTATATTAACTAAAATAACTTTAGTACATAGTATAAAACAAAGTCGCTTTCCGCTGTCTGGCTGTGTGTGTGTACGCTTAGATCTTTAAAACTACGCAACGGATTTTGATGCGGTATTTTTTATTAATAGATAGAAAAAGAAGAAGAAGGAAGAAGGTCACGAAGAAGGTTTATAATGTATAATTACATGCATAGATAGTGGAGAAACACTAATTGTACCCGTGCGCAGAGTTGGGCGTTATCTAGATAATTTCTTATATAGATAATTATGTCAAATAAAATTATTTCAAATAAATTTATTCGGAGATAAATTCAATCACAAATAGTGCGTTGACATTTTTTTTATTTAGATAAATTATCTAGATGAAGATAACCGACCTCGTTTGTTATTGAAGTAGCTATGCTTATAATAATCAATATATACAGAATGTCACGTCGGGTCAAACCGTCACACTGACATTGCTCATTTAATCAGAATATAATATTCTATATAGTTCTACATGACTGTACTACTGAGATTCATCTTTTATTTAAAAGCCCAACTAATTTATCTAGATAAAAATGAAACTGATCTAAATAAACTCAAAATAAGAACTGACGGATTATTTAGTTACTTCAAATAAAAGATGATTTAGTTATCTCTCCGGTTTTTCGTAAAAAGATAGTTTTTGCTCAACTCTGCCAGTGCGAAGCTTGGACAGTTCGCCAGTAGATTTATAATTTTTAAAAATTTCAATCGCACCCAAAATTCACAGTTTTAGGAAATAATATATGTATGTATGTATGTAAACTCTTTATTGTGCAAAATAAACAAGACAAATACAATAATAATAATGTTGTTTTTTTATTATTTTTCCCTTATTATTAGGTTTTTGTAGGTGGTAAACATTTTTGTTTTTATTTGTCGGACTGGTTAATTATTTTACTAAAATGTATAGCGGCTATACTATAGCCATTGTAGACTAGAAACTAGTAAAATTAAACAATTTAAATTATAGTAAAAATTCAACACGCAGCGCTGACAACGCTTTTGTTTTTCTTTCTTTTCAGCGCTTTGCAATTAATTTTATTTCTGGCCAGTGTAGTCCGGGAGGCAGAGGCTATTTTGAAAAGTGTTTTTATGCCGATCGTTACTTCAAATACAAGTAAAGAAGCTGTCCCTAATAAGGAAAGTGAAGGTCAGCTGACGCACCCGCGGGGGCGCTTGCTGTGAGACTCCATTGAACACGTCAAAAAAAAAAAACCGAGTTATTTTATGCCACATGAAATTTTGTTCATGTGTAATTGACATTGATTAGAATTAAAAAAAAATAGTCAGCTGCACGGCAGACGGGGGATTGTGCGTCAGCTGAGCGTGCGAACTTGCAAAAAAAATAAGAAAATAAAGTTATTTTATGCCGATTGAAATTTTTTTACATGATTTTAGACATATACAGAAATGTGATATTGATAATCAGCTGCATATATAGTGGGGGAAAGACCGTCAGCTGGAGCTGGAATGTATCACTGCGCGCATACATCTCTACGACGCGCGGAATTTTCAATGCTCCGGCTGACGACTTTCCCCCCAACGTTCAATCAGCTGACGAATATTTTCTTTTTTCTATATATTAACACTATAATATTTATAAATTTCATATGGTCTTTCAACAATTTATCCAAGGTATACCTTATATAGTAAGTACACATTATATACATGCATCTTCAGTACTGTGGTATTTTATATTTCAATGGCTCGACTGATGACTTTTCCACCAACGGGCATTTAGCTGACGAATATATTCTCGTTTCTATATATATACTAGCCAAGGGCGTCGCCAGCCGATGGCGCAGGGGGGGGGGGGGCAAGTTGACTTTACCTACTACAATTCATACTTTTCTCATTCTCTATGACTAGTCTAGGACTTTGGTTGCAATATATTTGGCAACTTTTTTAGAATCTCTAGAGGGGGGGGGGGGCAGCTGCCCCTCCCTGCCCCCCCTTGGCGACGCCCTTGATACTAGCTGACCCGGCGAAAATCGGGATAGAAAGTATCCTATGTCCGTCTCCTGGTTCTAAGCTACCTCCCTACCAATTTTCAGCCAAATCGGTTCAGCCGTTCTCGAGTTATAAATAGTGTAACTAACACGACTTTCTTTTATATATCGACACACCCTAAGAAAAAGTGTGCATCTACAAAAACCAAATTTTACAGGAGAGCGTTTTAAAGTTTCTATAAATTTAAAATCGCAATTGCGTGGTAACTATATATACCAGAGGATTGAAATTTGGCATGGAGTACAATATTGTGACAATATGTATTCGTGATTTTTTATATATTATTAAACACGGTAGTTTCTTAATAATTACAGTTATTCACTTATACGTGATAATATTTCGTCAACTCTGACGTGCAAGTAGCTGATGCACACCTTGTTCTACGTATATTTAACTTTGACGAAACAGTATCTGCCAGATATACATGTATATGTTGTTCCAAATTTTACACTAGATTAATCAAGTGACAGATATTGTACAGCCTTTCTCAAAATAAAGACTGGTAGTGGTTGATACACATATATCTTTATTGACTGCCTTATGTATATGGCAGATGCACACTTGTTCATGGTGACTTACTTTTAAAATAAAAGTATGATTGGTATTTACACATACTTTTTATTCCACCCGCTCAATGGGTTCCCGCGTAATATTGAATAAGAGGCAAATATTAAGTTTTGCTATGGAGTTTTTTTAGCAATGAATGTAGATAGTTAGTTCTACGTTTGGGAAAAAATATGTTCGGACCACTTTTTTCTTGTTTTTATTAATGTAAATGATAAAGTCGATACCGTAGACTACGAAAATGCAATAGTCGCATAACTAAGTATCAGGCAGATACACACTTTTTCTTAGGGCGTGTCGATATATATAGATTAGCATCTTTCATAGAAAATAACAATATCAAAGTATAACATTCATATTGGGATATATTTTTACCACATTTAAGTATATTTTTTAATCCAATCCTTTCCTACCCTAAATTTTACCCGTTAACCTCCTATCATATTAACTAACAGTTTCCCTAACTTTGACATTGGCTAAAATCTTCATAGTCAGAAAGAAAAAAAAAAATAAAAAAAAATAAAAAGAATGACATCTTTTCGAAACGAAGATAGTTTTTCTTTTGTTTATCGAACGCTTTCGCTCGTCTTGGGACGAAACGTCGTAAGTATTATATGCTCACCGTTCCACGCCAACTGACCTGTTGCCAACTGAGTATGGATGGGAAGAATCTGCTGAAACATATTATTTTAAATGGTTTATGGGTGATCAATTGCCGCCATCCATCACTAGCATCACTAATCTCGACATGATCCCACATGGTATGAAAAAAATTATCTTCTCTTGATTTCTGACAAATAATATTTACCTACATGATTTTGTTAATTAATTGATTGATATTTTTACAGAAGACGACGAAACCGAAAACGATGGAGTGTGCGACATAAGCATTAACTGTGATGACGACAGTGATGCAAATGAAGATGATTCATATTAAGTTTTTTTTTATTATAATAATAATAATTATTATTATTTTTGTATTAATATTGTTTTATTACTTTTTATATGAATATTGTAAAAATCTTACTTGAGATAAAAATAAACATACAATAATAATAATAATAATATCTTGGGACAATTGACACCAATTGACCTAGCCCCAAACTAAGCAAATCTTGTAATATGGGCACTAGACAACGGATAAACATACTTATATAGATAAATACATACTTAAATACGTATTAAACATCCAAGGCTCGAGAAAAAACATTCGCATTTTTCATACAAATAGCTATCTGCCCCGACCGGGGATCGAGTCAGGTTCTCTAACCACTGGGCCATCCGGTTTTATGTTAATTGTAATAAAAATAATTGAATTAAATTACGTTTCAATAAATCCGAGTATTACAAACTAATATGAATCATATTAATGATGTTACCGCTTCACTTCCATGAATCATGGATAAATTGTTGAAAGACCATATGAAATTTATAAATATTATAGTGTTAATATATAGAAAAAAGAAAATATTCGTCAGCTGATTGAACGTTGGGGGGAAAGTCGTCAGTCGGAGCATTGAAAATTCCGCGCGTCGTAGAGATATATGCGCGCAGTGATACATTCCTGCTCCAGCTGACGGTCTTTCCCCCACTATATATGCAGCTGATTATCAATATCACATTTCTGTATATGTCTAAAATCTTGTAATAAAATTTCAATCGGCATAAAATAACTTTATTTCCTAATTTTTTTTGCAAGTTCGCACGCTCAGCTGACGCACAATCCCCCGTCTGCCGTGCAGCTGACTATTTTTTTTTAATTCTAATCAATGTCAATTACACATGAACAAAATTTCATGTGGCTTAAAATAACTTTCGGTTTTTTTTTTTTTAACATATTCCGCAGCTTCCCACTCTCGCATCCACCGCAACTGGACCAGCTGACGATCGATTTCGTCATGAGCCACATGCATTCTCTTATCTATATTAACATCAGCCGGCTTAAAATGACTTGTTTCAAAAGCCTCTGCCTCCCGGACTAGTGCCAAAATAGAACAGTTTGATAAAAAGGGAGCTGCTTAAATAGGTGCGTCGCCTACAGCCATTAACTAATCCAGTTGCCCGTTTACTTTCTTTTCGTAGTAGTTTTGTAGTAGATTTGCCTAAGAGAATTCGGGCTATAGTTACACGATAGTTGCAATAATGATTTTCACTATAAATTGTAAGATTATACGTAGATTTAAATCAGCTTTCAAAACGAACACCATAAAATCATTCGTCATTTTAATTTGATGAGTTAGAATTTGGCACAATTCAGTGGTTGTTAAGCGTTGGCTCACTGTTGGGTGATATTATAAATTTAATTTTTAGTAATTATATAGTTTTCGTAAACTGCGTTATATAACTAGTTTTATCTTATATTAGTGAACTGTTTAGTGGTGCAACGAATACTACGTTTACGAATACGAATATCAAAACGAATAGGTAAACGCGATCAATCCAACGCAAAAATAGTAGATTGTATACCGAGGGGATAAAGCACTGCATTATGTCACGGGCGCGATATTGAATCCTGAGAGCAGCAAAAGACAAAAGAGGGTTATGAGTTAATTCCTGAGCGTAGCGAGGGAATTAAGATTGAGTCCTGAGTGGAGCGAAGCATTTAAGCACGCCCAAGACATATACAGTTTTATCTCCGAGGAGTATACTCTACTTTTCTCACCTTTTGCGAGACAATAAAAACCAAGGTAACTAGAAAAAGAATTTAATTAAAACAACAGTAAAACAATATTAAAAGTAAAAATTTGAGTTTGAGAAATTAGTCCAGTTGTGTAATGATACAGCAATATTTTTATTTGGAATCTCAGCAGTTCTATGCGTGTAATATTACAGCGTCGGCAAACACTGGCAGCATTTGTTTTATTTGAAATTTATTTCATTCGTTCGAAAATCGAACGCCGCCTGTCGTGGCGTGGCCATCTCGATTTTCGGAGCCGTGCGATTTTTACGAAATTGGACTTTAAACGTATAGAAATAAGAACTATGAAAAGTGAGAATCATATTACTAACCTACGGGTTATAATGAATTTCAGTACAATATTACTACCCGGCGAAAGCCAAAGGCTATAATGACTTACTTTGAGTAAGGTTTACATGATATATAATTAGCCATTGTCGAGCAGGTGGTGTGAAAAACAATTTATGATGTATATCAACTATTATAATCTAATTACAGTTATTTTAAATAATCAAAATAAACTGATAAAAGCTTGATTAAAAAAACCATTACGCTCGAAATAGTCGAAAATTTGTGTAATATAATTATGTAATTAGTCGAATATGTGTGTAAATAAATGTTTTTCTTTCTTTTTTTTTCTTTCTTTCTAATACACGAACTGAAGATTAAGTATAGTATAGTAGTTTGTATTTGTCTTGTTTATTTTGCACAATAAAGAGTTTACATACATACATACATAAGTGGGAACGTTCCGTTTTAGCCAACAGCGTTCTTAACGAATGCCATTTCGATATCCGGCGAATACGAATATTCGTTAACGGGTCGATATTCGGCGAATTCATATTCGTAAGGGTATTCGTATTCGTTGCATCACAGTATTACTGTTATATGAATACAAGGGAGTTACAAAATGTGTTGCTAAGAGTAAAACTCGGGAACTGCTCGAAGAGTTGTTTTTTTTATAGTCCAAGGAAGGGTCTTATGCAATGTAAATTATTATTCCTCTACCAAGGTTAAGCCGCGGGTATAAGCAGGATAATGAAAAAGGCAACAATGAGAATAATTCTACTTAAGTGTATTTTATTTTATCTGCAGGTATAATGGTATCAATTTTCCTACTATGGTTTCGAAAATTTTCACTATAAGAAGGATTTAGCAAAATACAAAAAACGTTAGTAATTACTAATATTTTTATTTAATGTTTTGTTATAAGGCCTTGACAGTACATCATTCAATTCTAAATTATTACTTATAAATAACATTGCAAACACGTGGAGATGGACGAATTCAAATTTAGTCATAATTTTCATCGACTGTAATCACCGCATTTAAAACATTGACATTCGTCTGGCTCTTGAAGTCGTACTTCCATGATGGCGCGTTTAGGATCCTCAATCCTGATTCCATCAGAATCATAGCAATGAGACAAAGTGACGAACCGATCTCTTAGGAAGTTTTCCCTACAGCAATGACATTCCTGAAACAAAAATAAAATAAGAATAGTGTCTGTCTACAACTTTAAAATTATTATTACACATAAACGGATAACTCACGTATAAAAAGTCGAGTGATGCTCGACATGTTTCGGACTCGACTCGACTTTTTATACGTGAGTTATCCGTTTATGTGTAATAATGATTAAGTCTCACGGTAGTTTCATGTTGAAAACTTTAAAATTAAATATAGAGTTGATGTTCTGAAAAATGATTGTCTGATTGCTTCCATTAGGTACTGGGTCTTGATGAATTTATATTACATTTCACTGTTTTTAAGGAAATAGTAAAAAAGTCGTAGTTTCAAGCCAATTTTTACTAAGGCAAATAGGGAAATATTGGTATTTATTATTATATTTTAAGACGCAAAAAAGATTTAGTATAATTAAACAAAGGCTGTTCATCCTTGAGATTGCTGCAGTCTGTCTAACTTACGCACTGTGCAGGCAGAAAAACAGCGATGCATTCATTATTCATTTACTAAGTCTGAAACTTGATAGAATCATATAATTGTTATTAAATTACCTTTGAAAACCCAGTTACCGTAGCAATGGAAGGGTGCACTTGACTGCTGCACATCCCCTCACATTTGTTTACAGTTACTTCTCCATTACATGATCTCACAAGTCTACCCATCTCATCGTACTCCTCTGGAAATAAAAGATATTAGGTTACTTGTCTAAAAATATTAACAGGTTAAATGCATGTATATTATCTCAGTTCTTAATTCTGAAACCTTTTGTCACTAAAATTTCACTTAGAGAAGTTTCGCAGTTTTCATCTGCAAAGCATATTATGACTGAAGCTATCAATAATTCCAAAATAAATACTACAAAGGTTTTGGAGTTATTTAAAATCATTGTTAAATGCTGTTTTGCTTTTTCTTAAGATTAAGTCAGCACACTCACACACGACGTGTGCGATAAAAGTCAACTACTGACGTGCATTTAGGAACCCAGCTTTTATACAAAAGTATTTTCTTATTAATTATAGGATGTATCGAGAAATCCCAGCAGGGACTGACAGCAGGCGACCATGGACGTAAGTTAAATATCTTGTAAGTAAATATGTATACATCTAGCTGCTTTGGGTCAAGAGTTCATTTCAGCAGCATTGTTTTATACCTAGTAGGGCAAAAAAAACAGTGCAAAGCAAAATTTTCGTTTTGTTTCTTCGTAATTTAGGTAATTTAAGAAATTGTATCATTTATGCAATCAATCATTTATGAGGGAGTTGTGGGGTTATATTTTTTTTGTATGGATTAAAAAAAATACAAAAGCTTGTCGTGTAAGACATTAAATGAAAAAGCGTCGTCAACAGGTTCCAAAAATATACTACACCCAAAGAATCCGAGTACTTTCGAAATATATTAAATTTGGGCTCCTCCAGATAGGAGACGACTGAGAATTATTGTGTAAAGTATACGTCAAAAGTCTCATCATATTCATATTTTCAATTAAAAAATGATAATTTTAAAACTGTAAATAGTTACAAAATTAATAAATAATAGCCCTGCTTGAACCCTACTACGCTACCTGTGTCACCCTAGATTAGGTTTTTTTATATTTAATATTCTTATTGAATTTTTTGTTTTTTGCATATTTTACGCAATTTACTTTGAAAGTCGAATTCAAGTACTGCAAGTAGTGTGGTACACTTTACGACATTGGAGTTACCGGTTTTAGTGGTTTCTAATCATAAACAAAGCTCTATCTATGGCAACCCTGGTGTTATACTTAAAAATTGGAAATTCGAATCTGTGTGCTTTTGCGCTCATTCTTTCTAACAGTGTTTAATGAGAGGGAGTGAGATGGCATAATGGGCATAATTTTTGCGTGGACGTTTGTTGAGATAGAACAAAAAAAAATTACGTTGGTTGACAGTGTTGCCAGTTCTCCTGATTTTTCAGGAGTTATTCTGATTTTTGACTATGTCTACTGATCTACTGAATTTGCAATCGCATCTACTGAGTCTAATTTGAACCTAATAATTATTACCCTGATGAATGATTCTGAGATTTTGAGGATCTTTTATACCCGCGTGTATGCTAAAGTGGCACTGGAACATAAGTTTCATGTGCTCTGCCTACCCCTTTTGGTAATAAAGGCGTGAATCGATGTATGTTTGTATATTTTATAATTTGAAGGGAAGACATCTGGATTGATCTGTATTAGGTAGTAATTCTTGTAATACTTTTTTTACAGATTAACTAATCATTTTACATATTATATATCAGCATATTAAAGACAAAATAATCAGAAGACATGACTCATACTTTTAGGTAAGTTTTGTGACTTTTCAAGCATAAAATTTGATCTACTGATTTTTTTTTCAATCTCCTTATTTTTATGGTTCTACCTACTCTTTTGACATTACCTGACTGGACCTGGCAGCACTGGTTGACATTTGCGATTGGTGCGGTCACATCACGTCAAATCGATATGAGTAAATTTTTATTATTAATGATTAAAGGCACAATCATGAACATCGACGAAGGAGCTATTGTTTTCTTAATTCTGATATTTTCATGGGCAGAATATCTATGGGAATTGTATTTATCTTTGCGGCAGGTACGTACTTATTAAAGGTTAAGATTGTGATAACGAACTGATAATTGCATTTTTATTTATTTTTAATATTAAGTAAATTGATGCCAGTGTGAAACTAAACAAAATTTTGATAGCCTTTCATATTTACTTTGCAGTTGAGAATTTACAAGACGAACAATACTATCCCAGATGACTTGAAGGAAATGTTAAATGAAGAATCATTCAAGAAAGCCCGCCTGTACGGTATTGACAAATCACAGTATGGTATAGTAAAAGAATTTTACAGTATAGTATTAACTTCTGTTATACTGTACAAACGTTGGATTGCTGTCGCCTGGATTGATGCTGAAAGTATTTCTGAAGCACTCAATGTATCGCCACAGCGAGAAATATTTGTTAGTTGTGTCTTCATGACTATTGTGACACTGTTTAACTTTGTTACCAACATGCCATTTAAAATTTATGGTACATTTGTGCTTGAGCAGAAGCATGGCTTCAATAAACAAACTGTAGGATTCTTCATCAAAGACCAAATCAAATCATTGATACTAAGCCTCATTATTACCATCCCAATTGTTTCTATAGCAATTTACATTATTATGCTCGGTGGAAACATGTTTGTTGTTTGGTTGTGGTTATTCACAACTGTGGCAACACTGATACTATTAATGCTGTACCCTACTGTAATTGCCCCTCTCTTTGACAAATTTGTACCGCTTCCTGAAGGTTCACTTCGAACAGGTATAGAGAACCTAGCATCTAAACTAAACTTCCCTTTGTCCCAAGTGTATATTGTAGAAGGATCGAAAAGATCGGCACACAGTAATGCTTATTTCAGTGGGCTTTTTGGTGCTAAACGAATTGTCTTATTTGACACTTTACTAGAAAAGTATGATGAAGAAAAAAAGACTATGACTGGTTGCAATGATAATGAAATATTGGGAGTTTTAGCTCATGAATTAGGACATTGGAGCTGTAGTCATATTTACAAGTCCATTGCCTTAACTGAAGTAAACCTATTGCTGTTGTTCTCTGCTTTTGGGTGGTTCTTTAAGTACTCCCTGTTGTACACGGCTCTTGGATTTCCTCCAGGCCAAGAGCCTATTATAATTGGGCTTATTGTTGTATTGCAAATGATCCTCGCACCATACAACTCCGTTTTATCCTTCCTTGTGACGGCACTGTCTAGAAAATTTGAATTTGAGGCTGACAACTTTGCTGTGTCATTAAACTACCCTGAAGAACTCAGATTAGCCCTGATAAAGCTAGGAAAAGATAATTTGGACTATCCAATTTATGACAAATTATACTCTGCTTGGTATCATTCACATCCATCTTTACTTCATAGAATAGAGAATATTAGGAATCAAATGGCTAACAGTAAGAAGACTAATTAATTCCAATTTGCATTTTTAGAAGTATACCTATAAATAAGTACACTTTTGTATTAATATATTACAATCTGTAATTCTAATCCAGCTCTTTTATTTTCCTGTTTGCCTTATGTTCTGACTAAGTTTTATGCATTTTCATGTAAGTTACTAATTACACACAATGAAATTAAAGTAATAAAAATCCACATTTAGCATATTATGTTTCTGTAGTCGCCTTTAAAAATGTTATTCTCACAGTCTGCTTGTGCTGAAATATAAATTTAATTAAATTAAAAAAAATACAGTTTACAAGTCTGCACAAATCACTACCTGCATCACTACATAGTATAAAACAAAGTCGCTTTCCACTGTCTGTCTGTCTGTCCCTATGTATGCTTATATCTTTATAATAACTACGCAACAGATTTTGATGCGTTTTTTTTTTTAATAGATAGTGATTCAAGAGGAAGGTTTATGTGTATAATTCTACGCAGACGAAGTCGCGGGCAGGAGCTAGTAACAGTTAATTAAAATTTTGATTACCTACATGACCTGATCAAAGTCCTATGCTTGTTCTATGGTATCAGGTAGTGGACGGTTCATAGTTTCAGGAAGAGGCACCAGTAACAGTATTTGAGCGAAGGTTGTGCATGCGAGGATGTATATTGGCAGATCAGGGACTACGTCGTTTAGACTCACGAGTACTGGTGCCGCCATAGAACCGAGGCGGCCGAAAGTTGAAACTCCGGTCACTCCTATATTTCGTTCCACTGTTGGAAATAATTCGCCAGAAAACAAGTACAGTGTCGGAACTGATCCCTGGAAACAAAATTTTAATTGAACTGACTAATGATGTTCCATAGTTTTCAGAGGATGTACGTGGTAGGTATATGCCTAAAGTACTTAGCTATAAAATATTGATGAACTTACTGCCATACCCCCAAATCCAATTCCAGCAAAAATAAGTTTTGGCCAGTCATTTGGATATTTGTCTCTCGGAATCAACAGTATACAGATGAAACATACCGCTGTAGCCAATTCGAATATAGCCAAGGTAGCCTTTCGTCCTCTCCTCATTATGACAAAAACACAAATAATCGCCCCTGGTAGCGAAATTAGTCCGGTTAGTGTGACGGTGTAGAAAATGTCGTCACCTATCGAACTAAGGTATTGGGAAAATGTATAAAACGCTAATCCAGTACAGAACCTGTGAAAACAAAATAAGTCATAGCTTTTTAGCTGACATTACTTTAACATTTCATTTTTGTAAAAAAATTAAGAAGTGAAGTAAATACAATTTTTTTCAAAGAGAGAAACATTAAGTGACTTTAAATATGAACTGAATAGAGAATCTCTTAGTTTTTAGGGTTCCGTACCTCAAAAGGAAAAAACGGAACCCTTATAGGATCACTTTGTTGTCCGTCTGTCCGTCCGTCCGTCCGTCTGTCAAGACCCTTTTTCTCAGTAACGCGTGGAGGTATGAAGCTGAAATTTATATCAATTACTCAGGTCTACTGTCCCTTGAAGCTGTGAAAAAATCAAACTTCTAAGCCAACGCAATCAAAAGATACAGCCGTTTATGCCGCAAATTTCCGCAAATTTTCAACTCTCAAGGGAATCAAAACCTACAAGGTAGTTCCCGTGAACGCAGAATCTTGAAATTTGGTATGAAGGTAGGTCTTATAGCACAGATTAAAGAATAATTGCGAAAACCGTAAATGTGTATGTATGTCTGTATATAGCAGTGACCAATATAAAGTAACCCCACACTGCGTACATTTTGCTTTGGAACAGGGCTCTGCTTACACTGGTTTTAGATATTTATAGATAATGATACGGAACCCTCGGTGCGCGAGTCCGACTCGTACTTGACCGGTTTTTTATAGTCCGTAAAACAAGTATTGATTAGGGCAAGTTAACCAGCACACACACCAGTTAATTGATAGCAATATAGTTCTTGATCTCATTTTCTTTAATTTCAGGAATGTCAAAATTCCAGGTTTGGGGCCTTTTCTTGGTTTTCCTTTGGCATTTTCCAGCAGAATCCTGACTTCTTTTCTATTAAATTCTCTTTTATTTGTCCTAGCCGCTTTCTTTAGTACCCCTGGGATGGAATGATGACATTAAATAAAAAATTGAGACCTACATAAATCAACTTTCTACTGCTACAGTATGTTTGGTCACTTTACTATATGCGGTGTCTGTGTCTCCAGTTGCCAACAACCACCTCGGCGATTCAGACAGACAAAACCAGTATAAGATGAAGAATGCAGAGAAAGTAGATAGCGCGAACTCCAGCTTCCTCCAATCTCTGAGCCAATATGCTAGTCCAGCCATCACAGGGTTGGCGAGAGAAAACGGTAGCTGGTAGAGCACGGGTATTATTGTACGCCATTTACCGCTTACTATCTGCAAGCCATAAGTCAGGCCCTATAGGTAGGTATTTGGCGTGCGAACAGCGGTCTCCTTAGCCTAATCCTTTCTAACATTTTGATCTCGTGTCGTATTTCGTCGGTTCCGGGGCAACCTACCGAATCCAACACCGGAGATGACGACGCAGCGGAGCCACAACGTTTCGTCGCCTAAATAATATTTATTATATTTTTTGAATTTTATAGCGCATTGGTTTCGACTGTAATGCTGTAATTTTTTATTGAATAAATAAATAAATAAATAAATCTCCGTCCGGAAAGGGTGGGGGGTTAAATAGACTCCCACGACAAGGGAGGCGTTATCCGTATAACGCCTCCCTTGTCGTGGGAGTCTACTCCGTAGTCTGGTGTCTTTTGTGTCTTGCCATCGGTCAAACGGAACGCCAAATGGCAAGACATCTGATAGATAAAGTAGAAAAGTGATTGTCACTTGGATCACTTTTGTCTTATTCAGATGAGTAATTAGGTCAGTCAGCGTCATGCAGTAGTATCTTAATGTCGAATATATCGGAACACTCACTTAAGCCCCTGACATGAAGCCATGTACCAGTGGCGTAACTATAACGTCTGGGGCCCGTGGCAAATTCGTCAGATGGGGCTCCTTCCTCAATATAAAGAAGTGCATCAGCGCCCTTCTGTGCTCTAAACCAAGCCAGTTGGTGGCCCCGTAGAGCTAGGGGCCCCTGGCATTTTGCCACCCCCGCCACCCTATAGTTACGCCACTGCCATGTAGCTACACCTACCTAGATTACTGATCTATTTTTGGTTACTTTGTTGCTTCGTTATCTCACTATGACTATGTATCTACCGTGGTGGTAAAATTGAGTTCATGAACTTGCCTCCATGATTAATACAAATGATATAATCCCCGTTCCTCCAGATCCAAGCGCCAAGAACAACGAAGCTAGTATAAATTGCCAATAACATGTTGTGAAACACACGGCGTAGCTGGCCACGGCTTGTGCACATATTGCTAGCATTAATGGCGTTTTCCTGCCAAACTTATCAGCTAACATCCCAAATAGAAGGCCTCCCATGAGAATGCCACACATGTTTATTACCTGAGTGAACTAGGAGAATGTTTATTAGTTTAAAAATAATTTATAGACCGCTTAAATGAGTCCTCGCCCATGTGGCACAGAGGCTCGGGTCAACCCGGGGCTGAGAGAGGTGCGGGCGGCAGGCGCACTACCCGCCCGCCCCTGTACCCACGCGGGCGAGGACTCAGTTAAGCGGTCGGTCTGTAGCTATAAATCAGCACCAGTATTTTAGAACGTAGAGCGTACCTATTTAATCCACCATTAACACACACAGTCCGACTCGCCAAAGTACCTAAACTTGATTATATATAGGTACTTTTCCTATCTAAAAAGGTAGGTAAAGTGAGCAACTTGTCAGCTCACAGGATCTCAAAAGTTCATATAAATAATGGAATGAACTGTACCTAAGTATCTACATGTGTATGTTTTTAAAATGGTTATTATGGTAAAGCAGCAGAGGGACGTAAATGGGCTGGAGATGATGATGATGATGATGATGATTATAGTAAAGCAGTAAATATCGGCGATTGCTTTCCAACAAAAGAATCGTCTGCTCGTTTGTCTAACAAAGTGTGTCAAAAAAAAGGATTTTAATAGATAACCCGTAGATTACTTACATTAACCAACCAGCGCCTCGAACAGACTAAATCGAAATCTGATACAATAGTTCGTCGGAATACATTTGTGTCGTATTCAAATTTGGGACACTCTATTAGCGGTATGTAAGCTCTTTCCATCGTAGGAGCTATAGCTAGGATCTCTGGGTCAAAGATCAAACATGGATGTTCTTCTATTCTCTATTAAAATAAATAATTAGATAATTTAAGTTTATGTACTGTGTACACCCGGGTCATTATGATAACGTTGTAGTCATACACTCATCGAGCCCTAAATTGCTGTTTTGTCGCTTCGCGATATCGGTCACTATTGTTTTATCCAATAAATAAAAAGAAAAATTACCTAATTAAACCGATTAGAATGAGTTCTGAACTATACCTACAGTGGCGTAACTATAGGGTGGCAGGGGTGGCAAAATGCCAGGGGCCCCTAGCTCTACGGGGCCCCGAACTGGCTTGGTTTAGAGCACAGAAGTGACGCTGATGCACTTCTTTATATTGAGGAAGGAGCCCCATCAGACGAATTTGCCACGGGCCCCAGACGTTATAGTTACGACACTGTATACTATTTTAATCTTCTGTGACTATTATGTATAGTCCTTAGCACGAATAGCAAGATAACTATCAATTGATCATTCAAATTTTTTGATTGGATTTCTTTACCGTTAGTGTCAATCAAGATTAAACCTCATATAGACGGTGGAATCTCGTGCGAGTTCATCCGGACCACATGGCTACCACCATCCTACAAACTCGCTTACCGTGCCGTCAAGCAGCAGTGCTTGCGCTACTGTGTTCCAATACCGAGAGTAAAGCAGCCCGTGAATTGCTGACACATGACGAACCTACTTATTATTTTTAAGCCACCTAGACTAGCAACGCATCTGCAATCCTCTGATGTTGCGGACTACCATCAGGTGACCCACTTGCTCGTGTCCTTTATTTGTTGAATAAAAAAGACGAATGAAGCTGCGAGAAACCATTCGAATATTTTTCATACCCATTTATTCAAACTACTCTGCGCCTGATATAATTAAATAGCAAACACACTAACCGGGGCGCACATCTCACGCCATTCTTTGACGGTAAACCTCGCAAATGGCGCCGGCTTTACGCACCAGAATTCTTGAGGTGGGGCCAGAAACAAAATGTTCAATTGGTACCATCCAATGGGGAACTTTAATAGCGCCATCATAATACTTAACCGTAGCTGCCATCTGCCCCAATCGCCAATAACTCTCGCTACTATATCTTTACTCGCCGCTTTGTTTTTCTTAGGAGGCTCAAGTATTGATTCTGTTACACGGAAAAGTTGATCAAATTGGCTTCTTCAGTCGTTACTTGAACACGGAGCAAAAATATGAATGCTTTAAGTAAAGTACCTGCTCCAGAAACATATTCATGGCCATTGTCGATTAATTTAGTTTTCTCCATTGGTTTGCATATACGCGATGGATTACGACTGATTCTAGATACATTGTAGAATTTGTAAATATCTGCCATGTATTCTAGTTTTAAACCTATGCTGTTAACCATTACTTATCTAAAAGCAATTTTTTTATTAATTAATTTTCTCCTTAATGGCGGCTGTAATGCTTGGCCCAATGTCAGTTTAAATGACACCAAGAGCTTAAGTCTCCTGTCACGACGTCAAGTTTCTGTTAAATGCGTTGATAAATCGGTCTTATTCCTCCGAGATAATAGTTTATTTATACTAGTATATAAAAGTTACTCTATCTATGGTTAACGTTAGATTAGATTCTATTCTATTCTCCCTTAATGGCGGCCGAAAGGCTTGGGCCAATCGGCGCTGAAATAACTGAGACGAGACCGTAAAATTTGACAGCTATTGACGTGTATCAATATCGCGTTATTACTGGACTGGGTTCATTTAGACTCACAGTGTGTAAAAAAACGGTCTCTTCTCTTCTGTCTATCTTGCCTTTCATAAAAATTGTTGCCATATTCAAGCATTTTACGCATTCATACCTACATACATACATCAATCACGTCTTTATCCCTTACGGGGTAGACAGAGGCTAACTAAGGTAACAAGACCTTAAGGCCACGCATTCATAACACTTAGGTACATTATTTTCTCTTTCAAGACCAAGTAACAAAGAGCAGAATAAGTAGGTACGAATTTAAAAAAAACTGTTCTTAGCACAAGCACTTTACCTCAAAAATGTGAGGTTTTCAAAAGAAGTGGCACCCTCATTTAATTCCTATTCGTTATTGTCGGAGTCTGCGACTGCTGTCAGACAAAATACGAATCTTGAAGCTTACCATCTACTTGGTTATAAATAAATTTGGTTTATTTATACGAAGGATGCGATTTGACTTCTCTTTCGATGCAGTAAGAGTATTACAGAGTCTGTATAGATGTACATAAAACAACCTAGGTACCAGAGACTTACTACTTCTATGATAACATCATATTTTTACTTTTTTCCAACCATTAAAAAGCCAATTTATTGAATCGCAAGATTAAAGTTTTTTTTAACCTTTTCGACGCCAACGACATATATTTACGTCCAGAGGGGCTACTCCGAAATTCGATTTTCGAAGTTCGTTTCGTTCCGTTCCGCTCACACTAATAGTCATTAATTTGAGAGTGAAAGGGACGGTATGAGACGAAGTTCGAAAATCGAATTTCGGAGTTAAGGCCAGTACTTCAATGCAAAAGCAACCTTCGTTCAATTCTGTTTAGGTTCAACTTAAGGCATCACATAAAGAAGTCTGACGTATGAGTGACGTCTCTTGTATTTGACGTGGCGGCGAAAAGGTTAAACATTAAAGTAATGGATGACACTTGGACTAAAAATGATACTAGGTACCTATTTCAGATTCTCTACGAATTAAAAAATTCTAGTTCTGTTTTTTTTTAAAAGGTGATAATGATAATCAGAGTGAAGAACAGCTCAGCAAACCTGACAGTAGGATTGCTAAAGTGATAATTTTATTCCTTAACTAAATCAAAGGGCTTACTATCAGGCGTGATTTTGATTTGTCGTGACACAAGCCCATTCCAAGCTCAGTGACGACACGAGAACTTTTGACATTTGAAACTAGAGGTTTGAAATACCCAGTAAAGGACCGGCATTACAACACAACACATAATTTTTTTTGCACACTAAACATTTATCATGGTCTCACAAAATCAATGTAAAGTAACATGCGTTTGTCAATAAAGTTGAATTTATTTGTTATTTGATTTATACTTAATTACTATTACTAGAGTTTCTTAGGTCCCTAGCATAGAGTAATACAGAGTAATATAAATATACCAAAAGAATTTAGTGTAAAGAATGAAATTAGTGTAAAGAAATGGTACCAGTCTCCAGGTAAATTTTAATGTTTTTATACTTTGAAGCTGGCAACCTCGCCTGGCTGGCAGTCCAATGATAGTTGATACAATACATCTGTCTCCGTGTGTGTTTATGAATGAAAAACATGGTGATCTAATAGGTAGTTTTAATTCAATTTGCTAACACATTATTAGGTTTTCCTTTGATAGTTTATTTGTGAAATAGTAATTATGCCACTAGCAAATTCAGCAGACCCCTGGCGAATGCAGAATGTCGGCGACAGCGTAAGTTTTCGCTAATTATCTTAAATACACTGGTTTGAACTAAATGTTACTTTTCCTTCTACGATTACTCACTCATTTAAATCTGTATATTGTTTGCTATGACGTCTAGAGCCACATAATTAGTTTGCGTTTCCCGTGGGGTTTATCGTGCACAATACGCCCACCCATTAGTTATTAATTACATTTTTTAAAATCTGATTACGATTGTATTAAGCTGTAGCTCATGTCTGCCTATTAATTAAAAAAAAAACACTTTGTAGCGTGGTATATCGCAGACAGCCAACAGTCTTCCAATGGTGGTTGAGAATTCCGCCGAGTCCCGCCAGGCTTCCACGGCTGAAAGCCTTGACTCCTCAGGAGAAATTAGCTGCGAAAGGGAGGTAGAATTACAGGATGTCGTCAAAGAAGGCCACGAAAAGGCGGACCCGTCCCAATTTGAATTGCTCAAGGTCCTTGGGGAAGGTTCCTTTGGAAAGGTTTTCCTAGTACGTAAAGTGACCGGGGCTGATGCCGGCACCCTTTACGCAATGAAGGTAGGCTTGGTTGTAATCTAGAACTTCAGTTAAGTCAATAAAATTGTTAACATTTAAAGTCTACTTGTTGCTGATTTTATTTACTAGGTTTTCATTTATAACTTAAATTGCTTAAATTTGTTAAGATACTGAACTGTGTTAAACAAAACTTGAAACAGTTAAAACCATTAGATTTTCTAGTTATGAGTTAAATAATGAACTAAGAATAAATTATTGTTGACAGCAAAAACATTGAAATACAAGTTTCTATCTTTAAAGTTGTCTACGAACAGGGGTTGGATGTGGTATGTGTCAGAACTTGAGAGTGCAACAACACTGTTCTTCAGTGGATTCCTT
Source organism: Pandemis corylana (assembly GCA_949127965.1). Classification (NCBI taxonomy): domain Eukaryota; kingdom Metazoa; phylum Arthropoda; class Insecta; order Lepidoptera; family Tortricidae; genus Pandemis; species Pandemis corylana. The sequence goes on from OX421860.1 coordinate 7,006,242, forward strand.
ATCTAACATAAAACATGTAATTTTCCTAAAAATGTGTATTATACTTAACAAGATAATGGAAATATTATATTCTAATGTTCATAATTTTTTAGGTACTTAAAAAAGCAACCCTGAAAGTGAGAGACCGAGAACGTACAAAAATGGAGAGAAATATTTTAGTAGACATGGGCCATCCATTTATTGTAAAATTACACTATGCATTTCAAACTGCTGGAAAACTTTACTTAATATTAGATTTTTTACGCGGTGGTGACTTGTTCTCAAGACTTAGTAAAGAGGTAAGTTGTTCACATAATTGATTACCATAATTAGGTAGTTAAACTGTTTACAATTCTAAGTAATGATTAGTTGTAACATACCATGTTTATTGCTGTATGGAATTTATTCCAATCAATTTATGCCATTGTATGTATATATTTATAATGCACCTTCTAAACATAGTAAATTATGGTTAACACATGTATTGCTTCAGGCTAATAACTACCAATATTTCAGGTAATGTTCACAGAGGAAGATGTAAAATTTTACTTAGCTGAGTTAGCTTTAGCATTAGAACATGTGCACCAATTGGGCATTATATACAGGGATTTAAAGCCAGAGAATATTTTGTTAGACGCAGACGGTCACATTGCACTTACTGACTTTGGCTTATCAAAACTTCCACCAAGTAGTGATAAGGCTTATAGCTTTTGTGGTACCGTGGAGTACATGGCACCAGAGGTTGTCAACAGGAGAGGACACACATTTGCTGCTGACTGGTGGTCTTTCGGTGTACTTATGGTAAGTCTTAACATCTAACATTGTATTTTGAAAACATAATTCGTTTTATAGCTTGACATAGTTTTTAAAGTTCTCATGTAACCTTGCTCTCCTATGGGATTGAAAATCAAAATTAAATCATGTTACAAGATCTGAAATATTTAACAAAAAATTAAATCATATCTTATTTTGTCCACAGTTTGAAATGCTTACTGGCAACTTACCATTCCATGGCTCTACTAGACATGAAACAATGACACAAATTCTTAAAGCCAAATTGGGGATGCCATCTAACTTGAGTGAAGAAGCTCAATCCTTGCTTCGGGCACTGTTTAAAAGAACTCCACAAAACAGGTGATTATTTACGTCTACAGGAGCATTACCTTATATTATTTTATTAGTTGTTATCAACTACATCAAATGCTCTTTGAGTGTTATTGTATGTTCACCTATTTGTTGTGTATGGCAACATCTTCAGGCAAAAAAGATAAATTCCTTAGAAATTTTGACATATGTTACCTTTCTACAGGTTGGGTGCAGGCCCTAATGGCATAGAAGACGTAAAAAATCATGAATTCTTCGCTAGCATAGACTGGGATGCTCTATTGAAAAAAGAGGTTTGTTTTACTATAATACATTACATTTATGACTTGTGACTAATGAGATAAGTGTGTTGTTAACCATCATACACTTCTAATAGTTCCATGGTTATCTGTGTACTGGCAATGTATTGAGCAATATTCATAATAACCATTTACAACTGATTAGATTCTGGATCGGTTGACAGGCTGACATCCTTTGAAAAAATAAATTATATAATAAAAAACCAATTAAATAATAGCTTTCTGATATTAAATCAAAATAAATCCTTTTTATTTAATCAATGGATAACTCTAACTATGTAACTTTTTTAAATACCCGTAGTAAAAACAGAGTATGGTCCATGAATGGCACAGGAAATTTACGTGTCTGATACGTATATTTGAGTCAGGAAAACCTGATAACATGCACCTCTTGATGTCTCTTTCACCCCTGCTGGGCGTCCAGGGGTATCATTCTCTAAACGATACTCGTCCGCGGGTTCAGCTCTGGGTTCAACCATGACCTGACCCATTCGCTCGTAAGCATTAGGTATAACGAAGTCGGGCGACCGTCGTCGTCGTTGACAGGACTCGATTTAGCTCACATAGCTCGGAGATAGCTCCCAAACGGATAGAGCGATTTGAACGCTGATATTATTATTTTGAGCTATTGGACTCTAGTAAAAATGTCGAGGGTATTTGAAGTTTTTGTATGGTGTAGTTTGTAGTTAAAGAAAAAATAACCAAAACGATTGGCAGGTGGATATCAGATAAAACTTTTAAAGTAATCGTCACCTGCTGGAGCTGGAAGAAGAAAATAGATTTAGTTGTAAAATCTGGTTTAAGCTTGTCAGTTACATACATTGTGACGCAACCTTGAGCTTAAAACTAAATTGTTCTTTTTTTATTCGGCCTAAATTGATAAATATCTATTTTGGTAGGTAATACCGCCGTTCCGACCTGCTGTGTCACGGGCCGACGACGCGTTTTACTTCGACTCTGAGTTCACCTGCCGCACGCCACGAGATTCCCCAGGAGTGCCCGCGTCAGCCAACGCTCACGAGTTGTTTAGGTAAATTATTCCAAAAACTTTTTTTTTAATACAACTTCTGTCCATTGGCAGTACTATGCTGTCTATCACGGCAAACTACCTACCTAATTTCAAATTCCTAATTCTAATTTTTAAACAAATATTGAGCTAATCGTTGCTGCGCAGTCCAGCGCAAATGCTACTCTACTCTTCCATTTTAATGACACGCAAGACATGTAAATTGGCGTCATCCGCTCCAATACAGGTCTGTGATTACTAGAATAACAACTTTAACGGATTAATGATTCACTTCAAATAATATGTTACGATAAATGAGAATAACAAGCGATAGACAGAAGAAATATGTATCTATGTGGTCCTACATACATTCTTTGAAATTAAACTCTATAGTCCAATCCAGTGAAAGTCTGTGTATCTGGTGATCTAAATACTTATATCTTGGTGCATAGTTGAAAGTATGAACTATCTGACGCGAAGGTTTAAAACAGAAATGTATGAATAATTTCCTGTTTTATTTCGATAAGTGAATAAGGAAAGGAGATGTTATTGAGCTTTAAAGTAACTATTTTCAATACCTTTTCCCATCGTAACCATTCATTAGCTACATAACAATGCATTCCTTTCATTAAGAGACTCACGTTTGTTCAAATGAAGTGAGAAAAACGCTATCTGTCGTATAATCTTATCACACGTCAGTTTGTGAAACGATAACTATCATTAATATTATGGTGCGGTTGTTGACATTTTGCAAGGTTTTCTTGAAGGCTTTGATAACGTAATAAGTTTGTTCTCTAAATCAGGGGTTCCCAAAGTGTGCACCGCGGCGCCCTGGTGCGCCGTAGAAAGTAAAGAGGGGCGCCGTGAGTTCTATCATTATCCGAAACCGCAAATATTCGCGGGTACCTATTTGAGCGCTCGCATCGGTAAATAATATAGCAACAATACAACTTAGCTAAGGCAGGGCGCCGTTACAAAATACTAAACTTGTAACTGCGCCGCAGGTTGAAAAAGATTGGGAACCCCTGCTCTAAATCTATGATGCACGAACTATTTAACACTGTACTGCAGTCAAAAAATACTGAGCTGAGCAATAATGCGTGACGCAAATAGATTTTAGTCTTCCAGCACTTATTAAACACCTAAACAGTGTGTGGGAACCTGCGAAGGAAGCGTTCTATAATGATCACGCTTTCTCTTGCAACAACCTCACCTCACCTGGCAAAAATACTCATATGTTAGTCTTTTACCTCAAAAGCATAAATTCCTTGTAGCGATTTACCGAATCGTATTTCACCTGCGATTTTTTTTTGCAGAGGTTTTAGTTTCGTCGCCCCATGCCTGCTCGACGATGATAATAACAAGACCATCACGAATCAAACTCAAAATAATGATGTGCAGAACAACAAGAATTCTACTGAAGAATTCTTGTCCGGTTTTGTTAATAGGAATAATTTCTTTGATGAATACAGGTCAGTATCATAAAACCGTATCACATTGATATACTGTGGATGTACTTATATCGATTACGTCTCTCAACGTCGCGTGTTTTGTGATTTTTACTAAAATAACTTTTAATCTTAGTTTTAAGCTGTGTTCTCACTCTCACCAACCAAGCTACTATTTGAATAATTTCTTTAATTTTTTTGATGTATTTTAGAGCAATAGTTAGCTTGGTATCTTTAATCATAAAAATATTTTCAGATTGATGGGCGAGCTCGGCACTGGATCGTTTTCGGTGGTACGTCTTTGCGAACACAAGGCGTCGAAAGTACAATATGCTGTCAAAATCATGGAAAAGATGCAGTACGATCCACGAGAAGAGATTGAAATTTTATTACGGTATGGCACCTGCACTTGCTCTTTCCATGCATTATAAAGTCGTGCAAAACATACTATCGGAATTTTATATATGAATAGTTTCCCGACAGACTGTTTACACATTATCCTACTTTTGCGACACGCAGTCGGGTAGAAAGTATAACACCCACTCAACGGTCGGCGACGAAATGATCAAAGGGTGAGTGATCACCGTTCACCGACCACACTACGCTACAATTTCTTTGAAAACTTTGAAGTATACCAAACTGTTAACCAGTGCTCCATTTATACGATGGCGATGACCTGTAGTGAAATAAAGACGGTATCGTTTACAGATACAGCCAACACCCGCACATAATAACCCTGCGCGGCGTGTACGAAGAGGGCGGGCGTATTTTAGCAGTGACCGAGCTTTGTCGCGGCGGCGAGTTGCTGGAGCACATCACGCAGCGGCGCTGCCTGTCCGAGCACGAAGCCGCTCCCATACTGCGTAACGTGCTGCACGCCGTGAACTACCTGCACAGGCACACCGTCGTCCACAGGTCTGTCATCATCATCAGTCATCTTACGTTCATGAACTTAATTGGTTAGAAACTTAGAGAGATTCTGTGGTTTTTTCGTTCAGTGCAATCCTAAACTCCTTTGCTTTCTCGGGTTCCAACACAAGCAGTCGCGCCAAACAACTTTGCAGCCTTGCATAACAAATCCTACTAATATTATAAATGCGAAAGTTTGTGAGTCAGTGTGTATGTTTGTTACTTCTTCACGCTCAAAAGACTGGACGGATTTAGATCCTAGATTAAAACATCGGCTACTTTTTTTGATCCCGAAAAATTGCATAGTTCCTGCGGGATAGCGAATTCTTTGCAGACGAAGTCGCGGGCAACAGCTAGTCATTTTATAAATTAAAAATATGCGTTAATTTCCTTTCAGGGACATAAAGCCGTCTAATATTCTCTTCGCAACAGCTGAAAGGAGACCAGAAGACATTCGCCTCGTAGATTTTGGTCTAGCGAAACAGTTGAGAGCCGAAAACGGACTGCTGATGACACCCTGTTACACTGCCAACTTTGTCGCGCCCGAGGTGTTGAAACGGGCGGGATACGACGCTGCCTGCGATATTTGGAGTTTAGGTAAATACAATCACTGATTAGTTCTACCAGGCTTGCTATGACTATGTATGTGTTGCCAAGTACTAAAATGACTGATTTTTTATCGAAATATTTAAGTAAGTAAATGCTTTATTGTACAAATATAAAGAAACAGATACATTTCAAAAAAAAAAAACATTAATGTATGCACAAAGGCGAACTTATCCCTATAAGGGATCTCTACCAGTTAACCTTTGAGTAGATGAGAGGAACATTAAACGAGGGACCGACAAAGTGTGAGTTTAAAATTCCAGATAGTGAAAGCCACAATAGAGCGTACATCTAAGTACAATAAACAAAACATAAAATAAACTACTGAATATCATTACACACATGCATACATACAAAATACAATAAGAGTACACACATACAATATCTAAGGAGATGGTGTGAGCCATATCTTCCTCAAGCCTTCCTTGAACGACGCCACGGAGGCAGACTACCTGATGGAGGTCGGTAACCGATTCCACAGCCTAACAGAGTGAACTGTGAAGGATTTGGAGTAAGTTTTGGATTTAACTCGTAGAAAACATTTTTTTACAGGTGTGCTGGCTTACATCATGCTGTCCGGGAGAACACCTTTTGCTTCGACAGGAGACGACAGCCCTGAAGCTATTTTGACAAGAATAGAATCTGGCAAGGTGAGCGCTTGACACATAACTGATTTTCAATATTAGGTATATAATCTAGTGTAGGTAGTGTGGTGCCTAGTGCAAGTTTGTCCAATGAAAGTTTGAGAGGTAATATCAATTTTAACCTAATTTAACCAGTGGGACGTATATAGGCCGAAGATGATGATGATGATGAATTTAAATGTAAGTGGTGTTGTCTAGTATAGCGTTCGTTGCAGGTGGAGCTGTCGTCCGGCGTGTGGGGCGGCGTGTCGGGCGAGGCGCGCGCGTGCGTGCGGCGCATGCTGTCGCTGGAGCCGGCGCTGCGGCCGCGCGCGGGCGACCTGCTGCGCGAGCCGTGGCTGAGCGCCGCGCGCAGCAGCGAGCCCGCGCCGCCCGCGCAACTGCCGCCGCCGCACGACGCGCCGCCCGCGCACGAGCTCCGGCGCGCCGTCGACCTCACCTTCCAGGTCACACGCGCTATTAACTAACACCTTGACGGCGCGGATTACAGTCTAAGGTTCTCGAGGTTTCCGAAGTTGTCTGGGCTGCGACCTATATATTACAAGTTTACAAAATCGGGTAATATTATGGATATCGGGGCTATGAATAAAGGACTTTTCGAGCCGTCGGCTTCGTCGGTTGGTCTGTCGTACTCTACAGGCAGGGCCCACCGTGGGTCGCACCCCATAGTTTAGGAAACCCGAAATTTTAAACTAATCACTAGACGGTCAATATTAACGTGATAGTGCTATGTCAATACGAGATCGTAGATTTCAAAACGATCTGATTCGCTACGATGCGCATCAATATTTCGTGATATGGATCGCTCGATAATATTTACCGTCTAATCCAAGCCAACGCGAGATGCATCGAGTAACAGTATGTGAGCTCTTAGAATGCCATTCGGGTTTGTCTTGCTGTCTCACTCACTATGGGTTTGATACTTGAATCGACCGATGGTACCCGAAAACCGAATGGCATTCTAAGAGCTCACAGAATGATAAGTTTACTTTCGATTTTTGAAAGTAAACTAGGTTAAACTCACGCTTATTTATTACGCGCCTCCCTAGCCCACCATATTAGTAGTTTTTTGTGACTGTATTATAATGAAGGGCAATAAAACATGGGTTTATGAATAAAAAGATGAAACGAGTGTTTTAATGCGTAATTATGTACAGTCGTATAGGTTAGTACAGTAGTTTAAAACGGATGAAACGACTGATATTAATATTTTTTCTTAAATTCTAACCCCCTTATTCATAAACACTATAGGCTTCTGCTGACTTAGCAATCGTTGTCCTTATCTGTGAAAGGTAAATTTCAAAGCGATAGATAAGGACAAACGATTGCTAAGTTAGCAGAAGTCTATAGGGCGTTTATGAATAAGGGGGTAAGACAATAAACATAGAGATTTTGTTATTTAAGAGGTTCAAAGTTTGTATGTTATTAGAGCAGTGGTTCTTAACCTTTCAGACATGAGGGACCATTCGACAAAATTTTTGTCTTGCCAAGGACCACCTAAGTAACTACAAAAAATCTAATGTATGGCTTCGATCGGCCCCAATGGATGGAATTGCACATTCACGCGTTGTGTCTGGTTGTCACTTGTCTAATTATTTATTCGATTGGCCCCGCGGACCATTTTGAATGCTTCCAGGGACCACCGGTTAAGAACCACTGTATTAGAGTATCGATATTGATACTCTAAAGTCAACATTAACGTACAACCACAGATTCAGGTTTCTTAATGTAGGCCAGTTGCTAATCGTTCCTGAACATATTATAGGGAAGTTACGATATGGATGTAGATAAAGTTAATTTTGTCCATCCATGACATCCAACGCAAAAAAACGTGTTAAGTACCTACGTACATTCATTATCTCTGAAGAATAATTAGTTTATCTTCCATTCTTAGGCCATGACATCCGCGCCGATGACTCCGCAAGTGTTGGGTCCCGTGTCGCAGTCGACGCTCGCGCAGCGACGCAACAAGCCGCAACGTCGCTTTCCACCTACTCAGCTTTAATCCCCACTCCAGGTATACGAACAAAATAGTACCGTTTTCTAAATTAAAATTATGACATACTGACTAAAATCTTGAGCTAAAATGTATTAAAAGAAAAATAATGTAGCGTACAAATGGAGACCGAAATACGTAGTCAGTTGTTTTATAACATGGCCGTGAATGGACGAGTGAACAACAAAAAAATGTATTGATAATGCCGCAAATAGTTGCATCCATTGTGTCGAATGTTATTTATGTGTTGTATTGTCGATGTTACTAGTACACGTTGGAATGTGATGTGGATGTTAACGAAATAAGGATAGCTAACTACAAAAATACGGAAGTATTTTTATACGATTTTAAGATAATGCATTATCCAACATTGGCACCACTCTTATTACATAACATCTAAGAAAAAGGCAAATGTTGAGATTCAATGTGGCATGACCTTTACTTTATTCATATTTTCTTTATACTTGATGTTTATGTGAGGAACCCCAGTGAAGTGCTTCCTTTAACAACTACATTCTTTTCTATGCATTATTTGTCACACATTTGTAAATTAAAAAAGAAATGAATTAAGCGTAATAAAATTTACTAACAAAAGTATATTTATGATACGTAAGACGTAGATTTCATTTTCATAAAACAAAACACTACAACATTCCACGCGTTTCCTGTTTAGTAGTGTCGATAGTTAGTTGTCTTCATGTATGTGAAAGTTGTCTTCCTACAAAATGTTTATTATTGTTTTAAGAAAATAACATTCTTTTAACGTTTATCTTGCCCACCTGTTCGAATAACAATCTTAGTCGCTCTGTGCCATTAAATCTTGAACTTTAGTGAAAATATGGTATCCATTATGCATGTATCTTTATAACATTTACTGCGAGAAATATTTTCCTGTTGAATTATGTCACGAACAATGTACTCTAAGTACAATATTTATTACTGTAACAGAATTATTTTTGTAAAGTATTGCTCTTCTTGATATGTCTGTATTAGTTTTAGCCAGTCTCCCAATTTGGTTTACCTTTACTCTAATGAGATGTTGTTTATATTTTTGTAAGATTTTAAGTATTCAGTAGCTTTAAGATGTCTAGATAATAAGAATAAGTATATCGAAATACTTAAAAAGGCTTTTATTAACATAGGATTTAATTAGACTAGGATTCATGTGTACAACACAAAGTATGTGTCAATGAAATCCATTCATCATATCTTCTCTGCATGAGTAATCAATTCACTTCATATCACAAGGCCTAAATTGCTAACAAATACATAATGATCGCAGAGATCTTGCGTAGTATTTATATACTTGACACGTTATTTGTTTCTCATCATTGGATTTTTTCCGAATTTTTATTTTTTTTACGGTTTTGCAGGAAGATTAGCAATATCTTTCAATTTCGGCAAAAAAACGAAAACATAAGAATAGGAAATCAGAACCAGCTCCTTGTCATAACGTGGTGCAGACTTTACCATTTAAGTAACTTCATTTACATGACCTAAGCAATTAGTACATGTATCGAAATGTTTCTACTGGTCCCGAATCCGATTTTACAAATGACTTTTTACTAAAAACTCAGTAAAACTGGTCCCAACTGCCATCTTTTTGAACATTTGAATGACATGAACACACACTCGAGAGCATAATTATATTGGCCCCTGTTTCTGATGTTGTGACATTATGTAAATCTCATCAATTTTTAATGATAGGTGACTTCATAGACTGTTATGCAGGAAATGTTAAATCTCAATTAAATAGCTAAATCTAGTTTTAAGCTTGCTAGTTCAATACACTTTGACACTAGGAAATCAAGTTTAGAACGGTTCAGGATTTAACTTTTTCCAGCAATATAACCTTTGACTACATAAAAGCTGCAATTATTTAGCTTCACTGTAAACCAGTGGTTCCCAACTTAGTTCTGGAATGAACCACGAATGTCCTACGTCCTGCAGAAAATGGTGGTTTTTTAATGCTATGTGTGGACGCGATGGTGTAACCTAACTATCCATATTACATCTTTGCCGATACATTTAATGTGTTAAGTTAAAATTACTTTTAAATTAAATTATCATAACTTTTCTTTATTATACTATTGTTCAAAACTTTAATGTCACCGTCACTCGATAGCTACGAAAATTACGAGAGGTTCTTCAGTGCCACAAAAACGCATCGAATTGATTGTCATCTAAATTCAACTAATTCAAGTGCGACATTTTACATCAACAATTAATTTGATATTTGTGTAATAAGATGACGTATAATCATTAATCAGTTTTGACTTTAGTAATAAATTAATAGTCCTTGTAGCTCAGTAGTATTACCTTGTGGCTCAGGAACGATAAAAAGGGTTAAGGCTCTGCTAAAAACTATATTCATATAATATCTTGCGTTAAGTGGTTTTGAATACCAGGGGCCCGATTTTTGAAAGCACATGTGTGAAAATACCACTCGACAGTGGTAAAAATTGTGCTGAATTTTAAATACGAGTTGCTTAAAATTAAAAGATACTTAGGGCTTTCATTAATTTTGTGAACTAGTAAAAAATTCGATTCGAGCTGTAGTTTTGAAGTTATAAACAGATTTATACCACTTTCGAGTGATGTGCTTTCAAAAATCGGCCCCTGTTTCTTTTTTGAGTATATAAAACCTGGTGCTGTTGGCCTGGTGGTTCTTTGTTTAGTCTTGTCATATTTTTAAACAACACACTTTAAAATTAAGACAGTCATATATTTAAGATTTTTTTCTGCATAATAATATTATATATAACTAAGGAATATTTAGTAATATGGGTGATGGCTTTTATGGTGATAGTTTTAATCGTCATAAAATAAACTTGCAATGTTTTGTGTTAAGTAAGGTTGGTCAATTCATTTTATTGATGTCGTAGTTATATTGAATTAAACATTGGATCTATTACCAAAGAAATATAATAGTCAAACCGGTCCTTATAATTTCTGCTTTACTTAGTATTTATTAAAGGTACGAAGGGTGGTAACAAGGGCCACTTGAAAAATATAAAAGTAGATATTATGTATAAATGTACAATATTACAAATTTGTGAAATTTTAATATTCTTTCAGTCAATTTTATTGAAATTGATTGTATAATTTTAATTCGATAATTAATTTATATTTGAAAATTTGTAAAATTGGAGTTGTGTATTGATTCGAGTAAAGTAAATACCTTGTTTCAAGTAACAATGCGAGGATATGCTTTTTAAAGGGGCTTTTTTATGTTTAATACAATAAAGTTTTTATTTGATGTGGAAAAAATCATGACAACTTAAAGTGTTGCATGATAATATCAGTTCATTTGATCTAATACAAAGACATTATGATGTCTATACCTATCTACATACGCTGTATGATTTTATCTACTGATGGAATTGATTCAAATATGAAAATTAATATAGTTGGTATTTTAAATATAAGGAAGCACAATAGTTGCTTACAACGTATTTGGCGTCACGTCATTCTTAATCTTAATAAGTCGCGTAGAAATCTAACATATCTCAGAGCACGTTTTATCTTTCTTACACTGAGATCCAGAGAAAAAAATATTTGTAAAGATCTTTTTCTTACTGAAAACAAAATTCGAAATCATACCTACATTTAAAACTGTGTTATTCGATTTATTGAACATACCCACCCAATTAATAATCAGTGACATAGCTACCGAAGGCCTAGCCGGTACCGTGCCACCTGGGCTGATCAACGTCATTTGATTTGATTTTATAAAACTAAACAGTTTAATTAGGGACCCAAGGTTACTGCTAACACTGGATGTTATATTCAGTTGCTGAATTTATGCGGAACCCTAAGTGCGCGAGTCCATCTCGCACTTAGCCTTACGTTCCAAACTAGTCTCCCCTTACGTCCTGCTAAGCCGAAATTATTGAAAACTGTATCTATACAGACACGGTAGCACGTGTGGGCGCGATAAAGGTATGATTCCTTGCTGCTTTTTATAACTTTTCCTGTACTGTAGAGCCGTTTTTAGCATAAAACTGAACCATACCACCAGTGCTGTAAGCTACAGGTACCTATTAGGTAGGTTAGGTTAGTGAGTAGCTCCTTATGCCTCCATCGATTTCTATTCAATTTCTCAAATCCCACCCTACCCCCAGGGGCAGTGCCAGGGGTATGGTGGGTCTGGAAAAAAACGATTGTAGCTTCTCAGACCTGTCTCCTTGTCAATTGGTTAATAATAAAACTATATCAATAGATGTCCTTAATATATTGAAACAAGTATTTTATAAATATTACAATCACATCTGATTTATTTCACATTGACATCTTTTAAAGTGGCAGCAACAATGGGTCCTTTACCAGGAACTGTTAGTGGGGTTCCTTTATAACAAGCTATTTTATCAGAATTTGTTTTAAGATCTGGTGCACAAGTTTCAAATATTTTCTTCTTCGGGTTCAATACTGCTTCAGGCTCCCTAGGGTAGCCTTCACATGAAACCAAGTCCCCAGGTTGGGCTCCACTGGGAGGGATAAGGACTTCCACCTTTTCCGGGCACGAAGCACACATTACCATTGCTTCTGACGTAACACCTCTCATCTGAAACCAAAGTGAAGAAGAAATGTAGGTAATATGGTATAAACTTATGTATACAGTAATGAGTTCATGATAATAAAGTCATAAGAGAAGTGTACCATAATTATTTAATAATAAATATCTGTCAGCAATAGATTCACCAACCTTTACTGGTTTTAAATTACACAGAACCATAACAATTCTATCCTGCATCTCATTGATGGGTACATGGTTAACTAGACCAGACACTACAGTACGAGGGTTGTCTTCTCCACAGTCAATTTTTTCCACATACAGTGTATCAGCATCAGGGTGCTTATTTATTTCAATAATTTTGCCAATTCTGAAGTCCAATTTTCCAACTGTTGCCACACCATCATTTGTTGGAGGATTAGGTTTAGTCTTGGCAGAATTATCCTTTTCTTTTTTCTCCTTTTTTGCAGCAGGTGCCTCTTTTTCATTTTTAACTGGAGCCTTCTCTGTTTCAAGGGCTGCAGCTGTTCTGCCAGGTATTTGGTATTGCTTTTTGCCATTTAATGTTTCAAGTCTTATTAGTTCTGTTTTAGCTTTTTCTACTTTTGCCGCTAGAAACCCATTTTCATCAGTAAGCTGTTTGATTTTTTCCTCAACTTTGAATTTTCTTACATCGTCAAGCTGTAACAAATAAAATCTATTACCATCTGAATGCAACGTGTGTGATCATTCATACGCCTATTTTTATATTGCCGATTGGATATTTGGCACCAGTGTTTTGAAATTTATACAAGGAATGCGTACGAATTTTAAAAATAAGGAACTTTGAGAAGAGAAGACTTCCTCTACGTCAACATAAGTCGCACTAATTTCATCATAAAAATATAAGGTTAAAAGTAGGAAGGTACAAGACACCTTAGATTTTAACTCAGCAAGACGTTTCTCCGCCATTTCGGCATTGCTTGTAATTTTTGAAATAATGTTTTGCGACATATTTCTTCTAATAAATAAGTTTATCATTAATGTGTTACAGGCCGCGCAGCCAGAAAAGAATCAAAGGCCAAAATAAAATATAACCTCAACTTGATTCAATCTATTCTGTTCTGTCCGAATTTGTCGATTTGACATTGACAGTTGGAAGGACAGTTTGAGAGCTGTAAAATAATTGCATTCTAAAAAATCCGTTTAAATTGTATCTTAAACAAGCTTCACCCGCAGGTAGAATAATATTATTGATTGTATTTATTTCGAAATAGCTAAACGTTTGTCTGTTGTAAAAGAACTTCATGAATTTCTTAGTTTATCTATTTCGAGACAATAACAATAAAAAACAAAAATGAAATAATGGAATTAATATTTTATTTTGTTGGCAACACTTCAAAATTATTTGATTATATCCCAATATTCCTCGTTATATTGGAGCTCCTACACTATTTCAAGTTTTAATTAAATTAATGTTGATTTAGTTGTAGAAACTAATTTAGGGTTTGGACTTTATTAAATAAATCTACATGTAGGTATCTCCATGACGATAGATTTCATATTACTCTATTTTTTTGGTAATTGGTAGATGCTACGTAACGAATCTTTTAAAAATTATGAAGGAGCCGTGTATTTTTTATTTGCTGACAATATCTCTATAATACATGCATACATAAATCACGTCTTCATCCCTGACGGGATAGACAGAGACTAAGGTAATAATAAGTTCCAAAGGCCACGCTTAGCATGGTTGTGAGCGTACAGGTGGAAAAGGGAATCAAAATAGTGATGGGTTGCTAGCCTCATCGCCTATAATGATTCCTAAGATTTTCACCCATTTCCTCGATGGGTTTTTACCATCTACGCGGGAAGAGAAGCAACTGGCAGGTACATTTTAGTAATAAACGTAAGTTTGTCCGCATATATATTCTATTACTTTGTACAGCGAGATGATCATCAAAGTATGATCGAGTGTAGCTAAGGTTGATTATTTTGAAAATCAAAACCCATACAAATGACGATTCGAATGGCACGCCCTTAATTTTGTGAACCAATCAGGGTTTGCAAATTCGTAAAAACCATGTTTTTTGTAACTTCAATCAGGGTCTCCGAATTTGTAAAAACCATGTTTACGTTACGCGGCCAGTACCTATACGGCTTGCACTGTATAACTACGCCCGTATCATATTTTTGTCTTACAAAAATGAGATCGCATTAATACCTAGCTGAAAAGTGCCGTATTATAGTCCTGCGGAACGAAGGCGGAAATAAATATCAGTCAAATTGCTGATGAATTAAATATGTCTGTAACTAACTAATAGGTACAAACATACATAGGTTTAACCATCTACAACATTAGGTTGCTTAACTGCAGGGACCATTAGGTAACCAGGAGTTGTAAAAGTCATACTTAGTGTTTTTATATCTTACAGGATTGAAATGGTATTCATCTTTTCGTTTTTGTTTTTAGGCAACGCACAAATCGACCACATCACATGTTTGGGTTGCGAAGTCCACTTTTTTCTATGGAGTCATAAAATAAGGTAACATATTCAGCTAGAATTTTTGTATATTTTTACAGCGAAACACCGTGAAACTGTGGCTTCGGCGTTTCGATAGCGAAGGACACGTCAAACCCAAGGACCGCCGACCACGTCGACCCCGAGTTAAAAACAAGCAGCGGTCACGGTCGTTTGCAACGCGGTACGATTGTTCTTGATACGTTTTATTTCATTTTCAACTTTTTTTTTAAGCATGTCTTATAGAAAATTAAGACTTTAGACACTTTATTTAATTGTTAACTACTTAGTAACATATTTAAATACGAGTAACAAATTATTATACGATTACGAGTTTACCTCGCTCTTGGCCGGTTTTTGGTTTGTTATTTGAAGCTAATAGGGCTGCTACACGGTCACTTACAGGTGAGGATTTTAATAGCTTATACATTTAGTCGAATGAAGTGAAATTAATTTGTTATCGACTTTGTATAACTTTGTAGGGCGAACCGATGTTTTAAAACGTGCTTTACGAACATATTACCCTTACTCCACGACCACGAGCCGTGAGGAGTGGTCACTTTTGGCCACGAACATTCATGCACACAGTATTTGGGAGACCATTGAGAACTTTGAGGGAGCGCATAAGACAACATAAATACTCAACTGGGACGGAGCTCTGCCACTTGTGATTTAAAATAAATTCTTAAAAAACAGGATAAAATATAGAAATAAAATTATTTTACTTGTCTTAAAAAAATTAGACCTGTACTCTTGTCGTAAATGTTTCTTGTAAATTTGTAATGACTACATCTGGCAACATTTAATAAAAAAATTAACATGGCCGTTTTGGAACGGCGTCATAAATAGTGGCTGTCTGTTTATTTGTGCAAAAATAAGTGGTTTTCTAATGACAAGTGTTATTGCACTGCAAACTGTACTATCATGTAAATGGTGATATTTAGTACAAAGGTGCGAATTTGCGATAATGTATTGATAATCAAAACACGTAACGATGTCAAACAACACTGTTGGCTCGTCAGGGCCAGCTCCCGGCAAAATACGTGGACCCGGGAGACCTCCTAAACGCACTTGTACATGGTGCGCCGAAAGCAAGACTCCTCTCAAATACGTGTTGCCTACCGTAAACAGCAAAAAAGAGTTCTGTTCAGAAACGTGTCTTTCAGAATTCAGGCAAGCGTATAGCAAAGGTGCTTGTCTACATTGCGACAATGTTATTCGCGGTAATGCTCCCTCAAACAGCAAGAACTTCTGTTCCACATATTGCTTGAATAAATATCAAAAGAAAAATGAAAAAAGGACTACTTCCCCTCATTCTGGCAATGGAGCTAATGGTTCAGAAAATCATTCCAATAACAATACGACTGGAGCATTCTACGACATTTATCAGACTTTCGACTGGACAGAGTACATGAAAGAGACTAATAGCACGGCAGCTCCACAGGAGTGCTTCAAGCAAGCACCAGTACCTCCTGTGAATGATTTTAAAATAAATATGAAATTAGAGGCTCTAGATCCTCGCAATCTAACGTCAACGTGCATCGCCAGCGTGGTGGGGGTGCTCGGGCCGCGCTTGCGGCTGCGCCTAGACGGCAGTGACAACAAGAACGATTTCTGGCGGCTAGTAGACGCTGGAGATATCCACCCTATAGGACATTGTGAAAAAAACGATGGAATGTTACAACCTCCTTTAGGCTTTCGCATGAATGCAAGTAGTTGGCCAATGTTTTTGCTCAAAACACTAAATGGGGCTGAAATGGCTCCACTGAAAGTGTTCCAACCGGAGCCACCAACTCCCAAGACTAATCTGTTTGTTGTTGGTCAGAAATTAGAAGCTGTAGATAAAAAGAATCCACAACTTATTTGTTGTGCAACTGTTGGTGTGGTTAAGAATGACCAGATTCATGTGACGTTTGATGGGTGGAGAGGCGCCTTTGATTACTGGTGCAGATTTGATTCAAGAGATATATTCCCAGTGGGCTGGTGTGCCAGGGCTGGTCATCCTTTGCAGCCTCCTGGGCAAAAGAGTGCCACTACCCCTTCCAGGTACAAATAAAACTATAGCTGCAGATTTAATATGCCTTTTATTCATTTTGATGTATATATTGATTGAGGGGATGTGTATAATTAGAACCATGGTTTTTCTTCAGATTCAAGTTACGTCCCAGTGGCATACCTAATCCTGCTTTACCAGAAGGTGGGTCCACGGGTGCCGGAAACTCCACCAGTGCAACACCCACTCCTGCTGCCACTGTTAGGCTGCTTATCCGCCCTGGCTGCTCAGGTGGCAGCAGCTCCTTACCTAATATGATCTCAGGCTCTGGCCCTTCGGGAGCAGCTGAAGCACTTGCTAAGGACTTGCTCAAAGTTCATCCGGACCCACAGAGGTTGACCAGAGCTATATTGACTGCATCCAGTAGCTACTCAAATATAAGCAATGTACAGGTAAATTATTATTATTTAAGGCGGATGCTCGCGTTAGCTCATTGAAGAAGTCCCGTTAGATGGCGCTGTAATCAATGATGTGTGTTTTTTGTAGTTTTTAGAAGATTCTTAGAACACTTATAGATTATCAATTGATTTGCGCACACAGTTTAATACGGCCGATTTTTTGAGACTACACTCAGAAGGTAACAATGCACCAATTCGGAGAATAGCTGCACAAACGCTGGTGTCACTAACGGCCCTATACAGATACTAGGTCTTACACACACATGCAAATAGGAGGCGGCAACTGGCGGAAAAATATTGCAACACCTTGCTAAGCTGTTAGCGTAATTTTTCACGCTATATTTACGTTTTTATATCAACTTTAATTTTACCAGAAATTTTACAAATCTACGTACAAAACTTAAGTCGTGTTATTTCAACCATTTATAACTTTGGAATGGCTGCACGGATTTTTATGATTTTTGATTTGTTAGCTTTCTCTCTTCCTCGAATAGCCAAATATCTTATCATAAATATGATAAATGCACAAAAAAAAACTCTAATTTTTCGTATGCAGCGCCATCTCTGACAAAAACTGACTTTAAGGCGGAATATTCTTTGCCAGCTCGGCTAGTTACAAATACATAATAATATTATAAATGAGTCTAGCAGATGCAAACATGTGAATCAATGCCACCTTCAACCCTTTTTGAATACTAGGGAGTAATTTTTTGTACTTTGTTAGATAGAGGGCTATCGTATTTGTACTCACTAGTTGGCGCCACTGTAGAGTAAGGTATATATCATATCAGATTATTCAGGATTTCTTTTAATTTATCTTTAATAGCAAGTTATTTATTATCCACCGTGTTGCACAGTCCCGTTTATCCTCTTAATTATCTGTCATTTTATTTGCCTTCTTAGTTTGGCTCCTACTTTTCATAGTTTTTCTTTTAATATTTTAATAAACCTGTCGTATGTCTGCGAAAATATTCGGAAACAATGTAAAGTAAAGCCGGAATATGCAACTTGTAGGTAGTACTAATTTTACGTTTCTTTTTAATACCTCAAGTTGCAATAGCGCCTCTAGCGGCGAATTCATATGCCGTCATTGCTAGTATCTTGAAATGTCTTTGAGTATTTAGTATGTAGGAACCCGCGATTCATATCTGATATTCGCTCACACGTAGAGACATCATCATCACCATCGTCTGACATTTTATTATTACTCCTATGCATTGCATTACAAACGTTTCGTCTGGGGCATCTAAACAACTAGCGCTGTACTATAGGTATTGTCGTTTCGGGTCATAGGCTTTCGTAAACAGGTAACTTGAGAATCAGCCTGCTTATAACAATGAGACGAAGTCATTCGTGCTAGCCATTCGGATCCTTTCCTTTCACCAAAATGCATTGGAGTATAGGATCACATAAAGGAAATTAAATAATAACGCATATCGCGTAGGGACTACGTCTGACTGCTTCTTGGCTAGGGATTTTGGTAGTCATCGGTAGTGGGCCACCTGCCTAGTTCACCTGGGTGGACCACGGGCACATTTTCTTGCCGATGTTCCACCTCAGAACACCCAGGTGAACCACGGGCAAATGACTATGGGTCATGGTCCAAAAAGTGCCCATGGTTCACCTAGGTTTACTGAAGTGGACCATTGGCAAGAAAAATTGCCCGTGGTCCATCCAGGTGAGCTAGACAGGTGGTTTTCGGTTAGATATTTGTTCCGGAGTTGCGACCTGCCTTTTTATTTACTAATTCATGGTACATCGCATAAAAGGAAAAATAATATTAGATAATTATGATGACTTTGCAATAGGTAGGTACGACAAATAAATAATGACAACTCCAAAACAAATTGAATCCATCTGAACTCACTTTTACTTACTGATACTTACTTCCACAAAAGTCGAACTTCATCCATCGATGGTTTTGAGTAGCGTTACCAACAGTGGGATAAAGCAGATTCTCACGGTGTCTAGTCCACACGCGAAAAATAAAAATTTGCAGCTCGACGCGAATTATATCAGCGCATGGACCAACTCTATATGCACAACTGGTTGTGCCAATAGGAATTTCGGGCTTATAAAAATAAAAATTCTCATTAGAGATAGTAAAATTAGGTTAGGTTCATTAGGCATCTTCAAATGCCCGAAGGGCAAACCGAATAGAAATAGGAACCCCGCCGTCAATCTTATGGTGGAGTGAAATTCCTAATGGCACAACTAGTAGTCCATAATATAGAGTAGGCCCAGGACAAAAGCGTCATACATTTAGGCACAAATCGTGTGCATAAAAATGACATAGAATTTAGCTAGCGTCGTGCAGCAATAGCGTCTGTACTATACGCGTGTCGCCCAGTGAAACAGGGAACAGAGACGTGCTAAACTACGAAACCCTCTAGATATTTTTTTCGGTCTGTAACCATGATCCACCTGCAATTTGGCCACCTGGTTTTTGACAGAGCTCCGCTCCTGGGCGGAGCTCCTTTTTCTGGGTATTGGAACCTCAGTGGTTTTCTGGGTGGACAAATTAGGTGGGCTACGGGTAGACTGCAAACAAACTGCACAGTCGATTTGCTGCAGCTAGCTTGCAGTTCAAATGCTGACAGTCTAGTTTATTATAGGCGTTAGATAAGATCCCACAATAGCTAGGCCAATACGCCACGCAACACGTGGTATGCGCACATAAGGGTTGATTTATCAAAGCACTGATAGTTTAAAAAAACCTCGATATTTTTTAAATAAAACTTAATACTTTTTTAAATGAAAACTCTTTTATGATGTATGTAATAAATCATATTGGCAAAATTCAGGCCATTATTATCAGGGTATTTAAAATGAAACATTGACATAACTACACACTTCAAAGTCAAGAACATATTATATTGTAATGATTTGATGTTTTCTGTATACCAGGTGTCAGGCTCCAAATGAAAGAGATGAGACGATCACTGACAAGTTGGTACTCTTCTCGGTGATTGTCAACGTCAAGAGATGAGCTTCGCTAGAATAAAAAACACGTCAGGCCATATTGAATCTTATGACGTGTTACGAAATTGTAGTTTGTAGATCACGCAACATATTTCAATTCATAAAATATTACATACCTAACTGAATTGCATGTAATGGAAATTTGCCACTTATTTATTGTCCACAAAAAATATTTTTTTACATGCATACAAGAACAATCATAACTTATTTTTCTACTTAGAATTAAATAGGCGGACTTTTTTTATCACCGTCAAAAGAAACAACACGACGAATACAAGCATTATTTTTAAGTTTGGTGTTAAAATATTGCAAATGGTATCATTAAATGATACCTGTCATCATTATCATCCTCATCATATCAGGTGTGGGACGTCCACTGTTGGATATAGGCCTTCAGATACCGCCCATAGAACTCCAGTTGCCTCGGTTGGAAGTGGCTTGCATCCACCATGATACCATGAACCCGCGACTTACGGTACCTATAAGGTTGCATATGATACTTAGGTCAACCTAAAACTTGGACGTTGATATTAATATCATTCTGTATCATACAGTTTCCTTTTCCTTCTTTCTACCGATCATAGGTAATGGGAACATGAAAGACGGACTAAAAGTCTTCAAGTCTTCAGAACAGGGTTGGCAAATCTCTGCTGTTGGACATCTGGAAATTCACGGTCTTGATAATTTCCCTAGTAACATTTATTTATTTATTTATTTATTCAATAAAAAATTACAGCATTACAGTCGAAACCAATGCGCTATAAAATTCAAAAAATATAATAAATACATAAAGTAATTAACCAATTAGAGTGGTAATAGGGGTTACAAAATTTTGCAACACCGCACTATGGATACATACATACATACATATCACGTCTTTATCCTTTACGGGGTAAACAGAGCCTAAGGTAACAAGACCTAAAGGCCACATTTAGCGTGATTTTGGGCGTATAGATGGAAGAGAGGAGTCAAAATAGTGATGGATTGCTAGCCACATCGCCTATAAGATGATTCCTAAGATTTTCGCCCATTCCCTCGATGGGCTTTTACCATCTGCGCGGGAAGAGAAGCAACTGGTACATTCTAAGCTTTCTTTACTCCCAGACCAGCATGTAAGAACGTATATTGATAGTTTGGATGAAACAAAAACAGACCATATCGATTAAATCGAGATTTTTACTGTAATTAAGACTTTCTTAGGTTTTTCTATGACAGTTTTTGGGTCTCCTGTGCATATATATATATATATACATTATGTATACATACATACTCAGTAAAGCATAACGAGGTTTTTACCTCGTAACGTTATTACAAATTACATCAATAAAAATCTGTGTTTTTAGACCCAATCAATTTTTTTTGTCATCACACCAGCAGTAAAGTTCTTGCTCTTCTTGCACAACAATAGCAAGTAAAATCTCGCGTCCAGTGGATATATGATTCACTTATTTCCTGTTAATGCACAAAAATTACTTTCCGAATCCAATGTGAATCTGAAAAATTAATTAATTTTATAATCATACTATTAGCGACAGAAAGACGGACAAACAGAAAGACAAACGGACGGATGATTGGACGTACAGATTAACAAGCAGACGGACGGACGGACAGACGGACGGACGGATGGTCGGAAGCATAGACAAACAGACAGACAAACCAACGGATGGACCGCGCCGGATTGATGGTTGGACAAACAGACAAACTGACAGACAGACATAGTTAAAAAACAGAAGTATCTAAACATAAAAAAAGCTAAAAATATAAAAGCCACTGATAAATAAATTGTCACAAAATGGCCCAGAAGACTGGACAGACGGAAAGATAGGCCGACAAACAGACGGACCTACAAAATATATGTGCTTCTAACAATGGTTCCGTTTTTCTATATGACGTAAGAAACCCTAAAAAAATCAGACAATACAGTCATGTGTGTATATTTCACCTCTCTTATACCTTTCAATGTACACACGTAGTTTTTAATTATCATTTTGACTTGCGTTCGCCGATTCGGACGTAAAATATACATTCATACACAAATCACGTCTATATCCCTTACGGGGTAGACAGAGCCTAAGATAACACCTTAAAGCCATCAAGAACAAGCATGATTGTGGGCGTATAGGCGGAATCAAAATAGTGATGGATTGCCCTATCGCGTATAACTTGATTCCTAATATTTTTGCATTTACCATCAACGCGGGAAGAGAAGCAACTGGTACATTCTATGTTTTTTCTTTACTTCCAGACCAGCATGAAAGGGAGTAAAAGATAGCTACCTAGTATCGAGTATGGGTAAAAAAGCTATAGTTAGACAGACGGACAGATTGACAGACATAGACGGACGGATTTGAACAATGTGGCCATAAAATAAACCACGATACAGCGTTAACTTGGTAATAGATAAGCTCCTTTGTGTTCCGAACACCAAATCCTGGCCAAGTGCGAGTCGGACTCTCGTACCAAGGGTTTCGTCCAAATTCGGCAAGTAAATATAAAATCCAGTGTTAGCAAAGCCCTGCCAACTAAGCAAATTGTAGGCTGTGTGAGGTCATTTTATATTGGTTACTTACATACTTAGATAGACAAAAATATTCTATTTTTAGTATTTGATGTTAGAGCGGCAACAGAGAAACGTCATTTGTGAACTGTCGCCAGACAATCATGATAGCTGATAGCCATATCACGGTTCATAAGATACAGCTTGGTGACAGACAGACAGACGGACAGACAGACGGACAGTGGCTCCTAAATGAAAAAAATATAGCTACGTAATATGGGTAAAAAAGCTATAAAGTTAGGACAGACGGACAGATAGACAGACATAGACGGACGGATTTGAACAATGTGGCCATAAAATAAACCACGATACAGCGTGAACTTAGTAATAAATAAGCTCCTCCATTGGTTACTTACATAGAAAGATTGACAAAAATATTCTGTTTAGTATCTGTTGTTATAGCGGCCACAGAAATACATCATCTGTATGCATCATCATTGCAGCCTGGTGACAGACAGACGGACAGACAAACATATAAACATACAAACGGACAGTGGAATCTTAGTAATAGAGTCCCGTTTTCACCCTTTGGGTACGGAACCCTAAAAAAGCTGGTCAATAGCAAGTTCGATTCGAGCACTAAAGATTCCTCTAAGTTCTAAGAGTTATAATTAGATGTATGGTTAGTTGTTACTCTTTCTGTTGATGAGTGTCCAACTGCGGAAGCGACCCTGGCTGGGTCACCAGAATTTCAGTTCAAGATTACTGTATTGTCATCAGACTTATGCTTATGCCAGATTTCACATCAATCTGATCAATTAGAAATGGGTCAAAATTCACTTGCAAGATTTGATTACATGCAGACACCGGGACTGAGCACTTCAATTGCGTTTACAAAAATAAATTGTACCAATCACACAAACGTTGGAATTTTGTATCTTACAAAAATTTATTATGATTAATTGATAAGTACATACCTGTACGTGTACGTACAAATAAATGTCTACGCTGCGTCCAATATCGTAGCTTGTACCGTTTTTTACTTCCTTCCTTTGACTTCAAATAATTACGAATAAAATGAATAGATTATTTTTATTTTAAGACACCATGTTCTGTCAACCATTAGTTTATGACAATTCATATCATTGTTTTTTTAATTACCTGTCTAACCAGCCAGGTTTTTGACTCGCATGTTTTTTTTAATTGTTCTACAATTGAGAAAACCTATTTACTCGGCCTATTTTGTATTTAGCACTTGTCGGATTTCACGAATCATTGCCGTGGTATAATGGCCGTGATTTGATGCAGAGGGTTAGGGTTCGATTCTCGTGAGAAGCATTAGTGCAAAATTAACTGGAAGCCTTTTTTATTTTTAACTTTATGTGCTCGAGTACTTTTTTTTTAATATATGAGGAAAAACGTGTTTTTAAGGCGGCAATATGACTGGGGGGCGCCACCATCTATGCCAAATTAATAAGCACGTGTGATCCTAAATACTGGAGAACTTACTAGGCATGAAAGCTTTGCCAAGTTTAGGACTGGCAATGCCACCCGCTAAACCATTCAAATTGGCGATGCCTCACTGCTACAAGGTTATACAAAAAAAAAATACGAAGGACCTGACGATGGACTAAACGTAGGTAGGTCGTGTGAAACCATGTGTTTGTTTTAAAAAAAAAGTCAAAATCACAAGTGTATATTTTATTTTCAACTAATTGATGGTATATACCATTTATCGTAAACAGTAAAATCTAATTAGGGTAAGCTTGTGGTTGTTTAAAAATCACTTAGGTAGTACTTTCTTTGGTTTGATTTGACTAGAAAAATATTGAATTTACCATTAAGTTTTCTACATCTCATCGAGATAGTATTACTAAGTACGTAAGTTATTAAAAACAATGTTTATAAAATTAAAAAAGAATCGTTCACGGCCTCGAGATTTGAACTTGGTCACTAACTATTCAGTCCTTTAAGCCACGACCACTGAGCCAGATTGGAGGTCACGTGACAGCTCGAAATAGCCGATTGGTTTTTACAACATGTTTTATTTGACACTAGCTACTCACACTATTGTAAAATGCATCGAAATTTACTGCATCATACTGCAATTTAGGTATGATAAATGCACTCTGTTTTGTAATTTGCGCAGACAATATATCCATAGCTAACTATCCTCAAAAAACCGCATTGAAATTAAGCCTGTGGACGAAATGCAGCTGCACGGAAGGTTTGTATGGAAGAGCAACCGCCTTAACTTTAATTATTATAAAAATTATGATAACTAACATAGTATTTCATCTTACTTGAATAAAATTTTAAACTTAAATACATACAATACATGAATCACGTTCTGTATCCCTTAAGGGGTAGACAGAGCCTAAAGTACGTAAGACCTACAGGACATGTTTAGCATGATTATGGGTGTACAGGTGGAAAGAGGAATCAAAATAGTGATGGGTTGCTAGCCACATTGCCTATAACATGAATCCTAAAATTTTTGTTGTTCCTTCAATGGGCTTTTATCATCTGCGCGGGAAGAGAAGCAGCTGGTACATTCTATACTTTTCATTGCTCGCAGACCACCATGGAAGTAGTGGACTTAACCCGTCGAGCGTCCTGTGGACACACGTGTGGGCACAACGTTATGCGCCCTGTGCACACGGGACGCTCGACGGGTTAAATTATTGTTAACAATATTAAAATTGCTTTCAGGTTTCATCAGGAAATAAAAATTACACCATCAAAGTACCTTCTGAACTAACAAATGAAGAATTAAAGAATTGGCTCAAATCTGTTTGTGAGGGTCTGAATTGCTGCATGGGAATGATAGAGATAGATACTGGAGAAACAGCTGGCCGGCCCTGTGTTCTGTGTGGAGAGTCCACTTCTGATAATGTTTTAACTGCTCCCAAACGACCTACTACTGCTGTAAGTAATATTTATTTACATTTTTTTCTCAATTGCATGTCTTTATCCCTTACGGGGTAGACAGAGCCCAAGGTAACAAGATCCATAGGCCATGTTTAGCATAATTTTGGGTGTATAAGTTGAAAGGGGTAAGGGAGGTTTGGATTGGAGGAAATAATATCAGAAGGAGCTAGTAGAAGGGGTCAATAAGATGTACAAACTCTTATTTACTTGAGAAGGGATTCAAGATTTAATATTTATTGGAATTACTCTCAAATAATAATAAGTACTGTAAGAATAGGAATAGTTGTGCTGTAAGTCAAACTATATTTGATTTTAGTTTGTGTAACACAAATATAGTTTCAATTTGTTAAGCTGTTTTTACATTTTAATCAATTTGTTCATGATTTGTGCATGAAACTATACAGTTAATGAAGATTTTTTAATCATAGATACTTATGGGTGTGAAGATATAAAAAATTCTCATAGTTCTAAAATGTTAAAGATTATTTGGATATGATTGATTGAGGTTGCTACTTTTATGTTTAATGTGGGAATAAATAATGATAATATGGCATGGTATGTCATGGCATCAGTTGGTAACTTGTATTTCCATTAAAATGTGGGCAGTCGCCAACCCATACGGAACAGGCTAGGTGCTCAAAACTACCTTCAAACACAGTTGAGTGATCAGATATTTTTGAATATCTATACAGCTCCAATGTAACACACAGTGGCGTAGCTTGCCTTGGTGGGGCCCCGTATAAAAATTTATTTAGGGGCCCTTATGAAGGGTAAAGATTTCTCACAAAAGAAAAAAAAATGTTTGCTTATGCATGTCGGGGGGCCCCGTATAATTGATACGGCAGATACGGCGGTAGCTACGCCCCTGGTAACACATGAATTATTAAGACTAAAAACATAGTACATAACTAAAAATATTTTAATGAAACATAGTATAATTTAATGATAAACTGTGATTTTGTACTTGTGTACTCTAACTTAGTTCTCTAATTTTTGTATTTATAGGAAGAGAGTGCGGGCAGCAGCGTAAACGGCGACGGCAGCAACGCCAAGATGGCTCGAGTGTCGCCGGAGCGGCCTGAGCCGGCGTCTTCCACCACGGGGGCGCCGCCGCCGCCAGCGCCCGGCGCGCCGCCCGCTGATTGGTCCGTTGAAGATGTCATCGGGTTCATAGCTGCTGCAGACAACGCGCTTGCTGCACACGCTGATCTATTTAGGAAACATGTGAGTAGCATCAGTTTTTGGTTTAGAGATAACACAATTTTAACGGTAACGGTATTCTTATATTGTGAAGGAGTTGAACGATGTAGAAAAATAATTATAACAGCAAAAATTATATTTCACGGGAAAAAAAATCAGAAATCAGAACTTTTATGGTAGTTAAGATTAGAATAAGGGCATGTTACAGCACAGGTATAGAAATTGCTAGCCTGCTAATTACACCCATGTACTGTTCCAAATTAGGGATTTATGAAGTTATACTCAAGAGATTACGAAATTATATTATTACTGCCTGTTGCCCGCGACTTCGTCTGCGGAGAATACGTTTATCGCGGGCCCGCTTAAAGTATAAAATTTTCTGAGATGGAAACTATCCTATTATTTACACTGGACTTCTAATATGATATATGCAATTTCATCGCAATCGGTTCAGTAGTTACAGCTCGAAAGCATAATAAACAAACTCACTTTGGCATTTATAATATTAGTAAGGATTAGTTTGCTTTTATTATATTGAATCCTTATTTGAATGTTTCAGGAAATAGATGGCAAGGCGTTGCTGCTTCTCAATTCGGACATGATGATGAAATACATGGGTTTAAAGCTAGGGCCTGCTTTAAAGATATGTAATCTGGTTTCCAAAATAAAAAATCGCCGGCATTATAGCACTTAGATTTACAATAATAAATAATCCACTCTAAGAGAGTTCGAAACTATAAGTTTCATAAATTTTATTAGTTTTAAGTTCTTACGTGCAAACGTGTACGTAATTGCGTCGCCTAAAGTTTCAGTTTCACCTGAATCTCAGCATATTTAAGTAATTATGTTGTGAAAGACATTGCTTCGTAGAGATTTTAGTTAACCACTCAGTGTTGCTAATAGCAAAACGAAATTCTATATCATTAAATTTCAGCTTCTGCTTATGTTTTCCTGAATTAAACCTTTACGAATAGGTTTCATTACATTTCAATCATGTAATACTCTATTACCAATAATTTCGCTCAATTAGGTGCTGTCCCTTACGCGAAACTTTCTGAATTTAGGCATTTTGAAACCACCTTTTAGGTACCTATGTATTTTGGATTTAAAACACTGAAATTTAGTCTTAAATAAGTGAATGTCAGTAAGAAATTATGGGGCATAATTTAAAGAAAATGTTTTTATGAGATTTATACCAGTCAAAGAATTAAGGCCTTACGATAAAGGAAGGGGTAATGAAACCTACTCTATTTAGAATCTATACATTTTATGTTATGATACCACCTACACCTACACAAAAAGCCCCATAAATTTGATTGTTTTGTATGTAAATTATGACTGTCACATCTATATGCTTATAACTATAGCTTTCTGTACTAGATTACATACTTTCTGCAAAGTTTATAATTTCCCAATGTATTGTTGATAAATATAGTCATGTAAATAAAAGAGGTAAATTGCATTTAATGTAGTTAGTGCTATCTTGCATAATCAAAAATGTCTTGCATTTTTTTATACTTCCTGATTATTTAGATATTTGAAAAGTAATTGTAAATACTATTTGTTATATTATCGGCTAGTCGAGCGTTATGCTATTTGCCACATTCATAGTACATGCAGACTTTCAAAATCAATCCAGTGTACAGAAATTATATAGTAGATTAGGGTCTTAGTGCCTTTTACCAATTTGGTGTGTTTGAAGATATTCACAATTATCATCAGTGATTAGAAATAGAAATACAACTATGCGCTCAAGGACACCAACAAACTAAATGTGATCAGATGAGATTTTAATGATTCAAAGCAGCTTTTGTTTTTCAATAGTAACTACCTATCAGCTCACATACACCACTAGTGCGGATGTCATGTACGCAGGTCGCACGCACTGTGTTTGTGTTACTTTGTTCCTTTACGAAACGTCATTCATTACAGTACCAAAGTACCAAGGTATTGATGACATTTTAATAGTATTTTACTTTTGAAGCTATGCTCTACGATATAATTATAATTTGCCATTTTCAAGTTGTAATTAACATTAAAGTTTAAATATTTCATCATGTGATATTTTAATGTTATCTGTTATCGTGATAAATGATTAATAATATTAGAATAATGTTGATTTAATTATTACGTGATGTATAATTTTTAAGTTTTGTCATGACATGATAACTACTAAGCGTGAAGATTATATTTAAAAGCGTGTACGCTCCGAAGTATTTAGTCTTTGCAGTTCGGCTATTTTCGTATTTACAATTATTTAGTGAAATTAATAATTTTTAAAATCCACTTTCTGAAACGACCAGGAAGTCGGGGAATAACTGAGATTTGCGTGGCTCCGTGGATTCTAAGTATTAGAGATGTGATATAAAGTTTTAACTAACCTGACCTATAAGCGATTTTTAACTGTCGGCGCTTAAAAAAGACTTTATTCATTTATGTTATAATACATAATAGTTTTTCTGGGAATATAAAAATAATCGTCAGGACATAATAGGGTTTTTTTTTTAAGAATTTGCAGTGGACATCCTATTTACACGTCGACGTTTAAAGGAAAACTGTCAGAAAAACTTGATTATACAGTCAGCGTCTGATTTATTAGGTTGAAACACGAAAAAAGCCGAGCCGCAAATCTTAACTAGAAGGACTGTACTTTGTTGTTGTAAATATCTATACACATATAATTGAAATGGTAATGAAATAATATAATGTTATATTTTGGGTTCGTTCCTGTCTCGGAGAAGTCGGCTTGGTCTCAGACCTTTTATTTGTTTTACTGTATTTTAGACGGGCAATAGAAGGTTTTACCCGTTTGTGGTTTATGTGCGTATATTTTGACTGAGTTAAGGTCCTTATGATTTTTTTGAACTCTCACTTACATTTTATTTTACTTAGGTATTTATCAGAGCATTAATAATTGAATCCTATTTGATGCGTCGGTGCATCGGAGTTGTCATAGTGACCTTTATCGCGACTGAATATACACGACGACTCCTGACTTTAAATTAATAATCAGTAGAAAATGTGAAACAAATTCCAGAAATAATTTTACATACCTATTTTATTACTATAGACTTAAAATTATTTTATGTACATAAGCGAATAACTGAAAGCAAAGTTGTATAAATTAAATAAAGTTAAAGTGCGAATAAAACAAAATGATTGTTATAACTTGTCACCTATTTTCTTACCTGATCACTAGATAGAGCTGCAAACCTGACTTGACTATTTTTAAAATAATATGTTTTCCATTATTCCGATTCGGCAAATTGTAAAGCTTGTCGAATTGGTAGCTTGTACCAGCGATGTACCTACCATCATCAAGATTGACTAAAGCGATTCTTGAACCTTGTCACGTTGCGAAGCGGTTCATACAGGTCACTGAGTGTTGGCGACTGTACATTATAACTTCGTGGGTTCTAGGAAAAAATCCTAATATCTATGGCAGTTTTGTATAATTTAACACAACTAAAAACAAAGCAGACAATGCATGTTCAACGCCTGACCGAGTTTTCTTGGTCACACGGTGAGTTTTATACAAATTATGCCCTTTGCTTATATTAATCTTACTGTATGGCAACTGTGTACTACGTAGGTACCTACTAATTTTGATTTAGGAAACGACTACGACACAAGTCGATGCCGTAACTAATGTTCATCTATTTTAATTTGGTTCAATTGGCGAGCGGAACAAAAAATGGGAGCCCTACTTACTCTATACAGATATTTACATTACATACCTATAAAATGTTTACAACGCGAGGATTACACTGGCTAAGTATGTTCATGTGAACATATTTATTCAGTTTAGTACTTACGTTAGGGTCTTGACCATAGTAATATAATAATGCCCTCTATTGTAAGTACCTATTCAAACTCTGCACCTAATGTCTATAATATGCTATTCTGACTAGTTTCACGGTTTGTTAAATTGGGTATGTGTACATGAAAAGAGCAAGCCAGAAATTGCTGGGATAAAAGTTAATGCCCTTCCGTGGCTTCTCCCTACTTAGTGTTGCTAAGTACCTAAGTGGCTGCTCGTAGATGTTTGTTATATTGGACTTTGACATGGCAAATATTTACTTATTTTTTATGCAGTATTAACGATTTTTTGTGAAAATGCGCCATGATGTGATATTTTTTGTGAAAAAGCGCCATTATGTGGTATATTGTTCAACAAGGGACTAGAAGAAGCCATAATGGCACGAGATCGAGCTCGGGTGGCTAAACATCTCGTGCCATTATGGTTGTTTAGTCTCGCGTTGAACATTACTTTTCACTTTGAAGGCGAGGAAAAAGACGACGTTTATAATAAATAAATAAATTGTTTATTTAGGCAAAAATCACATTGAATCATTAAAACAATAAAATTGCAATGTCTAAATTACACAAGTGTATCACAATTATGACAAAGTTTCTTATAATTATGTAATTAGAATCGTTCGTACAATTATGTAATTGATGGTGATGATATTTTTGCTCCGTAATTTATAAAGTTGCATAGTTATTTGGTGAAATATTACTTTTTTTACAACGGAAGCTCCATACAAGTATTGGACATAATATGATAAAACCTTCAATGAACTCCAGAGCCCCAAACCTCGAGGAAGCCGGCTCTGACCATCGCTGTGTTATTCACACTTACCTACTAATTAACACCAAACACTATTCTTCAATTCATTGCACAATGCATAAATAACTTCCGAATAAAAAGCCTAAATAGCCGGTGCACCAACAATTTTGAAGAACATTGACAGCCCTTTATTTTTATTTTTATTCGGCGCTGCGGCGCGTGGCAATGGTTCGATGCAAAATCGATGCCATGGTTCCTAAGAACAGATTCCCCTATCTCTTATAGTTTTTGACTTATCTCTATCTACTGACCCATTTGGATTGATCACCCTGTAGGTATATTGATGTAACTATAATAAAATTGTTTATGTAGGTAAGTAATTATACATTTTTCACTACAGTACAAAGTACAATGACTTTATTATGTGTAACGTACTTAATGATAACACAAGTATCTAACCGACCGAGCTTGGCCCGGCGGCGCTTGCTAAATTGGGTAAACAGGCGTTTTCCCAGAGATGAGACTAAGCTTTCTACAAAAGGATCGGTATTTTGCCTCCAAAAATTCCTATAGGTACGCACAGCAAATATCATCGAATGCTTTAGAGCCGTTTTCGTGATCTCAAAACATACTTTGTTTACAACATAATAGATATACTGTTTTTTTGGACGTCAAACGTAACGTCTTTTAGCGAGGGTTCTTATTTTATTTAGGAAATTACTGCTTTTTGACGAAAATGAGTTACCTATTAGAATACCAAGGTATTGCAGCCTGGATTGAAACAAAATGCGAATGTTTTAATTTCTAGATTAGAATCGACCCAATTTTTTTTTATTTCAACAAACTGCTCGCCAACATGAAAGTAAAGAAAAAGTTTTGCTACCTATGCACTTCAGTAGGCGCAAAAACACGCTTGTGAACTACCTACTAGGGCACAAACGAATCATGACAGTTTTTACACTGTGCGTAGGTATACAACTTCTGTGCATCGTGTCGTATTATCATTGGTATTATCCCTGGATCAGCCACCTAAATTATAGTTTAATCAACCGAACTATGCCTGTGATTAACTTTAGCTCTACGAGGACAAAGTCACGGGCATAGTTAGTTAATTCATTTACATGAGGTTAGTCAATTCTTGCAATACATTTACCATGTTATTAATGCTAATGCAGCCTTATTAAACTTCCGCGTTGTGCTTTAGACTCACAATGTGTGGTTAAAATTCAAAATATAATTAAGATATCCGGTTTAAAGGACCAAGTAAGTAGCCTTATATTTTTCTTGCTTACTCCTTCCTGCATTGGGAATAAAGAAAAACAAGAAATAAAGGAGCATTTTTAAATTGAATCTGCTTTTGATATTTACTTAAAAACTGCCCAGGAAGCTTTGGAATTGGTTTCTTTCAAGTGCTAATTGAAGCAAGTTTTATCGATGGTTAAGCGTTAGAAAGCTATATATGACACCAGTGGTGGTAACTAAATAAGATAAGTGTAATGTTTTTATCTCTCGATCATGACAAGCTGTCGATAAGTTAACTTTAAGTTCGGCTTCGATTGGTGCGGTCTGCGGTGTGAAAGTGAGCAAACGCAACGCGAAATGAACGACACAAAGAGTTCGTCCGCACCAGCAGGCAGCAGTTAGTTCGTCAGTAGCTCGGAATACTCAGCCAGACAACACGTCTCCATTTCACACTAAACGCGGGAAACAGTAACAGTGTTTATTTTAAATAACGGATTAACTTAAACTGTTTAAATGGACAAACAAGATCCCAACAGTGAACTCGGTACGTATGGTGGCAGAGAAAGTCTTAAGCAGCAAGTGCCTCGAGTGTTGACCCCGATTTTGCAAATTGTAATTTCATAGGAACCTTGGAAAGTTTGCAATGACACTATGAAGGTTTAGGTGCATACTTGTTCTTAACTTAGCTATGATCAAGTTGGTACAATTTTGGTCGGTACGTACAGAGTCTGTCTACAGTGAAATGTGTTGACATGCTTATATTGTATGTGTAAATACCTACTTGAAGTAGCTTCCCAGGTGTCCTTAAATTAAAAGTAAATAAGCGGAAGTCCTTGAAACTGTTACAGTTTAAGATAGTCATATACGAGCGAAATAATTAATACCTACCTACCATAAACATTTCGTATTTATTACACATTTATGGTGCAGTGTTAAATAAAAGTTTTAAGTAGTTAAAAAAAAATATTTTATTGTTTCAAGTGTCTTTAAATGTGACAATGATTTATATAATACGAATTAATTAGTACGCCTGACTGGGGGAACTACAATATTTGCAGTTCGTGGCTGCAAACACCTTTTAAAACTTTAAAATCAATTAGTAATTAATTATTACATAAATCAATTTGTGTGCAAGCTACATTTAGCCTAAGGGATCAATTAATATTATTAATTGATATTTAAAGTTGATGTCGATTAACAATTGTATCCGTTTTATTTTCATTTTTAACGAACATATTAATATTAGATTGGGTACTTCATGCAAACATTTTTGGTTTAAAAGTTTATTAGAATTAAACTCTCAAAGAATTCTCTCATCAGAAGTGGATTTAAGAAAACGCTCATTTTATTTGAAAATCTGATGAAACCCATTAAAATAATTTAATTGTGTCACCAATAAATACGTACACTAACAAATCAAAAACGTTTTACCGAGTTTAATTTCAACTCCTTAGGTTTACCTACTACTTCAGTTAAAAGAAAAATGAGAAAGTTGTGTCGAACAATAACACAATGATTGGGTATTTATATGTTATGATGCTATAATTAATTGAGCACGATAAACATACCGTTGTTGCGTCTGAACGGAGGCTCGCGCGTGACCTTTTGTGATGATAACGAACCGTGACATCTTGGAATATTGATAAAAAATTATGCGCTTAAATGATTCAAAATAAAAAAAATCAAGAGCTTGGTATTGTGGACGACAAGCTAAAGAATAGAAAATAATGTACTTTTCACCTCACTTGCTCGAAAAGGCTGTCTTTCTCCTTCAAAATCTGCGTGGAAAAGTGCTTTTTCCCCGCTTGCGTGGAAAGGGTTTTTGAAATTCGAACGTGACGATGACCACCATTGCCCTCCTACTCATATACTCAGAAATTAGAACTTTGAACTTCGTATGTTGTCGTCTCGCTTATACGAATAGTACTTAATTAGGTGAATGAGAAGGACGGAATAATACGAACTTCTAATGTCGAACTTGTTAAATTAGACCCCTAACTTTTTCATCCGATAAAAAAAAACATAATGTCACGTTCAGAAACGCAATCCGGTATCCAGTATTAATTTATTTTAAAATCCGTTACTTCCTAAGTTATTTTCAAGATTTGCTAACTTTCGTTGCTAAAAGAAAAAACGATATTGATTTTTATTAATTATTGTAATTTGTGGTTAGCCACAAAAATAGCAACCAAGCAGGAAAAAACAGATATTATGATGCAAATTCAGAACGCGCCCCATTTTTTTTAATTCAGTCTAGTTAGTGCGATTTTTTAACTTTCTTTTTAAAAATATATCTATGATTAGAAAAAAAATAAAAGTTTTTAGAGATTGCTCGTCGGGAAACCGAAAAGTTGACCAAAATTGTTGTTTGGTTTATGATAAAACAGTATAATACACAAGAAATTAATGTGATAGAACAATCAGAAAAAATAGTTTTACTTATTAGATTATTAGACTAGGCTGTATGGGCTTAGATCCTTTTACCTTTTTTATTTAGAAGAAAAAGAATAAAAAAACTGATTTACTATTAGATTGTTTTTCATTCCTCCACCATTTTTCTCGCTGTAGTGAGGTGAAAAATTGTGTGTTTCGCTCGGCAGCAAAGTTGTTTAGTATCTCGTGCCTTGAAACCCTCGCGACGCTCAGGATTCTTCTTTTGAACCACTCGCTTCGCTCGTGGTTCAATCATAGAATCCTTCGCTTGCTCGGGTTTCAATTCAGGCACTCGCGCCAAACAAACACTTTGCAGCCTTGCATAACATATAACTATTTATTATTTGTTTATTCAAGAATTAATACAAATAGGTACCTACCTGCTGTGCTTCTATTTTCTTAAAGCCTTAAAGATTTTCAGTCCAATCCTTTAAACAGCCGTCTGTATTTTTTAAAATATCTATGCTAGCCTTTCCATGTCGACGATAATGATTTTTTGATAGTAAAAAATAGCGATGTACGTTTAGCATTTGATCTGTTTTCTACGGTACCTATAATAAACCACGATATCTTTTGTTTCGAAGAGCTCTGGACACAGCTCTAGACCATTAATTAACCGTGAAATATTTTATATAAAAATCGGTTAACGTTTAGGGGGTTAAATGTTTTCGCCTTTTGTACGAGGAGCCGTGACATCTTCTTAGTTACACGATTTTTGTAAGACAAGCCAAGATTACTTAGCGGATAAGAGTCATCATTGGAGCTCCCCAAAGACGAAATACGATGCTCATCTATCGTCTTTCGATGAAGGGAAATGTTGCAGGTAACGAATTTAATAAACTAAGGTTCAAGTTTTCCTCAATCAATAATCATGATATAACCATGCTCGTATGTCATAACGCGAAATCAGTGAGAATGACGCGTAATTATCACTTTCTTCTCGGCAAACGAGACATTATTAAAAATATTTTATATAGGTACGCGTTACTAAAACAATTTATGAAAAACTGGCTGTTCCCCGCTTTTTCTTTTCGCGGGAACTTTGTCCTTTCCCGGGATAAAAAGAAGCCTATGATAATGACGAATTCTATAAGTATAGGTATACATTTTACAATTTCAAGCAGTAGGCATATACCCGTATTTCAACAGGTAGCATGTCAGTTGTATCGCAGCTTGACAAATCCCCTTAAGCATAAAATTAGTCTCGTGACCGTACATAAACTGCTCGCAAATGGTGGCTTATCATTGTGTAAAGAGGATGTGGGTGTATTTACTACTTACTGCCGCAACAAAGATCATAAACCAATTCATATTATATTATGTATACTTCAAGGACAAAAATATTTAAGTACTATCTTAGAGCTATATTCATTTTCACATTATTTGGAATATTACTGGACTAAACTTTAACTGCACTAAGATTTCAAAATGATCGCAAGTAGATAACACTTTTAATTTAAAACCCGACTGCAGCCAGCTATCGGATCCAATAAACCAAACAATCAACCTGACTGCAAAAACGTCTGATCAACAAAACAAACAAAAACATAAGTTACTGACTAAAACGAATATAAAGAAAGAAGACATTTATTCCTTTTTGCAAGACACACAAATATAAGAGAATATATACACAATTTTATAGCAAAAAAAAACAAGAAAAAAACACAGACATTAAAAATAGATAATATAATGACACTACGTATGTTTAAATGCTCTCGAAAATAAAGACTCCTTTTTGGCGGTAGTGGAGTAAAAATATGCGTTCCGCTTGAGTGTTCTGATCTGAATACTGAGCATTCAGTGTTAGTTTACGTCTGTGTTTGAGTATGCTTTTTTGTTTTCAATTACCCACTGCTGAAAATAATTATTTTGACGGCATGTCTAAGGAGGCCTGGCGTGCCATTTCAATTGTTAAAAAAATTGCGTTCATTTTTAATTGTAAGTTTAAATATAGAAGGCCTTCAATATTAAATTACCTCATCGCACTTACTGTGGTAAGTGGACAATAACGAATAAGACTATGTATGGCCGCGCCGAAATGGGTAGAGCTCAAAAAGTAGTTGACCAAACACAACTAAGTATCTACTCAAAAGAGAATCCGTTGTGCCAAAGAAATTAACAATTTTCCATACAATCGTAGATTCGGATTCCTAAGCAGGTATATACTATTAAACAGCCAATATTTGTATGTGCTAAAATATAGGTATATTTATACATTTGTTTAGAGATCTCGAAATCGGCTCTTACGATATATGTAGATATTTTGATTTTTAATTCAGTAATGGGTGCAGTTTTTCGATTTTTTTCTAATTAAGTATTTTAGCCATTGATGTTAAATCTCTTACTTTTTGACTCCTTCCAAGACTTAATAATTGTTTTTCGACAGAGAAAGTCATATTGATTTAATCAGTAATAAGTAGCTACAGTTAAGCTTATTAAAATTTAATCAGCGCAAATGCAATTGCGTAGCAAAAGTGAAATTGATATGAATGGAGTTGAATGAATTTTAATTAATCTATGAGGGGGGTAGTAATAATATTTCGTTGAACATAGAAAATATACTTTACTAGCGACCCGCCCCGGCTTCGCACGGTACCTATACTATGCATGTATCTATACATATAATAAAATCGTTGAGACCAAAAAATCTGTACATTGAAGATTTAAAAAAAAAAACCGACCAGGGTGACTTAAAATCGGTAACTGAACATATTAAAACCATTTTTAAAATTTTTGTTTGTTTGTTTGTTTGTTTGTTTGACTGAGCATCACGTAAAAACTACTGAACGGATATTAATGAAATGTTCACAAATCGATTCCAATAAATTCAGAATAGGATATAGGCTACAGAAATTGAGGAAAATTTTGGAAAAAGGGGGTGAAAAGGGGGGTTAAAGTTTGTATGAAAAAAGAAAATTAGATTGTTCTAGAATCATGAAACTCAGAATAAATGCTTAGTAATAAAAATAAAGAAATACCTGTTTTAGCATTTTTTTTAATCTCATCCAGAGATGCAAAAAAGAGGGTTTTGTGTTTAAAATTAATTAACTTCATACACCTATACAATAAAAGCCAATGAAGTGTAACCTTTTAAAGTTACTACATAATACTTCCAATTTAATACAGGTAAATATAATTTCTCAGTTTTCTTGAAATTTGATTTTTGAGGTGATTACGCACAAAATAGCGGAACTCAAGAAAATCAGCTTTCCTCGGTATAAGTAGTTGGTAATAGTTACAAACATAATAATACTACGAAGAAAATAGATAGATACAAATGTACATAAGACATATAGCCGGAAAAGCGTGTCAATTGTGAAAAAACATTAATATAATAATTACATGCTGTACAGGCATTTTTTCAACGAAGAGATTTTTGTCAAACCTAAATCAACCTAAATTGGCGTCCTAAATTGTGTTCTTTACCTAACACCTAAAGTTCAATATGCAATACCGTTACTTTTGTTTTTATTTATTGCGCAATTATTCACAACGCGTTCGGTTTTTGAACGCACTCTTATTTGATAGCCTGATATTAATATGAGGGCGGCGTGAAACGCTTGGCTGTATGTTCTTGGTACCTTTGCCTATAAAAAGCAAAATCAAAGGGCGCGTTTTCGCCTGCGCTACGAACATGTCAGAATTTTATTGTGAAAAGTTGGTGCTTTTAGTATGAATCTGACATCGAGCGAACCTAAACTGAATCGCATTAAGACATCATGGCAACTATGGCAAGGCCCCTGTAGGTAATTAATTTGTAGAATGATAATAAGTGTTAATAATCTGTAATTACGTACCTACTTAAACCAAGAAAATAAATTAAAAAAGCTTCTGCTAGAAAAAATTGAGTCGCAAAATATTAATTAAAACGGATTAGTAAATGAATTTTTAGTCGTAAGGTAAAAACAGGTAAACATTTATGTATTATTTGGTTAGAATAGATTTAATTTTTTAAATTAATCAGGGTACAAATATCGTTAAAGTGAGCGCAGTATTCGCCAATAAGCGTCATAGTTTGGCGAAATTAATAGTGATGTAATTAAAACTGTACTTAGCTTTTTTGAATAAAGAAACTATAAACAAAACTATAAATAAAACTATTTGTAAAATAAAGTATAAATAAATGTGACGAGTCATTAACCAGTTTGCACTTGATTTTTTTTCAAGATTCCGTGTCGCAAATTATTATTTTCATGACGTAATTCTAAAAGTATAGTTTCGTACATACTTTCAGTGGTTCATGTGACGAAGTTAATAGTCATAATAATAATAATTTTGATATCGAGAAAAGCCGTAAGTATCACAAAAACACACGCGGACGAAGTCGCGGGCAACAGCTAGTTATACATATAAACCTTCCTCTTGAATCACTTTATCTATTAAAAAAAACCGTATCAAAATCCGTTGCTTAGTTTTAAAGATTTAAGCATACATAGGGATATAGGGACAGAGAAAGCGACTTTGTTTTATACTATGTAGTGATAGTGATGATAGTGAAGTGATGATTAAAAGGCAACCATTAGATCAATCAGGGTTAGCACGAGTACCTACCTAGCCAACTTATTTTTTATTTGCCTCGGTTGGTAAGGAAGAGCCAGAAAATAATCCTAAACGGGCAAGACTAACTTACGTGAACATACTTGTATGTGACTATTTTATCTTCTAAAGTGCAGAGGGCAGGAAAACTGCATTAAATGAACATAAGAGCGAACATGGCTCTATTATGCATGACTTGCTCTCACTGTTTCACGCAGGAGGAAAGTTTTTTTCAACGGAAGGGGCAAGTTCTCCCGACACTGGTGTATGTACTTTAAATGAATAAAGATGGTAGGTATGACAGGCGCATTAACAGATGGACAGTGGAGCTTTAATACTAGGGTCCTATTGGTACCTACCCTTTAGGCACAGAACCCAAAAACGGCAAACCGCCTGCGATAATAACATTTTTATGATTTTACGTTATAGCACATTTATTTTGTTATGTTATGACCTGCAGACAATACGTAACACGGTCCTTAACTACATACTTGTATAGTAGTCACTAAGTACTAGACCACATCCGGACCGCATAACGACACTCCCATTGTACAAGTATAGTAGCTAGGTACCTAAGTATCTAATACCTGACCACGGGCATGATTATGACTGTCTGAAATGCTGAGACCGTATAGGGAAATTATGAATTATTTTCAAATACCCCTATGACAGTTTTTTATTCGAAATGTTGCGTTAGCTAATGATTCATACATAACAATGCAAACAATTAATACATCTGTGCATCTGTTTAAAACATTTTTTTTAACTAAGATCTACTAATAATTTTCGTATTGAGCGGAAATTTAACGGGTTTATGTGCCTATATAGAGTCGTTGGCAATCCAATAAAAAGTGGCTAGGTACTGTCAGCAAAAAGTGTGTCCCAAAAATGTTTTTTTTTTTGTTAAAAACTTGTCACATCGTCGTAAAGTGGCGTTAGTGAAATTGTTGATTAGTCTACTTTGATTTTGGTAC
The DNA here is from genome assembly GCA_949127965.1 of Pandemis corylana. Lineage (NCBI taxonomy): Eukaryota > Metazoa > Arthropoda > Insecta > Lepidoptera > Tortricidae > Pandemis > Pandemis corylana. Next base: position 7,047,063 of record OX421860.1, read on the forward strand.
ACTTCAGCGTCACTCATTCTCTGCATCAATCAATTAAGTATAAATACTACAGGTACTTAGATAAATTACCGATGTCTAGGACATACATAATTTACATTCAAATCGCTAGAATAGAATATGAATGGAATAGTTTCCGAGAAATCAATTACCTACTACATAAAAGATTTGCCTGTTACAAGTAATATATGATCCTCTATCTGCTTGAGTTCTATAGGTATATCCCACATAGAATATTTACAATTAAATCAACTAGGTACGTAAGTACTTGGTGGTAAACTGTATTTAGGTACTTAATATGTTATTTTTGTCTTAAATACTTAAAATCTACTTAGTAGTTAAATGTACAATGATACAGTACAGCGTATTCATCAGATAACGTAGATCTAATGGAGAGTGTTATCTATAAGCGCTTTAAAAAAGTTATAAACTTGTTCATATAAATATGTATTATCTTCTTAGAATTTGTAGCTGTAACAGAATACTGGTGATTCGTATGGTACGTTGTAATCTATGTTTTTTTTTCAGGTGACAAGCTGCCGCCAAAACAGCCCCAGCAAGATCTTATTCAGCGAATAATAGGGTCTTTTGGCAGATACCAACTGACGCTATGCCTCCTCATATTCTTAACAAAGTTTCCAGTCGCCTTCCACCAAATGGCAATTCTGTTCCTGGCTCCGAAACTCAACTATATTTGCCCGGACACAGGCAACGAGACGTGCCCTTGCCCCAATCCGGAGTATGACACATCCATATTCAGCAGGAGCATTATTATGGAGTGGGACTTAATATGTGAGAAGAAATGGTTGACTAGTTTTACACAAACACTGTTTCAATTGGGCACTCTTCTGGGCAGCGTGTTGTTTGGAATGGCGTCTGACAGGTGAGATTGAGCTTGTTAAATATTAGCGTTAAATATTTCTGACTTGACTGCCCGCTAAGCGAAGGTTACAGTCATGCCAAGTACGTAAGACTTATAATGTACCGTAGGTACCTGTATTCCTGATAGAAAAAAACGAAATAAGATTATTTTAATGTTATTCCAATAGGACAACCACCTTACAATATTCACAAACTAAATTTAACAATCATAATATTTAAAATACTTGATATAAGGTCAATAAGGCGGCACAAAAGAGCATCGAAAGTGGTGCTATGAACTAAGTTCAGCAACGATGGTTTTCTGTTTTAATTCATAAAAAAGAGTTGTCTATTTGGCTTTGTTCTTATAGTGACTTCTTTACAATTTCAGATTCGGCCGAAAGTTTCCTCTACTCGTGGCAGTGGTCATCCAAGTGACAATGGGGATAGCAGCAGCCTTCGTGCCCGGCTTTTGGACATTCACATTCCTCCGACTGCTGATCGGCATGTCAGTCGGCGGCACCATGGTCACCGGTTTCGTCATCGTCATGGAATTTGTCGGCACACAGTACCGGGACGTCATCTCAGCTCTCTATCAAGTGCCATTCAATTTGGGCCACATACTTTTACCTGTCATCGCATACTTCTGCAGGGATTACTCCAACTTCCAACTTGCAATTTCCATACCTGCGGCAGTACTTCTGTCTTATTTCATCTTAATCCCCGAAACTCCACGTTGGTTGATAGCGGTCAAAAGAACTGAAGAGGCTGTCAAGATTTTAGAACGCGTGGCAACAATGTGAGTAATGTGATAAGATAAATAACATTGACGTAAACAAAACTTTTCAGTGTATCTATTTTTTTTTCTTATAATGGTAACAACCAGACCAAAAAAAATAATATTTTGAGTACTTACTTATAGATATTTGTACTAGAAAATATTACGATGTAGACATTTTAGACATCATTGTCTATTCCTATTTATGACGTTCCGTCTGAATTAATAAAGTGCAAAGCAGAAGTAGAGTCCTGGGGCCTTACCGTCACTTCTTAATGCGATTCAATTCCGACTCAGTTTAAGTTTTAGCTGACATTTTTAGTATGGGTCTGACAGCGAGCGAACCTAAATTGAATCGGAATTGAATCGCATTAAGACGTCATGGTAAGGCCCCAGAACAGTTGTAGAGCTCAAGACGATACGATTATGTTATTGCCAAGGTAATAAGATGCTGTGTAAATTTAGAGCTCTTCGACTTTTGTTGCTAACTGTACAATATCCTAATCGTGTTTTGTTCATCAATATACGTTATTTACAGAAACAAACGTCCAACGGAACACATAAAAGCCGACATCGAGGCTTATCAAGCTGCTATTGACAGAAATCAACTTAAGAAAGGCAATATAGTAGATTTGTTCCGCACACCAAACATTCGAAAGAATATATTAGCGATGGCCTTCAACTGGTTGGCGTGCAGTTACTGCTTCTACGGAGTATCGCAGTACGTGGGTCAGCTGAGCGGGAACGCCTTCATCAACGTTGCTGCTAGCGCCAGCGTTACTTTACTTGGCACCTTCTTATCAATACCACTTATGAAAATGATAGGAAGAAAAACTATACTAATAGTCTTCAACTTCATTTGCGCAATTTGTCTGCTCGTTTTGGCCGTACTGCCTGAAGGCCCTGGCTCCGTCGTGTGCGCGAGTATAGGTGTAGTCTGTAGTTTTATAAATTTCGTCGTAGTCTATTTGTATTGTACGGAACTGTTTCCGACTGTGGTTAGGAATGCTGCGCTCGGGTTTTCATCTATGATGGCACGAGTCGGCTCTATGCTGGCTCCTTTCGTGATAGAGCTGAGAAGCTCGGCCTTGTGGATGCCACCTGTTGGCTTTGCTATCCTACCGCTATTAGCTGGCTTCGTTACAATCCTGTTGCCAGAAACTAAAGGCTGTGAATTAATGACCACCATAGAAGAAGGTGAGCAATTCGGGAAAAAAGTGAAATTAGATGATAAGAAAACAAATAGTTAGTAGAAGTATTTTTTTGACGTTAATAGTGTAAACTAAGTAGGCAATATTTGTAAATAAAATAAAATAGTTGCATTTCCAGAAAAATGAATAAAGGGAACTTGGTAAAAATATTTACCGTGACATCTCGTTCCATACAGTTGTTTAATTTGTTATGGCTGATCGCTTTTAATATTGTATATTGTTATACTTACGCGATTCAAATTATTATGCGAAGAATAAAAGGCAAGAAACCAATTTATACCTACTTAAAGTATGCGCACATACATTTTATAGTTAGTGGATTTATTTATTCTTAATTTGTATTGTCAATTACCATGTTTAATAACACGTTCGCTAATGCTCTCTCTTCCTCGTCTTATCGTAATTCTTGCGATCTTCCGTACCATTGCTAACATGATTAGATGTACAAATAAATCTTAAAAGTGTTTGTTTAAGTAGAGTATAAATTCTTAAGCTGGCAGTTAGTATGTTGATATCTACCATCATCATCATCATCATCATCATCATCACTTTAAGTAAATACCTAAATATTAATAAGATGACCTCCCTGTTTACTGGCACTGGTTATTATCGTGGTAGCGTCATGGAGTAACGTATAAAGTTTTAAGTAAACAACGGATGTTATTGTTTTAACAACTGACGCAAAAAAAGGGGTGTCACAACTTAAACGTCAGTGTTTCCATCATAGGCAACATGAGGGCATATTTTTTTCGAAATTCTTATCCGCTTAGTAAACAAAATAAAAAAAATTAAATCCCATCTGTGAAAATAGCAATGGAAATACATACTAACTGTATAAGTAATATAATAGCTCCTGATAGTAACTGTCTGCAATTGGAGCATTATTACAGTAATAGTTAACATTTAACTTAGTCGTTTTGCACAGAGCGAAACTACTTCCTGCACGCAAGTGCACGTTTTATGATGATTTACAATTTGTAACTATACTTTATTGCCAAAGAACTAATAGGGACGTATTTAATCACCTGATACAAATTAATTAGGGCAGATTATCTAATTCTGGTCTGTTTTCTCCATTTTATTATTACCGTTGTAAGTTCAAAATCGGCCCCTAATCCGGTTAATTCTGCTTTAAATTCTAATAATAATAAAAAAGCAGTTACAATATGCGTAAAAAGTTGTTTGATAATTGATAACTACGTATAGGTGCTATAGCGCCTTGCCTTGGCGCGTGCAATGCTAATTCGTAGGTGCTTGCAGTCAGAGCTTGGCCACAGCCTTGTCCTCGTCAGAGAAAAGAGCAGATATTCTACTTAAATAACTTTACAATTGGGGAAAAATACGCCAAAAATGATGTCACGTAATAGCGAAGTAAAGTTCTTCAATTGTGGGGAGTGTCACAGTAGACAACTCAATAACAAGGAATACACAACGTCAATATCGCTACCTCGCTGTCGTACCTTTCAATTTTTAAGTATTAGGTATATGTTGGAAAATAAGTAAAAGCTTTTGCTAGGTCGTGGCTCACTTGATTTACTCATTGAAGTAATTAATTGATTGACTGAAGTTTTTGTCTAAAATTTACAATAAATATTCAATAAATCATGGCATTAATCAGCGAAATCATAGGCAGTTTTAGAAAATATCAGTGGTGGATATGTTTTATAGTGTTTATTACTAAATTCGGCGTTGCATTTCATCAAATGGCAATAATATTTTTGGCTCCACCGGTAGCGTATGATTGCCCGGGTCACAAGGACCTCTGCTGCGACAAGCCCGAGTATAATACGACAATCTTCAAAAAGACCATCATCACGGAGTGGCATCTGATCTGCGACAGATCATGGCTTAAAGACTTTACTCAAACACTTTTTCAGTTTGGTGTCTTAACGGGAAGTCTGTTGTTTGGGATGGCATCTGACAGGTCAGTGATTAATCTTGTAACAAAACGAAATACTACGTCATGATACCTGAATAATTTCACAGCTAATTATATATTTATTGATCACAGATACGGACGAAAAGTTTCTATGATTGTGGCTGTTGTACTAGAAGTTTTTATGGGGATGATTGCGTCATTCCTCCCTGATTTTTGGAGCTTTACCATAGTCAGAATGATCGTTGGATTCTCCGTTGGAGGAGTAATGGTTGTTGGATTTGTAATCATCATGGAATACGTTGGGACTGAAAAAAGATACATAATATCAGCTTTATATCAAGTGCCATTCACGCTTGGACATATTATTTTGGCAGGCTTTGGATACTACTTCAGGGATTACATGTATTTTCAGTTAGCAATATCCGTAGTGAACATTATCCTCTTACTCTACATTTGTATTCTGCCAGAATCACCAAGATGGTTACTCGCTATGAATAAAACTGATGAAGCCGTGGAGATATTGCAACGTGTTGCAAAAATGTAAGCGCAATTTGATTTTCACAATCATGATAAGAATATTGAAATCAAAGGCAGGCATAATATTCTCTCCACGGATGAAGAGCTCAAAAAAGCTACACTCGATTCTATTGTTAAGAGGGTAATGGCTCAATGTTTTAAGCCCTTCATTCGTATAAATATGTCTGCTGTTGGTTGAGCAAAGAATAACTTTAACTTTACCAATCTTTTTGCAGTAATAACATGCCCGTGGATGATATTCGGCGTAAAATTGAAATGGACCAAATGGAACGCCAAAGTTCTACGCTAAAAAAAGGAACTGTTGCGGATCTGTTCCGTACACCAAATATTCGAAGAAATATTCTGGTCATGTCGTTTGCCTGGTTTACGTGCAGCTATTGTTTTTATGGGATGGCACAGTACATCACGCACCTAACGGGGAACATCTTTATAAACGTCGTTGCTAGCGGTTTTGTCTGTTTTTGTGCCTGTCTCATAGCAATCCCGCTAATGAGGTATATGAACCGGAAAACGTCAGTAGTTTTTAGCAATGCCGCGTGTGGTATTTGTTTGCTAATAATTGCTTGCTTTCCTGAAGGGATAGCAGCTGTGGTGTTTGCTTGCATTGGAGTACTCTTTAGTTTTATAGTTTTCGTTATTGTTTATTTGTACTGCACTGAGATGTTTCCGACTGTGGTGCGTAATGCTGCCTTGGGTATATCGTCAATGATGGCTCGTGTCGGGTCGATGATTGCACCGTTCGTTGTTGGCCTCGGATCCTACGGCGTGTGGTGCGCTCCCGTAGCATTCGGAGTGTTCCCTCTGATAGCAGCCGCGCTTTGTTTACTGTTACCAGAAACCAAAGATTGCGAACTTCTGACTACCTTAGAAGAAGGCGAAGCTTTAGGTGTTGATCGGTAAAGAACAAGAAACAGAAACGAACCTATAGAAGTTCCATAAATATTTATCTCGCGTTTATGAAATTACGAGTTTTTAAGCACTTTTTATTAACTACTGGAATCCCCAGCGCTCAGCAAATATTGGAAAAAGTGTTTAGTTCTTAACCACTTTTAAAGGAGGCGCACAAAAGTACCTTACTGAATAATTAAATACCTGACCAGGCGTCCGTCAAAGTAAAAAAATTGAAGAATTCCTTGAGTTGTATGCCCTAGGTACAGCCAACGTCATATAGTGTGAAGCATCCACGTCGCTCGAATATAGTTGAGTACACCATAGCAATAGTATGGTGTGTCAAACTTTTTGGCCACTTTGGAGGTTTCACTATATGACGCTGACTGTACCTACTGTTTAGTAACAAATATTCACCACGATTGACTTTAGGAGTAACGATGAGCTTTCGATATTTTATATCAGTATTTATTTGATTCGAAGCTGCCTACTAAACCTAAAGGTAATCGCGGCTAATATTTCGCAGAAAATAATGTGTTACGGTTGACAACAGTTTCACATGAAACCTGTATATGTACGAATATAGTATAGTGCCACTAATTTATATGATTTGATGACGGCGCCCCTGTGGTTAAACTGTTGCTGTCATTAAATGGACGTCAGTTTTTCACCAGGTCAGATAAGTTTGTGACACTGACTGTACTCGTAGGTACTGTGAATAAAGTCCTTTCTTTCAAAAACTGTTTTTTATTTTGAGCGTCGTTTGTATGTTGTCATAAAAGTATTTCAAGATTACTAGTTAAGTTAAATATGAAAAGAGAATAGCGGTGGATATTTTTTTATACTACTTTTCGGTGTATGTAGGTATTACCATCTCAGTGGCCCTAATATGTTTGGTTCCATCCCTCAGCTACTCTTATACTTGTCCCAACAACGCCCAGTGCTGCGAAATACCAGGTAAAATAACTTACCTACATATTTTTTCCAAATTCTTCTCGACACTATTTAGTTAACATGGTTGCAAGATCGGAAAAATCTTAGATGTATAATTTTGTATTGCTGGTTTTTGACAAATTATACAGTACTCCTATTTTTTATTTAGTTTGTTAACTGTGGAACGAAGCGTTCTTCTTCAGACGCGACCACGCGGTGGTGTGGGTTTATGTTTTGGGTTAGAAACCACTAGAAGGGAATCTTCACGTTTCTCAGTGGAATGAAACCACAAGCATAAAGGTAAATCTTATTTACTATCTTAGCTTACATTCTAATTATTAAAATATTTTATCAGACAGATGTATGTTCGTCTCTTCTTAGACTGTCAATTATTAAGTTACTGATTTTGTGGAACCATAACACTTTTATTAGACAATTTTTTTCCGTTGTCCTCTATCTGATCGATTGAATTCAACAATATTACTCCCTTAGTTTCTGGGAAGAAACCACACAAGATCGCTGCAATGAAAGCACCTGCACTAAATATTAAAATTGAGACCCATTCAATCCCTATGTTGACGACGTACGGCGCGACGAACCCGCCGACCCTCGCACACATCGACGTAAAACCCAAAGCCGAATTCCGTACCACCGTTGGAAACATTTCGGATGCAAACAAATAAAGTTGCATAAAACCTGTATAAGCACCCATTTGCCCAATAATTGCGAACATTAGACTCACCAACTGCATGTGACCAGGTATCAGCAAGAACACTAGAAAAGAAGCACCGGCTATAGCTAAAGTTGCAATGATGGTCACCTTTCTTTTAAAGTATAGAGTTGCTATTACCACTACCACCATCCCCGGGATATGACTGGCTGCTGATATGATTACATTTAAGTACAGGTTACCCTGCAGGTAGCCTATGTACTGGTTAATACCGAAAAATGTATGGGAACAGGTCAACCAAACGAATGCTGATATTATTGTGTACTGCCTTATCTTTGGCGTTTTAAACAAATCCATGTAAGTTCCATGTTTGTTCTCGTTTGAACTTAATGATTCCTTTTCGACCTCATTCACAATTTTCTCGATATTCTCTGTTGGACGTTTGTTTCTGAAACAAAAAAACTTAGTATGATTAATAAACATACAAAATAATTGCATATAAATTAGCAAAGTTCATTTTGGACTTACTTTTTTGCGATGAATGTAAGAAGTTCTATCGCTTCTTTCTTTCTTCCAACTGTTATCAACCACCGCGGAGACTCTGGTAGAATCCAGAAGTAGGACAGGGTAAAAAGCCAAGGTACTCCCGTCACCAACTGCAAAGGCCTCCAGTGTCGGACAAAATACGCTATGATTGGCAGCAGGAGGTAACCAGTGACATAGGGAACCTCACAAAGTCCCATGATGTAGGGCCTCATTGTTCTGCCGCTCAGTTCGACTAAGAGGCAAAAACAGCAAAGTATAGTCCCGCCGAGTGCAGAGCCAATTAGGAAGCGAATGGCTAGGAACATCCAAAATTCAGTCACAAACGCTGAAATTGTGACAAACGCTGCTTCAAGAAACAGCGCTAGCACAACACCACGTTTACGCCCATACCTAAAAATAAAATATTATAATGGGTAAATTGCTAAGTGATATCCAAACTCCATATTTTTTAAGTAAATGTCGCCTAGGAAATGATTAATCGCGTTAAATTAACGAGTGTTTCGGGGTTTGTAAAACATCAAGAAGGAGTCTGTGGAGCCAAACTTTCCACAAATGTTTGAATTTAAGCGTCTTGGAGCATTTTTGTGCGTAATCAGTGTACTTGTTATTTTAAGGCGTTGAATTGTTGTTCGCGGAACGCCTCATTGAAGGCTGTCCATTAGTCGGTAAAAATAGACTGGCAGAAACCCTGTATGTTACTTTTGACATTGTAGATTAATAGGTACATATATGAGATTGATTCTATGTAATTGTAAATACAAAAATTGCTCTAGTACAAATTAAAAACTTACCGGTCCGAGATGTGCCCGAAGACAATGCTTCCTGTTATCAAGCCGGCCATAAGGATCGACTGCGCTAAACTTGCCATCCAGCTTCTGCTGCATATGAGGTTCCACTCGGTGGTCACTGAGCTGACTATAGTGCTCAGATCGTACTCCGGCAGCTGGCACGGGCAGTGGTTGGTCATGTTAAGCGCATCTTCGTCTTTGCACACGTACTCGACCCCAGGGACGAGAAACAACACATTCACAAGCTGGAACTCGGCAGGGTATCGCCCGATTGTCACTAGAATAGAAATCCAAACCTGGTACGCCCCAAATCTCCCAATAATTTTTTCTATACCGTCCTCGGTAAAAGCCATGTTTTGTCTGCAAATATTAACGTTACAAAACATCGAGGTCCAATTACTTAAAAATGCTCAGTCAGTATAAAACGTAGGTAGGATAGGTACATACCTTTTCGGCGTTTATTCTATAACCCAGTTTTTTGGCATGTAAAATGATTAGGTACTATGAGTTGGTTGTCAGATAAAACTTGAACGTAGACTGCGATGTCTCAGTATGTATTACAATTTCAGAGCAGATAGACATATACATGTTAACCTAGGTATAATTTTCTGCTTAAAAATGCATTGATTTATCATGTTCCCGCTTGTATGCACAAATATTTTTACCAATGTCAAAATGTCATCCTGAAAGTAAAATTGAAAAAGAAAAAAAAATTGTCACTCGGGACTATGTAGCTGCAGTAGAGTATACGATGATAAAGAACGTAAATTTAATGAGGACGCCACTTTCTTCGTAACTGTCACATTTTGGCGTAAAATGGTTGAATTATCGTATGTAAAATTTTACTTCCTCTTTCATCCGTTTTCTAGTCTTTACTGTCGTATCTATTACGCATATACGTCGATATCATGTAATCTTTTACTATCTCAACTACTCGTGTTTGAATGACAGTGTACCTTTGCTTATCACTTCAGACTAGTAAATATGAGATAGGTTTACAAGATCGCAACTTGTTGTTGATAAAGCCATTAGGTATCTAATTTGTCACGTAACCTCTTGAGTCATGTTGAAGATCCAGGTAGCGCTATTCCAGGAAACTATTACAACACCAAAGACTAGGGGGCTTTGTGTTGTGAAGGAATATTAGGTAGGTACTCGCTGTAGTAGGTATTTAGAACCAATTTTTATCTATTTTTCTTAAATAATTTTAAAACGTAACCTTTTAAAATTATAAAAAAATAAAGCCTAATAACAAAGCGGAAATGCGGAGCCAATCCGTTGCGACAGAGGTAGGCATACGGATAGACACATCAGTGATCCTGTAGGGGTTCCGTTTTTTGAGGTCTGGAACCCTGAAAGCACAACCAAATTTATCTATAATAATATTTTGCGAGTAATTTACTATCGTAGTTAATGTAGTCATTAAACCTTGAATTTACCTTCAGACTCAAACTTAGATGTTTTCCTACCTATAAATAGTAGTAAGGGATGGTAATAGTTTGTAACAATTTAATAAAGTTTTAAGAGGTGTTGTCCTAATAAGGTTTAGTGGGTCACGTAAGGGTTCTAATGCCTCGGTGTTCGGTGGGGCTTCCCGGCAGTTGACAGCGGCAGTATGATCGCGCCGCCATGGCGGCAGCAACGGGGTTGCTACTCTGCGTTGCTTGGTATTACACCATACTGGCCGGTGAGAAACAAAAAAGTAAAACTTAAATACATTTTTATGACTGCATTATGTACTCATGTGTATTTCAAGTCGATTCCATCACTGAAAGTTTGTGAGATTCGACTTACATTATAAGATTTGACTTAAACCAAGTAACAAACAAACGTTTGCAACGTCAAATTAATGTAAAAAAAAGAAATAATACAGAAGGCTGCATTTACATTTTATTCCAGGATTCTATTCCCTGTACTGCCCTGCCATGTACATCATGCTCCTAAATCACAAATTGTACAGGAAAATTGTCGATGCGCTATTCGCGTTGTGGGAATTGTATCCCGTGGTAAGATAGTGCAATATTGTTTCATTGAGTTTATTCAAATCTATATTTTTGCGTTTTGTGTGTGAGTTTATGGTGAGTTGCAGGCGCTGTTTCAATGGTGTTGTAACGCTCAATTGCATCACTTTGGGGATTATGTGGATCCGAATGAAAGTACTATTATTGTGATGAATCATCGGACACGCGTGGATTGGAACTATGTGTGGATCGCACTGTATCACGCTACTCAAAGTACTGCCGAGTGTACGTGTAAGGAGAAACCTGGAGCTGAAATAAAGGAGAGTCACCTTTTGGATGTTGGAGGAAGATCTAAGCTCAAATTTGTGTTGAAAGACGAGTTGAAAGCAATTCCTGGAATGGGTAAGCTTATAAGTACCTACTCTTACTTGGTATCTTGACAAATTTGACAATAAAGTCGGACTGGCCCGGAAGGGACACGTAGGTAGCAAGATTAGGGATAGCTAAACTAAGGCTAGAATCCGGCTGGCAAACGCCTCCCCGATCTCGAGATCGATATAATGAGTTAATGAACTTGCCTCTCTCATAATGCACTAATTTATGATGATGTCAGGTGATCAGAGTAATTATAATTCCATAAGTATTTTCGACTATTTAATTAGAGCTTTAATTCTCATCTACTCACCTTGAATTTTTAATTCAACTCGATTTTTATCACTTTCAAGTGGTATTTTCACACAGGTTGTACCTATAGATAAATGTGCTTTCAAAAATGAAACCCTTCTTTTGTACATCTTCAGGCACTTTTGTAAAATGAATATTTAAAAAACACGTAACAAGCTTTATAGGTATATCGCAAGTAGTCATAAGACATGCGTAGCTTACATATGAAAGTGCCTGCTGGTTACTTCAACGCAAATTCAGAATGATAAGGAATAAACATACTTTTAGTAATCAGCTAAGTGCAACATATAACTTATACTAAGTAACTTACAGTATTCTCATAACACGCGATGTTAATTTACTGACGTTTAATGTCAGGTTAATATATATTGCTTTAAGTAGTAAGTTTATTACTTGCTGGTGAATGGTTATGCTTGTTTAGGTGCTTTTATGTACGTAGATAGCAAGGTAAAGGGGTCTCAACACTCTCAACCATTATTAAATTATGCAAGCTCACGCATATAGGTAAGGAAATACACACTTAAAAAAGTAATATTCAGAAGATTAGCAAGGAGGAATGCAAATAGTAGTTAGTCGTAACTCCTGTAGCGATTGTTGCTAAAAAAACATTAAACACAACGTATCAATATTAAAGAAGAAATGCATTTTAAGTCTTTGATTACTTAATGTAGGATAGCGTTTAGACGTAATTAGAGTTTAGACAGCCGTAAATTAACCACTGAATAGAACTCTTTATTTGGACATTTAGAGCGATTATGTGACACGTGTATAATTAAATGACTAGGTTCATAGTCATTATGAGTATATAGGAGTTTATTCAGAGTAATCACAGTGTTATCTCTTAACTAAGTGTATTGTTCTAGGCTGGATAATGCAGCTGAACTTCTTCTTGTACGTGAAGAGGAACTGGCGCGAGGACCAGCTCAGCTTGGCGCAATTCGTGGATTACCACAAGAGGCTTGGCTGTCAACCTCGCGTGGTTTTGTTCCCGGAGGGAACGGATCTCAGTGAGGCCAACAAACGCCGCAGCGAGAGATTTGCTACGGCACATAATTTACTGGTCCGTCTCAGTTACAATTTTTAGTCCGTGGTTACTTTTATGCGAGAGGTTGCGAGTACAAAATTGGCTATTGTAAAATTTGTCGAAGAAATACATGGTGCGATGACCAAAATACATGCCATGTCAACTGACCAGATGAGGAGAGAATCCCATTAAAATACTTATTCCGTAAAAACCCATAGTGGCTTGCTTTCGGTTTGAGCCCTTTCACTGTGAAAAGTCTGGCGTTCTCATTAATTTTACTAGCGCCTTGATAAAAATGATAATTATGGTGGACTATCGGTTGGACCGTTTTAAATGAAACTTAGCTAGCTGATATTATTTTAAAAAAACGTATTTGAATTCGAATCGGTCCACCAGCGTCACCTTGCTGATGTTTAACTTATACTTAGGTACTGCCCTTTTGTTTTGAGTCGGGGACTAAAATCTTAGTTGCGAGTAAGACATGAGTTCGATTCGCTTCTTCACTTTCACTTTGTTACATGTATTTTAGACAAAATTAAATGTAATTAAAGCAGGTAGTTACCTACTTCATTGACAAAATGTGAAATTGAGGATGCAACCTGAGTTTGGGCGAAAATCCTAGGAATCTCGATATACATAGGCGATTTTCTCCTTGACGCCCTAATCACGTTAAACTTGGCCAATAGGTCTTGGTACTTATACTCTGTCTATACCTCGCAAGAGATACAGACGCGGTTAATATACATGTCAATACGTACGTATGTAGTTTTATTGACATGGAAGTTTATCGCAGCTTTACGAGTACGTGCTCCACCCGCGCACGAATGGTTTCGCAGCGCTGTGCTCGCGGCTGCGCCCGCGGCTCGCCTCCGTGTACGACGCCACCCTCGCCTACGACGCGCCCGCGCAGACCGAGGCCGACCTCCTGCGCGGGACCATACCAAAACACATCTACTTCCATTTCAAACGGTATTCTCCCATTTAGCTCCTTTATTTATATAAACAGCAACCTGGCATTTATCGCAGACATAAAATATTAATATCCGTCGCACATGTATTTCGGTTAGACAGAGATATTTCCCTTCCCAACCTGTGAATCGCCGTATGTATACTGTTATTTTCTTACACTTACATGTGGGAACAGTGGTTTGGGTGGCTTTATTTTCGCGTCAAAATCTAACGCGTTTGGTTGTTGCGTATAGTGACAATATGAAGGAAACTCAAACGAATTTATTTATAATGTTTTACATGTTTGTGGCTCCACGTTCAGCCCTCTTATTAAAATTCGCACGAGCTGCAGCAGATGCAAATCTAAAATTAGGATAGAATATTAGGTAATATTTACACTGAAGTAAAAGTAATAATGCATCTTTAGTAACTCTATTTTACATAGTAGTCTTGATTCATTAAATTAAGGAGTTAAATTAAAAAGTGATAATAAAAAAATATCAATTTACGACTTCGTATCATAAAGATTCATGTCTATATTTTTTGTATATACATAACATACTCGTAATTTAATTTACAGACTTAACACACGTGTAGCACAGATTTATTTTTATTACTAACGTGACAATATTCTTTACATTATACCGGTACTGTAGTAGCGGATTGTTCTTTTACTGTGAATGGGACATATTACACTAACACATCGGCTAGGTTAGAATTTAGATGCTGACTGCCCTAATCCTGCAAAAAATCCGTCATTATTTATATTCTTTAAAAATTCAGTTATCCCATCGAAGATCTCCCGCATGAGGATGACTCGCTGAAGTCCTGGCTCAACGACCGCTGGCGGGAAAAGGAGAGCAGTCTCCGTAAATTCCATAAAAATGGTACGTAAGTTTTTTCATTTGCTGTAATTATAAGCGACAATTTCAAGGATTTAGGAGCTTAAGTCTATTAAATGGTTACGTTTATAAAGATAATATTTACTATCTTTATAGCCATACAATTATTTCTCAGACAATGTAAATTCATATCTTTAAATAAATACATTTAATCATGGTGTATTAATTACTCAACAAAATTTTATCACATAATTGCAATGGAAATTGCGAATTTGGAAGTATCTACATATTTTGAAATGTGTGAAAATAAAGCAGGTAAAAAGTGAACATTCTCACTGCTTCGCGGGAGAGGATATTCGGTCGGCAAGTAGTTTTACGTGGGCCGAATACTGTGAAAACAGTTCTAACGAGATCCAGAAAAAAACAAGTATACCTATCAAAAGGAAATGGAAAACTTGACGTATTTCCACAAAAACAATTAAAATTTGTATATTATTGTTATATCGAGAAATGTCAGATGTCAACGGTCTTATATAGTATACCTTATATATGTATACATTTACACTTGCTATATTATAGGTCCGAGGTTCGACCTTTCGCGGTCCGCAAATAAATAAATACTGTTAATTACTTACATACTAACAAGTTATTCAAACAAATAAATAAAAATGGTAATAGTTAATAGCATGGTATACTCCGAATAACCATTCTAAGTGGCGAATAGTAAAATGAGTTACGCTACGAAGTAAGTATTCGTAGAAATAATAAGTCATTCCGCTGAAAGCAGTGCTCTTGACGTTAACATTTGTTCAAGTGTGTAATTGTGAAGAAAGAAACACAGTCTTATCACGTTTTGCAGGGTTTTACATATGTATAAATTTAATGCAGTCATGTTTTCTATTCAGGGCAGTTCGTTGACTGTGGAACGAAGAGGCCTTCTCCGGAGCGAACACCTCGATCCCTCCAAGTAGCTGTGGTGGGGTTCATGTTTTGGTTAACAGTTGACCTGATCTTCACTTATGGGTTTCTCTATAATGTTCTTTTCCGATTTTGGGTCCTCTATCACAGCCTGCTCTTTGTTTTCGTTACTTGGTACTTTGGTGGGTTCCAAAACCTACAGTATAAACTCTCCGAGTTTCTTTACCTATAGAACTACATATTATGTATAACGTTAGTTATAATTATAGAATTTGTAATTAAAAACTTTTGTGAATTCTCGTTGCTTGCCAAAGAATTGTAAATACATACCTAACTATTTTATAAATATAAGGACGAATAGGTACATCTATCTGTCATTTAATAAATTACCTACAAATAAACTAAACATCATCAGTTATATATTTCAACTTCGGTGTCTATCATCATTAAAATACCTGTGAGTATCAAGTTTTGTGGTTGATTCAAGCAGACAAATGCTCGGTAGCGGTCGGTGTAATGACAACAGTTTATTACTTCTGGCCGCCATCTGACAATGGAATTTGACAATGGACGGTATGCCTCCTGCTCGTAATGACCGGTGGAAAAATACAAACTTAGAGTTAAATTGTAAGTATACTTTTGTTTAATATTAAAATATTTTATTACATGCAGTTTTGTCTTTTTTATGGAAGACTATTAATATTACAGTAGGTAACTAATTTTGTGAGACTATAACATCTTTCTCAGGTATGTGTTTTCTTTTGTCTTCTATCTGATCGATTGCATTCGATAAAACCACTCCCTTAGTTTCTGGGAAGAAACAACACAAAATTGCTGCACTGAACGCGCCTGCACTGAATATCAAAATCGAGGCCCATTCGATCCCTATGTTGACGACATACGGCGCGACGAATCCGCCGACTCTCGCAAACACCGACGAGAAACCCAAGGCCGAATTCCGTACCACTGTTGGAAACATTTCAGATGAATACATGTATATTTGCATAAATGCCGTATAAACGCCCATTTGCCCAATAATTGCGAACATTAAAGTCACCCACTGCAAGTGGTCGGGGATCAATATGAACACTACGAAAGACGTTCCGGCTGTAACGAAACTTGCAATTACGGTCACCTTTCTCTTCAAGTATAAAGTTGCTATTACTACTATCACCACCCCCGGGGCATGACTGGCAGCTGACACTATTACATTTAAGTACAGGTTACCCTGCAGGCGACCTATGTACTGGTTTATTCCGAAAAATGTATGGGAACAGCACATCCATACGAGTGCTGATATTATTGTGTATTGTCTTATCTTTGGCGTTTTAAACAAATCAATGTAAGTGCCGTGTTTGTTTTCGTTTGAACTTAATGATTCCTTTTCGACCTCATTCACTATTGCCTCTATATTCTCCGTTGAACGTTTGTTTCTGAAATGAAAAAAAATAATTGTTAGGTTTTACAACAGAAAACATACTCGGATAGCTTATTCTTTGTTAAAGTAGATTCAAAACTTACTTTTTTGCGATGAATGTAAGAAGCTCAATAGCTTCTTTCTTTCTTCCGACTGTTATCAACCACCGCGGAGATTCTGGTAGCAACCAGAAGTAGAACAGTGTAAGAAGCCAAGGTACTCCCGTCACTAGTTGCAGAGGCCTCCAATCTCGGACGAAATACGCTATGATTGGCAGCAGGAGATAGCCAGAGACATAAGGAATCTCGCAAAGTCCCATGATGTAGGGCCTCATGGTTCTGCCACTCAGTTCCACCAGGAGGACGAAACAGCAAAGCATCGTCCCGCCGAGCGCAGAGCCGATTAGAAAGCGCATGACCAGGAACATCCAAAATTCAGTCACAAACGCTGAAATTGTGACAAAGACTGCTTCAAGAAACAGCGATAGCACAACAGCGAGTTTACGTCCATATCTAAAAAAACATTGCATGGGCAAATTGTTAACTGATCCTCAAATACATGTATAATCCGTAATCTACGTACGCAAAGTTTTGCTTACTGAGGTAACTTTTTGAACATGCAAAAATGTAAAATACTTATTACAGAAAAAATACAAAAATCACTTCTTTGCTGCTTATTGAAATGATCCTGACTGTTTTTTGAAATAGATCTAGAAAGGAAGTTACAATTGTTAAAGATGAACTCACCGGTCTGAGATGTGTCCGAAAACGAGACTTCCTGCTATTAAGCCAACCTGAATTATTGATTGCGCCAAACTTGCCATCCAGCTTCTGCTGCAAATGAGATTCCACTCGGTGGTTACTGAGCTGACTATAGTGCTCAGATCGTACTCCGGCAGCTGGCACGGGCAGTGGTTGGTAATGTTAAGCGCATCTTCGTCTTTGCACACGTACTCGACCCCAGGGACGAGAAACAACACATTCACAAGCTGGAACTCAGCAGGGTATCGCCCGATCGTCACCAGGATTAAGATCCAGACCTGGTACGTCCCAAATCTCCCAATTATTTTTTCTATACCATCCTCGGTAAAAGACATCTTTTAGCTGCAAAACGAACGATGAAATTATTATATACAATTAAAAAGATATATTATAAAATTATCAGTACTAAAAAGGCACATACCTTTTCAGCGCTTATTCTTGTTTCGCGGTTTTTTGTCATGTATACGGTAATTTAATTACAATAAGTTGGTTGTCAGATAACACTTGAATACAGACTGCGGCTACTGAGTGTCTGTTACAATTTATAACACTTGAGCTCGAGTCCCTCCGGCTTCACATTTAGTAGGCACTTATATTTGAGGAAGTACCGTACACCCATAAATAACATTGGTCACTAGTTAAATAAACACATGGCATAAAAATCATCCACGCACACGGTATATAGTTTACAGCACTTGTTTTAAATGACAGGAGATTTCAATGTCACGGGATAATGTTATTTCCATAACGCTGGTGTGCCCACCCGAACACATATGGAACGAAAACTATTATGATATGATTGTATAGGTTAAACAGCCGGCTACTTTTAAACTGCGATCGTTTTAGATTTCTTCGAGTCAGAGCGTTCGCCTTCGCTCGACTCGCACTATCGAGTGGTTGCTCGTGGACGTAGCATTGTGTGGGTGGAGGGCAGGTATGCGTGCACTGCGATTGTTGTGGGATGGTCCCCGCCGTGTAACTAAGGAGATTTATGGGGTTCCACATTCCGGTCCGGCCAGGGCTAAGGCTTGCATATCTATACATACTAGCAGTATTGTAAAAAAATAAAACTTTATGGGTATGTATAGTGATTAAAAACAGATGTCCGATTTTTGAAAGCTCAACTTCATGATGACGGTACCAGTAGTACAACATACATTATAGGTATAATGAAGTTAAACGCAATCCTGACCAGTGGCAGTGTCTCATAATTATCCCGGAATAGTTTAGCTGATGGTTGGGTTTCCTGTGAAGATTTCGTAGTTTTTTTTAATTTAGATACTTAGGTACCGAAAATTGAACACCGACCTATTTGTGAAAATGCTTACACACACAGTTTAAAAACCGGTGAAGTACGAGTCGAACTCGCGCGCCGAGGTTTCCATACAAATTCGGCAAGTGAATATGAAATCCAGTGTTAGCAGAGCCCTACCTCCTAAGCAAAATGTAGGCCGTGTGAGATCATTTTATATTGGTTACTTACATAGGCAGACAAAAACACTGTTATATTTGTCGTTCCAGTGACATCATCTGTGAATTTTTTTAACTGTTCATAGATACGGCCTGGTGACAGACGGGCATACGACATACGGACGGATGGACAACGAAGTCTTAGTAATAGGGTCCCGTTTTTACCTTTTGGGTACGGAACCCTAAAAAGACGTGCAAATTTTTTACAAGGATGTTAAGATGCTTAGCCTGACTAACCCAACCCCTGAAGTACACGTATTCCTGATTAATTTTAAGACACAGTGTAGGTACCTACAGGCTAGGCATAGTTTCTTAAAGGGTAACAGTGCACCAAAACTTAATATTGAAAATTTGCCACTTAATCGCCATATATTACATTATAACACTGCGCGTGGCCAGAACTCGTATATGATCAGTGAAAACCTAATAATCTTGTATTTTATTTCCTTTTTATACATATCGATTACGTAGTTAATCTTTTACTGTCACAAGTATTCAATTCAAGCGCCAATATTGCGTGCTCTTTATCATGCCAGACTGGTAAATATTAGGTAGGATTACAAGATTGCCACTAGATCTTGATAATATTAATTCTCCTCTTCAGAATTCTGTATATGTCGTACATGGCATTGCTATTATCTCAGATGCTTTATTAAAGTTTACCATTTACAGGAGTCACGGGACGTGTGTTAGTAGCTTGAACTATATTTCGATTTAAATATTAACAATGACCATGTTAGTTACTACCTACTAGAGAAACTTTGACAACCGTTAAGCATGTGTTTAATAACACTAGTCAAGTCGTAGAAACCTGTAATTTTTGGACATGTCTAAATACGTGTTTAAATGTTTAAGTTGTCTGTGGTAAGGCCAATAGTTTAAATAAGACACATGAAATCTATAGAGTTCGTTTTATTTTGTTTTCTATTAAATATTTATCAAATACACAGGTTTAGCTACTAAATTATCACAGCCTATACAAAAAATAGACTTTCTATAGTCTTGTATGTACGATGTAATGGACTCAAGTTTGTCGCTGCCATTACCATTACTTCAGTCAGCCATCTTGTATCTTCTTAACATAATACAACCGTTGCGTTTTTAATTTTTTTACAAAAATTAAAAAGCCTCACTTACGCACGTAACTAACACATCTTATACATTATACCACTTGATAATGTACAACTATAAATGAAGGGCCCCAATGTCAAATACTCATCGATATAAAACTGTACTAATCACTCTTCGCCTTCCTCTAAGGTATCAGGTAATTTTTTGCCTCTCGTGTCGGGTAGAAGTATACAGAGTCCCGCACCGATCAGGGGTACGATGCCAAAGACCAGCGGCGGCAGCCAGTTGCTAGTCGAAGAAAGTGTAGCTACA
This sequence comes from Pandemis corylana, assembly GCA_949127965.1. Lineage (NCBI taxonomy): Eukaryota > Metazoa > Arthropoda > Insecta > Lepidoptera > Tortricidae > Pandemis > Pandemis corylana. Next base: position 7,067,559 of record OX421860.1, read on the forward strand.
AATGGGGCGACCATGGAGCCGACTCTCGCGACTGTTGAGGACAGGCCGACGCCGGAGTTTCTGACGACGGTGGGGAACAGCTCTCCTGCGTACAAGTATACGGTGGCGAAGGAGATGCTCATGCCCCAGAGGCCAGTGCAGCCGAGCGTGAGGTGCGCGACTCCCGAGTGCGGCACAGCCATGATGAGTAGGCAACTAAGCCCGGTCACGCAGTTCGAGCTGATAAGCGTAATCTTCCGTCCGAGGACTCTGTTGGCGTAGATGGATATCAACGTGCCGGGAACCTGGAAATAAGTGAGACACTTGTTAGTATTTTGGTCACCACCTCACCCCTACTATGAATGATAAAATTTCATATTCTATCTTCGATAGGAAATCTTACGGTGCATAACCATAAATTAGGTATATTGGATTTTAGTCGTGTTTACACGCTATGAAAAACACCAACATCAGTATCAAAAAATACAACATACACAAAAAACATAAATAAATAAATAGCCGCTAGGTTTTTATTTGAGTTATCTATTATAAATGCGAAAGTAACTGTGTCTGTCTGTCTGTTACCTTTTTCGTTCAGACCACTAAACCGACTTAGCTGGAATTTGGTATACTGATAGTTTCTAACCTGGAAAATAGCATAGATTCCGCGGGATAGCGAAAAGCAAATTCTATGCAGACGGAGTCGCGGGCAACATCTATCACCGATTTTAAAATCACCATTTGTGGGCTCAAATAAATGAAGAATAGTACATTTTGATACAAGTGTGCTATGTTGGTAATTACACACGAGGCGTATTGTACGCGCGAGCGCTAGCGAGCGCGGGTAAGAGAGCCGAGATGTGTAATTACCAAAGCACACGCGTCGCATACGACGTTTTTCAACACATTTGCGAGGAAAAATAAATAAAATTTAGTTAATAAAAGGACTTTAAGAACTTTAGTTTACCTTTGTTACCAGACATTGCTTACCTGGAGCTGCTTTAGAACTTCTTTATCATTTGGTACCTAATTAACACCTTGGATTTCTTACTGATATAACTGTCCGAACATTGTCCGAACATATTTTAGTATTTCCAGCGACGGACACTACATTTCTTTATTACTTGAACTAGTAATTTTTAAAGTAATAAAATAAAGCCTGAATCAACAATATCAGTGAAAAATGGCGGCAGATATTATTTCTCCGCGCCAATGCGCACGCAGCACTCGCGCATGCGCGCTGTGCACTTAGCACGCGCGTGATGAAGACACTGACAACAGGCTGCTAAACAGCCTAATATTAAAATTATTATAAATTATTAATCAATGTCTTAAATATGCAAATTATGGTCCCTTTTTAGATAAAAATGAATAATTTGTCGAAATTAAATGTTTATTTATCATCTTTAAACTAAAATAGTTTAATATTCACGAAAATATTCCTTGTTCCTATTGATACTGAACCGTTTGCTGAGATTAAAAAAAAGTTTATATTACCGCACTCGTGCGGTAATATTATTACAACACTTGTGCGTAATAAGCTGTATTATGAGTTTAAATGCGGTGCAATAAGACTCAATTTACGAGCAACTGTGTTGAAAATTAGTTTTATTTTATCTTATTTCCCATTCCTATACTAGTTCTCTAAAAGGTTAACGTTCAAATATGTTGAAAAATTCTAAACGGACACTCTTTGACTTTGACTGCAAAGTTTAGTCCTCTAATGGCACCCGGAAAATCTTTCATCAAAACTCTATGGTATAATGAAATTAAAATATTTACAAGTACCTACTAATCTTTGTAGCGTCATTAAGTACTTCTATGTCAGCCGGGTAGAGGAAGAACACGATTATGTTTAATTATGGAGTTTCTGGGATCAAATTGCATATGGCGAATTGAACTACTGACCTGGAATGTGAGGCACGTGTACGTTATATCTGCTAAACTTAATCTGTACCTATTATTATTATTGACTGACGATAACAGATTTTTAAGCAAATGGACAACCAGTGCGACTGGATTTATCTGAAGTAGTTGAGACGAGCGTGATAAACAATGACTGGATGTGATCGAAAAATATATTGTGATGTGTTTACCAAAAACAAAAGCACAAGAATATTTCCGGGTATGTAAGAAATCATGTCAATGCAAAACTAAACACATTCCTGTTCATTCACCCGCGGGACTATAGGTACATACCTATACAATTTTCCGGGATGAAAACTATCCTATGTCCTTCTCAGGGTCTCAAACTATGTCCATATCAACTTTAATCACGATCGGTTGCGTAGTTTACGCGTGAATGCGAAAGAAATAAATTCACATTTATTCGCATTTCAAGAAAATAAGACTTCAATCTTGAATTGTGTGGTATCTGATATCTATAAAAGAGTTACGTCACTGCCCGACTCACAGACAAAGCACAGCTTAAACGACTAAAGCCGTACCGACTACGATCATGTACCGACCTGTATAGCGGCCGATATGGCAACGTTAGTAAAGATGTTCCCGGAGACTTGTCCAATGTATTGAGACACGCCGAAGAAGCAGAGGCCGCAGACGAACCAGTTGAAGCAGATGGCGAGGGTGCGCGTACGCAGACGCGGTGTTCGGAACAGCGCAAGGAACGAGGCGTGCTCCGCTGCACTGGCCCCGTCCACCTCCACGCACATCTTTTGAGTCGTCGCCGCGATACTGTCGGTCGGCCGGCCGTTTCTGGAAGTTTAGTTCAATTTTCGTTGTTATATTCGTATTTCAGATTAATTGATGCTATGTTGTACCTACACTGTATATCTCACCGTCAAGTAAGACACTCGAGCAGATAATAATAATTTGAAATATTACAAAGTAATCTACGTGCCCAGATACTTTAGCGTGAAAAGATGATATAGTAAACATATCCATGTAAACTTTTGTTTGTACAAACTTTCGCAAAAAGCAAAGTTCCATTAGCTGTTTCCTTCTTGATATTTCCTATTAAACTCAGTCTTGATAAATAACCCAAGCTTTAAGCGGCGTAATAAGATGAAACTTCTTGCAGACATTTTATAGGCTTACTAGGTCCTTACTGTTTCCAAGTTAAATCAGACGACGACTTACAACCGGACGGAATGAAACCATAAAGGTTGTAATTTAAGAACTCAAGCTATATTGATATAGCACAGATAGCGACATCTATAGTTGAGGGCCACGGTCTGCGACCATCCGTATTATGCATTATGTATGTCCTACTCTATTATAGTATCTAAACTCGCACAAGAGCATTGTTTGCTATTAAATTTGATAAGGGTGTTAAATATTGTTATGAAAATTGAGCACGATAAGCTAACCTTTTAGCTGCAACTTTCATGATCTTGACTGCCTCGTCGGTTCTGCCGGCAGTGAGGAGCCATCTCGGTGATTCAGGCAATAAGAAATAGTAGCTCAGGAAGATGATCGAAGGCAGCGATATTGCCAGTTGGAATTTGTCCCAGTCGCGAAGATAATAGCCAAACATCGGTAGCATCAAGTGTCCCAGGTTGAATGGTATCTGGTATATTATTCCAACAGTTTCCCTGTATTTGGCACCAATAAGCTCCATAGTTAGAACGAAGCTGGTCACCATGGTACCGCCTGTCGCCACCGCTAGCATGAAGCGGAGTGCGGTAAACATGTACCAATTAACGGAGTAAGCGGTTGCTACTCCAGAGATCAGTTGCAAGAATACTGCTGCCAGGAATGGCATTCTGCGACCGAACCTGAAATGTTAAAATTAAATTTTCAATAAACTTTTAATTTATACTAAAGAAGTTTGTCACCTTTTTATGTCCCGGTTGAATAATAGTAAATCATAAATCATACGTTATATCTATTGAATAAAAATGTAGTGGCCGGTGGTCAAACAGGTATGAGTTGAGACACGTGACTGCATTGATCACGTTTTGATCTCTAAGCTACTATCAGACTCAGATCATTTACTGTACTGAAAATAACAACTATAAGTAGCACAGAGCCAATCAATAATAATGTTAATCACATGGAGAGAGATAGACAAAATTCAATCATGTAAATATTATTCTATAAATTATGGCTCATGTCGTGAATAATGCAATTTAGAATCAATTCAGCAACATTTCGCATGTCGTGAATTTACAACTCGGTCAATGGCTTGCAATAAGATCCTTTAAATTAATGATTTCCGGATCCCAACGTACGGCAGGATATGCCAATTTTAGGACCGTAACTTCTTGTTAACGTTTATTCTTATCCTACGCGAATTGACTTACCTATCAGAAAGGTGGCCGAAGACCATGTTGCCGACGAGGATTCCCAGCATGAAGAAGGTTTGTGTGAGATTCTTGAGCCATTGCCGCTCGCACACGAGATTCCACTCCGAGATGATGGTATGATTAAAGACGCTGTGATCGTACTCGTAGCTTGTGCAGTTGGCATGGCATGTGTTATCATAGAACTCGCTGGGTGCGTCGGCGCAAGTAAAGTTCATGGGGGGCGCAAGGAATATAATGCTCATCTGGTGCCATGCCACTGGAAACTTGACGAGGAACACAACGAAGCAAATCCATATCTGCCACTTGCCGATGGCGCCAATAGCTCTCGTCAGCGGGTCTTCGCTGACTTTCTGGCTCTCTGCGTCTTTTGTTTCGTTATCCAACACTGAAATTAAGAAAATACCATTTTTAATGGCTTATGCACCATTTACTCTACTTTACGTTACGTCACACAAAATATGAACTATAATAGTACATTACAAACCCGAGGGTGGTGAAATAAAGAATGTCTCAGATTGCTGGAACTTGTCGCACGAGCTAAAGGCGAGGGCGATAAATATGCGATCTGAGGATTTCTTTATCACCGCCCGACGTGTATACAATTTCACGTCTTCCCCTAGCCAGGAAGTTGAAATTACTACTTACGGCCCGGGGTGACGTAAAAAATATATAAATACAATACATTCTCTACTCTATAAGCATATTGTTATGTATGATCCAAAAAAGTATGTTAAGTATGTCTGTTTATGTCCTACTATAAAAAGACTAACGATGCTAAACATACAGGAAGATGATGGCATCTAATTCAACCGTTGTTGCCACGTAAAAAACGGTCTTAAAAGACCGTGCATACATTTTCAGCGGGTTACATTCTTAAATGTTTGATGCTTGTTGATTCCTAACCTAACCTTCTTTAGGATCAACTAAGGTTTTACTACTAGAAAAAAAAAACAGAAATCATAAACACTATGCCCCATATACTTACATTTAGTAGGAAAATTAAAATTAATCAGAATAATCTAGTCGAGACGCTAAAGAAAAAAAAAGAAAAAAACTGGTAAGATTTAAATTTGAATTTGGCACGACTGACCGATGGAAGGTACCTAAATGTCTCAGTTTGGACACTAATTTTATGTACCAAGTAGGTAACCTAAAATACCTAGATTTTATTTTATAGAAGACTGGCTTGATCGTGTATTGCCTGGTTTTTAAGATAGCGGACTTTGAACGGAAACCTTCAGGTTGTTTTCAACTTATTTAAGTTATAGTTAGTAGGTATCGTAATCTAAGTAGGTATGACCCCAATGACTTATAATCTATTTAGAAGTTTTAATTTGTGTTGGACCATAGATGTAGAATATAGTAATAGATCGGCAACACATACAAATACCTATGTAGATCAGAGCGAGACGATAGACGAGACCATTTTTCTTATACACTGTGAGCCCAAGGGAACTTAGTAACACTTCGTAAGGAAGTAATGCTTCTTTTTCTTTGACACGCGCCGACAGCTGTAAAATGTTTCGGTCTCGTCTCAATATTTTCAGCGCCGATTTAATCTAACGTAGGTACGTAGATAGTATATGCATACTTTTTTACGGATGGTTGTAACCGCGATCTCGGTACGAACATTTACATTATAATGTCAATATTTAACAGACTGGTAAAAAGTAAGAATTAGTGTGATCAATAACTAGTTTATCTCGATGACTGTACTAAAGTCCTCGTCAATATGTTCCTAGAATCGCAGCCTCCCGTACCTCTCGCGAGGACTGCGATTCATAATTATCGTATAGTGAAAAAAAAGTGTGAACAGTGGGTACGAAATCGTAAATATACAAACGAATAAAAATAACGAATCACTTTCCATAATATAAAGTTGAATGAAAAGCGACCCGTTATTTTTGCTCATCAGTGTATAAGAAACCTTTATGGACCGAGTTTTGGAATTTATTAATAAAAGTAGATATATTGGAATTTATTTTTTAAATTTAGCCGTTTGTATGAAACACGTTGAATTACGTCATGTTTGTTTGTCCACTATAAAAACCCCTTCAGTCGCTCATTACAATATAATCGAGTTATTAAATATTATATCCTGATGAAATTAATCAACTTTGAACGCCAAGATCGGCATACTTTGTGTACCTACCTATCCCTATGATGATTATGGAAAAATGTAAGTAATTTAAAACATCTAGGGCCCGATTTTTGCAGGCACATCACTTGAAAGTGATATAAATCTGCGTGTTGCTACAAAGCTACAGTTTAAATTAAAATTTCGGCTAGTTGACTGGACTAATTAGAGCTGTAATTTTCTTCTAATCGACTAGCACTGAAAATTCAGCATCATACTAATAGTTTTATGATTTATGAATCATTTAAAACGTACACAAGAAAAGAAGAAAACTATTACGTACGAAGAAAATGCACGAGTATTTCAAGAAGTTAATGAAAAAAAAACACTCACCTTGGAACCGAAATAAAATGAAAAGACAGACATTTTTATGACGCTTAGCGTCGTAACTATATACTGTTTCGAATTTAGCAGATGCGCGTATCAAACGCAACAATTATTTTATAAAAGTCTGCAGTAAAAAATGACATTTAATTAATTTTATTGATATAGTTATTGACTCACTCATTTCTCCCATCTTCTCTGGTTCGCTCTTAGATGCCACTACCGGCATCGGAATGAGATTTTATTTTTATTTGAGTAAAATAAAATACTTGACCAGTGTCCCGGACAGCCCGTCGACTTCGAATGCGCGAGTAGAGCTGCGCTTTCGAGCAAATAACTTAGGAGCTGATTTGGAACCGGACCCTAACACACTCTATTGAATAATGTTGTTAAAAATTGGATAATGACTCCTTGGTGGGATCGGGCGCGTGCGTAAAGCTTTACGACATAACAATGTAGCTATTTTTGTTCTGCATTTTGTATTAGAAAATAACCTCATTTCCAAACCAATAAGAGCTTTCTGGTGTTGTGATTGAGATAACGCGTCTAGGCGAGTGCTTCGAACGTGGGTGGCTCGTGTTTAATTAATCTAAGGTGATGGCCATTCGTCGTTGATTTGCTGATAGGAGAAGATGCTGGAATTCTACTGGGTCAGTACAAATTTAACTTAGTGTTTTGTATTTCTAACTACGTTATGCCAGATGACGCGATGTCGTGTTTCAAAACATTTGTAAACATAAACCATCATGCAACGTTTCGTATTACAATTTACGCATGTGATGGGGTGATGCAGGATACGTAGTTAATTACTTAGACGTTATTCTTGTGAACGATGCAATTGGATTGATAACCTTTGCCTTCTTGGCGATGGCTCGTGAAATAGTAACGGCAGTCGAAAAGCACTAAATTATCGCTGCATTATTAAAGAAAAATGTATGACGAGGACACAGTAATCTAGTGGCATCATTGCGGATTCTTAAAAATATAAATAAAGAAATAAATGTAAATAAATATCTTGGGACAAATTACACCAATTGACCCAGCCCCAAACTAAGCAAAGCTTGTAGGTACTATGGGTACCAGGCAACGGATAAACATACTTATATAATGTAGATAAATACATACTTGAATACATACAACATCCATGACTCGGGCACAAGCAATCGTATTCATCATACAACTGTCTGCCCCTACCGGGATTCGAACCCAGGACCTCTAGCTTCATAGTCAGGGTCACTAACCACTAATTACGTAATATAGTTAGTTAATATAGGTATCCCATAACGGCAGTGTAGGAGAATATTTAGTTATAATGTCAACCGTTAATGGTAGGTAACGTGGCAGATGTTACATGATCTCGAAAAAACTTTGTACCCAAAGTAATAGATGTGTATTAATAAATGAAAAGGGTCGTGACCTGCTGATAAGGTCGTCAGTCGTCGAGTCTGCCTGGCGCGACTAACTCAAAAGATAGCGAGCCAAGCCTCCAAAGGACCATCGGAAAAACAAATCTATACATATAAAATGCTTTGTCCTGAATGACTGGGACTGACGGATCAACGCACAGTCTAAAACCGCTGATCGTAGAGTAGAGATTTGAAATGTGGAGTGAGTGTTCTTTGTATGACTTAGGCATGCGATAAGAAAGGATTTTCGGAAATTCTACCTCTAAGGGGATGAAAAAGGGGGGCAAAGTTTGTATGGGTCGACGTGATTCCTTGAAGTAGATCGGACTTCAAATTTCGCTTATACATCCTTTAACAGAATTCATGGAACACGTGTTTCGTATTTTCTTGAAATTCATCCTCTAACGGGTTTAAAAGGGGTAGAAAGTCGTTTTGGGGGTGATTTGCTTCGATATTAATATCAATAATCCTTAGTGCTTTTGATTTAATTTACATTTAATTTTGAACCAGTCATGTTTGAAAACTCAATCCGATTTTATTCAAAAAAGGTTTACATTTTGTGGAATATAAATAAAAGAGAAGAATGACAGGTTTAAAGAAAATGTAATATACTACATGTCTTTAAAGAGTATTTTCCTTATGTGCACATAAAAGCCTGGTACAAGGCAAAAACTCTTTAAAGTTGGAATGCCTTTAAACTTTAGAGAGGTCATGTGATTTTTAGAAATTCCCTCGCGATGGGGAATAAATGGGGTTTATAAGTCCGCTGCAAAGGCGCCTTATCTCCGTAACTATAAGTACTAGTCTTGAAATTTGGCACACGGGTAAGGAATCATAACTGCTAAAAATCAATTTCAGAACTTTCCGAAATTCCCGCGAGTTAGGGAGTAAAAATTCTTACTTTGAAATGGTCCTATTAATATTACTAGAATCTTTAAACTTGGCATACCAAGAGGTAAGAAATGATTGGATGAAGGTGGTATGCCACTTTGACGTTACCTTCGCATACGAAGTCGCGGGCAAAAGCTAGTCATCTATAATTAATAAGTTACATGGTAAATAACAAGCAAGCATAATATGATGCAAGTTTACAGTATTTTCCGGGTTATGTTATGTTATACGGATGCTGCTTACGAACTTACCGATAGTCTATAACTGTGTGACGTAGACGATATTATTGTGATTAATATATGATAAAACAATGACTTTTTGGAAGATGCTGTAATTTCCTGTTTAGGCATGTTTATTTTTAACAGTCGTTTGTCGTAAATGTTTGCTTATCTATTTGGTGAGATGCGTAGTAATAAAGATCACGCCGATGTATCATGGTCAGTCACCAGGACATGTACCCACTGAGCACTGACACGCATTGCGGTGACTTTTTAGTGATTAGCTGGACTGGACTTGTGAGATGAAACAATTTTCTGTTTTCCAGCCGACGAAAACAAAGGAGGTGGTAAGTCGATGCATATTCGGTTAACATCGTTCTAGTTTAAAGATACAACGTAGAAAACTAGTATGGTCACCTCATGGTAAGTAAGCACCATAGTTGTTGTAAAAATGAAATAAGAACATAAAAATAGACAAACTAATGCGCTCATGTTCATGATATTTATTCAATGAAAAAAAAATCTTCCATTTGGGAGCAAAGAAAAAAACATAGAATTTACCAGCTGCTTCTCTTCCCGCGCAGATTGTAGAAGCCCATTGAGGGAATGGGTAAAAAAAAATGTAGGAATCATGTTATAGGCGATGCGGCTAGCAACCCATCCATACGCCCACAATTATGCTAAACGTGGTCTTAGGTCTTGTTACTTTGCCTTGGCCTAAAGGCTCTGTCTACCCGGTAAGGGATATAGAAGTGATTTGTGTATGTATTTAAAAAAACTGTTCATAGTAAATACCTACGTAAGAATTTCTTAAGTATTCTGTTCATGAACTGTGATAAATTTCAATAACTCCGAACAAAGAATTAGGTGGCTTTTGGTGCTTCACTTTGATTTTAGCACAGATCATATAACTAATACAATACTAATATTTTATTTAATAGCTATGAAGTGATTTCTTGGTCTATTTCTGAAATGCACATACCTAACTGTCCGCAAAAGCTTGATTAATTTAAAAGTATTAACAAAGTTTCTACCTCTAATTTCGTAAGAGTGTAGGTATTGATCAACTATACAAGTGTTTCGGGTAACAATAAAGATAACAAAATAAGAGCACACTTCGTATTAATAATCAGTAAGTAATAATGCCGTCTGCGTTAGATAGCTGAACTTTAAAAAACTCCCGAGTTATGATAAAAACTTTAAAGGCTACAGAGGTCAGTCACGCCGATTATTATATTCGAATAAGATGGGTATTAAATTTACTTAATGGTTTTTGTTGGTAATTTTATTTTTATTTCTTGTACGATGCCTTTGGATTTTTTGTCTTATTTTTTGCTTCGGATCTTTGATTGTAATCCACCATTAGAAAATGCTCATCAAATAGAAAAAGTTTCACTAAGGCGATATTTTGATAGCTCTTATAGTTTGTCGGGGTCTGTCGTCAGGCAAACTGAAAGCGTCGCCGACATAGGTATATTATGAGTTACGATGATTTGTCCTTCAGTCCAAACCTCTTAGATCTTAGACCACGTCTTTCCATATGGGTGAGGACCAAAAAGTTACACACCGTTAAAGTTGCGTTAGCAAGGTACCTAGTTAAAATTCGCTAACTTTTTCCATTGTGACACGAACATTAGTCATCCATTTGTATGGATAACTTTCGTGTCACAATGGAAAAAGTTAGCAAATTTTAACTACCTTACTAAAGCAAATTTAACGGTATGTAACTTTTTGGTTCTCGCCCATAATGTAGCCCGCACATAGCCCACAATATGTTTGAATCGCTGTCATCAAACCCATGTTGTGGACACCCACAATAGATAAATACTATATAACACAAGCGACACAATGATAGGTGCGGTTTGTATAAAGTACCTATTCAGCCGTTGATCACCTAACCAATCCATTATAGAACCCACCCAAGGTATTAATACGGCTTAGTGGATATACTAAATCATACTTTAAGAGCAACATTTTCCCTATTTGAAGTCTTACCTTGGCTGGTATTCGGATGTTATAATCAGTAGGTAACGTAATTTAGTTAGTAGTGCCTAACTAGCAATAATAATATCTATAAAGCTGTTACGAAAATATAATTCCGCAGCGGGGGATTTACAAGCTGATGTCAAAAAGTCCACGGTAAAATTAGCACGTAATTGTAAGTAAACACACGTTTAACTGTTTAAATCTTAAACCGGATGCCGGTATTACTTAATTTTGTAATCATCTAGCTGATATTGCGATACCACATTGAGAACGAAATTCGGTAAGTACTTAACTATTTCATATAAGTGTTTTGTTAGCTTTACTACTAACTACCTACTTCTTTTGAAAAAAACAGTTGTAATTTTTTTTAATGTATGTTTTCCTATTACCCCAACTCTTAAAGACGGCTGGACCGATTTGAAAAATTGATTTTGTTTAAAATGATAGACTTCAAACGGATCAGTAGGTAGCGCACACCTATATTTTAATTAGAAAATTCTATGGTAGCGCAATTGGCAGATTTTTTTATCAGTTTAGTTTACTGATGACTAGCTAAATGTGAAGACGGTATGATGATATACTATGTTGTTGTAAGCCATTCAAAACGAGGTGAATATGTCTAGAACAGACGATAGGGCATAGAGCATAGCATTGTCTCTATATTTCTATATACCATAGGCAAAGAAAATTCTATTCTATTATCGGTAGAGATAACGTAAAGGTCAATTATGATGAAATTTAAAAGATCTATTGCCTCAGTATGTTTTACCAGAGACTATTATATCACCGAATATTTTGCTCCATTTGAATTTACCTATGTTTATTTAACTTTAAAGAACAGTCACTGTGTAGGGTGTAAGGATTTTTCGAATACGTAAGTAGATCAAATATACGAAGGACAACAATTACAATTACAAAATTAATACAAAATCCTTAAAGCATGTTTGTCTTAAAAGGATCAAGGTGTGACATTACTTAAAACTTAAAATGGGGGAAACATATACTGGAGAATAGAGAGCCTCTCTATTACTTAAATAGACAGAAACCTTTTTATTAACCTCAGTGCACTCTCCGTGAACTTTTCTATAAACAGACTTGACAAGCACTTAGAAAACAAATACACAAGTGGATAGTGATACGCACGCATCAGCAGCATCAGCGATAAGCTATATTTTGTATTGTAAATATGTAATTAAACAGGATTAAAATATATTTGAGGTTTTGTATCAAATTGTAATGGAGTTATGGGCTCATACTTGCGGAACTAAAAGTCAGTTCAAAGTGTTCAGACACTAAACTTGGCTGCGAACCATAAGCACATTATATCCAACTAGTACAATTATGATCTCGGAAGGCGCGGCAGCAACTCAAAAAGGCAGCGTACATGACATAGGGTGACATTTGCCGATAACAGCAATGATTGACTGCGGAAACTGCCTCGAACTACGCGGTCCAAGACCTCGTAGAGCGTGCAAGGCGACAACCGCTACATACCATCCGATAACGCATTGTTGATTATCTGGGAGAACCAACATTAAATTATAGGTTAATTAACTGTTGGTTATATCTTGTTTTAAGCAGACTGATATCTATGTTTTTTCAAGTGTTTAAGAATTAAGTCTTATCATAAATTTTTGGTTGATTGGATTTACTTGATCTACTTACCCAAAATCCTGTGAACTCTATGTTATTAATTGATGTGATAGGCAGTGACAATTGGCACAGGTAAAAGATTTTTGGGTTTTAGTTTAGGAAGTCGAGAATCTAATAAATTAAATTCTATATTATTAATTGATGCGATATATAGGCAGTGACAATTGGCACAGGTACAAGATTTTTGGGTTTTAGTTTAGGAAGTCGAGAATCTAAATTAAATTCTATGTCATTAATTGATGCGATATATAGGCAGTGACAATTGGCACAGGAACAAGATTTTTGGGATTTAGTTTAGGAAGTCGAGGATCTAATAAATTAAATTCTATGTCATTAATTGATGCGATATATAGGCAGTGACAATTGGCACAGCTACAAGATTTTTGGGTTTTAGTTTAGGAATTCGAGAATCTAATAAATTAAATTCTATGTTATTAATTGATGCGATATATAGGCAGTGACAATTGGCACAGGTACAAGATTTTTGGGTTTTAGTTTAGGAAGTCGAGAATCTAAATTAAATTCTATGTCATTAATTGATGCGATATATAGGCAGTGACAATTGGCACAGGAACAAGATTTTTGGGATTTAGTTTAGGAAGTCGAGAATTTAATAAATTAAATTGTGTTATTAATTGATGCGATATATAGGCAGTGACAATTGGCATTGTTCATTTTTTTTAAGCTGTGCTTTTAACACCTTTATTTGATAAAATGGACTATTTCAAGCAACTAATTTGAATATTATGCTTTTACGTAGCTTTGTTAATTAATAATAAACATTTTTTCGTTGTTTGATAATTCGTGAATTTAGACAGAATCCCAATCGCCTTCGTTCGGCTGGCTATAAAAAAACCGGCTTTGTCTATGGTTTTGTTAGATTTGACAGTGACACGTGACAGTTGCCGTAGCCAAACTTTTTTTTTCATTTTTGTGGCAAACATTCGATGCTGGATTCTGTCTAAAAACCCGGTCGTTCGGTCAAACAAAGGTTCAAAGTACTTTTACAAAAATATCTGCAATCATAAAGTATTTTTGAAATCGGACAAGATAAATCGGATAATTGATGGTTTTCCTCGAAATGGTTTTCGAATTGGAGCATACTAAAAAAAATGAACAATGCCAATTGGCACAGGTACAAGATTTCTGGGTTTTAGTTTAGGAAGTCGAGAATCTAATAATCTAATAAATTAAATTGAAATAAATGAAGTTTTCATTGTTTTTGATAGCACATTGCCCATTCTTTCTTAATAGAAGCGGAAGTAGAGCTAAAAAAAAATAGAGCAAGTCTTTTCCGAACTTTAGTAATACTACCGAATGCGTCTTTGACAAATGTAAACCGTTTCTTATATTATTTCAAGTTTGGATAAAAAATAAAATGTATGAAGCGGGTTGCATATACGAATACATTATGCATATTTATAGGGTCCATGACCCCTTTTTTGCACACCTGCCGTTACTATATATTTAAGCCGTTCTTTGTTCATCTGGTGGTCTAATAACCAACACCATCAAAAGGTGAGGCCTCCCTCAGGCTTCAAATGTATTATTACTACTACTATTACTACTATGGGTTTTATTTACTCAGAACAAATAACTTGATTGCACCTCATAACAGAATTGCTGTCGTTTTACCTGTTAGAAAAGTACGATTAGTGTATCGGGGCGAAAGCCACACCATGCCCATAGTAGGTATGTTAACATAATTGCATACCTAGCATGAATTGTAAAATTAGTTGCGTGTCGATATAGTGCGTATCGATTTTATTGTCAAAATATTAATAAGAGAGTTTTGAGAGACTGGAAACATAGATTTTGACTAACTACACTATTTAAATTAAAAGAAGAAAACCCTGTCTGTTGCATTAGTAAAAAAAATACAGTTTTTATTACCCGTGTTCGTGACTTTCATAGATATTTACTGGCTCTACTAAAGCATTAATGTTACTTTATAACATCAGCGCCGGTAGGATTGTTTTCAGGAGTGGCAATATTTATAAAAATTGAAATTAATTTTTGGGTTTTAAAAATCTTGATATCGTTTTAAGTAGTGCACCCTTTCTGACCTCCTCCCAGCGCCCATGCCTATTGCTTTTATTTGTTAATTACCTTGTAAATTTTAATAGACTATTTATAGATATCCATACCAAATTCATGCTATAAAAAGATAGCAAATAAACAAATTAGCTGGACTCCCAGTCATTTGTAGCTCATTTAAAATTATAGTGTCGAAAAAACTTAAAACCAACTTACTTTTCAGTCTGAATTTATTCTCGTTCACAAACTAAAAACTTGATGGAAATTCACAATATTTGCGAAAATACGCGCTCCAGCGTTGTCGTGCGTTCCGACCCGCGCTGCGCGTCTATACGCATTGAGGCGGCGCGCGGCGCGGCGCCCTATACATACACGGCGGGTGCCAAACAAAAAACTAGTCCTATAATATATAACGTGCAATAAAATTATATGCGTAGATTTTGTTTTAACGAAAAATGTTTGTTTTCCTCGAGAAACTCACGCTTATGAGCACGCTACCAAGTGCAATAGGTAGGTGAGAAAGTAGTTATTTTTTGGAGGAGGATCGAAATTTGGGTACCTACCTAATTGGGATCATAAATAATTATAATCTTAGGCTTTCGAGATTAGATCGGTGTTTACAAAATCCGAATAAGTTTACCCAGTGATGAGGCTTTACTGGGTCGGTTTTCACCCCTAAAAATGTCATGAACGAATTTTGACAAGTTAAAATTAATTTACTTATTCACAATTTATATCAGTACCTATATACTTTTTTTTACTGAGTTATGTTATTTATTGGAAGAAAAAGAAAACATAATAAAAAACAGTCAAAATTTAAAAATAACTTAACCCTAGCTAAAACTATTATTAAATTAAAGATAAAAAAAATCTCACAAATCGCCGCCCATGGGGAGGATGCCCAGAAGGCTGGCAGCATTGCCACGTTGTATGGCAATGCTTATTCGCTGAGCGTAATATTGGCCAGCCCTCTGGTCACGGGAGGCCTCTATAAGGCGCGCCGAGATATCTTTATACACACGGCGCGCGCTTGGCCCCCATGGCCCCAGAGTTTCGACTCCAAACGCCTCAAATATATAGCTGCCTCCAAGCGAGCTATACTAGGTAGGTATATACTTTTAACGTCGTGATGGAAATTACTAGGTAAATTAGCTTTTAACGTGAAACTACCGTGAGACTCAATCATAATTAGACATAAATGTTCGTTTCGCTGCCGCCGGGGCGAAGAAGGACTACGAAATAGTCCGAAACATGTCGAGCATCACTCGACTTTTTATACGTTAGTTATCCGTTTATGTGTATTTAAATTAGCTTTGTCTTTTATTTATGGATTTATTATTTATTTGCGAATAAATGTTTCCTGTGCCATCTATCATTAGTAGATATACATTATTTAGTAGACACAATATTTTCCTTAAGCATCAAAGTTAATAACACTTAAGTTAACTTAAGTGTACAAAATTGCACATTCCTAATTCCAATCTTCTTGCATCACGCCTGGGTTAAATGTACTTAGTTACTCTAATGATATTGCGCGAGGGATTTTCCCTATACCTGTAGGGTTTCTGCAATCGTATCGCACTGCGCCTGCGCCCAGCTAGACGATACCGGTTTGCTTACAAGTGGGCTAAATAATAAACAGTTTATTTATAGTCCGGTGAAATAGCTTTACATAATTAAGCTTTAAAAAACGACTCAATAATTATTACTATAAATCTAATGTCATGTCAAGCAACTGACAGCAAAACAAAAAAAGCTTCGAAAAAATCCTCCATCATTATAACAGTTAACCGCCACACATACCTACCTAATAGCGTTTCAATTCAACTACTTAGTCTCAGCGAAGTTGAAAAATGCGAAGTTGGTTTTGAACCGTTCCGCTCACACCAATAATCGCTATTAGGAGAGTGAGAGGGACAGTCTGATCATCATCATCATCATATCAGCCATATAGGCATAGAATTTCAAAATGTCTATGGACCCCTGTCTAAGTTTACTATCGGAAAAGATATCATAGTCTTATATTAGAAATCAGTTTAAGTAAATATGTAAAGGGTTAACTCAGTTGCTGCGCACCCCTGGCACACATGTTACGGACCCCTTAGATATCCGTGGACCCCATTGTAAGAAACCCTGGCATAGGACGTCCATTGTTAGACATATTCCTCTCCCATAGACCTCCAGTTGCTTCGGTTGGAAGCAGCTTGCATCCACAGTGATCTCGCGACTTTAACCATGTCACCCGTCCACCTAGTTGGTGGACGTCCTACGCTAGTCAGTCCTACTAATATTATAAATGTGAGTTTGTGAGTATGGATGTATGGATGTTTGTTACTCTTTCACGCTAGAACGGCTGGACAGATCTGGTTGAAATTTGTAACATTGATAGATTACAGTCTGGAATAACACATAGGTTACTTTTTATCCCGGAAAATTGCGTAATTCCTGCGGGATAGCGATAAACGAATTCTATGCAGACTAAGTTGCGGGCAACAGCTAGTATAATATAAACTTCAAATTTCTAATTTGGCAGTAGACCCGGCAATAGCTTCTTTCTGTTTTGTGTCATTCTAATCTCCGTTCCCAGAAACGAGGTGCAGTAGTGGATAAAGTTGTGTGTGGGGGTTACTTTTTTACTACCTAATACTACGTGTGAAGTATTTGACTAGATACGTGTGAACATAGAATTTACCAGTTGCTTCTCTTCCTGCGCAGATGGTTCCCATCGAGGGAATATGCGAAAGTCTTAGGAATCATGTCATAGGCGATGCGGCTAGCAACCCATCACTATATTGATTTCTCTTTCCACCTGTACGCCCTTAATCATGCTAAACGTGGCCGTGTTACCTTAGGCCCGTAAGGGATAAAGACGTGATTATGTATGTATGTATGTAAAAACCTACCAATTAAATTGTTCTCTACAACTTAATATAGTGTAAGTATAGGAATAATGCAAAGTTAAATCATTTCAAAACATTTCTCCACTACTGCACATATAGTGTCAGGGGCCGGCTTTACCGGTGTCTAAAATTAAGCATTTTGTTTCGATATTATAATATGAAGAAGCCCCGTGGCTATATAATCTCATCAAGTTTTCCTTAATGTTCAGACCTTATACTTCGAAGTTCGTTTCGCGCCATTCCGTTCACATTGACAGTCATTGAACTGAGAGCGAGAGGGACGGTACGATACGAACTTCGAAATTGGAATGTCGTAGTAGCCCCCCGATTCGTATTAAAAGTAATGACGTACCTACCTATGTTTTTGTTTTTTATGCGCGTAAGAAACAAAAGAAAAAACTGATTTGTTTTGCGCATCGTTTTAATAGTTTATCGCTAAATTATTTTGGTGGCATAATTAAGTTTTACGTAGAACCATGTCTTCCAACTGAAGACGGGCATGTATAGGAATTACTTAGGTACCTGCGCACAATGCTATTTTTTTATACGACAAGGTAGGTAAATGAGAAAGTGGATCATCTGATGGTAAGATGGTAGTGACCACCCATGGACATCCGCAACACTAGAGGATTGCAGATGTGTTGCCAGCATAGAAGGCTAAGATATAGTACCATGTGCTAGTAATTTTATTGGCACTGTATTTTTTTTGTGAGTCACTATGAAAATGTAGAATTACCGAATTGCGCCGCCAGCGTATCGGTCGATTGATAAAAAAAACTTCTAGCTATTTATACGTAGTTCGATTTTAGTCAAACATAAACCGGATATGGTGCTGGTTGTATCTACTCCGAAGCGTTCGTATACCTACCTAACGACTTTATGATTAGTGAGACATAAGCACAGTATATATATATAAGCTAAAGCAGTAAGGAACCTACGAACAAATCGGTTGAAACGAAACACGCACACAGGCGCGCGCTTTACACGGCCCCTAAGCGGACCTCGTCCACTCCGCTCAGGCTCAGGTCCCCTTATAGGGGCCGTGTAAAGCGCGCGCCTGTGTGCGTGTTTCGTTTCAACCGATTTGTTCGTAGGTTCCTTAATGCTTTAGCTTATATATATACTGTGACATAAGTATGTATGTAGATGTATAACTCCTTTTGTACAAAAAACACGTAAATTTTAAGTCTGTACTTTCCTATGTTCCATAGTGAGTCTATGAAAATAAAGTAATTCTTTACGCTCAATCAATTTTTTTTACCACTACATAAAAGAGTAGAAAACGGATGATACGGAAGTTAAACATTTCCTTAGGTATAGAAATGTTATCGTATTCATAAGCATTTTAATTTTACGTCATAAATTTATGTGCAAGTTAAGTAGCTACCTACCTACGTAGAAAGTGGCACCCTCATTTGATTACAACTCTCTTATGTGGGAGTCTATTATACGTAGGTACCTATACAAATGTGTACACAAAACATTTTAAAATTAATAATGAGAAAGAGATTCTCGATCTGTTCATGCTAATGTTTGGAAACTAATGACTGATTTTGGAGACATATTATCACAGGTAGACTATAGTTTGTTTCATTTAAAATGACGAAAAGTACTTAAAACCAACATCCTATTGTTTAATTGTTATCTTCAAGAGGGGTTGTAAAACAATTATGCAGGTAGTCGCAAAGTATGTATGTATGTATGTATAACTCTTTATTGTACATAAAACACAAGAAAAAGATGAATACAGGATAACACACATGCACAAAGGCGAACTTATCCCTAAAAGGGATCTCTTCCAGTTAACCTTTGAACGATTGACAGGACATAAGTATTAAGCAAGAGTAGACACACAGAAACCGTACACAAAGTATACCGTGAACAAACAGGTACCTACCGATACACCTGCATAATTGTTTTACAACCCCACTTGAAGATAACAATTAAACAATAGATGTTGGTTTTAAGTACTTTTCGTCATTTTAAATGAAACGAACTATACCTAAGTTTAGCTTGCAGAAACTTAAGGACTCAAATTCCAAATTCGTTACTCTTTCTTTTGTAAGTGAAGCATAAAATAACTAGCTAAAGACGACGACGTTAGATCGGTGCTGAAATAGCTAAAACAAGACCGAAAAATTTGACATCTGTGGTCGCGTGTCGAAGAAAAATAAGCATTATGTACCTATGTACTCCTTTCAATTAACGGTGTCACTGAGTTTACTTTGACTTGCAAAGTGTAAGAAAAATGATCTCTTCTATCTCTCGCGTTGTCGATTTATTACTTACTACATTCTATACCTATGTAATTGAAGTCTACGCGAACGAAGCTGTGGGAGCCAGTTAGTCTATTTAAAAAAATGTGACGTCTAATTATAAATTACGCCTACGATAGGTATAACAAAATGGTGATTCGATTTTCGAAGTTCACTTCGTGCCGTTTTGCTCACACTATAGTCATTAATTTGAGAGTGAGAGGAACGGTATGATTCGAATTTTGAAGTAATGCCCCAGGGGTGCGTTCAGTTTGATCACCCGACGACGCCCGACGACGCACTGGCCCGTTCAGTAAGTCAGTGCGATCATCGGACGATCACACCAAGTCGTTCAGTAACATCGTCGGGCGTCGTCGGGCGATCGCACCGGTCACCCCGTAAAATAGATGGGTAAAAAACGCACAGACGTCACTTTGACAGTTGATATGAGGCAAAATTTATAATTCGAACGCTGCGGATATAAACTTCTTCTTCTTCTTTTCTAATATGGCCCCATCGAACCATGCGATGATTTCGCCAATGTCAAGGTAATAAATACAGTATTCAAAAATCTTGTGACAAAAATGTCGGCAACGTTGTACGGTAGAACATGGTCATAAGACCCCCCCCCCCCCTGTCGGGCTCTTAGCCAACGGATAATGATATCCCTCGGAGACCGCCAGGAAATCATTATCCGGTGCCCAGGGTGCACCGGAACAAGCACTGCACTTCCCCTCGGACGGATCCAAAAACGAACCGCAGCTCTTGATCACACGTGGAGGTAACCCGACTCGCACCCCGGATATAAACTTATTATTACGAATACGAAATCATACTTCAATTGACACTTGACAGAAGAACGCCCCAAGTCGTTCAGTGAGTGTGTTTATGATCGGATGATTTTCACCCGACGATAATCACACTGACACTTTAGTTACTGAACGTAGCCCAGGTCGGTCTCTTGTCCGCTTCTTGTGCATATTTTATCAGCTTTAAGCTTCTTTCACTTTATCTTAAGTCGTTGTGTAAATATTTTCTAGAAATGGATTCAGCACTTAAGTCTTTACATTAAGTTAATAACATTATTTATAATGTTTAAAGTATCATTAGTTGAAAAAAATAAAGTTTTAAGTTACGATTCTTGAACTGCCACAAATAGGTGAATAGAATAAAAAACTCCTCTAACCTGTCACTGTCACCTTTCTGTCAAAGTCAAGTCAACCAACTCACTGTTCGCACGTGTTTATTTCAGAATTGAAATTCTTAATTTAGTGCGTGAAAATGGCAGTAATGCAAAGAATAAAGTAGGTTAAAAGAAAATAAATCGTTCCCCAGTTAATACGCTTCCAAGTAGTCGGATTAACTTTAATTTGTTGATTACAGGAAACCGACGACACGGAGGGGCAAGAAAGTTCTGCAATCAAAGGAACCGAAGCCCACTGAGGGCCCTAAGCAATGTGTTTTTATGCAAGGAAGAAACCCCTCAGAACGTACCAAGCAGCTTCTGAAAGATATTTACGATTTGAAGAAGCCTGATGCTGCTTATCTTAAACGCAAGAATGATTTCGTTCCTTTTGAAGATGCAACACTTATTGAAAAGTAAGTAAACTTTTTATGACACACACACACATACTTGTGTTTTCCACAAACTTCTGTGGCGTCCCTTGAAAATTTTACTTTTTCTCAGGGTAAAAAGCAGCCTATGCTAATAATCAGGCATAGTGTAGTGTAGCTTTCTATGAATGAGAGAATTTTTAGAGTCAGTTAATAAGTTCCAGAGATTACCTTTTACAAACAAAGTTTACTTCTTTATTCCTTGAGTGTAATTAATGCTAATGAACTATTAAATGTAACATTTTTAAATGCAGCTGAGGTGTCAAAGCAACCATTGCTAAGTAAACAATTCTGGCTAAGCTGGCAATAATGACCTAAAACTACACACAATGTGGTGTGGACAATAAGTATCCTTTGTCTATTTCTGAATTGTGAATTTTATTCAAATTAGTAGTTTAGTTTTATTTTATTTTGTAGCATTTATTGATAAGTAGTTTTTGCCCGTGGATTCTCCTTTGATCAAAATGTTGTTTCATAATAAACAAAGAAGTATCTATTTGATGCGTGTATGGGCATATGGAAATTATTGTAGCTATAAAGTAACTTATTTTCTTATTTTATTACAGAATGTGTTACAAGAAAGAGGCATCATTGTTTGGTGTTGGTTCACACAGCAAGAAGCGCCCCCACAACATTGTTCTCGGCAGGACATTTGACTACGGAGTTTTGGATATGGTTGAGCTTGGTGCAGAGAATTTCAAGGCTATGTCTGAATTTCAAAACATGAAGGTGTTGGCTGGTTTAAAACCTTGCCTAGTGTTCAACGGGCCTGCTTGGGATCTTAACAGTGATCTGAAGAGATTGAAATCCCTATTCACTGATCTTTTTCACAGGGAGAAGGTGGGTTATTTTATTTTGCTAAGTGTACAATATGCCATGGTAATATATCATCTTAAGCACCAGGACCTTTTTGATTTTATAGAAATTCAATTTAATGTACAACCAGTTGTTTGTTGTTATTGCTCTATGCCTATTGTGTCTCATTACTGCATTGAGTAGCCATTGTTGCCTAGGCCTCCTGGTTTGCTTTTTTGTGTTTGGTGGATTTTATTTAGTGGTTATCTTGGCTAAGAACCCGCCTACTTAATATAGTGTTTCCATTTTCAGGTTGAATCTATAAGACTTCAAGGCTTAGAGCATACCGTTAGCTTCACTGCCACTGATGAGGGCATTATCTACATGAGGTCATACCGTATACAGCTCAAGAAGAGTGGACAGCGCACACCCAGAATTGAACTTGAAGAAATAGGTTAGTATATCAATGTTTAGCAAATGAATTATAACGAAATACCTTGCTACTCCACAAGCTAGGTATGGTTGTGGTTTTGACAGAAAATCTACCTAAACTATGAGCAAAACTGAAGCTGAGATTGTGGGCTTCCATGCGATGTTTGGAAGCAATCAGCATTGCGAAGTAGCTCATTCTACACCAAATGTAATAGAAACTTTTTTTTCCCCTACATGTAATATTTAGAAACTTTAATGCACCTGTGTACCTGTGTCGCTATGTCAGCCTTATCGATAGACTCCAGCACCAATTTCATCAACACTATCACCAGTACATTTTACTCTGTCTTCTGCTTGTCGCATACAGACTCTGCCAGTAACCTTTCGCAAGTCATTATTGATATAATGGGGGCTATCGCGTGTGAATTTGCCACTAGAGACCGCTAGTCTCGCGAGAGGCCCAATAACATTCACTTTTCACTGGTTTTGGCGGGCTTCGTGACATAAATTATAATATCTTTCATTTGCCTGTTGAAAAGTGATCACCTTCGTGAAATTATCGCAAATATGGATTATTTGCCGATGATGATGAATGTGAACGCTTTGAAAACTGTTTTTTTTCCGAACAAAACGGAACTGCACGCCATTGCGGCATAGCTACTCGATGTGATGATAGTATTTATAATTAATAAACTTAATGAGATTCAAGATGTAAAGCTTTGTCTCGACCTTACCCTCGGCCACTGTTGGCGCCAACTGGTTTTTTTTTTTTTTTTTTTTTTTTTATATATATAATTTATCGAATCCTCTAGTGTTGCGGGTGTCCATTGGTGGTGGTGCTCGCTTACCATCAGGTGACTACTTGCTCGTTTGCCTTCCTTGTTGTATAAAAAAAACAAACATATATTATTTAAAAACAGTTATATTGAACGTAACTTAAAAATACGCATTAAAATTGCCCTTGAATTAATGTATTGAACAATTATTTTTTAGGACCTTCAATTGACTTCAAGCTCAGGAGAACAATGTTGGCAGCTGATGATTTGTACAAAGAAGCTTGTAGGATTCCCAGAGAAGCAAAAACGATTACAAAGAAGAATATATCCCGAGATGCGTTTGGCTCCAAACTGGGTCGCATTCATATGGGCAAGCAGGACATCAACAGACTGCAGACGCGCAAGATGAAGGGGCTGAAGAAGACCCCAGAAGAGAGGAAACACATGCGTATAAAGAACAAGCAAGCCAAGCAAGCCGCAAAGCACGCGCAACCCATGGAAGCATGATTAAATTATTAACTAATTTCCTTAATTTTATTGTTTTATTTCTTTCTCAACTAATAAAATATCAAAAATTATGCATCACGTGCAAGACAGCTGCGCCTGTAAGATAATAGATATATGTTTTCATGCAGACTACCTGCATTGGCTTGCATATTCAGCATTCGTCTAAATAGGGACTGAATATCACCAACATTTCATACTAATATTATAAATACGAAAGTTTGTCTCTTTGTTATCTCTTCACGTTTAAGCCGCTTGAACCGATTTGGTCGGGATTTGGTATATCTAGAGACAGTTGCAGTCCCAGGGAAGGACATTGGGTTGTTTTTGTACTACGGTTCAACCAATTATTGTGGCCAGTGTTGCCACACTCGATCTGTTTAGGCCTCAGAGGTTTAGGTGGAACATGGGACATTTTTAAATGTCTTTGTCTACCGCACCTCTGTCGCACCTATCGTAGGTAATCGTTGGATTTCAAACGAAGAAGCAACAGCATCATACTCATAATCAATATTGAAGTCAAATACTAATTTCAAGTGATTTCTCCTTGATCGAGTTTAAAAGTGCAACAGTGTAACTACATTTTTAGGGTTCCATTACATTAGGATCACTTCGATGTCCATTTGTCTGAGCGTCTGTCTTTCTGTCTGTCGGTCCGTCAATCCGACTGTAAAAACTCGTTTTCAGAAAAACGTAGCCATAAAGTTAATAATGAATGCTAGGTGTACAAATGAAATTTAAGCGATTTATTTTCCACATCTAAAGGTGCTTATCGACTTCGCGCGGCCGCCGCGCCAGCATTGTTCGGCCGCGGCAAGCCTATGTTTTGGCTCGCGAGGCATTTTTAGCGCACAAGTCGCTGGTAGCGAGGCTGCCGCGTGCGGCAGCCGATCCATCAACCGAAAAATACAGAGTATTCGTCCCAACTTCGCGCGAAAAACGCACTGACAGTCCTTTGCCGCGCCGTCAAATACCGACATGAACTGGTTTATCGCGCTGCACGCTCGAGCGCGCCAATGTTCGAGTTGCCACGCGAGCCAATGTTCGGTGGTTTGCTGCGCGAACTCGATACGCACCTTAACGAGAATAATTGGTTTGTTATTTTGTTTAACCACCTACATTTCCACGCAAGTACCTATATAAAACAAAACATCTTGACCGAATATTTATTAGACAAATTAATTTAGTAGGTACCTACTTTAGCTGTTACTGTTACTTTCCAAGGTTTTTCACCGACCGCTGCACTGCATACTGATCATCATCATCATCTCCTGCCTATATAACTGTGCCGCACAGTTCTCTCAGAATGAAAGAGCAAGGGCCCACCGCGGATTGAGAACTTCACGCCTGCCATGCTTTGCAGGTGTGTGCAGGTTTCCTCATGATGTTTTCCTTGACCGAAAAGCTCGTGGTAAATTTCAAATGTACCTATAGTTTCATTTCATTCATCAGAGGTGCGAGCCCGGGATTTAAACCAACGACCCTCGGCTTGATATAAAGATAAAAATAGCTGGACATCACTAACATGACATTCTCTTCCAAAAGCAAACACGACCAAAATCATTGAACGCTGCTAGCTATCAGGCCTAAAACTTCCTCAGTTCGCGTTACATCGTTGTTAAATGTTTTCAGGATTTTTCGTTGTGCCTTGTGCTTGACAAAATGTTTCCATACATTTGTCGATGTTCGAAGTGTACAGCGTCAAAGGGGAGACGTAATTTTTAATCCAAAACTATTATGAAGATCCTGTTGAAATATTGCGAGAGACCTTAGGTAGGTATCTTACGAACGCATTCCTGTAAAAGTCTTAATTAAGTAGGTACCGCCTTTGGGGTGCGAGTCGGGTTACCTCCGCGTGTAGTAAATGAGCTGCGGTTCCTTTTTGGATCCGTCCGGGGGGAGGAGCAGTTCTTGGTCCGGTGCACCCTGGGCATCGGTAAAGATTTCCTGGCGAATTCTGAGAGATATAATCCGTTGGCTAAGAGCCCGACAGGGGGGGAGGGGGTCATTTGACCGTGTTCTACCGTACAACGTTGCTGACATTTTGTCACAAGATTTTTGAATATTACTTTGATTGTCAATTCGATTGTATTTTTTTACAAAATATAAATCAAAGTTTTCCGCCATGTCTGTCGGTCTGTTCACGGTAAACTTAATAAAAACTTGCGGTTTTCTTTAATCGATATAGTGATAGAAGAGCAAGGTTTAGGTATTTAATATATTTCGACAGTTTTTGGAAATTGGTTGAAATATGATAAGAATTGTGGCAGCGCCGTGTTTATATAAATTGCACCCGTGCGACGCAGGGGCGGGTCGCTAGTTTATTAAAACGTGCTACAGGTAAATGGGAAAATATTTGAAAACATCCGTGGAGACACTTGATTTTGGGAATTCCCTTAGTCAGAAAACCGGTAGACGATTCCACGCGACTGATTACCATAAGGTCCTTGTGTAGGTACACAAATGTTTAAACGTCTAAATTTGTATATTTACATTAATTTATTAAAAGATCAACACGTGAATAGACCTTGATTCTCGCTCTTATCGAGATCAATATTTTTTTTTTGTATAAGGGGGCAAACAAGCAGACGGGTCACCTGATGAAAAGTGATCACCATCACCTAGGGTCATTTGCAAGACGAGGGGAATCTATTGTGATTATTATGTTTCAAATGTAAGTAGGTAATTGGTTAATAAATTGTTCAGAACCAAAATAACGTCTTATTATTGTTGTGTCTTGTTATTAAAATTAATGTTGTTTTAAAAATATCTTTTAAGTGTAGTTTTTCTTATCTGTGGTCTGCGGTGAAGGCTATATAATCTTGATCCATACTGCCTCGTCATTGGCCAAAGGCCGAAGACTTGTAAGCTTATGTGTTTCTAAGAAATTGAATTGCTGGCCCGTTCGCTGGTCTTCGTTGGCTTGATGTGACAAATACCAACCAAATCCCAACAATGTTGTTTGACGTGCGCAAAACCGTCCAAACTGGACCAACGAAGGTCAACGTAGCCCATTTACAGTGCTTCTAGTTTGTAATTAACAGTTGCCGTGTTTTGAATAAACATGAATGGAAAAGTATGAAATGAATAAGTAAGTAAATTGGGGATGAGAGCGAGTAGTTTGGACAGAATGATGTTCGATGCAGCTGTTGCACTTAGGTACTCTCGATCTTAACAACATTATTTTTCATTCATGTTTATTCAGAACACGCCAACTGTCAAATACTAAAACCACTGTACGGTGCAGGCCTTTGGTGGCTCGGTATGAACAGGGCTTCGCATGGTGATCGTTGCTAACGCTCAACTAACGTTGGTTAGGTTTGTAAGTAGGTACGCGTCATTTAGCTCCTGTTAAAAAATGACCGTATTTCTCTGATACATTCATTATTTTTGTTATTGCCAGAAATAGACAAATCATTTTTTTCTTATTATGGTTTGTAACTATTGTAATTGCGAGTAACTATTTAAGATAAAAAAATGTCTTTGGGTGAGCACTATCTAAGTTAAGTCATGGAATAACTTTGCCCACCTCTGCACAGTCGGATTGGTAGAGTTAGAGTATAATAAAACAGGTAGGTACGACGTATTAAAGCGGAGACAAGCCGGTTGATCGATTAATTATAACATACAACATATCATTAAAGTAATTAAACACAACCGACGACTTTTCAATCTACTTGGTTGCGAATAAATAAAGCCACATGCCAATACATCGACTACAAAACATTAGGCTGACCATTGACAAGTAGAAAGGAAGCTTGTACCAAAATGGATTTAGCTCTACTACATACCTACATAAATCACGTCTTTATTCCTTACGGTCTTGTTACCTTAGGCTCGGTCTACCCCCTACCGTAAGCTCTAGGTGGTGTTATATGTGCTATTTATTTTATTTATGGACAAGCTTATTAAGCGACTTCATTTTTACAATAGAAATTAGTAATGTAGGCATCGATTTTAAATCACGTCTAAAAATACTGATCGAAATTTGTTAAAAATAGCATTGGGTTTGGAATTGAAGCAGTCTTGAATATTAGGTACAATAATTGTATCAATCAACTAAGTACCTAGTTAGTTTTGTTACCTTAGGCTCTGTCTACCCCGTAAGGGATAAAGACGTGATATATGTATGTATGTATGTAAGTAGTTAAAAACTTTATTTGAGTGTTCATTTTGTAGCAAAAATAAATTATTACATATACATGATTTTAAAAATTTGGTCCAATGACAAAAGTCCCTGCCTAACTAAAAAGTGTGAAGTTTATTTTAGTAACTAGTTGATTAATTTATAATTAGAACGCCTAGCAAAAGTACATAAGCTGCGCAATCACCTGATAAAATATTCTGTACAGGTTTTGTGACACCTAGTGATATTTAGTGTCTAACACTTTCGGATTCGCGATTACCTACTTATAATCAGGTACCTAACCCTTTTGCCTGTTTGCCTTCCTTGTAAAATAAAAAAACACAATCACATTCACCAATCCTTTCTGTCATACGGTAAAGATTGAAGATGGAACGAGACAATTGCGAGAGCCTGCGCGTTGGACATTAAAGTCCCTAGCTTAGGTATGAGCAAGGCAAGCTATCAGGATTACACACCTAGTTAAGATACCTGGCGGGGATTTTATCTGTTTGTTTGCTAATCAGCATTCAAGTCAGTCTATTGACCTAAGCTATACCCACGTTGGGTAATTCACCCGAGAAATTATTTTCGAAGATTTTTTTTTCCTGTATGCTAATTTTATGTAGGCCTCTGACGCATTTAATTAAATTTAGTTTTCTACTAAACACTTTCAAAAGTTTCTAAACCCTGTCAGATTAGAAAAGGATGCCTGGAAGAAATCTCTCTGAAACTATAAGGCTGGTATTGCTGACCTTTTAATTTTTATTCATGTACCTTTTTTCTGTATTGCTTTACGATTTTTTACGATTCTTTTAAGATTAGCAATTGCAATCTTTGCTCATTCAATATACACCCAAAATACTCCTGAGAGTTTTAAACATATGGATTGATTTTAATCCATTCCTCACCAATGCCCATGCATCACCCTGTCACTAAAGAGCGTTCGTGAACTTTCTTAAAAGTCCTACAGTCGTCAGAATCCTAATTTTAATTTCCAATTTCAAATAAATGAATTCATGGTTTTTAACATATTTGTGCAGTATTCAGATAGACAAATATTATGTTTCGTTGTATAGTACCAGATAACATACATAGGTGTCTAATTCGAAATAGGTAGGGATTAAAACAAAAGGGCACATACAAGGGCACAGTGGGCAGGGCACATAGCACGGAGGACGGATGACCGATGGGGTCGAAAGGTCCTCGAGTGGAGACCACGTACCGGCAAGCGCAGCGTGGGACGTCCACCCACAAGGTGGACCGATGACCTCATTAAGATCGGAGGATCGCGCTGGATGCAAGCCGCTTCCGACCGGTCTTATTGGAGATCTAAAGGAGAGGATTATGTCCAGCAGTGCACTTGTAATGGCTGAGATGATGATGAAAACAAAACACGTCGTAGAAGTAGAAGTGTCTATCTTTTGTTATAAAAAATGCTGATTTCATGCATGTGGGTGTATTTTGCAGTATTTTAGGTTTCCTGCAACTCTTGTCTCATTTGTATGACGCACCGATAGCGCTACGCGAATAATGTTTTTTTTTTTTTTTTTTTTATATGAATAGGAAGGCAAACGATAGCGTACTATTCAATTTGCATGGCAATTTTCCTTGGAAATATCTTTTCTAATGACTGTTGACTCAGAAATTTCATTTTTTTACTGCACCAAGGGGTAGCATACCTGAGTAATTGACATATTAATTTCAGCAAGAGGTTCCCGAGAATAAGGGACGTCATAGACGGACAGATGGTAAGAAATGCGGTGGAACTGTGTAAAGCAGCAAAATAAGGACACTTTCCTCATGGATTTTCCTTATAAATAAAGTCTTTCTACTCTGCATATACTTGCAAAGGCTTGAATCTGGTTTTGAACTTAGCTGACCATCGAAATATAATCTGAATATTATTTTCAATAATGCTGTTGTTTATTATGTTATGATTTTTCAGATACACGATTAATTTGGGCTATGTTTGCTAACGTGGTCTTGTTACCTTAGGCTCTGTCTACCCCCATTACCTGCCTGCATTGCACGGTCTCATTATCTAAGGGAAGACGGGCCCAGCGTACGGGCCCTCCCCTTCTTGGCGCGGTCCTGGCGGGAGCCGGGGCCACCGGGGGGGCGTTTGTGGTGACCCCCTAGTGGCATCCCACTGCGTCTCCATCACACCGGATTGAGGCAACGCCGGAGAGTTTTTAGTTTGGGTATACCCCTTCGTGGAGGAGTCCCACATAACCCTAGGCATCCCCGTGCCTAGGGTATCCATAAAGATTTCCTCCCCGTTAAAAAAAAAGCTCTGTCTACCCCGAAAGGGCTAAAGACGTTATTTATGTATGTATGTTTGCTAACCTAACCTAAAAAAAATACTAAAAATTAAGAAACCGATTAAGTAGCTGCATAATTTAGTGATCATTAATTTCAAGAAATGTTATCCTGGTCAAGTAAAGAACTGATGTTGAAACAAGCTGTTTAGATAAAATCATATCGGCACGCGGCTTGCATTGCGAGGCTAACTAATGCATTGTGGAATGTCCTGGTGCCTTTATCCGGCAAAACTAAGTGATATCGAGCGAAGCGCAAGCGAGATTTGTTTGTCAATCTTACGGTTAAAGCGTGAATAGTGAGATTACCTTAGGAATTCTGCATATGATAAGGAATCATACAATTTAGTCACATTTAATATCGCTTGGATAATGTCAAGTAGTTGTCCTGAACAGAAGGATTGATTGAATTACGATTTTGAAGATATTTCTTTCGATCTGATTTTGTATGGCGGGTAACTTTTATATTATTGTTATATTATAACCATGCTAGGTTTTCTGAATTATTTTATTTGATAAAAAGGGTTTTACTTAATATGTCGATAACTACTTGGAAGATTTACACGGAACAAAATGAAGTGCATTCAAATAATAGGTACTTCTTAAATTAGAGAACAACAGGGAAGTTTCAATAAGGTAGGTACTTACCTACGTTCTCAAATTCGCAGTAATATATTCGACTTCCCTTGTTGTGTTTGCCGGAACCGAAGAAAATGGTTATTTAATAAGGGATTTCCCTAAGTGTTTATTTTTAATCGACTTCAAAAAAATTAAGATGTTCTCTATGGTCATTTGTTTGCGTTTAGTATTTTCACTGAAAAATTCTATCAAATGAATCAAGAATTTTTACTTCTTGATTTTTGTTTACTTTTACGGTTTTACCGTTAGAAATTAAATTTATAAACGACACTGAAAATGAGAATATTAGAATATATCGTATTATATATATTACAATTTTGTTCGCCGATGAAAATGTGAAATGTTTAACAAGATCGATTTAGAAATTGTAATTTTACCGGGTGTTGCCCGGGATGAAACGCAGCCTATGTTAATCAGAGATAGTGTAGCAATTTTCTGAATAATACGCGGGAAGAGTGAAATATAATTGTAATTGTCGAATTACGTATTCACTCGATCATAATCCGCACCAGCCGGTATTGGTAAACAATTAAATTATGGTCCTTGATTGATATGACAATGCAGCTATTAGTTTACTGTTGCACTGAACCACTGCGTCGACGTCTGCGGCTAAATGGTCCGGCAGTGTTTGAGGTGTTGCTCTGTGTACCCTTGACCGGGCGCGCTCAGTCGCCGCGCGGCTCTCTGCCAGTATCCTCGTGTGAGCGCTCAGCGGCCCCTAGCAGCTTAGAAGCTATAAAACCGTTCTTATCCTGTGATACTACAGTCCAGCACTATGCTCCTACCTCTGAACTGCACCGCAGAGGACGCTGGCCCAAACGCGACGACACTCGTACTTTTCTCGCTGTGCCACAACCCCAACTACAAATAAACAAACCTGTGTAAGACAATTGACTGCAGTGTCAGTGCTTCAAGATGAAGGCGAGGACCGAGGAGCCGGGCGCCCAGGCCGAGCTGCAGGAGCTCCTGCAGAAGCCGAGCAGCCTGCCGCTTCTGGCGGACCGCGGGAAACGACCCACAAGTATGCCTTATTTATTTCAGACGCTCACTGGAAATCAGTGACCATGTGCGTAAATACTCTTAAAGAAAACGTCTGTTAAGAAAACTCCGTCACGGTGAATTAGATGTGGACGTAAGACGTAAAGCGTGCATAACTAAAACAGAATCTCCATTATTTTACAAAATTATTATTGAGAAGCTAACTTGGTCTTGAATTATACAAAATCCTTGATTTCATAATGTCCAGGGACTTCTCGGAGTGAGATGTTATTCGTGCTCGCTCACTAGGCATTAATGCGACTGTCAAACTTTTAATTAAATGCCACTGCTTATCACGTTCATGGTCGATGGCTTAGTGCTTATGAAAAAAATACAAATATCGTGGAATGTACTACACCCACGCGCGGGACCTGTCCCTGGGTACTAAATTTATTATACGACGAAAACCAGTACAACCAGTATTTTGTGTATCACTAATCACGAGCTAAAGCCAAAACATTACTTTTCATCTTGACCGTTTAATATCAGGAGCTTTTAATACTATAAACTAAATATGCTTAGGCACTTACAAGAACAAGTACTTATATGAATGCTTACTCTTACATAAAACACACAGTACCTATTACTAAGTTGTAAACAACAACACGATCGACTTTATAAACTTAATTTATTGCTATTTAAAAATACTAGCCCATCTAGTAAAGATACTGATTTTTATATGTTTAGTCTAATCTATTTCATTACAAGCTTTTAGTGGTATTCAACTTTTCTTGTTAATGTATCTTTGAATCAGATTTTTTAATTAAAATTTCACCCTCTACCAGAGGTCTTCTGGAGCCCGATTTTTGAAAGCACCATCACTCGAAAGTGGTATAAATCAGCTTATACTAAACTACAAAACTACAGCTCTAATCAAAGTTTTGACTAGTTCACAAGATTAATGAGAGCTGTGATTGTCTTCTATGCTACTCGTATTTCAAATTCTGCACAATTTTTCACCACTTTCGAGTGGTATTTTCACACGTGCTTTCAGAAATTGGATCCCAAGGGGCGATTTTTTAAAGTACATGTGTGAAAATACCACTCGAAGGTGGTGAAAAATTGTGCTGAATTTGAAATACGAGTAGCTTAGAAGACACTTCTACTAATATTGTGAACTAGTCAATAATTTGATTAGAGCTGTAGTTTTGGTGATATAAACTGATTTATACCACTTTCGATTGGTATTTTCACACATGACTGTGCTTTTTAAAATCCGGCCCCAGGTCGGATTGGCTTGAAATAGGCATGCATAATGTGAATCTTTTAATCAGGTGCAAGTAGAGTAAAAATGCTTGCATTATAGATTAATGTTTTCGTCATTCACATCCTCATCAAATCCAAACATATTTAACATTACTATTCATTTTGCAACACCAAAACGACATGCAAAATGTTGATGCAGCTTATTAAATTAAGATAATGAAAACCGTTACAAATTGCGGCCTCAGATTTTTTTAGATATCATGGGTGCTCTTATATTTGTTGGTCTACTAAAAAACTAATAAGGGTTCCTTTGTAGGAAAATGGGAAAAAGCTGGAAAAATGAAAAAAAAAAAACTACTAGATTAAGCCTTTTCCTCTAAGCAACCTACTAAACTTACCTCAAGTTTATGCAAATTATGCTCTATCCATTCTGGTCTCTGCATACGTGTGTGTCAATATGAGCTGATTTAGGATCAATAAATATGGTATGTTAAAAGCAGCAGACATTATGTAAACCGACAAAGAACTGAAAAATAAACCATTCTTTTCAATGCGAATTTTGCGGTGCATGAGACAATGACAATGAACAAAAGTCGTCACGGAAATGCATATAAAAACACTAAAGCTCCCATCGTTAAGTAAGAAAAAACTTCTTTAGATTTCTAGACTAAATAAAATAGTAGGCAGGGTAGGTATATAGGGAGTTCTGCGTACGGCGAAGTGAGGCCGGTTTAAACTACGCATCGTCTCGTGTGCGTGTGTGGAACCCAACCAGTTTGCTAGACAAAGTGTAGGTTCAACAAAATATACACACTACAGCGAGGTGTAGTTTAAACCATCACACCTTTGTCACCGAACGTCGTCTTTACTCTTTATTTACTCTCAGTGTCCCTAGTCTACGTTTCGTTTGGACTGGTCTGGCTGTGATTTAGATACTTGAAAAAATCTTTTTTCTAATTAACATTGGCAGATACACTGCTTGTTTTATATTGATTGCCACGTTAATAATTTTACCTGTAAGGCCTAAATGAATTTCCTTCTAATTGCATGATCTTAATATTAGTAAATTGGTGATGTCATTTGCTCAAATAAGTTTTATTCTATTTAATGTGGATGAATCGCGAAAACATTTTGTCATAATATTTACTCGACATCGGTTTATGACTATTAAATACATATTTGGTCGTATATATCTTGCTTAAATAAATTGTCTCTAAGTATTAGGTACTGCTTCAGGTAGTCTGTGGCTAGTGAATCGTGTCATCAGCAATGTAGGACCAATCATGCGTAGGAACCATCTAAAACGAGTTGACTAATATACCTAGTGAAGAGCAAAAATAGCGGGTGATTTTCCATGCAAAGTTTTATAAAAGAAACTTATATTATTAGTATTATTTTTGCTCGTCAATGTATTTCAGGGTGTATTTTTTCTGTTTTCGCATTTTACGTAAACTTTTCTCTATTACAGCTTTGCTCGCGGAAAGTTTTGCCATGCCAGTTTCAGAATAAAAGTAAGATGTCAATTTGTCGAAATTAATTAACTACTTTAAAGACTTAAAAGAAAGCCGGTATTTCTAAGTGGACCTGATTCATATTATGTTGAGGCCATAGTGAGTGCAACCGTTCGTAATCACATTGATCATTTGGGGCCGTCCATAAAGTACCTACGTCACACCAATTTCTAAAGACTATGTCACACGGTTTACTATGAAGACTGCAATTATTATGTTCGTGTGTCACAAATTTCTTCTTTTATGGATGACCCCCTTCTTTCTACCCTCGTCCTTTACTGAACGCGACTGTGATTTTATGAGCGTTATAATGTATAAATACATAGCTACAATGTGGTCTCAGGATTTAATTAATCTGAAATCAAAAACAAAAATCTGAAAATTTTTGTTTAAGCTGCATTTATTAAAACAAAATAATTTTCTATAGAGCACCCTTGTAGCGCGCCACAGTAATGGTCTTTCGTTTTTCTGCCTATAAAAAATGTTTTTCGTATAAAGATTAGTGACTCTAATTCATTTCGAATGTATCAACGTAAGTTTTAGCCGTCTTCTAGGAATACACAGCATATTATAATATTTTAATTAATTCCGATTCAAATTTAATGCAATAAACAAAGTTATTCATAGAAATTAAATATCCGACTACCTACTTCATTTGTAAGAATTAAAAACAGAGAGGAAACTGCGTATATTTTGTATAGGTACCTGCGCACAACAAACATGTAAACTTAACCTTCGTTTTAAAGGACGACATAATTGCAAATAATTCCCATATGGCGTTAGAAGAATCTTAATAATCCAGAATGCCGTTTGCATCTGGAACTGTACCTAATAGTAACATAAAGATTTTGTTGGATATATGCTTAATATCGTGTTAGTTAGGTTCCTTCACTTTATTCTTATGACGGTTTGAGGATGTTTACATTAATGCTCTTTAGTTATATCTTTACAGCGTCGAT
The DNA here is from genome assembly GCA_949127965.1 of Pandemis corylana. Taxonomy (NCBI): domain Eukaryota; kingdom Metazoa; phylum Arthropoda; class Insecta; order Lepidoptera; family Tortricidae; genus Pandemis; species Pandemis corylana. The sequence goes on from OX421860.1 coordinate 7,103,531, forward strand.
TTTAGCGCTATTTGTCGTTTTAGCTTGTGACCCGGTAGTCAAGCGCGGATCCAGCCCTCAAAAAAGGTTGTGGTCACAGCTACTAGAAAATCGGCTAAGTACGAGTCGGAGCATGAACATGCTCATTAACAATCATGCAAGTAAAAGTGTGACGTCACAAGTCTATTAAGGTTGTGGGCATGCCCATCGTGCCCACAACGGTGGATCCGCCCTTGCCGGTAGTTTCATTTTAGGAATAAACTGGGTAAATTTATAGGCAGTGTAAGTGGTAAACACCTGTGTTTTCTACTAGTTGACAAGGTTAATTAAACCTGTGATTTTCGTATGGGTACCCTGCCGTTATTTTAAATGCAGTACAACTTTTCGAAGATAGTTCACGACTAGGATCCCAGATTTTAAATTTTGTACTTGTATATTTTATTTTTATATTTTATATTTTTTTCACTTTTATGTATCTTCAAAAACTTACAACTCATGATTTGGTAATACTCTTTTTATATTCTTGTACCACCAGAAATTGTTAGACATCACCTGAATATGCTAAACTTGGTCTTTAGGTCTTGTCACCTTAGGTTTTGTCTACCCCGTAAAGGGATAAAGACGTGATTTATGTATGTATGCGTGAATTGTACAGTGAGGGTTGAGGGGAATGTATTCACGTGCCACCTTAGAACCCTGTCGCAATTGACAGGCTGCCGTCACTCAAATTGCGACAGGGTTCTACGGTGGTACGTGAAGAATACATTTCCTTAATGTACAGTGAAAGAAACTGAATTACCGTGCCTCTGTGGCACCTTTTCATTGCAAATATCACTATGGCTTACACCTACACCACGTACACCAGCCAAAGAAATTATTGCGAAATTATATGAGAAAAAGTTCCACGGAGGTGATTCAGTTTTTTCATTTGCATCTAATTTTATAGACTCAACGGCACCACAGGATTTCCTATATACCTTTTTGTTCTCATCTCTAACTATAATTACAATTCCAGTTCGGATGTTCTTATCGTATCAAATAAATTCCCTTCTGAATAGTGAAGGTGAGCCGTCAGAATCTTTGTTACCTTGGCTCTGTCTTTGCTTCACACGGTTCTATAATAAGATGTTAAAGCAATTTTGTATCAGTGGCTTTCCCAGACTATAGCCATAGTTAAGCGATCAAGGTTGGACTTGTGTGTTACCTACAACATAGTTAATGGGTCAGTACTTCGTAGGTACGGCAAACTAAACCAGTTCAGCAGTAATCATTGCCAAAGAATTTGCGTGAAGAGTTGAACCGCAAACCCGTATGGGTTATTTATTATCCTGTTATGATTATGAACTATGCTGCACAGAAACTAGACGTGTGATTTGTAATTGACAATAGAGCTGACGTAGTGAGTATCTAATAAATAAGATGGCAACAAGCCGTTAAGACGTTTCTAACGACAACTTTTACCATCAGTGCAGTTACGCTTCTACTGAAGTGAAGGTTATTAAATAACCTTCAGTTAATGCATTATTTAAACAATGAACTGGGTTTTGAAAAATTAATAAAATTTACTCCTTTTTCCGAGGGTTCCAGTTTAATGAGTGGTTCCGTATCAAATTCGAAATAATGACAGTGAACATTTTTTTTAAGAGGGGCACGAGCAAGTTGTCACCTGATGGCAAATAAGCACCATCCATGGACGCTCGCAACGCTACAGCATTGCAGATGGGTTGTCAATCTAGAGGGTTAAGATAGAATAAGTCACGCTTTGCTGCTTACAGGCAGGATAAGCGAGTAAGATGATAGTAGCAATCCGAACGGACCTACGTATCTCTCTACGAGTAGACCATTTAAAAATAAATAAATATAGACAGTTAGAAATCTACCTCCTTTGACACTAAATTATATACCTACTACTTTGTGTGTGTGAAGATAAGTTTTTAAAAACATGTGCAATGCTAATCTGATATGAAAATGCTTCCGTGACGATGTGAGGCAGGGCCGGAAAAAGTATTGTTGAATTTGGTCGTGAACCATGTCGCCTTATTATCTATGAAATTATTATATAATCACAGAGATATACATACCTACACTAAGTTTGAAACAATACTCTAATGTTAAAAATTTGACATTATAGACGATATCTCTCAATAAAAATTTATCCAAAAAAAAGTTATGTGTTGTGTTGTTGATTTTTAATCTAATAAGGTATCTCATATTACTGTACAAATATTTAAAGATAAAAAACAGTTTCTCCTTCGGTTAAATGTGCCTCTATTCCTATGGAGTACTTAAAAAAATGATTTTCTTATTTTAAGTAGTTTATTACCGAGTAAATTGTCTGGAACATTATGGACAGGCAGACATGACAGGATGAAATTATAAGGGTACCGTTTTTGCAATTTTGGCCACGGAACCCTAACAACCAGAAAGGACACCGATTCAATAATGTAACTGCGAGGTCAACGACCCTTACGCCGGGAAGGTTTAACGCATGGGCGAGTTGGATGCGTATGCAATTTCCCCATTTACCTTTCCAAATTCCCCTTTTAAAAAGTTAAAAACGTTACCAATTTTATCCAAAAGAAAAGGTGTCTGTTTTTACAGTTGTAAAAACGGCAGGCAGAACGAATAATTTCAGAATTATAAACAGTTTTACTTAATTTGTATGAATAAAAAGGAGCAATTATATTTCCCTACGAAGTTTTCTATTCAACATATAGTTATACTTTATAACAGTAACCTTCATTACCTGTCCACCGTATCAATTATATGTAAATTTTCCCGACTTTTCTACGTGTGAAATAATTACTGATAAATGATATATAAGTTCATGATCATTATCTAGTCATAATAGCAAATTATTTATTTAACTGCCGCATAAAAAAATAGCATATACTACTTCCGGTTTCAACATGAAAAACGGATAACTCACGTATAAAAGTCGAGTGACACTTCCGGTTTTATTAAAATGCATCGAGTCTCAGTTGGGTGTTACAAAAATCAACTCTACCTAAAATCAAAGATTGCCACAATGTTGGAAAAACATCCTGCCATCTTGCTTCTCTATTTAGCTAATCAAAGTACATTCAGTTTACTTAGCTATTTTCAAACAGCTACTCAGTTACGAGTCGTATTATTGTTAAAACGATGCGCAGTGACAACTAGTTGTGACAATATTATTTCATGCTCACTGACCATATTCCGTAGTTGTCGGGGAGCTATTGTGTTACGTTAATATATTTTTATGTATACTGTAAATAAAATTTGTAGTTATAATAATAATATGAGTATTATGGTTATATGCTGCAAGCAGTACAACGTGCACATTATCGTAAACTGATTCTGATTCTTAAATTGACTAGTCGAGAATGTTTTCAATTTAATGAAAATGCTTCTGGTTTCTATGAAAAAGCAAAGGAACACGCGTCATAACGGTCCAGAAACCAACAGCACTGAGAATTAATGTCGTTTAAATCTACTTTATTTCATTCTATATACACAAAATCTTATTCCATTGCAGAACTAAGATATTCGTATTTTAGTCACAGTGAGTACAAGCTATGAAAAACGCATTAGGAGAATATTCAAATTTAATATTCTGGAGGGGCATTCATTACGTTTATTCGGTTAGTTGTCATTTGTTCTGGAATATCGTGTTTTATTATCTAAACTCATTTAAAATAATTTTTATCTGTGTATTCTTAGTATCTTCAATGGTATCTAGGGAGAGGCAAACACATGCCCTTTAGTCATCGTGCAATTTGTACAAAAAATATGATTATTTTACACACTAACCCTACCCTAATAAGTCTGGATTTGTATTCTCGAAGAGAACCGTTTTTCTCATAGATCCTTTCACTCTGATTTAAATATGGATATCTCAGTTCTGCAAAGGAATTCTACTTTGTGTCCATAGAACGAAATTAAGTAGATTTAAAGACCTATTTATTGACCTAAGTTTTAACTTTGTTGGTTTAAGGACCAGGCTCCATACAAATTTGCCCATGTTCCTTTAATTTCATGTGTGCTAATACGAACACTAAGTAAACCACCAACAAATTGTAACCAATTATTATTTTTGAATCTATTCGGAACCCTCAATGCGCGAGTCTGATTCGCACTTGCCGTCATTAGTTTGTTTTAAAGTAGTAAAGAATACATCAATCTGATTTTCGTCAGTAATAAAAGGTTTGGTTTCGATACGAAGGACTTGTTTAAATGTTATTTCTTTAATTAACCAACGCTGATACAAAATATTAAGCGGAAACAGCAGATAGTGATTGTGAAAGGGTAAAAAAGAATAATACCCGTATCAAATATGAAGGCTGGTTTCAAATAAGTCACGAGTATGGTGGAAATAACGTGTTCTAAGGCACGACACATACTAACAGAAATATTATTTATTATGCAAAATTATTGGGCTAAGTTTGACTAATGGGCCTTATCAACTTACAACCTTTTTATGATTGACAGACTTGTAACAAATATAATTCTTAAGGTGTGGCTCCATTGGTAAAGGTAAACACACGCACGACGTTGGAATATTGATTTGCCTTCGTACCTTTTCGAAGCAGTAACGTGGGATCAACCTCATTCTAAATCCAATACGTGATGATCTTAGTTTATCAATTATCACTTTTATCTTACGGTGCAGTGTCACTGTATTCTAATCTAATTTTAGTGCCTTTTTGATGGATGACTTTCCATATCTAAAGGCCTAATGGTGTATTAATGTGACCGCTGTAATAAATGCAAGTAATAAATTTATGTAATAGGTACTATTATTTAAATGCTTTTTTTTAGGTTTAAGTTAGAGTCATTGCTCTTTTAGCTATTTAGTATGTCTACTCTCCATACTCTGGTTTCTGTTGTCCTGTCAATCGTTCGAAGGATAACTGGAAGAGACCCCTTTAAGGGATAAGTTCGCCTTTGTAAATCTTTTTATTTTATTACATGTAAAATTAATGTGTTTCATACGATAAAAAGTTAAACATACATACTAATACAAATTAGAAATAAAAGAGGTGTCCCCATGTGGTTTTGTTCGGTCTTTTCCCACGTTTAACTAGTTTATTACAATATCTGACCCAGCTTTCATTACAATATCTCAAATACCTTCTATATTTAATCTCCAATCAGCTCATACCTACCGACGTAAGAAGGTTACGTTAAAATCCGTAGAGTAAAGCATAGCGTGTCTCCTAAACAGGAATTGTTAATATTTCCATATTGACAGTTTGCTTTTTGTATTAACATTATAAAAAGTTGCATACGATACGGCTCATTAAAAACCAGATCACAATATATTATATTATTCGTTTTTTAACATTATAATTCTGCTCAAAGTATTTGACATTTTGCCCGCGACTTTTACCATCGCAGTAACTTGAAAACTAGATTTTTGTGGGATAAAATTTTAAAAATCGTGATCATGGTGAATGCATGACCGTCGGACAAAATCATTTTCGTATCGCCTTTCATTAACCTGTAAAATTAATGTGTTTTATATACAATGATTTAATAGAAAGATGTATACGTATAGATTATTATCCTGTCCGAAGCCGGGGCGCGACGCTAGTTTACAATATAAGTGGGTATTAATACTAGTCTTTATAACGAGGACAATGAGGACAGTATCAAAATCTACAACGATGTAGCTTGTTCACCTTACTAGCGTGAATCATGCCGTAAATCATTCATTCATGATGAATGTTCACTCGTGGCTAAACCATAACCATTGCCAGTGCTGACCCATCCCTCTGTGTGATGTAATATTATAATGATTAATTACGTTTTTACGATTCTACATACACGTGGGCGGCAGTTATCTTAAAAAACAAGATTTATTGGATACTTACCTACATGAATTAACCTCATGTAGCGTTTGCCTATTTGAACTAATCTTGGCAATAAGTACTTATAAGTTTTATGTTCAAAGTAATAATCGTATTTGTAAACTAACTAGGAATACTAAGTTGTATTGAAAATCCGATAGAGTAATTTTCTTTTGGATCTTTCGCAATAGCCGCATTTGCTATTTTTCAAAAAGCTAAAATTCTAAATTCAAACAGAGTAACGTAGTCAACAGTGATCTTAAAAATCTTTTCCGATGAAGTATTTTCGTATTTTTACATATAAGAGCTTTATATGGTTCCGTAATATTAATTATTATATTTAAATAGATTTTTTTTTAATTATTGTTTATACAAAAACCACAAGAGTTTTAAGAATATTATGAGTACATATAATCTAACTTTAATAGGAGTGCGTGTTTCGTGCTTTGTCATGTCACCCTTAGCTTAGATAAATAAATGTCTTGGGACAATTGACACTAATTGACCTAAACTAATTGACCTAATTGACCTAAAGATCTCAAAATTATTAGGTTGTAAAACAATAATATACTTATTGGAACTACATAAGTATTCATCTAACTAATGTAAGTATTTTATAAGTTTTCTTCACCGGCCGTACCCCTGAACGCACACAATTTCACAAAAAATCACAGCAGCATTGCCAGCTTTTAGGAAAAAAAGGGTCATTTTCGCTCAATTGGCTAAGTAAAGTTTTTGGAAGAGGTGCAAATTATATTTTTTTTCGATAGTCGACGTCTTAATAATCCAGGAACTGCAGCTCTTTTATTTTTATTCCCTATTATTAATGAGATATAATTTTTTAAATGCTCGATATGACATTTGTGAGATTTAACGGCCGAAAAGCTCTGTTGCCTAGAACTAGCTTGTAATAAAAAAAAACTACGTCAACTGTCACGTTTGACGTTGTCAAAAAATAATACCGCGGTTCTGTTTATTTGCGTTTGCGTGTAATCAGTGTTAGCAGTGTGTTTTTTAATGATATTTCAACGACCTCAGCACAACCCCTGGACTTTCGATATTGCCGCACTTCTCTTCGACCTTTGCACGATATTTGGACTACGATTTCAGCTACTTTCGACGACTTAGGCACTGCTTCTTGGACTTTTGGACTTCTACACGAGTATAATGGATTTGGTCGATCCCCAAAGCACTGCAGAGGAAATGAAGTATTACAGGGATGTACTCCAATGCTTTGTACCGTCGTGTAAGAAGTATAGACGGGATTTTCCAAATTCCGTGTATTTGAGCTTACCAAAGGCTTTACAAGCGACTTGGTGCCGAACTCTAGATATCAACTGTCCGAAACGGAACTTGTATGTCTGTGAGGAACATATCAATGTGAGTATATTGCAGTTAATGTCGCTGTAAGAAATTAAGAGTATTGAATGTAGTAAAATGCTTTTCTTATATTTACAGATTGAGGAAGATTGCTACAAAAGTAAATCTGGCAAGTTACGCCTAAAAAATACTGCAAACTTGATATTAACCAAAACATACAATGAGATTGTAAGTATCAGCTAGGTGTCTTATTTTATAATTTGTAATTTTTCTCCACTATATTAATTAACAAGTTTATATAAATGTTCAATGTGTTATTATGAACGTAAACACAGGATATTTATCCCTTGCCTATTGTACAGTTACCTACTAAAAATAAATCAATTTTTACACCTTAGTTCATTGCTACACCTATTGTTTTATTTGGTGAATCTTCTCCTGTCTTCTTAAGGCAAAAAATTAAGTGTTAAATGGATGCTCATATGTACTTAATTATGTGCTTATTTTTAGGAAATGTCGAATGATGAAAGCAGCCTAACGGAACAGCCACTGGAAAACACAAAAGATCTGGCTACTATGTCAAAGCAGTTACTGCAACATGGGACCAATCCATATTCAAAGGTAAAATTATGTACCTGTATAAAAAGAAAAATCAAGTGACCGATTGAGCGATAACAATTTTTCTATGGTAGGAACCATAAAACCCTACATAGTAAAAAGTTGTCAAAATTGTGAAAGTGTAAAACAATATAAAAGCTAGTTGTTATTATAAAGGGCTAGTTTGTAAAATTAATTTGATTCTTTTTTTCCAGTGTGATTCTTCAACTCAGACCCAAATCATATACTCAAACAAAGCCGTTATGGTGAAACCATCAGTAAAATGTGTAGCCTGTTCAGCTAATATAAATGTCTCACTTATTGCTGAAAAAATCATGCCAAGCAAGCCATCATCTTCAACTGCAAGTCGTTCATCAACACCAACATTATATGAACCCTCTAGCCCCTCATCGTCAAGCTCAACCAAGGAGACAGTAAAGGAAGGGAATGATATGTCAGGACGTACACATATCTTAAGAATTATTAAGGAAAACCCCAAAATGTATCTTGGTCTTCCTAAGTCATATTTTTGGTTGATAATTTTTTTAGCCAAACAATGCAAATTACGCCCCCTGCATGTCATTATCACCTTATTTAAATTAAAGCAAAATGACACAATACAAAGAATAAGTCATCACTTTCATTTAAGTCAAGTGACATTGCAAGAGCTGTTAAGAATTTGTATACCGCATCTGGCAACTTATTTACAAATGTTTATATACCTGCCAGAATCCATCATGATTAAAAAAACATTGCCCCCTGTTTTTAAAGTGAGGTTTGCTAACGTACAATGCATACTTGACTGTTTCGAGATCCAGATTGAAAAAGCCTCAAATCCTGTTATGCAATCAAGGACATGGTCACAGTATAAATCATGCAACACATTAAAATACTTGATTGCATGTTGCCCAAATGGCTTCATATGTTATATTTCGAAGGGTTATGGAGGAAGGATTTCTGACAAAGCTATTACTGAATGTAGTGGCTTTGTCGATATTCTTCCTCCGGGGGCTGTGGTTTTAGCCGATCGAGGCTTCAAAGGCATAGAAACTCTCCTATCGCAGCGACACGTGAAACTACTTCGGCCCCCAAGTGTTTCCTCACAGGAAACGCCAACCAAAAAGGAGGTGATCCAAACCAAAATTATTGCCAGCTTGAGGATACATGTGGAACGTGTGATAAGGAGATTGAGGGAATTTGCCTTTTTAAAGCCTCACTCGGTTATAAACCATAACCATGTCAGATATGTGGACGAAGCAGTTATTATAGCATGTGCTTTAGTCAATTTGCAAGGCGACATAATAAAAATACAATAATTTTTGCTTTGTTTTATTTTAAAATGTACAAATTAGTTATAAATATAGACTTTTTAACAAAAATCTTTTTGAAAGACCTATCCAACGAAACCTGATGTGGTATATAAGAAAAAAATCACCATACTGTACACACATACACAACACATAAACCACGTCTTTATCCCTTGCGGGGTAGACAGAGCCTAATACTGTACAGTTGAACAAACAGAATTGCATACCTCTGTGGAACATTTTTATCATAAATTACACAATGATTTCTTTGGACGTATGAGTAAGGTTTCGACTGTACCTCTTCTACATAAAGTCATATTTTAGCTGGGGTTCATGATAACACACATCAGAAGTCAGAATGGGGTCCTCATATTATGAAAATGAAACATCCTTCGGAACTTAGTCTATCTTAGTACAGATTTAGCCCATGGTAGTCAGACCTTTGTTATCCTTACTAATATTATAAATGCGAAAGTAACTCTGTCTGTCTGTCTGTTACCTTTTCACGCTTAAACCGCTGGGCCGATTTGGTTGAAATTTGGTATACAGATAGTTTGAGTCCCGGGAAAGAACATAGGATAGTTTTTATCCCGGAAAATTGCATAGTTCCCGCAGGATAGCACAGCCCAAACCACTGGAATTTTTCAAATTTAACGCGGAACAGATTCACCGGGTCAGCTAGTATAGTATAACGGCTAAAGGCATCCATAGAGAAACTCCTTTATACTATGACGAAGGTCTGGCTATCATGGGATTTTTCTCCAATATATTTAGGACAAAGCGTTAAGTAAAATTTTGGGATAAATCGCATTTTTCCAAAACTTTTCTGATCTTTCTAACAAATTGTTGGCATAAGCCACGTCAAACTTAACCCATTTTATTTCGATTTTTTTGTTGTGTTCGAAATCTGGGTCAGCAACACAAAAAGCACACTTTTTATATCCTGTGGCCAGCATTTGGAACTGGCATTGAGCCAAAAATTTTTCTTTTATTTTATTTTTATCTAGATAGTTTTTCACGGTTTTAGCAGTGCTAGGGCATTTTACTTCAACAATGAAGTCATTGGCTACACCATCAGGCGAAGCTCCACTAAAAAAATTAATTAAGTGAAATCCACATTCTTCAATGTGGACCCCCAATAGCCGTTCAACTTCTTTTATTATTGGTTTTTCTAATATTTTTCCTCTCTTCATTGCTTTGGTATCATAAATCTTGTAACCACCAAGAATTTGTTCCACAAGAGAGCCATCAGGTGTGTCACAATGACAAGCTTCATGTACTTTTGATGCTGTTATTCGGCCCTGTCTTATGCTATGCCATAACTTTGACTCTGCCTGCTTTTTAGTGCTTTTTGCTATTTGATTTTGCACAGATTGAGGCACAGATACGTTACTTTTAAAATATTCAAAACTGTGATTATTAGTTTTAGTTGCAAAATCAAGTATCATGTCAAATGGACGTAGTTTAGCAGAAAGGATTCAATCCACGGTGAGTTGCACTTGAGTAATTAAGGTTTGAAGTTTAAACAGTGTTTCATGAATACAGCCTGCATTTTAGTTTGATGTTTTTATGCAAATATATGCGTATCCTATTACTTTTCTAGTTTATATATACTTACTCAGGTATATTGTTATAATTCTTAAGATATTTAGGATAAAGTCCATTTGGATCCGTTTTGATAAATTGTATCTTAAATGACACTTACTTGTATTTATTTTCACCATAAGGTTCCACATGTAAAACGGTGGTGAAAAAAAATGTTTTTAAAATAATACTACTAGTTCTAAGCATTATTCACTTTTATTTCTTGTTGATAAATAATTTTATAATCGTATTAAATTATGAGATCAACTTTATTTTTTATATTTTGTGGCTATCTAAGCATATATAAAACTTTAAAAGAATTGAATATTTATCTCGTGTGTATTTGCTATTTTTTACTATTACCTGGCCATTATTTATTGGCCTTTTAGTCATTATTTATGCTGTGATAGATGCTAAAAATTTTAAAATACTGAAAACAAAAGAAATTTCTCAAAAATAAACTATTACGTCAAAAATAATAAAGGTTCAATCTTTACCTATCTAAATTATTAGCTTCAGGAACATTATTATCAAGTTCGTCTTCGTCTTCAATCATTTCAATATTAAAATCAAGAGGACCCCCAAATGCTTCTAGATCATCCACAAGTTCACGATTTCCCTTCAAAGACTTGTAAAATCCTAAACAGTCTTTTGGAATGAGATCAAACATGGATCTCAAGTCGTCTAGCTTTGCCTGGGGTATTTCTTTGCCATTTGGCCACAGGATAGGTCGTTTTCCGATATTACGATAGATCTTTTTCTATTTTTTTTCTCAATATTGAGCTCTTGAAATTAGTCTTCCATAATATTAGTTTTCATGAAAATAGCATATACGTCTTCATTCTTCAACATAATTTGTTTAGTTTTCAGCCAGTTAGTTTTAGTCTTTTTTACGTACGTTTTCCTTTTAACTATTTTCTTTTCGATTTTTTCTGTACCCAAAAGTCTTCATTTTGTACACTTGCAGTGGATTTTTTTTCTTACAGCTTTTTATGACATTGATACATTCAATCAGCTGTATAAATTCTTTCGTGGAATTTTAGATGGGTTTCTATTTTGGAAAAATCGGTGTTGTTTGGCAAAAATGTGTAACCTGATTCTAGATAGTTCAGTGTAATTTTTTTAAGTGTAATTTGAAAATTATTTATAAACATATCTCTGAAACTTCAATGTCACGTATAGTAACTTTAAAGACAATAATTATTATGGCCACACGAGATAAATATTGAACTCTTTTAAAGGTTTATTGTATATGCTAAGATAGCCACAAAATATAAAAAATAAAGTTGATCTCATAATTTAATATAATTATAAAATTATTTTTCAACAAGAAATAAAAGTGATTAATGCTTAGATTAGTAGTATTCTTTTTAAATCATTTTTTTTCACCACTGTTTTACATGTGGAACTTTATGGTGAAAATAAATACAAGTAAGTGTCATTTAAGATACAATTTATCAAAATGGATCCAAGTGGACTTTAGCCTAAATATCTTAAGAATTATAACAATATACCTGAGCAAGTATATATAAACTAGAAAAGTAATAGAATACTCATATATTTGCATAAAAACATCAAACTAAAATGCAGGCTTTATTCATGAAACACTGTTTAAACTTCAAACCTTAATTACTCAAGTGTAACTCATCGTGGATTGAATCCTTTTTGCTAAACTACGTACATTTATTGGGATTAAATGACATCCATTATTTTGCTATAATAGGTACAATGAATCAAGGAAATAATAATAATAAAAAAATATTTTTAACCAAGGGTCTTTTCTGGCATTTTTAATAAGTTGAGATATGAATATTGACGAATTAAATAGAAACAATTCATGTGTTTTGGATCTTTTCTGCTGTTTTTGTCAATTTCGGTATATAAAGCACATGAATTAATCAGAAATGATTCAAGCACTTTGGATCCGTTTTTAGTTCAATTTATTTTGAAACGCTCATAATAACAGAAGGGATCCAAGTAATCTGGATTACTTTTGAGTTTTCACTGGAGTATTTAAATGTCACAAATATGTTTTTTTGCAAAAGAATCCAAGCAGATTGAATTACTTTACTTAAGGTATTGCGCACCTGGTTCCTTGTAGTGATAAAAAATCCATAATGATCCAAAAGAGTTGAATCCCTACTATTGAATTAAAATATAAACCTGTCATAGATGTGGGATGGTAACACTATGTGGTTTAAACGTTATGCGTTGGTATTTTTGCTGGATCTTTGTTGCTGATCGAAAGTATTGGCCTTCAGGCATAGTTTGGTATACTTAACTCATATTCCGGTTGTTTCGTGGATTGGATCCTTTCTGCTAAACTACGTCCAAATATACACCATTTTGTCAAACCATTATCATGATCTGGTAAAAATGACAAAATCAGAGAGTCCCCAATTTTTCTTTTCTTACATTCTTCATAAAATGCATTGAGTTTCTCCGGATCTCTTGGTCCTAGTTCTATTCCTCTTTTCTTGGATGGAAAAATATCCTTGGAGGATATTGGCTGTGTTCCCTCACTGGCTAATCGTGGTTTAGCCCAATAACATTCTATGGATGTAGATGATGGTTCTGTAGATTTTTTTTGTAACCAATATAACACCACCAATGTGTGTTTACATCCACCTGAAAGTAAAACAAATCAATGAAAATATTTATAATCCTCATTAACCATAAATATTTACTCTATAGTGTAAGTATTTACCAGCTGATGCAGGACAACCATCACATGTTGCATCAATTATATTACTATTCGCCTCTTCTAAATGAATAGTCACAAGATAATATTTCATCCTTATTTTGTGCTCCGGAACAACTTTGGCCCTGACAACGCATTCAGTGCTCCCTCTTTTAATTTCAACATAACCTACTGCATTATCAACATAACCACCTCTGGATGACCTAAAATGCAATGGAAAACATTATAACACAAGATCTTTCATCATTATCATCTGCCTATTTATGTCCCACTGCCTGTGCCCGGCTTATTTATAACCAAATAAATGATTTTGATTTAATTTGATGCACAACAATACACTATGTATATACATGTTAAATATTTGTAATCATAATTAATTATTATATGCATCAGAATGTATGTGAAATTCGCCAGTACGTACATGAGTGTCTTCACACCTCTTATTTCAGCAACATTGTGCTTATCGTTTGTGTGGAAATATTCCATTATCATGAACATATCCATGTGTGGCAAGTTTCTTGAATCCGCTCGTACAAATTCGCTCATTTTGTGATCAATAGCGAAGCCTCAGTATTATAAAAATCAGTCCAAAAGTCAAGGCGGGGGTCGTCGCAAAGCAGAAAAACGTTGTCCAAGAAGCAGTGCCTAAGTCGTCGAAAGTAGCTGAAATCGTAGTCCAAATATCGTGCAAAGGTCGAAGAGAAGTGCGGCAATATCGAAAGTCCAGGGGTTGTGCTGAGGTCGTTGAAATATCATTAAAAAACACACTGCTAACACTGATTACACGCAAACGCAAATAAACAGAACCGCGGTATTATTTTTTGACAACGTCAAACGTGACAGTTGACGTAGTTTTTTTTTATTACAAGCTAGTTCTAGGCAACAGAGCTTTTCGGCCGTTAAATCTCACAAATGTCATATCGAGCATTTAAAAAATTATATCTCATTAATAATAGGGAATAAAAATAAAAGAGCTGCAGTTCCTGGATTATTAAGACGTCGACTATCGAAAAAAAATATAATTTGCACCTCTTCCAAAAACTTTACTTAGCCAATTGAGCGAAAATGACCCTTTTTTTCCTAAAAGCTGGCAATGCTGCTGTGATTTTTTGTGAAATTGTGTGCGTTCAGGGGTACGGCCGGTGAAGAAAACTTATAAAATACTTACATTAGTTAGATGAATACTTATGTAGTTCCAATAAGTATATTATTGTTTTACAACCTAATAATTTTGAGATCTTTAATTAATAAGTAAACAACTCAGCTTAATGAAGGTAATCTTTAATAGAGTCGTAATTGTAACTGGGGCTGAGTAGGAGGCAGATTAATCTGAATGCATGTTTATGAAAATATTTAATTATTGTAATCTAATGTATTAATGTATTCCTAGGTCTATTACGGTACTTAGTATAGTGAATAACTTCTCAATTTATGTAAAACTAGCGGTTGCACGCGACTTTGTTTGAAATGATCTGGTTTCTTGTAATTCCGCGGGAATAATGCTATTTTTTGGGTTTAAAGTATCCTATGCAGTGTTAATTCAGTTTATAAAAAAACTGTGTCCAATTTTATCCAAATCTGTTTAACTCTTTTGACGTGAAAAAGTAACATACACACATACATACACAAATCACGTCTTTATCCCTTACGGGGTAGACAGAGCCTAAGGTAACAGGTACCTGCAGGCCACATTTAGCAAGATTGTAACAAAGTAACAAACATCGTAATTACCCTTTTACCCTCAGAACGCGCTAGATAATTATGTCTCTAGGCTTTGCTGTTTAGACACACACGCACACACACTGTGCAGTGAGTGTCTCATTTAAAAATGTAGTAGGTATACACCTTTCGTTAAAATTTCTCATGTTCTATTAAAGTGGGAAAATATCTGAAAGAAAAGAAAAGTAAGGTATCTCAGGTGTTTGCTGCGGCCCCTTAAAAACGCACCCGGCGTTTCCAAAATTTTTTGACGCACAATTTTCTGAAATTTCTATATTGCTGAGTCCTACCGCATTCTTATTTTACAGTTGTGATTGTGTTGTGACATATTAATCTCGAATAATTGCTTATTTTACAAGGTAATTGCTACGTACAAGTATTTATAGAGTTGCAATTCCACCAGCAAACATATGAGTTACCTATAATACCATTAAGTAAGTACATGACTTATTGACGTAGGTTCAAGAAAACTGGAAATATGTCACTGGCGAACAAATTAATATAATTATGTAATTGAAACTCAACCTACTAAAAGTTGAAATGAAAATGAAATTTTATTTACCCCGATTTTGATTAGAAATGTATAAAATATCGAATATAAAAAGAATCATCCAAATTGGTTGAAAACCAACGAGAATACACATTAAAAAAACCATAAAGCTTACTTTGGGACTAGGTCAGTTTATGTGAATTGTTCCCTAATATTTATTTATTGTTTATAAAGTGCAATTATAGTTGAAATTCATTTTGTTTCTGAAATATCTCATTATAGTTATTACCTACTGTATTTGCCTACAGGAGATTCGAGATTTCTGTGTTTTTCAAAAAATATGTGTTTTCAATTATAAATTTAAAATATTATTATTTTGCAAACTACCAGCGGTTTCGGAAATACCATCATTGCCAAGATGAATGCAGCGCAAGAAACTTTTTCAAGACAACATTGCATAATTAACCACGGATACAATATACAAAACAGGCACTAATAAAACAAAGTAAATATAAAACAATTAAAAGAGATACATCATTTCCGCTCCAGGAGAAGTGCTTCATAATTTCAAAGATTAAGTGGATCTTTGAAATGAGAAATGATCGTATATCTCATTTCTGAAATGCCTCAGAGCTACAACCGTGTTTGTTAACACGATTCGTACGTACTAGCATGTAAATGAGAAGCAAGCATGAGCAGGCTCTTTCTAGACTAATCGTTTATGTACGGAATGGAAGCTTGAAGAACACTTGGTAAGTAGGTAAGTACCACCACTCATAGACAGAATCTACAACACAGGAGAATTGCAGATGATTTTCCAAACAAGAAGTCTGAGATAAATTGCTGGCACATGAGTAATTTCACCGGCTATCTTTTTCTTTACGCCAGAACACAGCAGCACAAGCACTGTTGCTTGGCGTCTGCATTAACGAATATGTCGTAGTGATTCGGACGGACCTTGCACACCCAGTAGTAATAACATACTTAAATGTTCCTGATGTTTTGCATTAGCAATAAGGTATTGTCGCACTCATTCAGTATGTCTTCAAGCACGATTTGAACAAGTGAGTTAAATTATT
Source organism: Pandemis corylana (assembly GCA_949127965.1). NCBI lineage: Eukaryota > Metazoa > Arthropoda > Insecta > Lepidoptera > Tortricidae > Pandemis > Pandemis corylana. The sequence continues at coordinate 7,120,138 of OX421860.1, forward strand.
TTGTAGTTTATTTTAATTAAAAATAAAACAAACATTATCTAGGCTTGTTCAGAAACTTCAGTTGGTTTTCTATTTAATAGCGGCCCTTTATTTCACTTTAATTCTCGGAAATAGCTAAATACATTCACAGTTAATAAGGAACACAATACATTTTCTCTCTCTGTGGCAATAAGGCCGCATATTGTTACCTTGTAATATTCAGTATACCTTTTTTTGTTTTAGTTGTTATATGTGGTGTTCAATAAAGAGTTATTTTACTGTATTGTATTTTCGAAAAAATAAGTTGTTACTGTTACACTGTTTGCTATTAATACTTCGTAGGCGTTAACGAACGGTACCTACAGCTGACTGAAGCCACCGAAGTATTGTGCGCGCCTGTAAACATAGTATAGCATTTTAGTTCACCACTTTGTGCAAACTTTTGCAATTGCTTAGGCATAATTAATAATGTCAGCTGTCGTGTAACCAATGCGAATGGTGATAACAAATATTGAAGTTAAATTCGAATCAATAAGCACTGAGTAAATTATTGTCCTATAGTAACATGAATTCACAATGAACATTACTCCAATATCTAATGTACTTAAAAGTTATTAAGAATTCCTTATTAAGAAATAAATGTCAGTTTGTTATCAAATTATCTATTTGTTAGATGTTCGTTTTGTTTTTCGTTATTTGAAAGAAAATAATATTCATTGTTTTTTCCTCTGCGAAACCATGCCTATTGTTTCGACAATATTTGTCTGCATATTGTAACTATTGTACTACTACTTGTAAGTAAATAAAAAAAAAATTTCACATTAGAAAAAAGGAATTATCTTGCAAAAAATCGGGCATCTATGGTTTTTCAGATTTTTAGGCATTAAAGCTTAGAAAGTAAGTTGTGCACATAACTTTCAAAAACCATGGGTGCCCGTTTTTTTTGCAAGGGGGTGTATTTTTAAATTGTCTTTTGATTAATTAGGCACCATGTCACGGTATCACCGCCAGTCGAACGCCTGATTTTAACGAATAGCAAAGTATTACTTTACAACAAAAATTGATGTTAGTGTTAGGCAACACTAACATCGAACAATGCATATCTGTTAAATTTTGTACACTTTTGTAGGCAGTTTTTTACAGTAAACGACCGGTAGTTTTAGTTTACAGTAGATTTGCTAGCTCTATAACAGGAATTTGTTTTAAAAAAATAAGGGGGAATGAGTTTTTTATCGTTATAATTTAATCATGTTCTCATACCCATTCATCAAAATAAATTACCGGATAATTTAATATGGACAAGCTAGTACACATGTACGCAACGGATATCATTCACCAATTATTTATTGGCGTGGGCCGGATTTTATCGAGTTTTCACGTTGATAGTTCATCAGCGCTGGAATAGTAGTCGGTGCCATTTTCTTTATAAACTTGGGCACTGTTGTCCCGATCAAGAACCTCATTGATTTCTAAATCTGAAGTCTCAACATTTTGTAAAACATTTTCGTTTTCAGTATACACGACATGGTCATAGTTTCCATTATATTCTGCTTCTCTATCTAGGGAATATTTTGTGTCTGCATTGTGCTCGTCATAGTGCACTTTTGGACCCTCAGCTATCTCATGTTCTAATACAGGTTTTAATATCCAATCGTGCTTATTCATACGGCGAAATCTAAGCAAATTATTTTGAGAATCATCTTGTGCGTAAGCCGAATTAAAGTAAGGTCTCATTAACCTTCTTGTTAAAATAGGAGGCGCGGAATACGGCAGTGCACTGATGTCACTAGGATCATTTACTACGGTAGGTGTGGGTAGCCCACGTTGTCTCTGCAACATTTTTTTTAATAGAAAGTTTTTCAGTTGCATTCTTTGATTAGTGTTCAAATTCAAATGATCCATATTATTCATAATTTTTGTTACAGTACTATCACTAGTAAAATATTTGTTCGTTCCTTTGAATGAGATAGTCGCTTCTGATGATACGGGTTTACCTGTTTTCATTTGATATAATTGTTTTATTATTTCTTCAACATCTGAATATTTATTTTCTGCAGACGATGATAAATTTGGTAAATTATTGTTAGGTCTTTTTAATTCGACAGATATTTCACGAACAGCATGAGACGCGTTACTTGCTGATTCACTGTTAAACCTCTTGAATTTATTGTCTTTAATACTCTCACTTACGTTTGACCATAAATCACTGAATGTCATTTTTAAATAATGTAGGGAATCGTCGAGCACTTGTTTTATTTTATATGCATCTAATGCATTGATTGTTATATTGTTTGAAGGTTCCGGCCGTTTTGAGATCACTGATTGGTTATTAATTGACACCCAAATCCCTAACTTAATGTCCAAACTAAGATATGTACGATTTGTTTCATCTTGTAAAATCGATGGCTTAAGCAATTCTGGTGTAGTTGGCTCACTTATTTTAGAATTGTTGACCTGACAGGTGATTTCAAAGCGAACGTATAAGAAAATTAATACAACAGTATACATATCTCCAATGTAGAAATTACACATTTCTAATACTTCATTGGTAATTTTTCTTACATTTGATTTTTACACCAATTTTATAAAAACGTTCGCTTATCATACAAACACAAAATGTTGTAATGTAGTTTGCGGCAGCTATAAATATTGTAATACCTCGTGCTATTGGTATAGAAACGTTTGGCGTTATATTATTATGAAGGTAACTAATGGATGTTACCCGCTTCTTCGCTCGCGTGAACCATTAAATCCTTAAAATTTGGGAATTGAATGCAAAAATGCTTGAGGATTCATTATACATCGGTTTTCAATTAAGTAGCATGATGAACACCTTTGCAAAACTTTATCTCTGTAGAGCGGTTGAGGTTGTTTTGTGGAGGAAGCAGTGGGCAGAAACTAGTTCCTTAATATACCTTTATCTTCTTTTTGCAGTGTCATTTCCTATATCCGGAGGTCATTAGTCATTAAATACCCTGAAGACAGCAACTTGAAACATGCTAATTCTGATGCTCATTCTGAATCACATCCTTAGATTTATTGGGCCATGAGATTAGTCTTCTTCCAGGTTTCCTAGTGCCCTGAATCTTACCCTGCATTATAGGCCGGAAGAGTCCATATTTCGCACTACGCATTATATGTATATCTTTACCATTTAATACAAACTGTGAGAATTTACCTTGCTAGGTACTCTAATACCACACCGTTTCGTCCGCCACCGCTCTGGTGGTAGCGGAGTAGCAAGGATTTTGTTCGTTTTAGTTCATTAATGTGAACTGTAGTAGGTATATTTTGAACGAGGCATTAAACTATTTGTTTTGATATTGTTTGAATGCATGTAGGCCCTCCCTAAAAGTTTCTACTAAAAGTTTCTAGGGATCAATTACGATTTTCCGTGTTCATAGACATATTTAAAAAGAAGTGCAGTGGCCAGTTGTAGTCCAGCTACTTGATAAGCTGCATTAATTCATTCGAAAACCAGTTTTCTTGCGGTGATTATTAGCCATGTTTGGGCGAGGACCAAAAAGTTACACACCGTTAAAGTTGCGTTGGTAAGGTAGTTAAAATTCACTAACATTTTCCATTGTGGCACGAAAGTTATCCATACAAATGTAGGACTAATTTTCGTGTCACAATGGAAAAATTTAAGGAATTTTAACTACCTTACTAACGCAACTTTAACGGTGTGTAACTTTTTGGTCCTCACCCGTTTGGTAAAAATCGGTCCAGCGGTTTGAAGATGCCAAAGAGATGTAAGGCATTTTTGTTTTTTTAATTTACAGGTTATTATTATTATTAGCAGCAGTTTGATTACCCGATGACTGCGTAGGGGGTTTTTAATTTTTTTAATTTATTCAGACAAAGTTTTCGACGAACCTGCAAATGTCATAAATAAATTCTTAAGTAGGATTACGTACGATATATGATATATTTATCATTAAATTAATTGAATCTCTAAATCACTATTCTTAATTTCTTCAATTTTCTTCATTATATCCTCCTGCCATTGCATTGCCTTATTTTTTAAATAAACGATAAATTTAATTACTCTGAATTTTATCGACTCCATTAGTTCTTTTACGTACTGCAATAGTTTGTTAAATTCATTGAGAATAGAAAGTAGATCCTGTATGAAAGAGAACTGCTTTTTCAACTCATGTATTGTGTTTCTAATTAATGCAGTTTCTTGAGTTGCAACAAATTTGATGAACAGGCTTTGTAAGATGTTCTTAAGTTTTAATAATATCTTATGGCCTCGAAGATCAATTAGCGGCTGTCTTTTGGCATTATTTCCGTTCGAATTTGAGTTCACGTTTGCTAAAAGGAGTTTGGAGTTAGCTTCTGGTTGTGTCTTTCTTTTGAAAAGCATTGCTTTTTTATCTGATTTTGTTGGTTTGACTTTTATCGTGTATATGGGTGACAATAGTAATCTTGCTTCGCTTTGATTAATTTCATTTTCAATTGCATTCAGAATACTAGACCCATTATTAGAATACTTTAATTGTATACTTTCCCGAGTTTCCAACGTAATGCCAACCTTGTTATTGTTAAACTTAGCATCACTAAATGGAGTATCGGTTGTAAATGGAGTTTTACTGTTATCGTCATAAAATGCCTTTTCTGTGGTCTTGCTTTCAGTCAGCTGTTGATTTGCACAGATTATAATAATAATTCGAGCCTGAGACAAAGATAAAATAGATTAAGAATTTAAACATTATCAAAAGATTAGACTCGTCAGATATTTAAGCGAGGCACCAAAATATATTGAAGAGCTAAACGGGTGTTTTCTGGAATTTCACTGCAACGTGACACGTTACTGCTCGTCAATATATTTCCTGTATTATGCAATATATTTGTAATCTAATGATCTCTAATGAGACAACTAAATCTGTAAAAGGTCTAAGGGTGGGAAATAAACACAGACAAATTATTTTTTCCTTACATAAAGTGCAAAAACATCGTAACATTAATATACATAAGTAATGTAAATCATATGATTAAGCCTGAATAAATTACATAATAGAACTAGACTAAAAAATCTGTAGTATACGTAATTAAACTAAACTTATTGCTTGGAAGCCAAACGTCGATTAGAGTCTGTGATTGTAATTGTAGCTGGGAGTAGTGGAGTAGCGGGAGGCTCCGAGCGCAGTGTCGAACATAATTATCGTTTTAAGACGAATTATAATGTCTTCTATTATGTCTCTAAATATTTAAATTAATTTGTTTCTAATTCAAGTGATTCAGTTCCGTCTTCTTTAGTGTTTTCTTCTGATTTGGTTTCAACAGTCTCCCAGGCCGGAGACGCTGTGCCGTTCTTGTGAATATATAACGCCAAAAAAGGAACATTGTAAGCTTGTAATTCTAGAAATTGAAAAAAGACAGTTTAAATAAAATACTAAATAATGATAATATAAATTCAATTTTACTAGATTATAATGTCATATTTATAAATGCTCTTCCATCTAGTGGAATCGCTTGAAATTTGGTTCGATATTTTAACAACTATGTAGCAGAAATGCAAAAACTTTGCACATTAGTGTAATATTTATAAAATGGTTTCAACTTACATTTTTCCAAGCTTAATCTGTGGTCTCATTTGTAGGTAGTATTTATAATGTAACATGTCGAACTGGAGTATTCATGTATGACAACAGTTACCACTGCTACTAGTCTTAGATATCATTACTTCCATTACAATAATAGTTAACACTAAATTAAATTAATTATTTTATTTTTATTTTAAAGTAATTAAATATTTTATTAAATCAGGCGTTACTTTGCGGATATCCATTACAATGAACAGAAAACATAGTCGTTGTCGGTTTGTTTTAAAAATCAGGAATAAACTGTTTCGGAAATTATTAACGTGGGTAGTTTATGTTTACTTTGAATGTTTTCGTATTAGTAAGTTATTAGTTTGCATGCTTTCGTATTAGTAAGTTATTGGTTGTGCTCGATGTACTCTAACTTTGAGGATGATCCCGTAGAGGGATGGAAACGCGTTAGTATTTTATGTGGTGTAGAGGATAGTCAAGTTTGTGTGTGGCAGCAGAGGAGGGTGGGCTTGCATGCAAGACCATATATATTTCGCACAGGCGTGACTTTCTTGCACGTGAATAGCGGAGTAGCAAGGTAAATGTTTTGTGTTCATTCTAATTAAATCTTTTTAAGATGCTGTTTGCTGTGATTTGTTAATTAAAACTGGATGAATGAAGAATGTTCCATTTTTCTTACATATTTCCACGTTGTTATCAATGGTTCAATCCAATACAGTCATCTTTTGAAGGTGGTCAATTACTGTCCGCAGGGACAATTTTTTTATTGCATTTACTTTAAAATCTGTATTATGTGCTCCCACATCTGAGACACTATTTGTGAATGTTAATCATCATTCGCTTTTCATTAGAAGTTAAAGAATTCTGATTTTATCTTTTTTTCTTTGATGTTGGAAAAACATAAGGTACGCGAACCCCGCAGCCACTTTTGTTGTAATAACTTACTCTGGCCAGTGTCGGATTGATCCATTTAAAACGTACCTACCCCAACATACAAAAGATACTTGACTAAATCAACAAGTAACCATAAAGTTCAACAAAAAAACAACAACAGCAATTAAGTAACTAACACAAAACAGTAAAAACAACAGGGAATACGAGTAACTGACACAAAAATTGAACTCGCATGTAAATTATATTAAAATCTGAACTGAGCCATTGCTTTAGAAACTCTGCCTCTTTAAGTCTTTTAGTGTAGGTAGGTACAACTTGTCCATGACATTATGGCAAACAAAATTAAAAAAACAATTCATGTATTCTCGTTTCAAAATGTAAATAAGCACAAAGTATGAAACAACTCCTTATTTGTTAATAATAATAACAGTATATTGTATGTAGGTATGCATGAATTGAATGTGTTCATCTTTATCTTTCAAAGTTCTATGTAGTTCTTTCTAATGCCAAAAAATGCAGTACCTATAGGTTAGGATTAAATTTAGTTATGTCCACACAGTTATTATTCTAAAATAAAAAAGTCTAGCCGGTTAAAGCACATAAGAAAATAATATCCTTCTAGTGTGAAAGAATCGCTAATGGTTGTAGGTGATTACGAAGCCTTGCGATTTATTTAAGTGTTCCTTACTGTCGCGGCTTAAGGACTTCATTGCTTGATAACTGCAAATAAATGAGATTAACTCTCCCTGACACAAATTTTATTATAGAAATAGTGACCTCCTCGATTTGTTATTTATATTTTTGTAATATAATCTTTATGAGATAAATTTACCAAAAATCATGAAGTGTATACATTTCTTACAGTTGCGGAAATGTCACCAAATAGGTACTCGAACGTCTTGTTAACCATTTTAATTTTATTTAGTAGACTACGGAATTACCCTCCTTTATGCGTGATCCGACACGCGCTTGTCCATTTTTATATTATACCTACTTTTTTAAATTTAGGTGTACCAGAGGTCAAGAATCGTTTTCAGCACCATTATAATTTTATTAATATTCGTCGGTTTTCGTTGTTCGTCTTAGAATTACATTGTTTCTATGTGCTATTTATAGCAACAATTGTAAAAGTGCGCTAGTCAGTTTTACGTTTTGGACACACAATAAATGTAGGTAACTATTATACCTACTTCAAGTCTAGTCTAGCATCAACAATGCAACATATAATAACTTACGTTCCATAGTTTCAACATAATGTCTAAATAAATGAATTTACTATGGATATTTGTATCTTTGTTTATTTTAATTTGTTTGTTTAGTTAATTTTCTTCACAAAATAACTTATTTTATCACTGATGCGAACGACACTGAAAATATTGCCGCAAGTAACATTTTATTTGCAAGTGTTATTATTTATTCAGACGTGCAATTTTTATTGCATTGTAAAACAATCCAGCCTTTGTGGTTGTAAAGTTATTCAGGGAAATTGTGATTTTCAGGGCAATTTCATTTATTTGTTTTTATAATCTTTCCGAATAATGTGATAGCTTGCTATCTTTTATGTCGTTGATTCCCAGTGATATGGTGAGAAGATACAATGAGTCTAATGAGATAATCTGTTCTCCTTGTATGTTATTTCCACGGAGTGTGGCAATGGATGAATGGACCGGCGCGCGCGCCGCCGCCGCCGGCGCCGCCTGCGCTCTCAGTCTAATCTATCTGCTCGTAGCGGGTCGGTGCTACACCGGTTAACCATCTACGAATTTACGCGAAAATTTATTCCGAGTTACATTAAAATAAAAATAAGTGATACTTTAAACTGGCACCTAGTGCACAACATTACTAAATTGACCAGTGAGGTGCGTTACTTGACTACGTACTAGTGAGTCGCTGAAATTTACATATGGGCGAAGTAAATAAAAAAAACAATTTCCCGGACATTATGAGAAAGTGTTTCAAAATGGGCCTTTTCAAGAGTAAGTCCTAACATCTAACTTTATCCAGTTTAAATGTTATAATAATATCGCATGTCATGAATAAACCCGAATAATAACTGAAAGTACCTACCTAAATATTTTCAATACCATTATATTTTTCGAAGCACTCCGATATTGTACCAATTTTATAACATTATAGCCATAAAAAACCTCCTGACGTAAAGAAGGTCTTTTACTACATACATTGAAATCGCGTAAAACAGAGGTGAATAAAATATTGAATTTGTTTGCTACCAATGGATGTCTGTTTACTTCTCACCCTTTACAACTATGAAGTTACGAGGAATGGTGAATTTTATTGTTCAGAGGTTAATAAAAGAGGACAGTTCCATACTTCCATTATATCAGACTAGCTGTTGCCCGCGACTCCGTCTGCGATGAATTCGCTTATCGCTATCCCGCGGGAACTGTTCGATATTCCGGGATAAAAACTATCTTATGTCCTCTCCCGGGACTGTAACTATACCAAACTATAACTATAACCGTACCAAATTTTAATAAAATCGGTTTAGCCGTTTCGCCATGAAAGAGCAACAAACATCCAAACATCCAAACTTACAAACTTTCGCCTTTATAATATTAGTAAGATAAGATAAGATGCCTACAAATTTTACATAATTATAGCATTATGTTAAGTCTGTTTTAGTTGTATTTATTTTTTTGCATCTAATTAGTTCCCCTTTATCAGTAAAGCACCCCCTGTATTGCCTCCATAAGTTCTTACTTTGTGTGTTGATTGTATTCGCGAGATTGATGCAATCGATTTTCAAGTGAACGACGGAGATGTAAATAAACAAAACAAAAGACGGACGTGAGATCTGAAGTGAATGTCATTTCAAAACCATTCCTTGGCTAATTAATTAATGATAACTCTACGTATTTATCCAAGCTATTTTACTGTTTTTTAAAGATATATTTTTTTAAAACAATGCACAAATTAATTACAAAAAAAACTTAAATAATATCTGAACATAATTTTAAACTCATAACATAACGGAACTGGTTTGAAGACTAAGATTTAACACTGGAAGTACTCGTAGGCGCCTAAGGATGATTACTAGAGAGCTTCCAGTATACGTTCTTATTTTTCGCCGCACAGTGACTAAATTGAAGTTTTCAATCTGCTGGTCGAGCGGTTGCGATCCACGATCGCAGCGGGGCTGGCAATCAGCGCCTCGTATGCATCGGTGCAATTCCACAATGCACTTTGTACCTCTACCATCTACAGCTTTTGTTTTAATAGTGGTGACTGTAGATAATACGAAACGTTAACTAAGCTACGATATACCAGGTGTTCCTCAACACGGGAATTATTTAAAGTCTATGTCATAAAAGACACAAAATTAAAATTTGTTCGTTGACTTTCTGCTTCAGAAGACTAAATTAAAATGACAAAATAAAGGAAATGGCATAATTCTTAGTACTCAAGGTAATTATACAAGAATGGACTTTCATTTTCTAACTGTCCACATTTTTTCACCAGTAAAAATATTAGTTTGTTTTCTTCGGCCACGTGGTTCCGCAATGTTGTCCGAAATGTCGAATGATGAGGAATTTTGATTCCTTCCTGTTTGACATGTCGGACTAAAAGGAATTTTATATTCCACTCAGATCGATCATCGGACTAAAAGCCCACGAAGCACGAGGATCATTTCATTCCACTTGGTTCGACCCTCGAACTACGAGAAAGAAAGAAAGAAAGAAGACATTTATTCCTTTTTGCAAGACACACAAATATAAGATAATATAGGTACACAATTTTATAGAAAATAAACAAGGTAAAACAAAAAAACATAGACATGAAAAATAGATCATCAGCGTTGTGTGTCTTCGCAAAAGTGAAACGGTCGCTGGCTCAGCATTACGCTGAGGTGTTAGACACCTGCAGCACTGATTTTCAGCCAGAACCGTATATGACTCACGAAACGATACACAGATAAAATATACTATACATAATCCATAAAGTTTTACGTAAACAATGCAATACGAGGATTGTTGTATAACCAAGTTTGAAAATTCTCTGTAATTTTCCGAGTTCTTAGTTTTGCTGTGCATAGGTGTCTTTAAATCCGATCAAGATTTTTTTCAACCAAGGAGTAAGTACAATTATTTTTCATATTTTTTTTATTGCATTGTAGCAACTACTACCAATGCAAAGAAAAGAAGTAACAGTTACGCGTCACGCATATTTAGCATGGTGATCAATTGAATCTGTGTCTGTGAATGGTGTTACAAAACGCAAAAATAACACGCACCCAAACATCAATGAAATTACCTACCTGGGTGTACTGCTTAAATCGAAAGTAGTGAAAAATTGTGCTGAATTAAAAATAAGGGCAGAGAAAATTACAGCTCAAATTAATCTTGACAATTAATTGAAATTTTAATTTGAGCTGTATATTTCAGAGAGAAGCTATGTACAGCAGAACTTAGAACTCGGAAAATTCCTGAATGATTTACCGTGTAATGCTGTGACAGAGGCCTTGAATTCAACCTTTATTTTTCTCAGAAACGTGTTCTGCTTACTTAATATTTTTGTTATTCACACCATGAAAGTACGAATTTCTGGGAGAAAAACCCAAATTTAAGACTTTCCAGTGTGTTTTAATTCCGCACCTAATTAGTGTAGCAAACAGCCAGAAAATGAGTAAAACAATAAACTATTTTATTCTGAGCAACCTTTAAATGCGGTTTCTATAAAGTATGTCTTTTAAATTGTCATAGTACTTACAGTGTAGTTGCAACATACTAATTGCCGCCGTCCTTCGTTGTTGGAAATTGTATCTAAACGTGCCAACGATGCATTTGGGTGTGCAATACAATACATTTTATTGTACTTGCTCAATAGGTAATAATGGTTGGAAAGGTACTTTGAAAGGTATTTCAATGCAAAACTAAAAAAGAAGCATAATAGTCTTACCTCCTGCCGTGTTCCAATTTTATGGACCTCATCAACAAGATTTTACAAAACTGATTCCCAATTCGTTTTGACAGTTAAATCTAAATCGTGTAAGGCCTATAGTGAAGCACCACGTCTCAGATGCATGTGTCATCACTCATCACTGGGAACTCACACTGGTTAAAGATTGATGAAAGGTTGGAAGCTTGAAGTGATGGTTGGGTAGAGCTAAATAAATTGAAACGTTACTACGATGCAATGACTGTAGGTGATACGACTGGTGTTTGCTTCCGAAAGATAAGGCACGGCCACGCTCGGCTATTTACCTGTGTCCAAACTGAACGTCTACTGCGAGCGTAGGTACGAGTAGGTACCCCATTAGTAATGGACCTTAGAGTAGTTATTTCTATAACTAAAGTCCTCCTGGACTTTATTGCTATATGATGATTATACCACATAATTTGATCAATATTTCTGGCGAAAACGGCAAAAGCTTCTGATTGTGTCAATTATGATTAAAAGAGAAAAAAAAATTTTTGCTCACCTTGAAATTTTGTAATGCTCGTCATGCGTTGCAAAGTGAACACCTTTTGAAAATGAGTATTATATTATTAAGTTTCAAGTACCTATTTGATTGCACCAAGAAATACAAGTCTGTATAAATTTTGAACTACGTAATGAAGAGAGTAATTTTCTAGACCCAATTACATAGACGTTAAATTCATAATTAATAGGTTTATTGTAATTACAAATTATAAGTTACGTAATCGCGTCTTACTTAGAATATTGATATTTTACAGACGATATGTTGTTTCTTATCCTACTATTTTTTATAGATCATTGACAAATTCAATGTGACCGCATTATTGAATAATTATTATTGCAGCAATTAAGAAATTCATGTACCTATTTATCTTTTTGATTTTTATCATCATTGATTATTTACTGGGCTAAACTGGAGTAGTGTGTAGTAGCAACTACTAGTACCTATATCGATATCAGTATTAAATAATGTTGAAACGGATAACAATAGGATTGTTCTAATTGTTAAACCTATTTAATGTACCTACTAAACGCTACTTAACTCAAACTCTGATAACTAATACTAGTTCACGACGCGATTGGCTGCATATTTTGAAATGTAATAAATTATACCTACTTAATATCATTCGTTGATACCGTTTTTAAAAGGAACTATCAATATTCGTGTTAGGAAAATAATCTATTGGCCTAATTAAAATTTAGTTATAAATTAACGTAGGTTAAGTACCTAAAGTACCTACTTAATACGATGGAAACGTTGCACTGCAGCCGACAGTCGTTTTAACTAAAATCTTAATAATTATAATTCTACATTATTTAGTGCTGTATTAAGATAATATAAGATAATATTCAAACCTCACCTGAAAGTTGGTGTTGATGAATTTTGTTTACCTTAACTCTATACGAGTATATAAACTTTAATCTTTCTATCTTAATCCCTTGCGTTTTGTGTCTCTACTACGACGGATTTACTAGCTATTGCTGTAAGTTAAGAGTAAAAAACTCCGCTGGATCCCGCTTAATCTGCTTTAAACGCCTTTAGCGATTACTGAACACTTAAGACAAGACTTAAGAGGATAGTCGTTAGTTAGTAGGATAGTTCACAATTTAATGTGTTCTATTTCCTCAAAGTTCATTTGTTTGTCGCAGCACGTAGGTCATTTGGCACAGACAATTCAATGGCGACCAGTGTAGGAACAACCGGTCGCGCAGGGCCGCGTGGCCGCAGGACATGCTGCGGAAGTGGACCACTTCCTCGCTTCCGGGGAAATTTTGTAATGTCAAGGCTGTATTTTGATAGTGTTAATGGATTAATCGGAGCCTGACCCCGCCCTTGATCGAGGTTGTGATTTGGCTTGGACAGTCAGCTTTGAAAGCCACGCTGTAGCAACAGGCAGGCCAGTACGAAGTCTGCTTATTCTTGCTCATTTTTGAAAACCTACTTGGATAATGAGGTGCATATTTCTATATTTTCACGATATTTGCTGAATATTGAGCAGTTATGTAGTCAGTGCTTTAGTCAGGTTACTTTCCTGCTCGTAAAAATGGAATGAAGACTGTATTTCCGAGGATATTTTAATATAAAGGTCGTGCTTTTCCCGCTTAAAGGCTTACTAATTAGTTAATTTCGCGCCTTGACTGTTACTAAGCAGCCGGTTGTTGGTGAGTTTCTGACCACGTGGAAATAAGTAGATTTCTTCCGGTTTCTTCTTGAGGTCTTTTAGTTTCCAATGACTAGTGTGTCTGACAATTCGCAGTCTCATGTTTTCGATGTTTATGCATATATTGAAGCATTATTAAGAGGGTGGCATTGGTGTCTTATTAAACATAGATGTGAGCTTGGTCACGCGACCGTGACAAGCTGAACACAGTTTTCATCAGGCACTGTCGCAAGATCCGTCGCCGCTCGTGCCGGCAACCTGCAATTGCCTGCCCTTCACTGTCATGAATACCATCATCTAACGCTATTCTGTCAGTACCAATTAGCACGTTAACACTTATTTACAAACTAGGTACCAACTCGAAAAAGTCAGTGCCTCATTGTTTTACTACAACTATTGCTGTTTTTTAGGGTTCCGTACCTCTAAAGGAAAAAAGGAACCCTTATAAGGCCACTTCGTTGTCCGTCTGTCTGATTGTCAGTCAACACCCTTTTTCTCAGGAACGAGTAGAGATATAAATTTGAAATTGATGCCTAATACTGAGGTCTGCAGTCCCTTGGAGCTGTGAAAAAATGAACGCTCTGAGTTTAACTTATCAAAAGATACAGTCATTAGAAAAGGTGTTTTCAAATCATTTCCGAGCTCGATAAACCTATGGAGTACTACCTACTTCCAGTTCTCCTAGGTCTTGTCTTGTCTCTGCTAACATTAGATTTTATAATAACTTGGCGAATTTGTAAAGAACTCTCGATGCGCGAATCTGACTCGCACTTGGCCGGTTTTTTTATAATTCATAACTCAAACATAATTATAATTAAATGAATTAACCTGTAAAGCTTTGTCCGAAGACATTAGACTCCTACGCTCCCAAACTATTTCTCTCATTTCATCTCTCAAACTCATGACGAACTTACCTACTTAGGATAAAATGATAAGAACTAGGAGGATATGGATTTACTCTCAAAATCAAATCCAATGCATGAAGGCGACACTGTATGTGTTGCTATACTACAATGTAATGATTTTAATATCGAAGAAGCATAATTAATATCAAGCAGATCTAAGGTTAAATATTGGTAGGTACTTAGTTTGAGCTATCAATTATTTGAATATTTTATGTAGATACGTAACGCATTCATTAATGGAATAAATAGTAATATGTATGCATTACACACTTAAACGTGTTTCCTACGTGATATAATTATAAACAATAGCACATTAATCACTGCTGGTAAGATGCCTCGGTACTGACGAATTTATCAATCAATAGTAGCATTAACTGCTCAATCGAACTGATTTATTACGTAAGTAAGTACGTAAAGAAAGTAAGTTCACGACACGACACATTGACATATGACTCGTGATAACTTTACAAAGATAGAAACGGTTCCGGACTTCGCAACCATGTTTGTATACGAGTAAGAATTAGCACCGACTTTTTAGTAACATATAAAACAAAGGACACCGGTTTCGTAACCTTGACTTTTTCTACGTCTATAAAATTACAGGATCATATGGAAAATGCCTGTCAGACTTTGGTAGTTTTCTCGTAGTCGCGCGTCCCGAGAGGGTAGCTTGAATAAGTAACGCGCGCGCTCGGCGGATTCTTTCACAGGCTGTTTTCGTATGCAGAGGCCCTTTGGCGATGCTCTGAGGGAGATCACGACACGTAATCTTAACAAGAACGTAGGCGTTCACAGCGACACGTAAGCAATTGCTGTTTTATTACAGCTCGTTTAAGACACAATGCCTCAATTTTACATAGGTTGCGTTTCATTAGATTATAAACATCCTATATTGTTGTCCATTGCCTTGTTACCGCTTACCGGTAGTAGTTGTAAGCGGTTTTACGGTACCTCTAAATGGGTTTGCTTATATTGTACAGTTTTTATGCAAGTATTATGAAATTAGAATATATTACTACCTGACGAAGACACGCGGACACTAGAGTTCTAGGCTAAGGTTTATTCCTTGTATAGGTAATCACTCAAGAAGTAGTCGTCCTTTAATTGATTAACTACATCAGTCGTACTTGTAATCACAGCGCTCTACCGCTTTCATTAAACGTAAATAATTAAGCAAATCGTTTTCTGCCAAATTTACTTCCTAAAAATTATTTTTAACATTATTATATATTTATTATTTAATTAAATTTAAATAGGTAGGTACTTACCTAATGTGCCTACAAATAAATAAAACTATAACTAGAATTTATTACTTAGCTAGACGATGAAATAAAATATTTGCCTTGAACTTAGACTAAATTTAGACCAACGTTTTTTTTTTGTTTTGTAAATGACAATAGAAATGCAATAGAGCAGAGGTGTATCTTACAAAATAAAAAAATATAGCGCATTATTCATAGATTGATACTTACAAACATTTTGCAACAGATAGATGCTATAGATAGGTCTTGTTAGGATGTTTTTTTCATCAGCTATCGTATCATGTTATGTTATGTATTATTTATTAAGTTACGCGATGCCTAGGACCCGAGTCCGGCCGTCTAGTTCTCCTGTGACCCGCGTGCGGTTCCCTACGAAGCTAACCTCCTCTCGGACCCTCAGCATTAAATTGGTGGACGGAAGCTAATGCGATTTTATTGTATTAACCAGCCTCTACTCGTTATCTTGAATTGACGGTAAAAGACATGTGACACGACCAGCCTTCACCTCTATCCGCCCGCATGCTAACACATCGTTTAGTTGCTATACCATTCAGTCAAAATTATGACAAATTATTTAAATTTGAATGTAAACGGTGCTGTTGTTACATTGTGATTTTCTTAATATGATGATAGTTTACTAAAGATGTTTTATTGTTGGGTCGTCGCATTATATTTATTTAAAGTAAATATTTTGTCATTTTGTTTTAACAATAACAAAGCAGGTTAAAAGAAGATGCAATTTTAGAAACATTTACTAACGACAGATAAGACAAATTGCTCATTAGGTTACTGTCCAAGTTTAAAGGGGGCTTTATAGCAAGTTCTAAAAAATTAACACTACACGCATTTGTTTACATAACTTGTTATCACTACATAGTATAAAACAAAGTCGCTTTCTCTGTCCCTATGTCCCTGTGTATGCTTATATCTTCAAAACTACACAAGGGATTTTGATGCGGTTTTTTTTAATAGATAGAGTGATTCAAGAGGAAGGTTTTTATGTATAATACATGCATAATATACCGTGCGAAGCCGGGGCGGGTCGCTAGTAATTTATATATTTTGGTATTAAATATTACATGTTGATAAATATCCATAAAAATATCATAGTGTTATTATTTATAATAGGTCCAAACCGCTAATTCCAACCTAAAAAAAGACACAGCACAAAATTTCACGATAAAAGGTAGCCTTTGAACGCTACCGAGGATAACCACTCTTGTGTGAATGCACTCAGAGAGACTTTGTAGTAAGCAGGCCACACAAACAATGATAATGAAGACCAGCGCAAAAAGCACTCGAGTTGTGTCAACTCTACTGCAATGGGTTTAATCAACACGTTCATAAATTCAATGATGTCACGTGCATCGCCGAGAATAGGGTCTGGTAATATTAACAGATTGATTATAATTGCGGGATACGCGATACGTGTCGCACGCCGGCGTGTAGGTACGCAGAACAGTGACCGGCGATGTGGGATCATGTCGAATCAGTTTCATTGAGCACATTCGCTTCCTGACGCGTCCCCCTCGGCTCGCCCGCATCATCGCCGGGTCGCTCTCCGACCCCGCTCTATGACACCAAATAAGAGGCACAAATATTGCTACTAATCTAATGCTGAGCAATCTAGCCAGCCATAAAGATCCTTCCGTCTCGCAGCGCTCTAGCGTTTTAAGACAGAAATTTATGGCTCGAGTTTAAGCACCCGTTCTTAGCTGGCGCGCCAGTGATTAGTTGATGACGTTCTATTAAAAATTGGGCTGGCTTCCTTAAAGAGATTTAGATTTACTACTTAATTACATTTATCTACAAAATTAATTAAATTCTCCCAGGCATTTAATCAGTTACAAAAAATTGTAGTACTTACTTATTTAACGTTGTTTTTGCTGTTTCAGTAGGAAGCCATTAACCTTATGACATCTAGTAACGGTCATCTGAAGCTGATCGATTAGTTTTTTCTGCAGACTTTGAGGTTCATCTGCGTGACCGTTACAGTTAGTATTCTTTAAATTATCCACCACTTCGTTTAAATATCTTAGGGCTTACCAGACCCAGGGTCTGAGCAACTTCGCAATACACTACAATTACGGTTATCTAGAAAGTAGGTCATTGTCAGAACTCCGCTAACAAAAATTATTCTAACTTCAACCGCAAGTGATAATATTTGAAAGCCTTTATATAAAAGATCTGTATAATTATTTTGACTGTTAAATGCCTACATCATGCGCCGTCTTTGAGTTCGAGCAAAGTGTTTTGGTGAGTGACCCTTGGAGTTCATTGGACGGAGACAACATATTTCATTGTATTCATACCGAAACCATTAGGTACGTATACGGCTCCAACAAAGCCATGGCTTTGGTAATTTAGGTATACTATATCCATTAAAGTGTTCCTTGAGGTATCAGGACACCATCCAAACAGTGTTATTCGATCGTGGGTAGACTAGATGGTGGATAGGTATATGAGTCATAAGAACGTTGTTCATTCATCTTAATTGTTGGAGTGACTTACGGTATAAATATTTACGCAAAAATATGAATTTTTGCTCGACATGGCGGGGCACTGCCGTGCCCCCAGATAGGGGATGGGGAGGGGAATGCTGGTTTTTAGTTTAAATATACGTCTTGTTATTTTTGTATTGTTCAAGAATGTGATATTTGTAAATACTTTGTTCAGGCAGTAGTATTTCAACTACCAGAATGGAGATAGTCATCATATCATTATCTCCAGCTTATATACGTCCAACTGCTGGGCACAGGCTCCTCTCAGAATGAGAGGGCTTGGGCTGTAGTTCCCACGCGGGCCCAGTGCGGATTGGGAACTTCACACACACCATTGAATTGCTTCGCAGATGTGAGCAGGTTTCTTCACGATGGTTTCCTTTACCGAAAAGGTGAAAGGTTGAAATCTCAAATGTAATTTCGCACATAAATTCCGAAAACTCAAAGATGCGAGCCCGGGATTCGAACCCACGACCCTCTGTTTGACAGGCTACAGGTCAAACCACTAGGCTCCCACGGCTTGATGGGTGGAGATAGTATCTAATGTAAAAGTTGATTAAACAGCAAATTGGAATAACGTTCGGCAGCACTTTAGAGTATGCGTGTTTTGTTATTATTAACAAACAGCTAAGTGTTTTGCTGTGCCCGGTCAGCCATGCAAATCGCGAACCCTGTAATCGATATACCTCAGCCTTGGCCCCAAATGCACTGCACTGTCTAGCAGATGAAGAATAATGTCTCAACGCATGACGCCTGCTGCTCTCTAGCACATTTGTTTATAAAACGACGTACGTAGCGCTAAGCCTATCTGGAATTGCTATATCCTCTTGCGTAGTTGTCATTTGTAAAACGGGATAAAAACATATTGGACAAGCATATCGTGATAAGTGATGCTTAGCTTGCTACCCATTGTTAAGTCTGTCTTTTTCCGCGTTAGTTCTGACCGTTTTTGGTTCGTAAGTCCTTGAGGTCGTGGTACATCAATTACGCACGTTATGTTCTAAACATTATCAATAGCATCCATGCATAAGTTGGTTCAATGTAGGAAATACTTTGATATCCGTTGTCGAAAGGATATCCGCGTTATAGCGTTGAATTCCTATTGTGAACTGATGAAAATATTTTAAAAAAATAAAATTGTGAATAATGTGTGTGTACTATTTATCGGATATTATCACTTCTAAAAAAGTAAAAATAATAATTTTGTGTAGGTAATTTTTTGACCACAAAGTAATATAAGTAAAAAGCTACTTTTGTTTCATGCACAGAACGTTAAAAGTAAAATAACACTTTAATAAATAACCTAGTAAAAGTTCTAGTAAACCGTGAAATGTGCGTAAAGTGAAATAAAAATCAATCGCTATGAAATTGCCCTTGATCGGTAATGGCTTAACTTCCACTACGTGGTCGTTATGAAACCCAACAGTGTTCGTTATTGTTGCAATGAAGATCATTGTCAAGGCGCCGTCGGGCGGCGCGGGCGCAGCGCACATGTCGCTGTTTGTTGAATAATTGTCGAGCGCGCGTGAAATACTTCCAGCGGGCGGCCACGAACGCGACATTAAAAAAAGTAGTAAATAGGTAATGCTCTATAAAAAGCTCATCATGTACTGAAAATAAGAATTACATGTAAAAAAATGTTTCGATACGTCGAGTAGCCTCCGAGTCTGAGATAGGAATTAAAAAAAAAGATCGAGAAACAAACAAAGTGCCATAACAAAACAGAAAATTCCGGGATACTTCATTTGTCAAATTCTAATGAGATTGAAGTGATCAGAGTCCTCCACGACTCATTAATTCACTAACAACGTTCGCGCTACATGTGCTCCTGGCCCTCTAAGAGACCTTCAAATGTCAAAATTGTAACAAATACGTGATGTGTTAGAATAAATAATAATAATTGTTTATTCAGGCATTAATCCCATTACAATATTAAATGACAATTACGATTATGAGAATAAATTAATAAGTACGTTACATTACATTAAATGGATTAGATTGAGCTAAATAAAATAAAATAATACAAAATAGTTATTTTATTATCCTTACACATTCAAAGACGGCATGGCAATGAAACAAGAACATTTATTAAAATATGTTTGTAGACCAATTGTCTTAAGATACATAAAATATTTACTTTGAATGAAGCTGAACCTTGAGTCTTCGTTTAAGATGATTTCTTGCAAGCCACACGATCAATTTATCTTACTGACGTTAAGTATTTGTGTGAGAAATTTCACCTGGTTACTAAATAGGTATGTATGTAGACAGAAATCAAACTTTACACTAGAAAACCTTGTGAGTTTATAGATAGGTTTGCTTCAAAGTCTCTAATGTAATTGGATCATGTACTTGATTGTGCCAGTGGTGGATAACCTAACGTAAACTTTATTCTCACATTGAAAAAGGCAAGTGAATTTACGACGTTTCCTGGTCTAATTTTATGTATACATACATATCTGACATAGCGTGCATGCAATATTAATTTATACTGAACAAAAAACTACTTTGTAATTCGACGCTAGATCTGTAATTAGATCACGGAAATGTTATTTTTGGTAGAGGCTTTAACGAAGTGGACTCAAATTTCGAATGGTTCAATAATTGTATTTAAACATGGTCTTAGTTGTCTACGGGTAGGGATAACATAACATCAATTTAATAGTGTTCGTGTCTGCAAGTTAAACTGATAGGTTTTGTTATTTACATTCATGTTAAAATTTCCGGTTGGAACACAATTCATAATTATTGATTGGTTCAAGTTTAAATTATCTACATACATACATACCGTCACGCCTCTTTCCCACAGGGGTAGGCAGATACTACTTTGTTCCACTTGCTACGATCCTGACATACTTCTTTCGCTTCATCCACATTCATCAATCTCTTCATACATGCTCGTCGGTTTCGGGTACTCCTGACCTTCCAAGACTTTCCAAAACGTCTCCTATTAAATTATTAAATTATCTATTTATGTATTAATACTTATAGATACGGGCAGAAACTATCGTCTAATTATCTTCATGTTTTAAAGAACAATCGTATTCAAATTAAATTTAACGACCACTGCTGCTTGCGATTTTCTGCCTTCGCCTCCGATTTTAGCTTTTCAGCGATTCGATAAGTACCTACTAAAACCTGAGTATTTATTTAGTAATCAGTAATCAACAGAATTTCATTTTACATTCGTGTCGTGTTATGCCGATTGATTTAAATGTCGACAGACGTTTGTTCTGTAAAAAATGTTAAGTAGGTAAGTTACTTACCTCACTGTTCGGGCTTCATCAATATGCAGACGTTACGTCATTCTTACAAAACATTTTACTAGAAATTATTATTTAAAATAATGTGGTTTGAATTCCATGTGGTAAATCGCAGTTCTATGCAATTCTAACTTATTTTTTTCTTATTATTATTATTTTTATATAAGAGGGGGCAAACGAGCAGACGGGTCACCTGATAGAAAGTAATCACCGTCGCCCAGAGACACATGCAAGATTTGGGGAATCACAGGTGCGTTGCCGGCCCTTTGAGGAACAGGAAGGCTCGCTTTTTAAAGATCCCTAAATTGTACCGCTCAGGAAGTGTTGCAGCAGGAAGTTGGTTCCAGATCTTTAACGTACGAGGAAATAAATTGCGTTTAAAGCGCACGGTACTTGACTGCCAATCATCAAGATGTTGAGGATGGAAGGACAGGCGGTTCCGCGAAGTACGGTAGTGGAATTTAGCCGCACACAACCGAACAAAACAGAACAGAACAGAGTTCTATTTCGAACCTTATTGTGACTGACAGTTAGCAGTTAAAATGCGAGGCAAAACCTAAATATATTATGTTTTGTGACGCTCTCTGGCATCATTGGTAAAAGAGAAAATAAATTTAAACTATTACATTTTCGAATCCCGAAGCTCTCGGATTTCAAAGCCATAGTTACTTAGGCTGGGATTCATGGCGTCCACGCCTAACACCGCTTTTGTCATCAATGATGATGTAAAATCTGAAAAATAATAAAAATTCAAATAAATTAATAATAAATGTAACACGAAAATCCTTTTGTTTCCAGTAATCCCTAGTCCGACAGTGAGCAAAGAGAAGGGTGCGGCCAGCGAGGACGACCACGACGTCGTGTCTGCGGCGATCGGGAACTACGGGCGGTGGCAACTCCTCATGACCTTCCTGCTGTCGCTGTTCTCTTTCCCCTGCACCTTCCACATATACTTGCCCACGTTCACGGTAAGAGACTCGTATTTGTAGTTTGATATAATTTAATAGACTCAGAAGTCATTAAAAACAAAAAACAAATTAGTGCGATTAAGAGGATTGCATACAAATAAAAAAAATGTATTTTACCTGAGTAGTTAGATTCTTGTACAATTAATTTTATGTATGTATGTATCAACGCTTTTTGTATGAAAATACATTATCAACCGGTTGCATCTTTTAATTGCGTGAATTTAAAAACTTTTTTAACTGTTGTAAGACCCCATAATCCTAAGTATTTCTTATTATATTATTTGCATAATTTCAACTTGATACTTCCACTTCTTTAGAATACGCGACTTTGCTGCCTGTACATACTTGATTAGTATGGCGTTGTCATCGGATCTACTAGATACATGTACTAAATTAATGTACCTATACTATGTTTGTCTTGCCATATTAATTAATTTTTGTTACTTTTACTTCTACTGTTCTGATATAGTGTCTTTTCTTAATTATTTTATCTTTCGTGCATTTTTCCGAGGAAGCCGAAAGTTTTAAGCCCATGCAACCACACCGATATTTATATAATTATCACTTCTAACTTCATTTCATACTTTCTACTTGACATTGTTACGAATAAACTGTCCTTATTTTTTTCTTATACTTGATTACAAGTCAACCCGAGCACTGGAAGAGCGTTAATAGTAACGTGTAAGATGTCACACGGAAAACTTAAATACTAACCTGCATACATGCGATAATTGCAAATATAAGCTTGTTAAAAATAAACCACACACGCGTGTATATTCTTTGCAATCAGAGAAACGATTAATAGGTATAGTAAATCAGCGAGCCAGAACTAGTTTTGTTTTGGCCTAAATATAGTAATAGGTCTACTTGTCGTAGCAATTTAATCTACATGAGAACAAGGCTTAATGTTCGTTCGTCATTTTAAAAAACCCATACAATAATAGTCGCAATTTACATTTCAAATGTTTACTTATTTTGAAGTCCGAGCCGTTGGTCTCATATTTTAATGATAAAATATGCACACACAAATAGTCTTAAATGCCAGACATGTATTTTTAAAACAATTCAGTAATTTCAAACCTACCACATACAATTTGTAAAGTTAACTAATTCAAATAA
This sequence comes from Pandemis corylana, assembly GCA_949127965.1. Classification (NCBI taxonomy): domain Eukaryota; kingdom Metazoa; phylum Arthropoda; class Insecta; order Lepidoptera; family Tortricidae; genus Pandemis; species Pandemis corylana. The sequence continues at coordinate 7,143,687 of OX421860.1, forward strand.
AAACACAAAATACATTTATATTTCTGTTTTTATTTTCAGGCCAGAGAAACAAAATTCTGGTGCCGGAGACCAGACAACTTTTCAGGGCTACCTATAGACGAATGGATTAATTACAGTCAACCCGTTGACGCCTGTAGTGTTCGTGACATTCCCGCAGGCATCACGATAGAAAGCATATTGAACCATACTGCTCCGTTGCTAGACACATTCCAAAAGTGCAAGGAATGGGACTTCGACAGGTCCGAAGTGGGAGATACCATCATATCGGAGTGGAGCCTCGTGTGCGACAGAGCTGGATTGACGAATTTAGCCGAGGTCGTGTTTTTAATTGGAGTGGGCATAGGAGGAGTAGTGGGTGGATGGATTTCCGACAGGTATGGATGCTTGCCTGTTATCAAATATTACAAAAGTGATCTCTATTTGGATATGAATAATGTACGCAGAAAGACGGATACGGTTTGCTACATGGTTGCAATGTCCATATGCTAATGCTTTAAGTAAAGTTTTCGTGAAAATATTGTACAAGGAAGACAAAAAAATGTTTGTCAAAAAATAAGCAGATTAGGCGAATGGACTAAGTAAACAGATAGGTATACGAAATGTGGTTTCAGAAATATATTTGCATACACTGTGCCGAATAACCGGAGCTAACTACTTTAGTCAATATTAAATCGGATCGTTACCATAAAGATACTTATTGAAACTATAGTTAACAAGATGTCTAAATAAAGTTTGTATAATATTTTATGTAGCAAAGTCATGTTTGTTTAGTACGTAGAGGTTAGTTTCTAGAATCGTTATATTATTGCTAGGTATATATACGGTATCCCTTATTAGACATGAAACATTTCTTACCACGCATTGATTGCTATTTTTACTATACACGCGCTATGTTCATAACCAGTAGCAGCATTTTTCCGCTATGTAGCGAAAATTACCTACTTACAAAAAGAGCAAAGTTTTCGCGGGACGCAGACGATGATGTTGGCTATAGCTAAATACCTTTGGGATGTTAACTGACGTCGAGCAGGTCAGCTGTCAAATTACTCATAATATTACTAGGGTTAAAACACTTATGTACATACAGTACGTCTAGTTTCTTACTGTCTTTCGGCAAACTTCTTATTTCCTTAGTTCAGACGTCAGTCATATGAAAAATTTGAAGAGAAGCATGAAGAAAAAAGAAGCACTATAATTTAATTCTAATCAATTTCAGGTTCGGTCGTAAGCGGATTCTTATGGGCATGATAGTAGCCCAAAGTGCCCTTGCAATCCTGTCCCTTCTGGTGCGCTCTTACGTCCAGTACGTAGTAGTGAGGCTGGTTATGGGGTTGGTTTCCGTGTCCGTGGTCTACGCCGCCTTTGTGCTGTCAGTCGAGCTGGTCGGTGGCAAGTGGGTGACCATCGCCGGGGTGTGCAACTTCTTCCCGCTGCCGTTGTCGTACATCATCGTGACACTGCTGTCTATCGTTCTACCGGACTGGAGGAGCTTGCAACTGTCGTTGTCAATACCTGGATGCTTGTTGCTCGTGCTATGGTGAGTATTTTTGTAGAAACTTAGTTAGCTATTATTCAAATCTATATTATTCGGAGACTAATTTTTAATATTGTCCCTCTTCAGGTTTTTCCTACCAGAATCTCCAAGATGGTTACTGAGTATGGGACGCACTCAGGAAGCAAAAGCTATTCTACAAAAAGCAGCTAAATTTAATAAACGGGAATTACCTGCTGACTTGGACAAATTGCTGATTATCCACAGAGCAGAAAATCCAGAAGAGAAACCAAGTGTAACACTTCTATTTAGAGGTCATCTGCTTAAAAGAACGATCTGCCTGTTTCTCTCGTGGTTCGCAATGACGATAGCTTATTACGGTTTGCTGCTAAACATCGGAAAGTTTAACTTGGGAAATCTTCAGGTCACATCTATCATACTTGCTGTCGTAGAGATACCTGCTATAGCAATGAGTATTCCTATTCTCCTGAAGGCAGGAAGACGAGCACCTATTTTTATCAGTATGGTTGTTTGTGGACTCGCCTGCATCGCCAGCGAACTGTTTTCAATGTCTTCGGAAGACGACTGGGTTATGATCCTCTGTCTTATGATCGGAAAGTTTGCAATAGGCTCGACTAATATGATGTTGCCAATTTTTACGGCCGAATTATATCCCACTGTGATAAGGAATCTCGGAGTCGGAGCCAGTCAAATAGCTGCGGGTATAGCGCTTATCTGCATACCCTATCTGTGGAAATTGGTAAGTTGAATTCTCCTCATAGTTACTATTATTTTTTGTAAAAAAAATTAGTTTTAATACTAAATATAATTGTTTTTAAAATAGGAAGGTGCTGTTCGAGGATGTTGACTTTGTGAATCATATATAATGCATCATGTGTACACTTCCCATAGAAAGTTGTATGAAAACTGACCCGGTTTCTTTGCACCCGAGTAGGGATAAATATTCAAATATTACTTGCCAAAAGTCAAAAAGGTGCTAAACTGTGCCAAACACAGATATAGTTATAGTTTATTATTATATTGTCATGATTTAATATGACCTTGGTTTTGAATGATTTTACAGAAAGCTATAAATGACCACCTACCGATGGTGACGATTGCGGCGCTGAGCGGCATCGGCGGCGGCATCGTCTTGCTGCTGCCCGACACTTCGCGTACTGACGAAACAAGCGTCACCGCCAAAAAGTAAGCATAGAATGCTAGCATGTGAGGGCTTCTGAGGATACCAAACATACAATAATATTTTTGGCTATCTGGCCCTTCTGTGTGTAAGATTCAAACATTTAAATAGGACTCAATAGGATCAATCAATCGAATAATCGACCTATTATGTCGCTTATTTAGTTTATTTATTAATCATTCATTTTATTAATTCATGATTGTATTAAAAAATATTTGTTTTAAAGGCCGGTTTTAGCAAAAATATTCGATTTTCATACGCCATCTATATCATGCAGTGTTGAACTACCTAACAGCATTTTTGTTTACAGGCCGACGTTCGACAGCGCCTCGCCCTGTAACGGCACGTTTACCGTCACAGACGATAGAGGGCACTAGCCGTCGCATTCAGTGTTCGATCAAGAAACTATAATAGTGAAACGAACTAGTGTGAATAGTGAGATAAAAATCGAATTTAATACGAGTTAAGGTTCCGATAACATATTGACGCTTTAAAGCGTAATATTGACGAAAATAAAAATAAAAATGAATACTTACATACACCCAGATTAGAATTAAGTGTCTGGTATGCCGTGTGGATACTTTAAGTATCGAGGTTAGATCTAGATAGCTTCTTGGAGTGATGCCGTACGCACCTGGTACCATTAATATTAATTAACTCTTAAAGTGCATTTAATGCATCTGAATTGTTTATACTTTTAACTACGCCGTTAAAATGGTAATAGTTGTATAGTCACCTATTAACATCATCTGCACATCATTTCGTGTCGGACCCGATTTTTAACAACACATCACACGATAGTAGTGAAAAATTATGCCGAAATTGAAACAGAGTTTTACCGCTTTCGGACGGTAATCAGGAGTTAGTTATGTGATTTCAAAAATCGGACCTCAGTTTGACAAAATTAGTGATTTTATTTAAAAAATCTGGATTCAGTGGTACATTTAAAGCTATATTTTACAAAAGAAAAAACTAACACAACAAATTGCGCAGGTTGTGTAAAAAAAATTTATTGTGAAGTGTCAATTATCGCTTTGTAAATAACTGTTGCTGACTTTTTCTCTAAATATTTGCAATTTTTGCAACGTCACAGTAATTATTTTTAGAATGTTAATTTTGTATTTATTATCCGTCCGTCACTTGCTGCGTCACGTGAAATAGCCAACACTGGCAGATTGGAGTAGGTACCTACTCTTAATGCTCACTGTTCCTTTAATTTCATAGATTAAAAAAAATGCATTGAATCCCGCAATATTGAATTAGTTATATGGTACCAAACTTGCTAAAGATTTATTCAGTGTTGTGTATAAAAAACCTTACGTAAGCTGAATAATTAATACATAAAAATATGCGATTGTGTAGATTTTAAGATCGGCTACTAATTTGTAGCGTAGGTACTTTAATGAATCTATTGTACCTGTTATGTTTGTCAAGCCGGTGTTGTATTTATTGATTTAATTTGATGAGTAGTTAAGGGCTTGTATTAATTTTAAGATAAAAATAATTATGTACACACCGGTATATTTAAAGTCACAAGCAAGGGCTGAGCGCAATAAAAGCAGCGAACAGAACTAAAATACTTTTACCGGTTGTTTTATGTTTTTTGTTTATTTTTCGCTAAACATATATCGGTGTGTGTATTTTAATAATATTAAAAGATAGCTGATATTAGTACCTTAGAAGTTACCAATGAAGTTAATTATAAACATAATTTATTTGTAAATATATTGTAAGTATGAAATCTATTAAGCAGTACGTATAACCCGTACGTGTATACCATTAATATACAAACATACCATAAGCACTTTTAGGATTAAAATGATTAGAATTTCATTAATACTTTACTCGTGGGGATCTTATTGTACCTAGGTATAATTTGTATGGAACCGAACACTATCTATTTCATAAACGTCACAGGTGACAGTGCATAGGAAAATTCGATATACCTCGCTCACTTGAGGACATCCACTAAAATTATAATTACACAGAGACGGATAACTCACGTTTAAAACTCGAGCCTCTTGGAGCGCTTCCTCTTGGTTCGTTTCGCTGCCGCCGGGGCCGCTGTAAGAAGAAGGACTACGAACTAGTCCGAAACATGTCGCGCATCACTCGATTTTTATACATGAATTATCCATTTTTGTGTAACTATGATTGAGTCTCACGGTAGTTCCATGTTGAAACTAGGAAATTAGATCGAATTGTCAGCATCAGGTGCCGCCTAACACGTTTAGCAAATAGAGGCTTCACTGGTATGCCACAGGGCCGGATCTACCATATGGCTTTTTGGGCTTCAGCCCAGGGCCCCGTGGATTTAAGGGGCCCCCAGCTAAGTCAAGTCAAAGTCAATTTTTTTTACTTATACTTTGAGTAATTAGGTGGGCCCCTAAGTAGTCCAGGGCCCCCTAAACTCACGGTCCGGCCCTGGTATGCCATGAGCCATGAGATGAGCGAATAACTTTGTGTTCAGGCAAGACGAAAAGTCGAGAAGGAGTCCTGCGGACGGTGCAGTGACGCTGGGGCCCGTGTTCCGAAAGCACATAATGTGAAAATGCCACTCGAAAGTGGTGAAAATTTGTGCTGATTTTGATACAAGTACCTAAATTAGAAAAAAATCACAGCTCGAAATTGTAACTTGAGCTGTATAGTAGTAAAGGCCGTGGTAGTCTAGTGGTTTGATCGGTGTCCTCTTAAGCAGAGGGTCGTGGGTGGGAGCCCGGGCTCGCACCCCTGTGATCTTACATTTTAAATTTAAAGGAAAACATCGTGAGGAAACCTGCATACATCTGCGAAGTAATTCAATGGTGTGTGTGAAGTTCCCAATCAGCACTAGGCCCGCGTGGGAACTATAGCCCAAGCCCTCTCATTCTGAGAAGAGGCCTGTGCCTAGCAGTGGGACTTATATATGCTGAAGATGAGATGATGATGACGTAGGTATGAGTTGGTTACAATATACAGATTTATGCCACTTTCGACTGGTACTTTCGAACGAAGTACCTTCAAAAATCGAGCCCCTGTCTTAAAACTTTAAATTACGCCTTATTGTGTGTGTACAGTTGCACGCACACAAGCGGTAACTAACTTTGCCAAGCCACTTGGTTGATACACGTACACGCCCACGGGACAAAGTGTAGTTTAATCCGACTTCATTTTACTTTTTATTTAGCATAAGCTAAATATGGTTTAAATAAAACGCAAACGCGCTTGAATATTTTCTCCTTTAGGTAATGACAAATGTCATACAAAGTTTGTATTGTTGATTTTTGAATACAGCGTTGCTAAACCAGTTAATATAAAAACAAGTTATTCAATGCTTCTGTATTCAACATTTATGTCACATTTAAGTAAAAAAAAACGTATGCCAAGTTTTCCAGTAATCATTAAGTATTCTAATATAAGGATGTACGTACGTACCTGTTTAAAAAGGTTTCGTTGATCGAATATGAAACCTCCTTTGGTAGCATTTGAAGGGTTTTTGAATTCTGAACGCTCTCGGGATAGCGTAAAAACAAAAGAGCTGCGTATATTTCCGTCATCGATTTAAACTGCAGTAATATGGAATTTTAATTAGCTGCATTGTGCCAAAAAACCTCAAAGTCGCGCCTTTTCTGTAAGTTACCTAAAAAAATATGTAGATGTAAGTTTATGTAGCTTTATCTGATTTACTAATCAGTGGTTAACAGGCTCCTGTACTTACGAACTCTGCCTCTGTCACCCGGCAAAGAAGAGCGCGCTCAATGGAGTGGCTGTCTTGTAATTATTTTGTAAAATGACAACTTATAATAAAGCTTATGATTTTTTTAAACGTGATTTTATTATTAAGCGACTATTTGTACAAATTTCCGCTCTACATTTTCCAGTACATAAAGGCAATAAACTGTTGTTATACATATTGCCAATCGAGTTGTGATATCTAATACCTACTTAAACAAGTACCTAGTTGAGTCGATCATGGACTACCGTTTCGGTAGTTTTTAGTTCTGTAATTAAATTTAATTACATAATTTGAAAACGTATTTACGAGGTCGGACGAAGTATTTTCATGTCGATCTAATTGAGAATTATTTATCGCTATCTCGAAATTACAACTTGGTATATGTGTATTTATAGATACTACTTAGACCAAATTCCAGTGATCTATAGCTTCCTACACAACTGATTTAATTTAGTGCTGCTTTAGTAACCGGAGCATGCGTTTGCATACGCATGCGCGTCACGCGCGGTGACGCCGACGCAGCCGTCACCGTTACCGACATTTTGTAATGGCGACCAAGGGAATGCACCGCCCTAGACATGCGAGTCAATGTCCTCGTATTAAATTATTTGAAACTGTACGTTGAACGTTTTTCAAAGGTCCTGGCCAGATAGAAAGTGGGATATGTCTTAAACATGTTTATTGTTTTCTTTTAATAATAATAGTAAGTATTGTGGCAATTATGTAAACTAAATTAAACTACTATAATATGTTCTGGCATTGGATTGGCAATATTCTCAAAAAACCAAATGCCCATATCCAAAGCGGCCCTGAACTGATATGGAAGATGCCCGGCAAACGTAAACTAAACTTCTAAAAGTAACTTGGGATTGTTCCGTAGAGAGAGAGAGAGAGTTGGGTGTGATGGGACAGTGGGTAGGCCAAAAGTGACCCAAACTGCAAACTGCCCAGGGACAAGTCAGTGCGGAAAATTGGTACAAGTCCAACACTCAGTGGAGGACAGTATATAAAGAAGAAGAAAACATAAATTCTGGATATGACATAGGCAGAGTCCAAGCGATGACCAGAATTTCCGTATCTTGCCATTATGTTGTATTTTCTGTTCGTTGTAAACTTATAGCTAGGCATATAGATACTTATTCTTAGCTCCTTGAGTATAGACCGCAGGGTGTTGTGGTTGAAGAGAAGATCGATATTCTATTGTTAATAAACTGTGCCAAGATCAAACAAGGACAACCTCTTCATGGAAGTGGGTATGTATTGAATATTATTTGATGCATTTATTTGCTATGCCCCGCCTACAATACCTATAAATGTGAGCTTAATATAGCGCACACTTACATCTAACCCATTTACTTGGTCTCTACTTTTGAACAGTTGTCCTAAGACTTCGAGAAACCGTCATTATAACGCAGCAAAAGTAAACAGCGTTTTCTCTTCCGACTGTGATTATTTTTTTGCATCTTAAAAAAATATTGCTTCGATTCCTGCGCAATGATAGGCTCGGTCATTCACCTGTAACACTCCTGACACAAATACATAAAACAGTAGCATTTAGACACTGCTCGGCCCCGAAACATGTCCTATTGTAGCGGCCATAGAGAAGGTCTCGTGTCGAATCAGAAACGAGCCATTGAAAAAGGCGAAACAGGGCACCTAACGGGACCGTTGCTTCTTGACCAACTGTGTAAGGGTATCACAGTCAGTAGTACGGGGAATGCTATTCCATTTATCAATATTTGCATATAAATTAGGCACGCCAGTAGTCTTTCAAGAAGTATTGTATTGATAGGCTACATTGCGTCCGCCGAGGAATTTAAAATTTTTAGTGAGGTGTTAGGAGGTGTGACGACAGGAGTACAGTATTATGTATTCAAAACATCAGTCAGATGAATATGCAATTCTCTCTCTTCGTTCTTCCTTCTCCGGTCCTTAATAATCAGTTAAATCAGGCGTTACTTTGTGGTAATCAACATCAATAAATATCAACAGTTTTGTGATGTAGCAAGGTTTTGGTGCAACGGTGGGACCTAATGCTACTCTCTTCCACAAAGGTCAACTATGAGATAAATTTGCCTTTGTACTCGTACATGTATCCTAATACCTATTTGTGGATTGTTTTTGCATTTTTATTTTGATACACTAAAATATTAATTAACGTCTACGTCTGGTCTAGGTCTTTTACGATACATAAAGCCGTGAGATCTTACTTTAGTAGTCATAAAAATCATTATCAATAGGAAAGAAAGCTTAGGTATTTCATCAGTTCACTGAAATATTTGTAAATCATAAACTCTACAAAAGAATACTATACCTGCTGACGAGCAAAAATAACAGTAATTTTTAAACAAAGTTAAAGTACCTATAAAAATGTGAACTTATATTTTTTCTCCTCATGTAAGGAAATGCATAATTACGAAGATACGTGCCGGCTAGCAGCTTAGTCTGAGTGGTAAATGTACATTATAGCTGCAGAACTCTCACTGTATATTGTGATTCTGCCGATGCCGATACACTTTCTTGTGCGTGACTGGACTACACCCGCGCTGTAACCACTGATGTAACAGCCTAAAAGCATTATCCTGCACAAATCGGCAAACGAAGATAATCATCAGATTTTTGTTACTTAAAAGCCTGGAGCAACCCATGTCCCTGGAATAATGACACAGCAGGACAAAAAAAAATATCTGTGTAGCTTTAGTTAGCGTTTCAATCGACTGCTATCAGTATCTATTCTGTCGCATATTCTTATCAAGTACCTACAATGTAACTTTTTATAAAATCATTACGCTCAGAGCCGCTCATTTCTTCAGTACAAGCGACAAAATAAGAATACTTATGAATATGTAGCGATGGTACGTTTGTAAAAACAATAAGTGTGACTGGAAACTTATTCTTGTTACAGCTCTAATGAAGCGCATTAAGTACTATAATAAACAATTGGCTAATTTCCAAACTTAACCATTATTTTGATGATGATTAAACCATTAATATTTTAGAGAAGCTATAATTGTTTTGCGCCATAACTACCCGTTTTAAATCACTTTATAAATGTCAATTAATACAGTATCATATTAAAGTAAACGTCAAAATATTTACGCGATATCTAACATGCGATTGGTTATATTTATACTACTTGTAACAACAGGTTGTTTTGTTGTTGCTACGCTGTTATGTAGATTATAAAGCTGGGTTGGTATTGCCTCATCTGACATATAGCATGCTGCGAGCATTTCGATTGAATTACAAATTGAAAAAGAACAATGCCCAACTTTACTTGTGACGAATCGCCATATTACATCACGCCCTTTGTTATCGTAATAGGATCTATTCTGGAGGCACCTCGTTAACAACTCCTTGCTGAGGACAATGCTCTGGGATGTATCAGGTGGACTACGTAAGAGTGCAGGCAAATCGAGCAACGTATTTGCATGATGCTTTTGAACATTTATATATTTGCTAAATCGTAACTAATTATGAGCAACTTGGACTACATTGCGGCACTGTTCAGTCACTTTTCAGTCATAGTAATTTCACCTCCTCCTTCTCCTACCAAACGTCATATTATGACACTTGGAAGTAGTGTAGGTGCGCGGTAATGATCACTTAATGCAGTGACGTGCCCCATTTTCAAATAATGTTTAAAACCCAAATTATAAACGTTAAGGGCTAAGAAATGTTAAAATAAGGAAGCATTTAATTTGGGTAAGGATGTGAATGTTTATATAAAAATAAAAAACTTTAGATATAACGCAGCATGCAGGAGCCACTAGGTGACCAATATAATTGCTTCTGATTCCAGCAATAGTTAAGTACTACTTAATAATTTAAGTTCTTACACAATTGGGCCATTAACGAACCTGTCAATCCCCATTGAGTTAAAACGTTCGTGATGTTTGAATTACAAAATGAGGCAGACACGTTTGTACGTATGTGTAACTCTTTATTATGCATAAACAACATTTTGATGACCTTTTTGACACTAACCGTGTTATAAAAACAAATTAGACAGCCATTGAACACATGTTTCTTCTTCTCTCCTACTTTTCAGCCGTTTGTCAGTGTTCGTGGTAATCGTTCAGGATCACAGTCTTTAAGATGGTTTTCTTGGAAATATAGTGTGGCGGTTTCCCCTTTCTTCCACATCGTGGTGCTGGGATCCGGAGTTGCTGCTGGCCACCCTCACATCACATCCCTCGGTTACCTTTTATGATAACTACAGGAAGAGATGGGCATGGAGCAATTAACGGTAGTAATAAAAGTAATGCCACAGCCAAAATATTGATACCCACTGTAAAGGAGAGTCAACGTGATTAAGAGAGTCGCGGCAGGTTGTGGCGGTATTGGGCGGCGCTGCTGCGGTCACCTTGCTACATAGAGGTAACAACCAACAGAGTGATATAACAGGTTACCCACCAGGCTACCTTTGTAGCATAATAACAATTCATTGTTGTGTTGTCATACACTTGTTTTTCGCGATAGTTTCTCCGTATCCCCTGCATGCAACGAAGCCATTTCTGTAAAACAAGTGATTTTTATTCACTACACCACGCCATGGCTAAATATTTACGATATCTATCATAATTATCTGCTTGCCCAAATTTGAGTCATCTGATGGTAATGATCACCACTGACCATGGACACCCTCAACACCCGAGGATTGCACATGCTTTAGCAGTCTAGAATGCTAAGATGGAATATCTCATTTCACCGACTGTCTTACTCTCCGTGCCGGTAAACAGTAGCATATAAGAGTGAACGAGACAGCAAGACAGAACCGAACGTCTAATAACTATTTACGTACTGTTGAAAATGTTTTGTTCAATTTTATGAGCGTTTCGTCACTATTGGTTAATTCATCTATGGCTAGCTGCATGGTATGGTGCGGGCGCAGCGCAGGGCAAGAGTGGGCGACCTCATATAGTGCGCGCGGGAGGCGTTTCCTTTATTTGTTGGTAGTGCGTTGCGCGCGAGTGACGTTCTGGACACCATGCGGACGATACTGGTGAGTCACGGCATATTGCATCCCTCAAGTTTTGTGTTTAATTCATCAATACCGAAGAATGACTTTCTTTTTGATTGATTTTGGGTTTAACTAATTTTTTTCAATATAATAAAATAAATATTTCGTGATATTTAAGTACCTACGTTTTTGAAAATTGTGCTAAATTGAAAGTGTTTTTAATTAACAATTTTTAAATAAAAAAAAGTTCTTTTTGAATTGTTCAATTAACTGCAACTTAAAAGATAAGTCAAGATAAGGTTAAAAAAGTAATAACCTAATTGTCACCAAATTGAAAAAAAGTTTTGCTTTTTTAAAACTAAGTTAAGTTAGTCTAAAATAAGTGCCCAAAAATTAAATAGCTAGGAAAAAAAGGAAAAAAATACTTTTAATAATCTGAGTAATATTTTAAGGAGATTTTTTTTTCGTAAAAGTAGTTATAAATTAAATTACTAACATGCGTGAACCATGCATTTGCATTATAACGGAACAGTGTGTTTTTTGCATTAAGTTTTAATTTTATTATGAGCTGCTGACAGTAACTAGTGCTAATACCTACTTTAACAGATTTCTATGGCCCTTGGTACTTATTAGAAAGTGTAGACAATCCAAGGCAGCTTTCAGTAAATATCGAGTATTTCAACGCGAAGTAGCTACCGTCCACGTAACGTTATAGTGCATATTTTTTGCCCTGATCTAGAAAAAATTACTCGTAAGTGATAAACAATTTAAATTATTACAACACAGTTAAATTATTATATTCCATCAAAGTCAATAGTTCAGAGGAATTTAAGGCGATAGTAATAGTAACCGCAGACGCAGGTACAACCACCTAACCTTGAAACAAGCTCACAGGTCACTTAAGCCGTGCAACAAATCTCAAGTCACCTTTCGACAAAACAAAAATGTTGCTCTCCTTAATAACGAGGCGGAACTAATTGTCCAGTTCGAACGCATTATTTGGCAAGTACGTTGTCGTATTAACGACTCAATTACGTAAAGCCTGCTTATGGACAAATGCTAGTGGTTACGTTACACGCTACGGCTGCTATTACTAGCTGGCCGCTGGGCGTAGGTGCAGACAGATACCGATCGAACTATTTCAACAGTTCATAATTACGCACCCCGTTTTTTGAACGCCTAAAATACCTATCTTCTAGTACAATTGAATCCTACTTATAAGTGATTTTGAAGCTTTTGACCCAGAAATTTCGTAACTTTTAAAAAGAAAATTTATTGCAATTTTCTATTTACCAAGCAGAAGTGTATAAGTTTGATGAGTGCTGTTTACGTTACGGACGACTTCTCAGTTTAACAACAAAAAATTCGACATATCCGATCACTGGCAACATAGAGCCCAAAAGCAAGAACTTATTGTTAATTTCTTATTATTCGAGAAAATTCGAGAACGAGGTAGATTTTTTTTTATTGTTGTAGGTACTTATAAAGTACAACGATAAAATCTAAAAGGTTATATCTTTACGTGATATAGAGTTGTCAGAATAACTGCACCTTGAACTATTTATATAACAATGCAAATAGAGCGTAGACCTTTTTCGATCGTATGATCTTGAATCACCGGCATAGAATAACAGGTGATAGGTGGGTGCAGCCAGTGACGGGTAAATTATATGGTCATAATTTCCGTGTCAAAATACACTAGTATGCATTCACAGTGTTATCGCCTTCAAACGCCGAGCGTGTTAAACATGTGCATCAGGAACAATTCCTTAAAGCTGACGAATTACAGGATTCGTTCCACAAACTGATTTAGAGGTCACTCAATTTCGACTTCAATAACCGAAATTTTAAAATTCCGATGCCATGAAGATTTTCCATGTGCATTTTTTTTCATCACTTTAACACATCATTATTTTATTTCACTGCCAATTGTAACAAGCAGAGTCATTAAAGTATAAGTTATACGTTCATTTGTCACCAAGTTTCTCTGTACCCACTGAGACCATAATAATGAAGTTCACCTCGCAAATAAGGAGCACTGCCCCTGACATCGAGCTGCCAAGAGTATCTTACGTACACGTTTTTACATAAATACGAGTTTTATTCATGCTTCATATACTGCAAGTATGTAAAGTAACGCAACTTTGACGAAATAAGGTAGAGAGTTGCTGCTTAACATATCACATTTCATTATAATCATAAAATCATAGCTACAAAATGTAATACCTAGTTTAGTAAGAATAATAATTAAAATAGCTTTCCAAAAGTCAATGAAGAAGACACCTCGGAAAAGTTCTCCCATGACGATAGGTTTCCACAGCCACAGCCGAAGCGTGCGAGCTAAATTTCTCATTTCATACGAGAACCACATATTACCATTCAATCAAGGAAAAATGGGTGGGTGTGTAACTTTTTATATGATAAATGTGTGGAATAAATCTGCAACAAAGTTAGTACAGAATGTGCTGTTATCTCTATTTTGACATGTCCATAGATAGGTAAATTAAATTTAAACAGGATCTCGATTAGAAGTCTTGGTAGTTATATAATATTATCATTATGGTTATAATAATATCTATTTTGACATGTCCATAGATAGGTAAATTAAATTTAAACAGGATCTCGATTAGAAGTCTTGGTAGTTATATAATATTATCATTATGGTTATAAAAACGAAGCACATCGCTTTCTCAATAAGGGAGTCGCAACAACCGTGCGGTTTTAATACTATCCGAGCTCACCAGTGTTCCCTCACTAACCAAGTAGATTGTAATTCCTGCCCAGCTATTTCTAAAGCTTCCGACATTAAATATCTTGGCGTAATTATTGATGCTAACCTTTCCTTTAGTCTCCATATTGACACAGTTGCGGCAAGAGTTCGTAAACTGATTTTTATCTTTAAGAAATTGCGTGACGTTGCTAACAAGAAATTGCTTAATCAAATTTACACAGCTCTGTGTCAGTCCTTATTGTCTTATTGCATTACGTCTTGGGGTGGTGCCGCGAAGACAATTCTCATAGTTCTTGAACGAGCTCAAAGAGCTATTTTAAAGGTCTCTACCTCTCGGCCATTCTTTTTCCCTACCAAAGAACTGTTCCAGTCCTGCAGAGTACTCACGGTTCGCCAGCTTTTCATCTTGAGCATCATCCTAAAACAGCACATGTCGGCCCCCTACAACTCTAATATCCGCAGCAAAAGGCGCTCTGACATAGTATTTAAGATACTCCGCACCAATCATGCTTTTAGGCGCAAATTCTCCTCGTTTTTGGGTCCCTTCCTTTACAATAAAATTAACAGACTCCTTAATATTTATGACTCAAACTATGGCAACTGTAAAGTCACTCTGTCAGGGTGGTTGCAAAGTTTGTCTTACGAGGAAACCGAAAACCTGCTGAAGATAGTTGTATAACTTAGTTAATTAACTATTTATCATTAGGTAACCCTTAGTTTAATATGTGATAAAAATGCTGATTTCTAACTTTGTACAGAAAATAATACTCCCTGTATCAATTAATATTTAATCATAGACCCTATCTTTTGCCTAAGATACAGGGTACTCTCGTATCCTAGTTTAGGCATTTAATTTAATTACTCTACGCACAGTTTATAATATACTCTCGTTGTAAGCGCAGGCACACTTGTTTTATGTCGAGTCATTAGTTTAGTTCTTAACTTTGTTGTGTACTTACTAATACATAGATAGACATAATATAGTGCTTACTAACCATTTATAATTTATTTGTACAATTGATTATTTTAATAAATAATTTGAATTTGAATTTGAATTTGAATAATTATGGTGGATACTTTAATCAGTAATCACCCAAAGCATGGCCTCAATTTCAAAGTAAAGCTACAAACGAACCAAACCTATTTAGTTAGTGTACCTAATGAAATAACTTACGTTGTCGGCTAATTGTAACGTCTCTTCTTATCAAGAAAAGTAAAATGGTAATAGAAACAAAACAAGACACAAATATCAGTCGCACTTGCAAGACTTACAAGTTCCTTACGTTGCGACGCTACTAAATAGAGCTTAAAGCTAAATCAAGGTTTACTTGTAAACTATATTTAATTTACAAATAATTTTGTCTGTTGTCGCGAATATGAAACTTTAATTAATGTTGTGATCGAGTTATCATCCTTCTCTACCGTCTTATTATCTACTTACATCTTGCTTTATTAATATGTTAGGTAAACCTGCTGATAGCTTCAATTATCTATGGCGCACTTTCCCTGATTTCTATTTATAGTGCATTCACCGTTAGCTTCTGATAATTTTCTAACATCCACAAAAAATGCGACGGTAGTTTGTTGATAAAACTGACAGGCTGATGAGAAATGAATGAAGGAGGTGATCATGATATTTTTACGCGGTAATAAGGGTTAGCAGCGATGACTGCGGTGCGGTAATGTGTTCTGACGAGGAGAGTAAGACAGCCGGTGGAATTACTGGGCTACTGGCTCATGAGATGCATATTCTCTTAGTCCTCCAGGCTGGCAACACATAAGTAGTTATGCAATCCTTTGGTGTTGCCATGACATCCGCCTATGGGGTGGTGGTGCTCATTTATCATAAGGTTATTTATCCTTTTGCACGTATTTCGTTCTATTAAAGAAGCTTAAGGTAT
Organism: Pandemis corylana; assembly: GCA_949127965.1. NCBI lineage: Eukaryota > Metazoa > Arthropoda > Insecta > Lepidoptera > Tortricidae > Pandemis > Pandemis corylana. The sequence continues at coordinate 7,159,690 of OX421860.1, forward strand.
ACCTAGGTAGAGAATTTTTTTTCATCATCTTAATTGTCAGCAGCAGCGTTTTGTTTTCTATACTTTTATATTATATTACGAAGTGCGAAAAAATAACATACCCAAGAGTTTACAACTAAACATTTTAACTAAAAGATTAATCTAAACAACACACTACTAATAACTTAACAAGGGAAATAATACCTCATGTTTTAGGAAAGTAGAACTTGTCAAAACGACGTTACGAACTAACTAACCGATCACGCGTTCTACTGCAACGGGTTTACCCGGTCTCGGGTCGAAGAGACTTTGTTTTCAAACGCTATTATTATGAATATTGCCCACATTTGCTTAATTAGGCGTGACTGTTACAGCACTCGCCAATGTTACGTGGAAACTGTTAGGTACTTACCTACTTGTAGCGTAACCTACGAGAATCCTTGTTGCTAACTTAGATAACTATACCTAATTTGAAAAAACTTAAGAGCTCTGCTTGTGAAGGCATGGATCAGTAATAAAATCCCCAATCTTGTACCTTGTACCTTGTACCAAATATCTTTACCTGTTTGTTTTTTTGTTTGGCTCAAATCTTGCAAATGAAGTTGGACTTTTATTTAAACAAAACTGATATCTACAACTGATAAACACAGACTTAAGAAAAAAAAACTTTAAACTAGCATAATGTAACGCTAAAAATCTATATTTCCAAACCACTTAATATCTACTATTTTCACTCGTGTTTAAGATTGAGAAAAACAAATTAAGATATTTCTTTGCAATAACGTTGTACTTTTACTCGTCGCGATATAAAGCGAATATAAAGGCTTTAACGCCTAAATACCAATGAATGAGTAATACCTTACAAAAGACTTCAACGAGCCACACGCCCACTATACTACTCTATAAACAATGTATTCGATTATAATAACCTACGTTAAATTCACTTAGGTATTAATCAATATTTAAAAGAGCTGGATGGGCTGGTTGTACCTAATGAAGGAAAAAAATTTACTACTTAGGTACTAAAATATTAACATTTTCTTTAGCATAGGTATGAAAATTAAATGCAATGTGGCGTTTATTGTCAGCACTTTTAAATTAATTACAATACAACAATTACAATATATTGATGCAAGAACCTTAATAGCCGACAGTGACCAGCGTGCGCAAGAGGTCCCTATTAATGTTATCCTTGAAATAATAATGCTCAAATAATAATTTTACGCGCGTAATTTACTACAAGAAGTGGCTTTCAGTTTTTGCAATTTTTCCATAAATTATCCGGTTTTTTTACTGGCGACAACTATCCATTCCAACGTCACCTTGGGTCGCGGAAGCGCGTGCGCCGGTCGGCCTTACCGTCGGCGCGCCGAAAATTTCTTAAAGCGTTCAAAACTTGAATATTTCAGAATACAATTTTCACACGAAAGTACTTATGATTTTACTGAGGAATTAGGAATATTTGTGAGATTTAATGATTCAATGATTCAAGGATACTTGATCGTTTTACTCGTATAGCAAGCGCCCAATTTTGCGGCATTTTAATCACTTCTAATTTCGGTAGCTCTATCATTGAAACAGTGATTAAGCTTTTGGCAGAATGCACAAAATAATGTTTATTATGTCTATGGGTAAGTTACTTGAAATTGACACACCTACCCAGCCAGGCGCCATGCCCCGTGTACTATCAACCATTAGATATCATTTTCGGGGAATGAGATGATTGGTCGTTCATTCAAACTGTAGGGTCTTTACGCACAGAAAGTTGCAGTACCTAACTTGGTTTCCGCATGCTACGAAGTGATTATTTAGGTACACTGGAACGACAAATGGCGGTTGTTTGTAAATAAACCGGTGACAAAGGTCGGTGCATTGCATCACGCAAGTGCGGACCCATTAAGATCGATTTCCGAAAGTGGGGTAACCATTTGCATGGCTTGCGACAGCCGTCACCACCGACAATAAACCTAATGCTCGAGTTTCTCAATCACATATTAATAGCTTTTAATTGATCACAGAAAACCTTCGTCAATCGCCGCACATTCATCAAATCGAAAAACATAACGAAGCATTTCAAATTACTCGCGGAGGCGATAGGTTGGTAATCAAAGTTAATAACAGTGTTTAAATTAACTACGTTCATTTATTTTTTTGCAACCTCTAAGTTGCATACAAGTGTTTAAAATCGGCAGTCGAACCGTTACTTAGAGCTGTATATCCGAAGTAGGTACAATTCCTGCTATTAGATATTAGCTTACAAAATAAATACCTACCTAATTATAATTGCTTCCGCAGGCGTCGGCTCACTAGGCACATCTTACATCAAATTATTCACGTGCACGTTTTCTTTTCATTTTCATAATTAGATAAGCAGCTAACAAAGCACATTATGCAACAATAAATTAGTTAAGTTTGCTTTCATTTTCCACTTCGGAACACAGAAAACAACGAAACGAAATATAATTTAATAACTTACTTTTACTTTCAAGCTTTTCGTCGACGAAAAACAAGTCTTGCTTTTTGATTTAAATAAATCCAATACTTACCAGAGTTTACATAAATAGTTCTAGTTAGTTCTAGATACTGCGACCGGTGGTATTTGGTCTGGCTTTCGTACCGGTCTTGATGCAATCTTGTATAAGTACGTTATGATATCATTGGAGCAGTAGGTTTATAGTACTAGTGTAGTACCTACTTACTTTTATTTGATGTCGAGCATAACAGAATCCGACCAAGGCGTGGGGTAGTCAGCGCTGCGGTAGGTCAGCGATACTCGCGAGCCGCGACTGTCGCGAGCAAGGTCCACAAGTTCCACAACACTTGAAAGTGGCGCATTGCATGCCGGCATTCCTGCGACGAAATTACATACTGTACAAGCACCAAGCAATAGCAGCTTTAATGTATCAAATAAATAACTATAAGGAGAAGTAGACTTTTTTAAATCATCCATAATCGTATTATCTTACCACAGTTACCTACTTGTTTGTAGGTACTACTACTATAAGAATAGGACACACTTACCTACTCGCCAGCGCAGCGCTCAAGTCGTTGGACTTGATAATATCAATATAATCGTTTTGTGAAACTGTTTGTAAATATAATTTTCCGCCTGTTTCAGATATTAGCGCTTTGCGCCGTCTCAGTGTATGCGCAATTTGGCGATGGACCTGCTCCTCCGAGGCTACAGATTCCTGGTGCCATCGCTCTCGGCGGTCCTCCCAGACAGGGCGGGTTCCGGCAGGGGAGGTTGCAGACCGGGCCTCCGCCCGGCGCAGTCCCACGGATCAGGCGCCCCGGCCTCGGGAGGCCCTCCTTCAAGTCCGTAGACGCAGCGCCCAGACCGAGCCTGCAGTCTATTGAGGAGCCACCCAAACCGGTCACAGAAGAACCAGAAGACGATGTTGAAATCAACACCCCGACAGCCTTTGTTTCCAGCGTTTTCACAACACCGGAGCCTCAAAATGATTACTTTGATTTCTCTACCACTTCACAACCGAAACCACCGATTGCTTTCAACCCGGCTCCGTTCCAGCCGTCCCCCACACCGTCCTTCGTAAAACCTGAGCCAGTCAGACCCACGCAATACAGGCCCCTGCTGCAACCGCAATCTTTCAATCCCATCAGAAACGAGCCTTTCAGGCCACAGCCAGTGCGTCTTCAACCCTTGTCAAGCAGGCCCCAGCGGCCGTCGTTTAGGCCTGAACCAAAACCCTTAGTAGAGGATGAAGAGGAAGCGCCCATCCAGCCTGTTAGACACAGACCGCAGCAGCAAGAGCAAGTCAACCGTGCTCCAGCGAAGCCCTTAGTTCAACAGAAATACACGCCCTCCAACCCGAGGGAGAAGAAACCTGTTGCTCAAATTATTCGCAAATACAGAGATGAGAATGAGGATGGAAGCATTACGTGGGGATTCGAAAATGACGACGGTTCTTTCAAGGAGGAAACCATTGGCGTGGACTGCGTTACGCGCGGCAGGTACGGCTATGTGGATCCCGATGGCTTGAAGCGCGAATACAACTACGAGACGGGTATCGTATGCGACAAGACTAACGAGAAGCCGGAAGAAAAAGGTTTCATAGACTACCAGGAAAATAAAGCAGTCCTTCCTAATGGAATCACAATTGATCTCAATCAGATGGGTAAAAAATCCAAGAGGCCGTTCAGGTCACCCAGTAACCACTAGGTCTTAGCAATATATTTATTTGTAGTGAAATCTAATTCAAGTAAGGACTTTGAATATTCGTTATCTTGTCATAAACAAGTATAGTGGAATACATAAAATGAGGATGACAAATGGGTGTGAATAAGATTAGTTTTTAATTGCTTGTGTTAGAGAAATGTGAAATAATGAGAATGTATGCAATTAAAAACTTTTTACAAAGATGTTGTTTTATTAGTTGCAATAGGTACTGAAATGAAAATGTATGTAGAGTAGGACAAAAAGAGTAAAAAATTGATGAAAGAGCACTTTGCATAAAAATATGACAGTTACAAAGGCAGTGGCACCCTCATTTAATTATTGTAACTTATTGAGCCTATTGAATGTAACCTCTTATTGTAACTAATTAGTATATAATTAGTGTACTAATTAGTAATTAGTATTAGTATAATACTTTTTTTTATTAGTGGAAATGTGCTAAATCAATCAATCAGATTAGTTTTCAATTGAAATCTACATCTCATCTCACTTCCCTTGTAATGTAATAAATTGATTCTGAATAGATGCATAGTGTACACCCTAATGGAGCAGGAACAGGTTGTGTAGATAAAAAATGAAAAAAAAAAACTGTATGTGGCAAATTATTTCCTATTTATTAACACATTTACACATACAATATCATAACAGACAAAGATGTTTGCAATTGTTTGTCTTATTTTAAATTGAGAGCAGTGGGACATAATGCAGGCACGGTTTGGTTAAATTTAAAACATGAAATCCTATCCTCTTATTAGAGTAATTTACAGTAAATCCAAGAACCAAAAACAGAAATCTTAAGACTATTTTATTGTAGGCTACTCATACATCATAATAATTCAATCATTTCCAACTATTCTGAATAATGAACTCTTCCAAGAAATGTTTTTTTTTTATAATATTACTCATTGATTTAATCAGGAGCTACTTCGTGAAAGCTGCATACGTGTAAGGTCTATTATTCATTAATACATGACACTGATGTTGACACACTTTATAATTTTATTTATAACTAACTTACACCTTACACCTTGGATCCCTATTGCAGAACTCCTTATCCTGTGAGGTTTTTGCAAAATCCATTCTAAGTGCACCTTTATTCTACAAAAGGAACCATCAGACAATATAATATCCATAGATAGTTTGCTTACTTTACTTAGATCAAGAGTTTAATCAATTCCTACGATGGATTTAGACAAGTTTTAAAAATGATTAGGGTTTAGAAGTGAACAAGTAATTAAGGAAAGAAATGATTTTGTAAGCAACAATCAGGTATTTTAATAAGGACGATTATTCATGTAAGGTTGTGGCCTTCTCATAGGAGGAGGCATTCTGTTTGGCGGGGTGATTGAAATATCCAAGTAGTTACCAATCTGGAACTTCACATTGCTCAACGTCTTGTTGTCATCACCACCGCGTTGCCCTGAACATGTGACACCTATTTCTCTCATTCTGTAAGTTGGCGATCTCATGTCAGGATACACAATCGCAAAATCAAAATATGTGCCCTTACGACGAGTCTCGGGATTTACTTCCTTAACCAGTCCTGTTAGTTCACGGAGCGTAGCGTCCATCCAGGTGTAGATTTGAAGCTCATTTTGAGGCACATTGCCCCTAACATAGTCACTCGGTGAATTGTGGCGGCCGGTAGAACAGAACACACGCAGGAGGAGCGGACAAGTCTGGAAGAAAGTCGACATTGATAATAGCAATAACATTGTAATTTTTATGAAATAACAGTTTAACCCCTAATCTAATTCTAGTAATTGAATCTTACTTTTTCTCTATCAACCGGTTTGATAACCTCATCAACAACCATTGACTCCAATCCAGCCATTTTCATAATAGGCGTCGAATTATGTTCTAATCTTGCCAGATTGCCTGAGATGACGATTTCAAAAAGCTTTATTGTTGTAAATAAATCGGCAAAATAAAAAGCAGCACTCAAACCAAACACTGTCCTACGCAAAACGAAAGCGAGCTTAGCATAGCGAGCTGTCAATCAGAGTGAGTGCTGCCAACTATAAGGTCCAAATTCCGCTAAGCGGGACGGTATCGTTTCGTTTGAGTGCCATTTATTTTTGGATCAGAATGTGTGAATAATAGGCAAATTTGCCTTAAAAAGCTAAAACTGTATTAAAACCGTGAAATTTAGTAAACAAAACGTCAATCAATATACATCTCCTGTTAATGATCCGATTCCGCCAAATTTGAGGGAAAATTCTAAACTTGGTAACATTAAATGATTGTCATGTTTTTTTTAAACAATGGCAGGTTTTATATTTTTTATTTTGGAAGTGTTAACATGCTACAACATGCTACGAACACAAAGCATGAAAAAAAAATCGAAATTCAACACGCTAATCGTAAGCTAATGGTGACGATGATGACATACGACGCCACTTTGTTCTCAAAGTGACACATGACACGTAACTTTTTGACACTTAAAATAAACAGTGTAGGAGCGCATATGGTAGAAAGGTAAAAGAGGCCGAACCGGACGATTAGCGCACGGCAACGTCGGTAACATCCAGACTGCTAATAGATATGTAGCTGAATGACCTGTTGTATGTAGTAATGTACAGAACTAATATGGGACATGTCATTTTTCTAATTTGGAACTCAGTTTGTCTATTCGCTCATTCGCACACATTACTCACACATACACAGTACACAGGTCATTTACTTAGTTTTTTCACCTATACTACGCTACAGTCGGCCACTGCACTACGAGTCTATAGATTTTGTCCAAATCATAGTAATATAAGTTCTTTGGTTTAAAACTTATAAAATATACAAAAATAAAGGATCAAGTATGGTGAAATGAATCTATTAACAATTTAATTTATTTAACTTTCCAAAGAGATATACTGTTTAGAAATGAAAGGCACTTGATCTAAGCGGATACTTTTTACTTTAGATAAACATTTGTACAGTTTTGTTGTAGTTTCTGGGAGCGGAGCATTGTAATCTAATTTATTTCTCCTCAGGCAACTTTGACTCCCAAATGTCATGTCAGCTGTCTGAAATCGATTATTTTTCACGTAATTGTTTTTTATTATGAAGATAATGAACGTAATATAAACATTTACTATGCATTTGCTGCGTTGGACTCCACAGTAACAGCGCGAAGAGATATAACAGTTTTCTATCAATTCGCACATATACGTATTTTCATAATGGCACATATGGAAGAAGATGAACCCTTTCAAGATGAGGACGTTTACATCAATGCCGAAGACGGTATGCCTAATATACACCCTAACATAGCTAATTTGGAACATGAAAGCGATTCACAAGATGAGATCAACGACTTGGACGATATACCGAAATCTGTTATCGTCACAAACATACACAGTGATGTTTTTGGAAATGCTAAACTAAAGGCCGACATGGAGGATCTTTTTCGCACATTCTCAGACAACGTTACGTTTCAATGGCTGCGCAGCTTTAGGCGGTTGCGTGTCAATTACGACAGTCCTTTGGCGGCCGCGAACGCCCGTGTGCAACTGCACCAATATCAGTTTTATGAAAAGCGCATTAACTGCTACTTCGCACAGCCGGTCACGCCGGTGGTGATGAAGAACTTACGACCGCCGGCGCCTACGAAGCAGTTCCTGATATCGCCGCCTTCGAGCCCACCGGTGGGCTGGGAACCGCGCGAGGAGGGCGAGCCGCTGGTGAATCACGACCTGCTGGCGGCGCTGGCCAGCCTGGCGCCCGGCGAGAGCCACGAGCTGCACGCGCGCACGCCCACGCAGCCTGCCATCGTCGTGCACACTGCGCTGGCGCCGCCGCTGAAGCCTGTCGGCTCTAAGAGCATCCCTCATACTCGCTGTCCTGATTATTGATCCTACATTTTTCAATCTACTAATACTAAATTTATTTACTGAATAGAGTAGATGTTTGAATGCTTTTTATTCATTCACAAGCGATACTGGTCACATGGTACACCAAAGATTGCATTATGTGTAAAGGTGTGCTGATTGTTGGAATTGTTAATATGCCATGACGGCTTGGCACTTAGGCTGATGGTAAAATTGCTTCATAGTCTTTGTTATTTTAACAACATTTGAAGTTAAATTGGTGCTATTTTGATTATAAATGAATTCAACAATGTTTACGTACATCAATTATTTATTATTTAAAGTAGTTCTTAATTGCAGGTGGTAGTTTAAAGTTACACTCACAAAGATACATTAATATTTATTGTTTACGATATTTTTTTGTATTTATTAACTTATTACATGCCAATGAGACAATAGAACACATATCAGCCTCTTGATTATTGTTATTCATTATTATTCTTTCTATGTAATTAAAGTGATAAGAAACTGATTGGAGCTGGTGTCCCTTTTTCATTACTTTAATTATCAGGAAAACTAAATTAAAACCATTGTTAATGCATTTGTAGGACCATACATTGTTATCAGCGGTGTATTCTCGTAAGAGTCTTAAGCCATGGCATGAGCTAGCCCGAGGCTTGAGCGTCCGCTGTTAGGTGGGGCTTGGTTGGGCCAGTCATTTACCAATGGCAGAAGTTTGAGAATATGTCTTTGATTGTTGTGATATATTGTAAATTTGTAATTTGTGATGTCATGTTATTACTACAGACAGTAATATGTAAATAATAAATTATTTTTGCAACAAGCAAAATTATCTAAGGAATCAAAGTGACACCAACACATTGCTTTATTGCAGGTAGATTATTATGAAATTACTAGAAATTGCAAGTTCATTGTATTTATGTATTCTTTTGTAGTTACTTTACTAATATTCTAAACTATAGATTGATACTTGCCACATGGATAAGTCACAAGAGGTTCCTCATTGATTTACAATATTATAAATGTTTAATTTTTATATAAACATGATTGAAAAGGGTATTTGCTTTGACTATATTTCGCTCAACTTCTGTGTATTTTCAAAAGATAATGTGTAGTAATTTGTATTTGTGAATTGTTTGATTTAAATTCTACAACAATTTTGTTGACAATTATTGTAGTATATTGTTTGCAGTTCTTCCTCCATGAACATGAATGGTTGGTCATGTTATCAATTTTTCTTTTAATTTCAAGAATTAGAGTTTTTTTTGTTTATGTTATTCATATTCATTGCAAGTGCTAGATATTAATTGGAACAACTGTGATAGGGAGTATTTAACACATTGGTCCATTAAATTCAGTACCTAAGAACTCGAAATTCAAAGAAAGTTCCAGTTTTATGTAGAGACTAATAGTTTTGCATAAGTAGCGCGTTTTATGAAAAATTGTCACCTCTGAAAATATAGGTAGTATTTCTTTATGTAAAAGAAAATTAAGCACTAAGAAGCATCTCTGATATTTTTGAACAGTATGGGTTCTTAACCTTATTTTGTGCTTTTAAATAAGTATCATGAGATGTGCTATTCAACTTGACTGCCATACTATGACTACCATGCTATACATGACTAGGTGAAAGCTGAAAACAACTACGTTTTTTTTAAATGACCTCAAAAACGTAATAAATCTGATTAAGTTTTATGACTGCATGATTTATAATTTCGTATCAAACGTACAAGAGAAGATTAAAATATTTTTGGGGTGCCATCGTTTATGTAAAAGAGTCACATTTGTACGCAAAATTAGTATCATTCGAGTATAAAAAATCAAAAAGCCCTCGAGTCCTCAAACATTTTGATGAAGTGACTTTTCTTGACACGTTTCTCGTCTAGAAATGGCTTGTGGTCTCCACTGACGGCACGGCCATTATTTGGCAGTCCAAATTGCAATTGTCTTTGCGAATTCGAATGGCTTTGGAATGCATTTTTTCAAATGGATACCTTCTACACTGAAAACATTGTAAGTTTTCACCGTTGACGAGCAAATTCCTGAAGAGGGCGTCGCCTTTTGGCCGCCACCATCGTCAGTGGGGACCTTAAACTATTTGCCACCACTTAGATAGGATATAGCTATGTGTAATCTAATCTCAAAGAATTTGTCTCTTGGTCTCAGATTGTTACTTCTTTATAGAAAAAAAAACTTAAATTAACATACCTACCTACTACTTAATATCTGTGTTCTCTGTATTCAGATCAATGTTTCGTCTATCGATGTTTTTATCTCACTGTGATTTCAATATTATTGTTTGTTGTAAATATTAAAATGTATTGAGTTTTAATCACTGGGATATTATTCAATTATACATATTGTATACTTACTTTACTTCCATACGTACATTCGGCATCGTATAGTTTGAACCATCCAAGTCGGCCAAATAGTTCGGTAGGTACGCCATAGATACAGTATGGCGTGCCGAACTTTTTGGTCACTCTGAATGTATGACGCTGACTGTACAAAGTTTACCTCTTTATTATATACTCTTATAGCTAGCTTTTGCTCGCGACTTCGTAGGTACGCGCAGAATCAAAATTTGCGCAACAACTTCCTCCTCTCTAAATGTCACTGAAAATTAGAACACATAGAATAATCCGAAAAGTAAAGCTGTGGCCGGGAATCGAACCCGGATCCTCGTCATTCCGTGACGCGTACTATACCCCTACACCACCCATAGCAGGTGGGTAGTCTTCGAATTTTTCTACCTGTTACTAGCTGTCACGTGACCTTGTTAATATGCGATTTTTTGTCGCTAAGCAGAAATTGACGGGGTAGATAGAGCCTGAGGTAACAAGATCTAAAGGCCACGTTTAGCATGATTGTAGGAAATGATTGAATGATGATGATGAGGATTGGTGGAAATGTTGCGGAACGGAACCTGAAATAAATTTATCTATATGTTATTTCCAAACCTATTGCATCATCCCTTTCTAACAAAAAAAAAAACAGCAAAGAAAAAACATAGAATGTACCAGTTCCTTCTCTTCCCGTACAGATGGTAAAAGTCCATCAAGGGAATGAGCGAAAATCTTTGGAGACATGTTATGGGCGATGTGGTCAGCAAACCATCAACCCATCACTATTTTGACTCCTCTTTCAACTTGTACGCCTACAATCACACTAAACGTGGCCTTTAGGTCTTGTTACTTTAAGCTCTGTCTACTCCGTAAGGGACAAAGACGTGATTTAATGTATATATGAGTGTATGAAATGTGATTAGGCACCAAGCTTAGTAAAAAATGACTTCTTTGAATCCTTTGCCAGAGCATCTAAGTTGGTAGTTTAGACTATTTTCATGATTTTCCTATCAAGTCTATCATCCCGCAGACCCCATACCATCTGTCATTTTCATCCGTTGGTCAATAATATTATAGGTAACTAATACTTTACCTTAGATAGGTCTATCCACCTGAAACTGTAAGTACTACTTATTTAGTTTTTACGAAAGGTAATAAGCATAAACTACGATATAATTATCATAAATATATTTGCAAGATTTTTACGTTTTTCTCGATACAAACAAAATAACAATAACAAGCATTTTAATTTATTTACAGTTTGTCCTTTTTACGTTTTCTTAATATTTACATACTTAGCTAGTTTACTTAGATATTATACTTAAAACAGTAGTATTCAATTGTCATCTAGAGTTAGTAAGAGCATAATAGGAATAGATCTTGTGTTGATCAATGAAGGCTCTAACTTTTACTACTGCGTCATTGTGTTTTTTTACAACTTTGATCTAGCTACGAGTAATTTTATCTCTACATCTAGGAAATCCCGTGCATGCCTCTAAGTACAGTCGGTTCCCTAACATAAGTATCCGCTTTTCTATACTAAACTAACTGATTAGAAAAGTGGATACTTATGACAGGTAACCGACTGTTCCTATACCTATCCATAATATTAAGGTGTTCAATTTTATGCCCACGTCGGGTACACACAGTATTATTTTCTATAGGTTTGTATGAAATACATAAGGCAACATTTATTTTAAATGAAAAATTAGGAACATTCTATGTCGTTCATGGACGCAATTTTTTGATTAAGCTCTTACACGTAGGTAAATTAAATGAAACTGAATCGCGTACCACTGTGGAACCGTTTACACACAATACACTTGCCAAAGCAATTATTGATAAATTGTATGAGAAAGGTTCCCCAGAGATACGTGATTTAGTTTCTTCGACCGTATGTACAGTAGGACAGTCGCCATCAGAAGCATCGGAGGTGTCAATAGGTGCTGAAAATTGCCTTAACACGCACTTACGCGATTGACGATACGGTCGTGTTCTGATATTTTTGAGAACCTAGACAGTTCCAATCTATTTGATGGCGACTGTACCTATATGTCAGTGGCCCTTGTAAAAATCTGAAACCCTTTCTTATGCGACCGTACTGGCGCTTCTCATGTTTTATGCTTTGTTCATGTCTCTAAGAGGCACCATTGCTTCAGCTGTCTTTTCGTCGTCGTCTTTGTTCTTACCTACTTTTTTCCCCAAACAGCTTGCGAAACAAGTATCTCCTACACCGAAGTTTTCCCCGTCCAATAACGATTGTGGCATCGGTTGATCCATAGTTTCAGGTAAGAATAAACAAAGAAATCCTGATATCAATGCTATGACGCCGAAAATAATAGCTGGGATTTTAGGGTTAAAGGAATCAAGTAATGTGATTAGAGGAGTCAGCGCTCCAGAAAGCCTAGCGCACATGGAGCCTAAACCTAGGGCTGAATTACGGACGACCGTGGGAAACAGTTCTGCGGAGTAATTATAAATAATCGCAAAAGATCCAGCAATGAACAGCTTGCCTACAATGACAATTACAGTAGATACAATACTTCCATCAGGTATAAAAGTAGCAATGATGCACGCTGCACCGCCAATTAACATCATGGAACTAATTAAAGGCCTCCGACCCCAAATATCAAGAAAATATATAACTGCACCGTAACTTGGAAATTCCACGAAACCTAAAACTGCCAAAATCATGTAAGGATTCCCTTCTAGTTTACCGCAGCTCAGTGAAAGTCCGTAGTACACTAAGGAGTTAGCAAACCAGCAAAGACAAACATTCAATGTCTTCTTTCTTAAATTTGGTGTTTTAAATAGGTCTATAGTGCTAGCGGCTGGCGCGTCACTTCCTTTTGATGCTTCGGCTTTGCCTCTTGATACGAGTAGAGGTTTATCAAGCCTTTCTTCTGATCTGTTGCATTTCAAAGCTTTTTCAATAATATCTACTGCTTCCTTAGATCGACCCTGAGCCCACAACCAACGAGGTGACTCGTCCATAATCCAAATATGCGGAATGAGTAGAAGGCCATGCAATCCGTACACTACTTGCAGAATTTGCCGGTCGTCAATGAGCGCCCCCCATCCTGCTACCAACATGATACCGAAAGCAAACGCGGCTTGGAATGCTACTCCACAAGCCGTTCTCTTGCTCGGTCCGACAATTTCCATAGACAACACGAATCCAGTTATGTATGCTCCAGCAGATCCAAAAATCCCGTACAAGAAAGATATGGCCAAAAAGGTCCAGTATTCTGGTATAAAAGCTACAACAACACCGAGTATTAATTGAAGCACAGAAGACCAACAAAATATGGTTTTTCTTCCAAATTTGTCAGCCATGCCTCCTAAGACGATAGCTCCAGTGAATACGCCTAACATGTAAGCGGTTTGGCCCAGGGCACCCATCCACCTGCGGTCGCAAACAAGATCCCACTCGATGCCTCGTGAGGAACTCCGGTACCTCGTATCATACACCCACTTTTCGCATATTGCAGTATCGTTGTCGTCCGTAAACATGAGGCAGTTGTGTAGTCGTCCTTCGGGTGTGTGAGGTATGGCATCCAGTATACCCGAAGAATTCCATGCTGCTATAGATCCGTTTGTATCCACGCCGTCAATCCAGCACCTGGAATTACGAAAAATAATATTTAAAAAAATTAAGGAGCTAGATGTTCTATGATATTTTACAAACTATTGTATTCTATTTGCAATGCTTTTATTAAGATTAAAAAATACCTACTTAATTTAGAAATAGCTGCATAATTAATGTAATAACATAATTAAGTTAGTTATGCATTTTACCCCACCACCACTCACCGTATCGTATTATGTAGAGGCTGCTAGCAATGAGTATTTAACTCCCGATTTTAAACGTATGTCAGAAATCTATGCTGAGAAGATACTTCCAATAAAATCATATTATTCTAATTCATTTTATCTCTGTTAACATACCATTCGTTTGTATTTTTTTGTCTATCACTTCGACATTTTCCTCATGCCAGACACGTACATAATAACAAACACATTTTGCTATAACAGGTTTGTATTTTTTGCCAATAATTTAGGAGTTCGGTAGGTCCTACTTTATTCATTCTTTTTAGGGTAGATACTCAAAAGAAAAAGGAACCTTTATAAGATCATTTCGCGGTCCGTCGTCTGTTTGTCAGTCAAGACATTTTTTCTCATTTACGTTTTGAATATATCAAGTTGAAATTAGTTAATCACTAAATAGTATAAAACAAAGTCGCTTTCCGCTGTCTGTCTGTCCCTATGTATACTTAAATAATTAAACACTACGCAACCGATTTAGATGCGGTTTTTTTAATAGATAAGTACAGTGATTCAAGAGGAAGGTTTATATGTATAATTCTACGCAGACGAAGTCGCGGGCAGAAGCTAGTATGAAATAATTTAGGCTATGCATGAAGTAGAAGTTTCTAAGTTCATACAATTAAAATACATTTTTTGATAGTGTACCTATTTCCATATAAAAATATTGGGAAGCAAAACCTACGGAGTACCTAGGTACTTCTCGTTAACATATAATTCTGAAATGTGTCAATAATTAAGGCCTCCCTAACCACACAAGTAAATGAAGAAATCCTAAAATAGCCGATTTCCATAATCTACTCGTAATGAGCGGACAACTTGTATGTAATTTTGTTTTAAAATTTTCCATCTACCTTAACAAAAAAAGTACGGAACCTACAGTAAATCCGACTCTCACTTGACCGGGTTTTATTAGTCAATTACTTATTAGATTATTACAGACTAGCTATTGCCCGCAACTTCGTCTGCATAGAATTCGTTTATCGCTATCCCGCAGGAATTTAGCAATTTTCCGGGATAAAAAGTAGCCTATCTATGTGTTATTCCAGACTATAATCTATGTATGTTCCAAGTTTCATCCAGATCTGTCCAGCCGTTCTGGCGTGAAAGAGTAACAAACATCCATACTCACAAACTTTCACATTTATAATTTTAGTAGGATTCTTCTTTCGAAACAATGACGTAATTTTTTATTTGGCCATTTCATTATATTGTATTAGTAAAGTATTTGCGGGATGGCTAACAGTGCTTGTGCTGCTGTGTTTCGCCGTGGAGAGTAAGACAGCCGGTAAAATTACTTTCACAAAAAGTATTTTATCTTAGGCATCTAGGCTGGCAAAGCATCTGCAATCCTCTAGTGTTGCGGATGTCCATGAGTGGTGGTGCTCACTTACCATTAGGATACCCACTTGCTCGTTTACCTTCCTTGTTGTATAAAAACAAACTAATGATGTTGCAACCACAGAACAAAGAAAATGTCTCGTTCACATGCCACTTCTACTTTTTCTTTGTTCTATGGCTGTAACTGATAATAAATCCGTGTCCAGTTTTGTAGTAACTCTAAGGGAAAATAAACAAAAAATTAAAGCAATGTAAAATTTTATTAAAATATAAAACATCATAAAATACCTAGTAAGTTATTCCTGTCGTGGAACAGTTATCATTGGTGCACTGCTCGTGGCTTGTTTCCTTACACCTTAACGTTACAATATCTATCCAACTTTCAGGTGCTGTTTCACCACTCTCTGCTAAGTTCCAGTTATCTTAAGTGTCAGTTATGACGTCTCTGTCTGTTTTGTAGTAATAAATAGAGATGGAATCATAGATAACTGACACTTAAGATAACAGGAACTTAACAGAGAGTGGTGAGACAGGCTCTCAAACTCCAAATGAAATTTGATACTTATAAAAAAAAGAAATGTCATTTTTTAGGAAACCTATGCAGTAAGTAGTAAGTTGTCTTATACATAACAAAAGAATATGAATTTAGGGCAAAAGCTACCTTTTTACCAAATAAATTTAAGTTGTGCATAGCAAAAAAATCGGAGTAGTTCGATTGATATTGTCGCATGTTCCTTATAATCCTACATTTTTTTTGATGAATAAAAGCAGTCTCGATATCTACAGATCTATACATTACTGGAGTTTCGTTTAACAAAGTGTACCTACCTACGTAAAGAAAAATTTATCTATCCACTTTCCTTATTTTCAATACAGCAAGAAAAACAGAAAAATTAAAATACAAATAAGTAACTAATGGTCTCCTTTTGACCGAAAGTGATTCTGCGGGACAATGTTAATGTGCATTGAGTTTTGGACACGTAAGGACTGAGAACTTTAAAAGTATCATTAAATTTACTATCTAGTTTTTCAAAACTCACCGTTTTCCTTAATTTTGTAATTTTCGCGCACAAATTTCGATAAACATATACTTCCCAAAGTCGGGTTTGGTTCCTCGCTCGGCACAAATGCTGAGAGGTAGTAGTAAATACTTGCTTAAATGGTTAAATAAACCACGACTTTTTTGTATTAGTTTATCACTAGCAAAATATATACGAAAAGCTAAAATGACTGTAATCAATGATCGAACACATTGACTAGCTACAGTAGGTGTATTTTTTATAATTAATGACTGAATTATTAGAATACAAGCGTAACATATATGCATGCAAACTTTTACTTCATTCAAACATTGGTATTGGTCCTCAGTTCATTTAATTGGATTTACTATGACAGATAACAGTAATGTCGCTCTGATAGGAAGCTTGCAAATGAATGAATGAAAGTAAATATTTTCTGAGTCCCTGAACTTTACTGAACGAAACTAGGGGATCGCTGTCTTCAGCGGTGACGGTGACTCGTAGTTGAAATGTGTCGAGATTTACAGCACAACACTAACCTAGTTACTAAAATAACTTACTGACTCGTGGAAAGACTAATGTGGTTATTTTTGTTGTTGACTAATTCTACGTGCAGTAAAAATTTAAGGATAAGTAATTATGCATCATAATTTTTGTACACATCTTAAGTTTGGATTTATATTATCATGGTCTCTTTAAAATAATTCGTATAAAAATCGCAAATTGCGTGTATATCGTAATCATAGTTAGGTACTTACTATAAATGCAGAGTTTTCATTTTGCATTGTTACTTTACCTAAGTAGACAAATTTAGACAAAGCTGAATGGACTTGCACCTGCCATCCCCAAATTTAACTGTTGAGCATACGTAGAACGTTGACATTACTCAGGTGATTAGTTTTGACTTTTCACGTTAGCAGGGGTTGTCAATGTTAGTATGACATCGTTCCATTGTAGCTGAACAATTAGAGCAGAGTACAAGTAAATTACAACTTAACTAGGTGCCTTAACTTTGACTAGATAATATTATTAGTTAGGTATATCTTATTCGAATTGACTAAAATGATACTAAGCTGAATAATTATTATTCAGCCATAGATTTCATACTGTAAAATAAGTCTGTTAATTGACGTTAAAAATATTCTTAAAGATATTTATTATTCATGATAATGACAAGAGAGATTAACTTATAAAGTAAATATCTTAGCCTAATTTTTAGACAGCAGTGTTGTGGCAAGGTTAGGTTTAAATAGACCAGTCAGTTCAGAGCCTCTGTGTAGTAATTATTGTTTCTTCTCCATAGGTTCGAGTGGCACCATTGTTTCTGGTAGGTCTACGGACGCATCACTCATTCTTCTACCGTTGCAGTTCGTGAAGCACGTGTCGCCGACGCCAAACTTTTCACCGTCTTCGAGGGACTGAGGCAAATTCCTACCAATGGTTTCGGGTAAAAGGAAAGTTGACGCACCAGACAAGAGAGCTAACAAACCGAAAATGATCGTTGGAGTTTTGGGATTCAAGGTATCCAACAGGAAAATTAATGGAGTTAAGGCGCCTGATACGCTGGCGCACATGGCACCGAGCCCTACTCCGGAACTTCGGACTACTGTTGGGAAAAGCTCCGCCGAATATTTGTAAACAATAGAATAAGAACCCGAAATAAACAATTTTCCAACCATCACAATACCGGTTGTGGAAGTCGAACCATGTGGCATAGCGGCTACGATGAGACAGGCGATTCCTCCCAACAACATCATAGTACTAATCAGTGCTCTATGCCCAACTCTATCTAAAAAGTACAAGATAATAACGTAACTAGGTAGCTCAACGACTCCCATCAAGAACATGATGAAGTATGGGTTACCGTTGAGTTTTCCGGTGTTAAGAGAAAGGCCATAGTAAACAACAGAATTAGCGAACCAACAACCACAAATGATTAAGGTTTTTCTTAGCAAGTTTGGCGTTCTGAAGAGATCAAATGTTCCTGCAGTATGCTCGTCCGTGTATTTAGCGCAGGTGGCCTTGCAGTGAGAGACGAGTTGCGGTGTATCTAATGTTTCAATCGATTTATTAATTTTTAATGCTTTCTCTATAATAGCGACCGATTCTCGAGCTCGGCCCTGGGCCCACAGCCACCTGGGAGATTCATCCATCAGAAACCAGTGCGGAAGAAGTACAGCAGCATGTAAAGCGTAAACGATTTGCAAATAAAATCTGTTGTCAATCAGATATCCCCATAAAGCCAGTAACATTATGCCAACAGCAAACATTACTTGAAATGAGACACCACATATTGTGCGTTTGGATGGTCCGACTATCTCCGTTGTCAATACAAATCCGGCTATGTAAGAGCCATAGCCAAAAACTCCATAAATAAATCTAATGGCCACGAAAGTGTAATATTCTGTTGTGAATGCTACCGATACACCAAATATTAGTTGTAGTATTCCAGCCCACATGAACATGGTTTATCTGCCGAACTTGTCGCACAACCTGCCGATGACGACCGACCCCAGCACGACCCCGAGCATGTACGCCGTCTGCGCAGTCGCGCCCATCCATCGTCTGCTGCACACGAAGTCCCACTCGATCCCCCGAGACGACGTAAAATATTTCGTATCGTACACCCAAGATTCGCATTCCGCTATGGTCATGTTTCCTTCGTATATTTTGCATGATTCCAATTTCCCATGTTCGTTCAATGGTATGTTATTAAGCACTAGTGAAGAATTCCATGGCTCAGTAAAATTTATACTGTCTATGTCTTCCAGCGCAAGCGCACATCTGAAATTGGTAAAATAAGTCTATTAGAACAATCGACATAAACTCACGGAATGGGCATGGTGCAACCATTCTAGCTTCGTGGTTTCGACTGTGACCAGTGCTAATGATAATTAAAAAGCAAACTCTCACTAAAATTCTGTAAGTAGTAGTTATTAAACTTACTTAAGCGTATCTAAATTGATATATTTTCGTCAATCAGTGCATGGCAACCATTTCGGTGCGGTTATTAAATTAGTATCTTATTTCCTATCTATGCCGCGTAATATTTATTATCCTCACCCAACTTAACTATTAATTAGAAACAAGCGTTTTTATTAATACTTATGCCCATACCGGTCCCGAAATATACATACTAATAAGTTAAATAATTTCTTGAATCAGGCGTTACTTTGCACAGGTCCATTTGAATGAACAAAAAACATTCTCTACTCAAGTGCACGACTAGCGGAGTAGCAATTTGAATGGTTTTTTGGTCATTAAAAAGTTAAGTTTATATATTATTAGTCGCTCATGCATGGTGGTTAATTGAGCCTCATAACCATTAATATTTATCTAAGCAGAAAATATCATAATATTAACATGTAAATTAATGTAAGTATCATGAAACTATTAAAAAAATTGGTGCCAATTTTTATTTAATGACCAGTACCTAACAGTAAAGTAAGGAAAGCAGTGAAAAGATGCAAGAAAAAATGGAAACAAGAAATTTATGATACAAAAGTTCGTACTCACCAATCTTTAATGGCCTCTAGGGTCAACCAGCATCAGTATAGTTTTCACTCCGTACTTAGTTCATAGCGAGAAACCAAAGCCGAATCTTTCTATAACCCTCGTACCAGAATCAAGCAAAACTATATTATTTATATTCAAACGGTTAAAATACCCATAACCACTTAGGTAAATTACGTAGTATAGTATGTCTAAGTGCGGGTTGCACTAAGTTACTTTAACAATAACTTTAACCATAACCGACGGTTTGACACATATTTAACAGGAAACCTATGAAATATACGCCAAAATCGACGGTAATGGTTAATTTTATGGATAAAGTAACTTGGTGCCACTCACACTGACAAATCCTTCCTTACGACCCTTGCTTTGTGCAATACATAATAATCGATCACCATAACCTGATGATATACCCAAGAAAGAATATTTGCAAAATAAAACCGTTCAAAAAACATATTCGAACTGTAAATAAACTGTACACAAAATAATTGAAAGCCCAGAAGCCAGAGCCTTTCTCAAAGGTATGTAGTCTAATTGCCAGTAAATAAGGTGTCCATGCACATGCCTTTACCATTCATTAAGTAGGTCACTCTGCCTCGCTAAGCGCGCAATTGTAGAAATTGTTGTGTTTTGTTTCCTTTAAATCTCGTAATCTTAAATATTTAACTGCCTTTTAAGTAATTAATCAACTAAATGGCTGACTGACCAACACACTGAATAAAAAGAAGTCCTTGAACAACGTCTTTATTCATTGGTAGAGCCGATTACGAGTAAAAAATGCAAATTTTAACTACATAATTTCAAATATTTGTACAAGAATCACCCGTTTAGCTTGAACAAATATTTGACATAGAATTGTAATGAACTTCGATTTCAAATTTACCAATAATTCACAAGTGAATTAGGTATATAACAATATTCAAGATGTTCTTCGAAATTAAGTTTGAATTACTTATATGCTGGTCTAACTTAAGTTGAGGTGATATTATGAGTTGCTAAAATATCAATGAATCATTGGTAATTTCTAGAGACCGATTTTTGAAACCAACATGTGTGAAAATACCACTCGAAAGTGGAGAAAAATTGTGCTGAATTTGAAATACGAAGTAGCATAGAAGACAATCACAGCTCTCATTAATGTTGTGATCTAGTAAAAACTTTGATTAGAGCTGTAGCTTGTACTTTCGAGTGATGTGATTTCAAAAATCGGGAACCTGACTCTATTGAACTGTAATGAATGAGTAGATGATTGCCGAACCTGTGTTCTGGCACTGCAGCGACGGTGACGAGAGACAGCATATGCATGCCCGCCGTCATGGCGGCCAGGATGTGCAGCACGAACTGGAAGCACTGGTACCGACCGAAGTCCCCTGCAATCAACAAAATAACAAACTTTAAACATAGTACAGGAAATGAGTACCTACAATCGAAATGCAGGTAGGTAGGACACGTTGACGCATTTAGCTTGCTAATTACAAATGTATTAATTTTATGGTGTAGGTATTAGCTGCTATGTTGCACATAAAGTGCTGGAAGAAAGACTCCTATTTTATATGAGAGCAAAATTTTCGTATATACAAATTATCTTTCAAACGTAGATTAAAATACGTGGATTTACATTTTTGAAAGCAAAATCCATGGATAATCGACGGTGTTTGTACTTTTCAAATACTTTTATTCCATTTTCCTTGCAACTGTAAATTTGACGTATCGATACAAATTTTCGCTACTCGGCATGCGCCAATTGTGCAAGTAGAACACAAAATAGGTAATTATCGGCTCTGTCCGGTCGCATCGCGTCTTCGGCTCTCAAGGACTTGCTGCGAATTAGTCTCACAAATTGCTGCTACTGCCATGCATAATATGAATACATTACTGACTAGATTGTGGTATTTTATTGAGTAAATTATGAAAATTATAAATCACAGCGCCTATAACTAAAACTATTAATTTGCCGCACATAAGTTTTTAGAACAATAGCAGGAATTCGACCTTAGCTTATTGACCCGTTTCACGCAAGTAATATGGTGATATATTAATAGGTAAATAGTAACTAGCCTACCTAGCCTATGACAACTACCTACAAATCACAGATAATATAACAATAACAATCTTCATAAATAAAAACTGAATGGCTGTATATGTTGCTAAGCACAAAACCCGAGAATGTCTGGATAAAATCGGTTAATTTTCTTAAAACTAATACACAGTATGCTGAAGTCCGAGCTTCTCACGGTGAATATTTTTTATTATTCCACGGAAAGCCGCGGGAATAAGCTACTAAATAATGTAAAACTATTTATTAAAGTTAAATATTAAATCACATTCTATAGAATTACTGCCTAACTTACAAGCAGTATTCTTGACTGAGGGGCATGGAATCTCGAAATAGTTTTGGAGGGCAAAGGTCAAGCGAGTGTGTTAGCATTCTTGCTTTCCCTCAGTTCATTATCATTTTAACGTCATAATAATCTAATTTTAACCCAATACAGTGGTCATACGTAATACGCTGCGCTATCCAATTCCACAAAACGTTTAATACTAGCCATCAGTTTCTTTTAACCCCTATGTAAAACGAAGCCACTTAAATTACTGCAACCATGATTATACATGTTTTTTTTATCATAAAAAAATTATAAAAGCATTCCTTGTTTGATTTTACTAATAATTTGCCTAAAAACTGTGAAGCATGATCTTGACGTTAACCACGACTTCACATAAACCCGTTCACAGTGCTTCAAAACGTTCAAACAAGGTTAACTAAAGCAAAGTTATAGGTAGTCTCATAGCATAAATAATAATTAGTCTAAGAAAATGATTGAGTATTGAAATACAACTACAATACATACATATTTTATTTTATCTCCTATATCTATTTCACTTGTCAATTATTTAGCAGGTACTTAAGCTTACAGAGGTCTATTGATTCGCAGCAGGTAACTTCTTAGGCAAAATTAAAAAAGGAAATCTAAAAATTATATTAAGTGCCGTTCGTAAATTTCTTTGCTTTTCTTTGCAAAATACCTAAGTAAGTACTGTATAGATAATCGGTGGGTCGGAACTCGGAACCGAGGTCCTTAACATTTTAACATTGGAAAAACTTGCTCTAATTTTATGTTGTTTACTTGCTAGTTTTATATTGAAAATCACATCGCATCTCGTTTAGACTTACCGACCAACTTATTTTATGAACATAAAGTCCACCTAAACATTCAAAATGTAAATCAACTGAACCTTGTCTAAAGAAAACCACTGAAATCTACGAGTAGTATGTCAGATTGTCGAGAATGCCACGTCATTAATTGGGATCACTCTGTAGCCGATAAATTACCATTATCTATCATGCTGGCTTATAATAATCGATAGTCATAGTTTCCTGAAAACAAAGTATGATAAGTTTGTATTTATTTGATTTTGTTTCAAAAGTATATAAAAAATAATTTAACAACAATATAACTTTAAATAGGGTGATAGTTTAAAACTTAGTAACTTTAGGTTGGGCAGAAGTTAGTATTGTGGCAAATACGAAGCGCCTAACTACACGTTTGCGGAAATCCGTTGATTTGACTGTCTAATTTTCAAATAATTTATTGTTACGAAAAACTAATTTGGTGGCTAGCAATAATGTCACGTGATTAAAGAACTTTCAGCAATTATTACAACTAATTTTATTACCTATACCTTTTAACATTATGAAATCATGAGATTCGATGATATGACTTCCTTCTAATTTTATGATTAGCAATCATTGTGCCCAACAAAAATTGTGACTTAAATTTACATGTTATGGTTCATAGTATAAGAAGTAAATGTATGTAGTAAGAGTGTAAAATAAAGAAAGAGAGGCAGATTGTGTCAGTATAACTAGTTTGGAATATAAGTTTTATGTATTTACTTTACACTTACCATTGCATCTTTGAAGATTACAATATTTTTATCTAGAGACTAAGTTTATGTTTATGTATGAACAAGACCATTACTCTTGCCTTAGTATTCCAGTAGGTATATACAAATACCTGCGTCACGAGACTATTATTTACGCAAATGTTAACATCGACAAATACTTATATTGAGAACATACCGACAATGCACGGAATCGACAAAGCGTTTTACATAAGAATCTACACATGCCATTTATATGTAATGGTACAACCGAGATATAATTGATATTAATAACTCCTAAGGAACTCTATAGATATAGAGTTTTAAAACTGCAGGTACCTGGAGGAAAACGAAAAACTACTTTCAAATTTTGTCAAAGGCTTGTTAATGAAGTACGAGTACCTAGTAAAACATTAAATCTCTTTAGTGACCGCGTCGTTCTAATGAGAGTGGTGGTAGACCGTTAAATGAATTTCACTGTAGATCGATTTAGTTAAATGGAACATTGTCAACTAGCCTGTGTAGTATATACTAGCCTTGTGATTTCTTAATAAGCATTTTTCCTACTTAGTACATAGATAATAAAGGAAAGTGTTTTAAACATACATACACAAATCACGTCTTTATCCCTTACGGGGTAGACAGAACCTAAGGTAACAGGTACCTACATGCCACATTTAGCAAGATTGTGGGCGTATAGGTGGAAAATGGAATCAAAATGGGTTGCTAGCCTCATCGCCTATATGATTCCTATTATTTTCGCCCATTCCCTCGATGGACTTTTACTATCTGCACGGGTAGAGAAGCAACTGGTACATTATATGCTTTTTCTTTGCTCCCAGACCAGCATGGAAGAGTATTTTAAAGTAATACTTAATATATAAAGAACTCGATCAGAAAACAGGTTTATAATAATTATCATGCATCATTTGAATTATAGTGAAAAATTTAACTGTCAGTACGAACCAACTTTTGAATAGCTATGTACAATTATTTTAAATATACTACATAATTAAAATATCGCTTGAAAGTGGTAATTTTTTTGAATTATTTTAAATAAGAGTGGATAAGAAGAAAATGACCGCTCTCAACCATTTCCTCGAATTGAGCTCTAATTTTATTCCAAAAGGTGCACATAGATTTATTGGTATTTTTGAATTCTCACGGGCGCGATTTCCAAAAAAGTGATCCCCTGCGAGGTGAGTACTATAAATGTCAAGAGTTTCACAATTTTATATGAGTACTCGTAGCTCTAATTTATTTGTACTAAGGTACCTATACCTACATAAAGTTTCGCCATAACACCAATTTAAAAAGCGCAATGATCATTTACGGCGAATGTTGCACAAAGTGCTCTAAGAATGCTAACAACCATACGAGAACTTAAGTATCGTTTACCCAATCAGCGGTTTAACACAATTTGTTCACAAATTATGTGTAAGTGTGAGAACTGTACTCTCAACGAAGTTAATGCCATCAGACTTTATATTAAGAAACATATTTTGTTGTGCAGTTTATTGAACTCGTGACACACGGTCTTATGTTTTGGAACCAAAACGACTTTGAAACAATTTCAAATTTCTTGGTTTATTCCGAGATATCGTGAAAACATCACGAGCTTCGACTTAAAATAGAATGAACTACTAAATAATAAATTCGGATATGTAGTATAAGACACCGCACAATCAAATAGCGCTGGTGCTTTCATGCTGATTTGGAAGTAAAGAAAAAACATAGAATGTACCAGTTGCTTCTCTTCCCGTGCAGATGGTAAAAGCCCATCGAGGGAATAGGCGAAAATCTTAGGAATCATGCTATAGGCGATGCGGCTTGCAGCCCATCACTATTTTGATTCCCCCTTTCCACCTATATGCCCACAGTCATGCTAAAAGTGGCCTTTAGGTCTTGTTACCTTAGGCTCTGTCTACCCCTGCACCTGCGGGGGAGGGCGGGAATTCCCAATCCTGCATTGCACAGGTGTCGCAGGGAGGTAGCCCCATCCCGGGGTGGGCCCGTGGGGCATCGCGGTTCACGAAAGTTCTCCCGTGGTGTCCCACAATAGTGCCAAATTAGGGAATCCGTGTTTTTTACTGGGTATGCCTGACGCCTCGGGAGAGCCCCAGATACCCTCGGTAACCCCGTACCGGGCCGGATGCATAAGGCGCATTTTCCACACCATAAAAAAAAAAAAAAAAAAAGGCTCTGTCTACCCCATAAGAGATAAGGACGTGATTTATGAGTGTATGTATGTATAATCAAATAAATATGTCAAATTGTTGAAAAAGTTCATTGGCGGCTTCTTAGCATAGCAGTGCTACAGCCGTATCAGTCATATCATTGATATGGCGCCCATTTCGTTAATTTGTAAAATGCGTGGAAAATCTTGATTCAGGGCTCGGCTAGGGCAAGTTACGCCACATTCTGTTACGTGTTTTGTATCAGCATACAAAACAATATCGTCATAATTAGTGTAACACACACATTATGTTATCCAACAACTAACATAATTATCAATGAAGTAGGTACCTATAGTTACTAGTTACTCGTTTACACACACCGGGAAGTATTATTGTGTTGAACATTATTAATAAATAGATGGCATTAATAATGTTGATGACTGACTTTACGATATGAGTGTCAGATGCGATTTAAAGTTTTTCATTTGTATCAATCAGTATGTCTTATAATTCCTGTTAAATCCAGTTACTGTCTTTAATTTTATATATGGCCATTTTCAGTCGCAAATCGCTACTTCACAGGTCAGGTTCAGGTCAGGGGTGTGGAATGATCGGATATTACGACATGTGATATAAGTAACTGGTAAAACTATTTCTTTTATTGGTTCATTTCATATTTAACTCGGGTACTAAACGTTACAGGACTATCTAATAAAATAAATCAAAGTATGAACTGCCTGGTACCCACTTTAATAATAAATTTAACCATAACCAATGGAATATTATGTCAAAATCATCGGTTAAGTTAACGCTATTGTTCAAGTAACTTGGTGCTATTCACACTAACCTAATCTAACTATACAAAGGTATAAAAAATTGGAAGAGTTTGTTATAATTAACATGATTTTGTTCGACTTCCTAGAACTGGATATAATGGCAATAGCACGCAAAGTTTCAGGTCTACCTACACACCATTAATATTAGTGCTAACTTTATTTACGTCCGCAGTTAAAATGGAATAGTAACTGTACTTCATAACAACTGAATTTACTTTCATATATTTCATAATGTATTGAAATATTGCATTCGATAAATTTACAGCACCAAGATCAGATAGTAAATAAGCTAATCATTAGACAGTTAAATTATCAGCGTGGGATTTTGAGCACGATAAACTTAATGATTGAGCAGATTTAGATGAATGTAGGTAGATAGCAAAGTACTTGTGAGAAATGATAATAATCTTTAGCGAAATAACACAAGGTCGAAGTCATATACAAAAGTTGTCACAGGAATACTATGTATCAAGCAATATTTTCACGTATATAAAACATCTCTAAAATGGCTCTGCCGGTTTTTCATTAAATTAGTAGCTTGTTAAAGGTTAGTGGGTACGAAAAATCTAGGTCTAAATCTCAGTTCTAGGAAGACATGTTTTTTTCGAGTTGTGCAAGCTCCGAGCTCTGCTCGGTCGTGAGGTACTTGTAATGTTTATGAAGCAGCTAAAGAATATAATCAAGTATTTCATATCTCTGTCGGGACTATTATCTAGTCGGCGTTTCTCTAACCACCGTTTCCTAGTCAGCCCTAAACAGTATCATATTTTATTCTCAATTAAAACAATAATTGTACCAACACTATTAAAATAAAATATAAACCGGTTTAACCAGTTATCACTAATTTTGTGCAGAATCATGATAACAGCGTAGACGATTGTGATGTCGGATAAACATCCATCGTCACCGAAAAATAATGGTCTTCACACGTTTTTATATTATTTATAGTAGAGGTAGCGTACTGCTTTCATATAAGCATGTCACAATTTGTCCCTGAAAATAAATTGACTACGTGATATTTTAGTTTACATTGCTTATCTTCTTTGCCGAGACACACCTCCAAAATATCAATATTACCGCAAAGCGCTGCTGTCCTGGTTGCCAAAACCACTTACACTATTAATATACTGCGCAGCAAACATGCGTAGCGTCAAGGTTTTGCGTTGTTAACAAAGGGTTGTCAAGCCAAAAAAAAACTGAACGAAAGTATTAATTATTACGAAATTCATGCTTAATAAGTCAGAATAATACAAGTTGTGTGACATTTTGCAAGAAGCATGCCAAATTATAACACAAATATAAAAAAAAACTTATACTACCTTATTCTAAAACTAATCCCACCCAAAACATTTCATCTAAAATTGGCTGCCAAGACTCACAAGCTCATAACGTATTTGCTGTAAAAAGTTATCAGATCCAAGGAAAAGTCAAGCCCCTTATCATTGCCTTTACTAACCCAACACCCTTGTTTGAAAGTGTGACCTGGCAGTTTCATAGCTCTATTGCATATGTATGATAGAATTGAAGACTTGTGATATAATTTTCTACCGTAGGTACATAAGTCTATTCGACCATCTGGCCCTGTGGTACTCAACCTATTTATGTACGGGCCACAAACACGTTTTAGTTATAGTGTCGCGGGCCACAAGCAAAAACTGGCCGATATTGTCAGAAATTGATATTAGTTATTATCACAATATTGAAGACAAACTTAATTTCTTGCAATATACGCCAGATTCCACTTGTGCTTGTCTAACTCTAATATATTATGTATTGTCATGACAAAATATATCTAACGTCTGGTGAATAAATGTTTTATTTTAGTCATATTTTCTACGGAATTTATAGATACTCCTGGTATTTTGACACAGTTGCATGCATCATGATCGCGAGCATTAAATCAAATCAAAACTATTATTATTACATATTATATTATTATTATTATTATTGCATACCTATTGCATTTAATTGCACCGAGATAAGCTCTATCAGAAAGCACCCTCTAAATAAAGAAATTAGAAGCAAACAAAAAAAATCAAAATTGTCGACAAAATATGCCACGAAGCTTACGTATCGTACTCATACATACTCATACCAACAAGGTTAACTTCTAAATATAAAGAAATGAAAATACATATTTTTTTCCTCCGAGCATTCTTCATTTACATCACTCGTGACACCGCGCGTAGGTGTTTTCAACTGCCCCAGTTCCCAATGTCACATCTGCCAATGTGATCGACTCACACACAAGGATTATTTCTTTCACGCTACATTGTTGCTTTACTAATAATGGTCATCATTAGCATCATTAAATTTTGCAATGACGCTGATGATACATAAAATTAAAATCAATACCTACTATTCTACATACTACTTTTATTTTAGTTTTAGTTTCATTTTACTTTTGTCAATTTTCTGTTCTTGAAAATTGTTTTTAACTTTATAGATTTCTTGGAGTTTATTAGTTTTTTAGAGCTTGTAGAATAAATTCTTACACCTATTTAAATCGTAAGATACAATACGTGGAAGAGCGGTGTTCTCTTAGCACGAGTATCTCGTATACTCAAAATGAGGCGCCAGCACAGATACTGCTGTTCTAATTTAAGTTAATGAATAAAATATTTTTCATTTTCATTCATTTCATTTTTATTCATTTCATTTTCATTCTTGTTAGTGTTAAATTTTGAACCCCAGCTATTACTAAAGTGAAGCGTGCCTTCTGCTGAACCGAATTTTATTATTG
Source organism: Pandemis corylana (assembly GCA_949127965.1). Lineage (NCBI taxonomy): Eukaryota > Metazoa > Arthropoda > Insecta > Lepidoptera > Tortricidae > Pandemis > Pandemis corylana. The sequence goes on from OX421860.1 coordinate 7,189,372, forward strand.
CCAAAAAATCTGCCAAGTGCGAGCGAATTTACACTCGAGTGGTCCCTGCCATTCGCTGTTAAATGGGTTTTTTAAATATAAGTATAAACATTATTGAACATGCAAAAAACATCGAAAACAAACGTGTTTTACAGTGCTTTTTGTTTTTTTCTTCTTTATTATGAAAGCGGATTTAGTATGTCTACCTATTAGTGCCCAGAAAATGTAGCCGTGACAGGCGGACGTACAGACATCGGAGTCTAACTGTTAGAATCCCATTTCTACCTTTTGTACACAAAACCGAAAAACTGGTCGTAATGAGATCGATCTCACTTCTTCAAATTAGTTTAAATTTAATCTTTAATACCTAACGTTTTTCATTGCATTTAAATCAGATAACTTGCGATAATAGGTAGCGCAGTGAAGTGAAAACAGACTAAAGCTAATCAAATCGTATCTAATAATCGATAAGTAGAGATGGTGCCAGAAATACAGTACCGCAATTTTGTCTTATCAGTTTCACATGATTATTAGGTACTGTACTTGATAACTCGATTGATTAATTTGTGTGTCACACAAAAACCAGTGGAACCGGTTCTTTCTGAACTATTTAACCTCATACGGTCTTGCCACGATATAAGTAGAACAAAATTATCATTGCCTCTTTCTGAATTTACCTTTTTATGACTGTGTATTGCGTTCCTATGTAGTTAAACTTCTACAGTAAGTCTACAGAAGTCAGTCTTCCTCTGTATTAATAGTTATACAAATAATAGAAGCCACTACTCAGCTTATATCAGTGATGATCTAACAGCTAACAAATTATATCAATGGAAATATATTTAAAGATACAGTGGATTGACAGATTGAAATTGAGATATAACACAAAGGATAGTAGGTAAATTAACAATTGCCTATACAAGAACTCTTTCCTGGACTGCGCATGTAACTGAGGTGAGCCGTAGACTTTTCGCATCGATGCACTCCTTGAGACGTCTGCAGAACTTTTTCCCTTTTCAAACTAAACTTACTCTTGCTCGTTCTCTTCTCTTACCCCTACTTGATTATGGTGATATTGCTTTTCTTGACTTGACGGAGGAACTGCTTGACAAACTTGAACGCCTTCAAAATGTCTGCATTAGATACATTTATGGTCTGCGCAAGTATGATCGTGTCTCCCACTTTCGCGAGCAGCTTAACTGGCTGCCTATTCGACGTCGCAGGTACATGCATACCCTGTCCCTCCTTTTCAATGTTCTTTTCAATCCTGCTTCTCCTTCTTACTTGTGTGAAAGATTTGGCTACTTGGCCACTGCAAGCGGGGACCGTTTGCGGTCGAGCTCCAACCTCACACTTGCCTTTCCGCCTAACAAGGCACGATCATATGAAAAATCTTTCACGATCCGCTCCGTCAAGCTGTGGAACGAGTTGCCCCTGACGTTGAGGGAATCTCAGTCTGTGGCGGTGTTCAGGGGTGGGCTGAGGAAGTTGTGGCTGAGCACTGGCACCTGAGGCGGTAGCTGCTTTCATATTGTATTTTAGTTCGAGTATTTATTTATGTTATTTGCTATTTGATAGTGTTTATGTAAGTTTATTGGTTAAATTTTATTCCGTTATTATTTTATTATGGTTTTATAATGTATTGTACTTTAGTTGTTAATTTATTAAGTATTATTACTACTTATTTGCGCATAATGACTGCTTGCCTTTTTGTTGTCAACTTTTCCTTTCTCTAGCTGGTTAGCTGGAAGAGATCCCTTCTTAGGGATAAGTTCGCCTTTGTACTTCTTGTCTGAATTTCTGTATTTTTTTATTTTTTTATGTGCAATAAAGAGTTTACATACATACATACATACAAGACAATAAATGTACTACAATAGTTCACTAAAATTCAAGCAAACGTGATTTCGAAATTTCGGGTGCTGCTTTTATACGTTTATGTATTGGGTGGATACCAGTGCCTTTTTGAGTAAACATTGCACTTGTTCGTACGGTATAAGTGAAGGTTTGGGATACCTAATATTATAATGATTACCAGATTTCGTTTCGCCGAAAACGTTTAACCGAGTATAGAGAGATATGAATTTTTTTGCAACGTTTCGCAGCTCAACGTTACATTTAATTCAGTTGGCATACGACTTGATAAGCCGAGAAACTATTGGCAGTATATTTGTTTGGCAAAGTACTCAATAGGTACTAATTCGTAACGTTTACTCGAACAACTTTCCGTTATTTAATTGGTCCACTTATTTAAATCAATAAAATTAAATAAGTTTTAATTATTTCAAAGATCACCCCCGGTATTGATTGTGTTCGACATTGTATTGCTTGGTTGTGGAACTCGTCAACCACTACCAAGCTTTGCTCGCTCGAGTCGCTCGGCTTTGTAAAATGATAATGATCTTTTTACTAATTAAGATGCCCAATTATCACTCGAGTTATCGATTTTCTATGAAACGAAAATCGGCTTTATTAAAACCGGCGAATTTATAAGTCAAAGTCACTAAAGATTTCATTATATTTTTGAGCAAATATTGAATTAAAGCGTAAGGAATTCCAAACACAAAATGTAATTTACGAAATATTTCAATGTCCAAGTTTCCTTGAATCGGCTGTTCTCAAAAGTTTATTATGCTACTTATGTTAATTATACAGATACGGAATAAAACTGTTTTTAAATCGAATTCCGAACGTTAATTTGTGTGAAAGCAATGACAACCAGCAACCAGATCAAGTGTCCATATACACATAAAACCAGTGTAACAAGTATTGACAGTAAATTACAAAATGTGATATTCGTGTACCAAGCTTTATACAATTTTGATCGGAATAAATCCATAAAAAGTTAAAGGTTATTTTACAATAGCATTTTTACTAAAAATTGGTTCGATCAATGCAGGTTTTATAGTTTCAGATAAATTTCCAAAAACTGTCATTCTTACAAAGAGGGACGTAACCGCGCGTAGCGTGGTAATTTAAATATTTTCAAAATCTTTTACGTAATGGAACTGCCTCGGGAATACATATACTCTTACCTACCCTGTCGGTCCATAACTGACGAAGATATCGGTGAATATAGAAAACATTTATTTTCAGAAGTCGGTAAACAATAAAGGATCAAACACACGTGACAAACATGGACGGACAGGGAGTAGCTGAGAAATCTCCAACCAGTTAATCCAATCTTTAAGTGACTGTCTTGTAGCTATTAAGCTCGTTTTTCACTTTGCCGTATTCACCGAATAAAATTCATCATTACACATATAGATAATGTTGAAAATGAAAACGGAATGCTAGTAAAACTCACGAATCATAATAAAACTTTGTATACAGTAGGTACAGTAACATACGCAAGAACTGAATAATTAAAGTCGTGCCAGGGTCACTGATTGCCATATTGTTCAAAGTTAGATTATTAAAATATAGTGAGTAAACTGACAAAGGGAACTGTTGCTTTTGGGCATAGTGTGTAATTAATGTAAATTTGTAGTACCTATAACCTGCTTACAATCCATCCAGCATGTATTTCTAAAGTAGTGCAACATAATTAATCTGAAACATGAACAATGTGAGTATGTAGATTTTTTTTTTCAATAAATGGTCTATCCCAATACTTACAAGGAATATGAAAATCAAAAAACTAGAATGATATTCGTCAACAAATTAAACTCTACCGTTTTACAATAGAGCTAGCAGTTGCCGATTTACTAATTTACTTCTTTTATTATTCAAGGGTATGGAACTCTTTTGTATAAAACGATTTGCGATCAGCAATCACGATCAATAACGTGTCAATAATCTAACAAAAAGTTATAAAATCATGACCCTGATGCTTCGATCAATATTCAAAGTAACCTCTGTGATTTTATGCGGTACCCATTTACAGCAGAGCATAAATAATTTATTGTACCCGCTCCACTATTCCCGAGGTGATAACGCGTTATATAGTACGTGATTAGTAATCTTCCAGTTCAATGAACACATCGATTACTTTGTATGTTATTAAATTATAATTGAGTGCGAGTGTTTCGTCACTTCAATAACAACTCTACAATCTTTTACAAATCTGCAGCACTTGCCGTAAATAACTAATTGGATTGCCGCGCTGCCGTGAGACTAGATTATCGTTATATTGCTACATATATTATGTGCATATAATTCCATAAATAGTACGCCAAAGTTTTTAAGTATCCCTAACATTGTCAAATCGATTTAATGCAAATTTTTATTACACGGGATAATGGCAATTATTAAATGGATGGCGCGGATTTACTTAAAATGTTATTTCTTACAAGTATATTTTTTATTCGCTCATCTGTAAAATATTACTACATATTTTGAAAAATGCTTCATTGGTTTGTTTCGATATAGATAATGCGCATAAAATAAAACTATTACGTGCTATAGGGTAGATCAAGTACTGTGTATTGTGCGTTGGAAAAACAATAATTATTCACTATTAATACAAAAGATCCCTAGGTATCGCTATTGTACATTATCATAATTGAATAATCATTGAATAGAGACATCAACAGGCTACTTAGTGTATACAGCGCAGCTTTACTTGGGAATTTGTGCTTAAGCCCCGTTCATTTACATAAACCGTTCACGACACGCGTACACGCATCAAATTTCTCAAACCACAGTAGATGACCACTAACTACCACAACCGACCCAACATTGGCTTTATGATTAATTACATACTGATAAATCACTAAGTCCATATATAATACTTCGTCGTATTTTAAATTTCACCCGACCGGACTCAAGTAAAAGTAAAATTTCATCCATATGTTTAAGACACTCACCCAGTTTCCCCATCATTTCTTCCAGCGCGTGATCTTTATCCATTCTGACGTATTCCTTAGGTCTCCTGGACGGTCCTGAACTTATTTGGTCGCGGTTCTTGAAGTTCTGCAACGAGTGTCACATGTAACATTGACGGCGGCGGTAATATTGCGTGCGGCGAGCGTCGAGCGCCAGGCGCGCGTGCCGGCGGAGGAGCGAATGGATGGATGGCTATCGTCGTGGCGCCGACGCTGCCGGTCGGTTACCGCACTCACGCGAAAAAAACATGCACAACCTCTTATCTCCGTTAACCCAATACCTGCCGGTCGAGTGGTCACCTCGCCTGCGACCGGTGCCGGCGCTGTACTAGCACTCTCTCTGCCTCCGACGCGGCGGCGCTCTGTTGTCTGTACCACCACGTGCTGCCATTGCATCGCTCTATCTAATCTCTGAACGTTGCGCATTATGCAACACATTTGCTACATTAACTGATAAAAATGCCGTAACTGCACAGGATAAATGGTTTACACATCACGTCAGTTATTTAATTTCAAACGTAAAAAAAACATTCTAAGACTTATATGCTCTATTTAACATTGTACAAAAAACATTAATCTTTTTTATGTGATGGCGTGAAGGCAGTTTATCAATGGCAAAGTTATTGTAGCGTTCTTGCTTGTTACCGTACGCTTTATCTGTTTACTTTACACGCTAGATGTGTGTCGTGCAAGCAATCGGCAGTTGAAGCTAAATATATAGACTATAAACTTGTGTACAGGAGGAAGTAGAGCATGCCACAAGTGTGGATCGTGACATAAGTGTCGGGTGGTAAGCCGTCCCCGATAATAACGTAACCTCTGAAGGTTTTACTCTAATAGGCTTTTTTGTCAACACAGCAGAGGTGTTAAGCGACTAAAGCAAATACCCTTGTGTTTTCAATGAGTAAGGTTATAACAGAATTTTAACGTTTGTTTTACAAAAACGAAGTCGTGAATAAGGCATAGTAAAAAAAATAATGTAAAAAGCATTGGCATCGGTTTTTAAACATACAAAAACACTCTTAGTCGAAACAAAACGGTGTTTTTTTGAGACAAAAGTTTCGTTCTCATCTTCTTAAAATTTCACACCCGTATAGAATGCACATTCTAAGGACAATTCTCTGACGTATAAGTCACGGTAAACGGATACATCACGCATATCTTTCACACATTATTGTTTGAAATTGCTTAGAGATACCTATACATATTCGTAGATGTAAAACACGAAGTGCTTCTCAATGCACCAAGTCACTAAGTATTGCAGAGTTCAAAGAACATTTAATGACTTGAGTAAACCATAGTTTAATGGTATCGTCTAATTGCCAGCATTTTTATTTAATTAATAATTATTTGTAGGCTAATTGCCTAAGCCATGCAGTAGCCGAAGTACCGTATTGTGGCTTCCTGTATTAGTAAATTCCACAATAACCACAATAAAAAATCCTAAAAAGCATTTAGATACAGGGGGTCCATCAAACTAACCTAACCACCAGCTGATGTAATCTGGATTTATTTTAAGCTGTTACGGTGTACACGTGGGTGACCGAAGTAACAGTACATTTTTTCCCTTTGTTACCTAATCAGCCTTTCTAAGGACTAAAAGAAAAGTTATCTTCATTTAGGTAGGTATGTAATTATACATAAACATAAACAAACATTGTAACTGTACCTAATGAGATCAGATACCTACATAAACAGTAATTTTGTAATATTTATATTACGTATATTTTTTCTTGTATGAGGATCGATAGTGTAAACGATTCTGAGTAAGAAAACCCAAAATAGTTAAATTCTGGAAAAAATTTACATGTGAACTTTTTTTTTAAACGCTCTTATAGAACTGTTTAGTACTACAATAACTGTGTGACTTATCTTATTATAGTACCTATAGGTAAGTACAAGATGAAAAAAAACGGATGTGATGAGAAAAAAGTGCCCAACCACAGTTGGTCCATCCACATTCGGTGTTCAGCAGTTATACGGCTCTTCAAGTTTGCACAACGTCTTTTTTTGCACTACCAACTTGAAAAAATATTTTGATTATTTATTTTATCTTATCGTACGGCAGTCTTTTTACGAGTAACAGTAGTTTGAAATAAAAAAATATATTGGCTATTATGTCTAATGTGTCAATTGCAGTCACAATGTTGAACTTTTAGCTCTATCTATTTACACAACCAATGGAACTGAGACTCAGGTGTAAGTCAGGGCATTGTGTGAACCAACCAGTAAGGTTGGGTCATGTTTGGCTCTGGAACTTCGTGTCTTAACACTTACTTAGCATCTCTCAATAAAACAAAATGATTGACGTCATTATCGCTCCATTCGTTGCTAAGCTCAAGTCAAGGCAAACTAAACAACTCAGAGAGATGATTTATGTTCAGAATAAAGGTACCTACTACGTACTATGTGATGTTATAGGTAGACAAAATTGCTTACAGCTGGGTCACGAGAGTAAAAGCCGATTCCGGTAAATGGTCAAAATTTGGGCCACGGGCCCGATTTTTTAAAGCGAATTTATTTAAAAATACCACTTTACACTGGTGAAAACTAGTGCTGAATTTGAAATAATATAATAATAAATATATAGTTACGAGTAAATTAGTTAGAAGAAAATTGCAATTCTAAGTCTACTAGTCGAAAATTTATTTTCGAGCTGTAGTTTTGTAGCAGTGCATATTATTTTCCACTTCGAATGGTACTTTCGAGTGATGTGCTCCCAAAAATCATGCCCCAGCGGTTTATGGACAGCAAGTTACAAATGGCTTTTAATATTCATTGTAAGAAAACACTATTTGTCAGTGAACCTGTATGTTCCATGGATTATTATAAATAATGGATATTAACTAGGTATGTTATGAATATTTAAAATAACTACCAACAAACCTTCATCGTAACGTCAAGGAAAATGATATATGGCGTCTAAGAAGTTATCACAACACATGATTAAATAGATTAATATTCCAACAAACATGTCTCAGTAGAAATAATAACGTTATCCTTATTGTAATCATCTGCAAACCTCAATCGCATTTTCATCATAAACCAAACTTGTACAACAATAACTAAACCCCTACAGTCCTACCTACTAACATCAATCTAGTAAGCCTAGACGCCATTGATGATATTTAATAAACATCAAAATGTCTATGTAAGATCTTTAATTATTTATTTTAAATTTTCAACTTTTTATCAAGCATAAGAACACAAATTTTGTTTTAGAATCGGAACGGTGTATGAAGATGTTACAACAGATGTGCTCGGCCAAATGGGGGCCTGGCAGTGGCTGGTGACCATCGTCTCCACCGCCTTTATGACTTCGACCATGTTTAATCAGTTCGAAGATATGTTTTTACTAAAATATACCAGTGATATAGAGTGCATACCACCCGATGGTTACGAATCTAGTAACTCCAGTGCATGTCACGTCGTCTCTATAAATAATAGTGAACAATTGCAATGTAACGCCTGGAATGTACGACTGATGGGTATGATTTGGATTAGAAAAAATGTAAGTAGCTTTACTTTGTATTCTTATAAGTATAAATACGAGTGATTAGTACCTATTTAAAACATGGTATGTTATTATACAGTGGATCATCACTTGCGATCACGACTGGAAGCTTCTATCTACAGCCATGGTTTGTCGCCTCGGCGTCATGTTTGGATACTTTGGCTACGGGCTCATAGCTGATTCGTATGACACCATTTCAATTTATGTTTTCAGAAATATTAATACTAACCTAAGTATTTATTTATACAAGGCGTTACACCACCCACATAAAACCTCAGACACCCCAACTGATTTATAGTATTCTGAATATTAATGTTATTCTAGTTTTTATTATTAAATCTGTGTAACTATATGTTATATTTGTAACATTTAGATTGGGCACAAAAAAAGGATAATTAAAAAAGTATGACCTGCATTAAAATATAGTAATCGATTCTATATTTGAATCTGAACAAACTAACACGTGGGTGTAACACGTTGTATATGTCACTAATTTATTTCAGCTTTGGCAGAAAAAAAGCAATGGTGTTAGACGTATGTGCGAACATAGTTCTAAGGCTCGCAATTGTATTTTGTGACTCTGAAAGTTGGTTCAAACTATTAGTGTTCATAAGATCATTGCTAGGAAGTGCCAATAGCTACATGGGTCTTGTATTAAGTAAGTGCCCGAATCATAAAATGTAGTATAGTGTTTGCATTTGTGCATCTATAGGGTGTATCGATGCTCTACGTGCAATGTTACGATGAAGCAAAAAAATATCATGGTTTTTATACCAATACTTATATTATCCTTAAAAATGTTCAAACTAACTTTTAACTAGCAGAGGTCCAATTTTTAAAAGCACATCTCTCTATAGTACCATTTGAAAGTGGTATAGATCTGTGAACTTATTGCTACAAAACTACAGCTCAAATTAAATTTGCGACTGGTTGTCCAGGTTAATAGAGCTGTAATTTTCTTCTAAACTATACCCGTATTTCAAAATTAGCAAATTTTTTCACCACTTTGGGTATTTTCGTAAGTGCTTTAAAACATCGGACCCCAGGGGCTTATGAAATAAGAATTTACTTTAAGCTTGGAATAGAGCGTCGATATAATTAGATCTCTCTGATATTTCTGATTCCGTCCACTAGGATCTATTACTACGATCCATTCGGCTCTGTTTTTTCAATGGAATAGCAGCAAAACCCCGTTGGTAACTTGGCAAAATCGCGTCTTAAATAAGTGAAAGCGGGAAATCGTGTTGCGGGAAATCTAAATTTAGGTATGTGAATAAAGGCTCAGTCTACCCAGGTAAAGGATAAAGACGTGATTAATGTGTATGTATGTATGTATGAAGACTAGCAGTGAGCCGATTTATATTAAGAACTTTTGTATACACGGATGTTTATCATTTTCAAATGGTACCTACCTACTTTCGAGTGTTATTATGTTTCAAAAACCAGGGGCAGATTTTTGAAATCACATCACTCGAAAGTGCTATAAATCTGTGTATTGCTATAAACCTGCAGCTTAAATTAAATTGTCGACCGAAAAACTAGATTAATTGTAGAGCTGTTTTCTAAAAGCTAATCGTATTTTTAAATTCGGCACAATTTTTCTCCACTTTTGAGTGGCATTTTCACATACGTTCTTTCAGTAGCTTTCATTATAATCCATTTTCTTGTTCTGATAGTAAGTGAAGTGGCTAGCAACAGATGGCGTTCGCGTCTGAGTCTGATAGTGGTGGGTCCGCGATTAATCGCCAGCGTGTGTATGGTGCCTCTTGCGCAGACTATACCCAACTCGGAGACGTTCACAATTATAGCTTGCCTCTATGACGTCGTATTGATCTGCTTTCTGAGGTATTGATGCTACTTAATACATTCATTATACAGATTGTCTTTAAATAACTGGTTGTGTGGGGGGTGCCACAATAGAAAGATCTCTCTCCAGGCAGATGCTATGCCTGGGGACCGAAGTACGAAGGTAGAGAGTTGAGTTTTATTTATGCAGCCGCATTGAGAAACTTGCGGATGTAGAACGATGTGACAGATGTCATTCGAACTGACGCTTGCTACTCGTGCGCCGTAGTAGTTATGTAGAGGCCAATTAGGTGGCGCTAGGGTCGCTACAGTTGCTAACAGGTGAAAGGTGGAACCTTATTTCAACTGTAACAATGACGTATTGCGAACTATTTGGCTACTTTAGATGTCACGAACTATTTGACGCTGACTATACCTACCTACAAGAAGATTAAGGCATTGTTTTGTGACATTCAATTTGTTAAACGTAAGTGGCTTCGCGGAGCCCAAACAAAAGATCATTTATATGTAATTTCAGATGGACCCCCGAATCTCCTCAGTGGTTATTGTTCAATAACAAAATATCTCAAGCAGAAATTATGCTTTACACGGCAGCGAAAAAAAACCGTAAAAGATTATGCAGTGACTTCAAAATCAGACCCGTCAATCATAGAGTACGTCTGTAAGTTTTAATATACCTGCCTAACTAATTTATTTGATACCGCTACTTACAATTACACTTCCGGGAAAGTATGCTTTGATTAATGTGTTATACCATTTTCAGGCTTATCATTGTTTAGACGAAAATCAAACATGTATCGAAGTTCTTAGTACCCATAACACAAGAGTTCTAACTCTAGTTGCGTTATTATTTTGGATTTTGAATTGTAACGCATGGAGCATGCTTTACGCAACCGTGTACAATGGAGAGCAGTCGTATTATTTTCTACTCACAATATTATGTTTTATTTGCATAATTGGGTGCCTGACGATAATTTCGTCGCTAAAATGGAAGTTGCGGTATTTGCTAATGTTTAACATACTTATAGCAGGCGCTTGCGAAGTAGCCGTTTTGGTTTTCAAACAAGCTGAAGTAAGTAATCTACCCATTACTAATCTTATATCTTATAAAACTTATTAAAATTTACAGAGGAGTTATTTTTTTAGAAAACCACCAGAAGTTTGCTGTATTCATTCGCCTTAGCAGCGAGAGTCATTGCCCTTGCAATTGTTCTCATGATTACCCCAAGGCTCTTTGCCACTAATATTAGAGCCACGATGTTGGGTTGCTGCCATGCGGCTGGACAACTAGGTGCCATCGTGGGCCACCTCGTGACTACCACCAAACTGATGGACACTGTTGCTCAAGCATTGTTAGAACTCGTTCTTAACGTGACCCTAATGTTGCTCTGCTTGATATTTCCGGACGTCGACAATCGAGAGATGCCCGATGTTTTACAAGACATGGACTATTTTTCCGAGTACGATCATTTTTATTTATTACTAAAAAATGAACTTCATATTTGTGTGTATGTAAGTAGGTATATGTTATTGTAATAAATACTTTTGTACTTTAATCGTCAATATAAGTACCTACACTCACATCCGCAAAAAGCTTGTGTTATAAAAGTTTTTTTTAGGAAGCTTAATTATTATTGTAAGGAACACAATAAAGAAAGGTCTGCCCTATTAATGACTTACAATCCATTCAAAATTTATAAATTGCAATAAGTAAATAGTTGTAAGTATTTCTGAAAAAATCAATTTTATATATGTAACCGACTTTAAATGATCTATAAAAACGAATGAAAAAAATACGTAAAGTTTCAGCCATTGTAATAAAAAAGTCTTATAGTTACTTTCTACTAATTTTACTAACAGGTTGTCGAAACCCTTACGCTGGGCTACTCAAAAGACACACTCGCCGTCACACGAGGAAGTTGAACTCAGGACTCACAGTTTCGGCAGCAGAGGGCGTGCGTTGTCATCACGCAGCGCGTCGCTGGCACGAGCGCCGGCGCAGCCCATAGGCTTGAGCACGCTCTGGCGAGCGCTTAGAAGCGCTGTGTGTAGATGTTATAACGATTTGTTTTGCAAAAATAAAGAATAACGTGTAATGGTATGATAATTTAATTAGCGAATATATTTCATCCTGAAGTGTGCTTCTACTTTAGAACATTAAGAACTCAGTCAATACATTGTTAATTTACTTTTGATATCGTCAATGGTTCAGCGTCTTTTAAACATATAGAGTTTTCAGTCAATTTCCTGCCCCTGAAATTTTTAAAACATGTGTCATTGAGACCAAATTTTTCTCCGTCGTCTAAAGTTTCTGGCAGCTGACGCCCGCACGTCTCTGGTAAAAAAAGAGTCGAAACACCAGAAAACAACGCTAATAGACCAAACACTGTCGTAGGTATTTTAGGGTCTAACATGTCGAGCAATGTAACTAAAGGGGAAAGGGCACCGGATAAACAAGCCGACATGACGCCGAGTGCCACTCCAAAGCTTCGTACCACTGTTGGGAATAACTCAGCAGTATATTTGTAAATTATCGAATGGGTAAGAGATATGAAAAATTTACCTATCATTACCATAACTACTAAGGATGTAGATCCATGGGGTAGCATAGTCACCACTAAGCAAGCTAGCCCGCTAAGCAGTAGACTGCCGCTAGTGATGGCTCGGTGTCCTAGCCTATCTAAAGAATTAATGAGAAGAATATAACTAGGCACTTCGATAAATCCCAATAAGGAAATCGACAAGTAAGGACTTTTGTTTAGTTTGCCAGTGTTCAGTGATAATCCGTAATACACCACCGAGCTCGCAAACCATGAACCGCAAACAATCAATGTGATTTTACGCATATTTGGCGTTTTAAAAAGAGATGACGTGGTCGCCTCGTTGGCATGATTACATTTTGAGCGTGACGCGTAACACTTAGATACTAGTGTTGGAATATCAAGAACTTCACTAGATCTATTAATTTTTAACGCCTTTGAAACAATTGCGACAGAGTCACGCGCTTTACCTTGAGACCACAACCACCTTGGGGATTCATCCATAAGAAACCAATGTGGAAGTAGCAGTAAAGAATGTAAAGAAAAAGCCATTTGTAAGTAGAATCGATGATTTATAAGGTACCCCCACAAGCCTGTGAGCACAATACCAAAGGCGAACATCACCTGAAACATGACTCCACACAATGTTCGCCTGTTGGGCCCTACAAGTTCCATATTTAAAACAAAAGCGACGAGATAAGGCCCATTCCCAAACATGCCACATATAAAGCGAATGAAGAGAAACGTGTAATAATCCGTAGTAAAAGCTACTCCCATAGTGAAACAAAACTGGAAAATTGCTGCCCACCCAAAAACGGTTTTCCTTCCAAATTTATCAGAGAGTCTTCCAATCACGATGGAGCCCACCACAACACCAAACATGTAAGCTGTTTGGGCCACAGCCCCCATCCAACGTCGGTCGCACACAAAATTCCACTCGATGCCACGGGACGAGCTTACGTACTGTGTATCATACACCCAACCTTGGCATTGAGTAAGTGTTCCATTTGCTTTATACATGCTGCAGGATTCTAATTTACCACTGTCGGTGACAGGTATAAAATTGAGTAATAAAGAAGAATTCCACGGTTCAGTGTGGTTAACGGTGTCTATACCAGGCAAGCTGCATCTGAAACGAAGCATTTATAGACATAAGTAACACAGTCATAATAATTTTGGTTTCATTTCGGTTCAACCACATCTTATCAAAATGTATAGAATGTATGTCAGAGTATTAGAGTATTAGAGCTACTTATCCGCTCTACATTGTCAATAATCAAATAATATTTTTTTACTTAATTACTGAATGACATATGCTTAATCAAAACTTTATACAAGTTCCGAAACATTACTATAGAGGCCGAGAAATAAGGGGTTGTCGATATTTGAAGCTGGCAACCTCTTTTCCCGCCGAGTTGCGAATACTGCTTTTCTCAAACATGCAATGACAATTTAAAAACCTCCAAGAAATTAAAGTTTTATTTCCAGAGAAACTAAAGTAGACAAAATAAAAATTGCAAAATAACAAACCTCGCTTATTGTTTTTTTTTCTAAAGGTAGTGACCGATTGTCGTAACGCCAAAAAGCAAATATTGCTTACTTATAGTTTTTTTTAATATCTTAATGCTTTAAAAAAGGCCCCTGCAATGTTGTATGAAATACCATATTATTAAAGATATCTCGTCTAGTCGAACGTGAAACATGACACTTCGCAGCCTAATTATAAGGAACACACCACCAAAATTTAATTACCTACAATACATTATTACACATAAACGGATAACTCACGTATAAAAAGTCGAGTGATGCTCGACATGTTTCGGACTATTTCGTAGTCCTTTTTCCAAGAGCGCTCGCCCCGGCGGCAGCGACACCACGTAAACCACGTCGAGAACCAAAATGTTTAGAATACGAAAACGATAATTTAAGCGGACTGTAAACGAATATTTTTGGACTAATTTTAATAAGAAACAAATACGAAAGCTTTTGCAACGCGAAATGGAAAATAGGCTTCAAACAGTTGTTTGAAGTACTCACCTCAATGTTCTGCAGATGATGGTGCAGAGTTCGGTTGTACTAGCTGGCGTAGGCTCCCTAGATCTTCGGCTTGTTCGAACTTACCTCTAATAAAGGTTACCGTTAACCAGTAGAAACACCGAAATACCACAAGAACAGTACTCCCTCCAACGGATCAGCCTTATTTTAGCGTCCACACGCGATTTCACAATTAAATATGTATTAATTTCGACCGATATATAATTTGCGTGGAAATACGCCGAACGAGGTGTACGTCGAGCATCACTCGACTTTTTATACGTGAGTTATCCGTTTATGTGTAATAATGATTAAGTCTCACGGTAGTTTCATGTTGAAACCTACAATACATGTTTGAGAAAATGTATATTTTATCAAAACATTAACGAACCTGTGTTCTGGCACTGCAGCGACGGTGACGAGAGACAGCATATGCATGCCCGCCGTCATGGCGGCCAGGATGTGCAGCACGAACTGGAAGCACTGGTACCGACCGAAGTCCCCTGCAATCAACTCGGGAGAATGACTTTCGCGATTTAATAACTTTCATTGTCAACATAATCTGGCTTCCTTGATTACTACACAAATGTCATAATACCATGGCTTTTCTATCGAATGGAACGCATACATTTTTCGGTTTTAAGAGTAAGCTGTGGGAGCTTCCTTTGTGCTATTGTACAGAATGTGCCTCTGCAAACCGGAATCAATCCACACAATTATAGTAGATATTTACAGAGTTGATAGAAGGTCCATTTTGAAACGTTTCTGTACATGTTTGTGTGGCATGTTGGTGGGTTGGTTCCGGTTTGCAGAAGTAGATACATCCCATTAGCCCATAGCAAGCATATCGTACGTTCATCACTCTTCGGCCAATTCATTCGTTTTAACATAGTAGCCTACCTAATTAGTGTATTTTTTCCGTTGCAACAGACATTTGGAATAAAACAAAGATGTTTAGACTGCATTAAAATACTATGAGAGTAAATAGTTAGTGAGCCGCTGGAAGGTGAGGTGCTGCCAAATTGCCCATAGTAGTCAAGACGTTAACGCGAACGCCGTTCGAGACGTTTTTTGTGTGTTTTGACGACCGGATAGCCTAGTGGTTAGTGGTGACTATGAAGCTGGAGGTCCTGGGTTCGAATCCCGGTAGGGGCAGGCAATTGTATGATAAATACGAATGTTTGTGACCGAGTCATGGATGTCGTATGTATTTAAGTATCTATTTATCTACATTATATTTCTATGTATGTTTATCCGTTGCCTGGTGCCCATAGTACAAGCTTTGCTTAGTTTGGGGCTGGGTCAATTGGTGTAATTTGTCCCAAGATATCTATTTATTTTATTTATTTATTTGTCAAAAAGTTTGTTACACTAGTGACCAGTGGCGTAGCTTGCTTGAGACGGCGAAAAAACTTGTACAATACTTCCTTAATGATATCTAAACACAAAACAAAAACATTGACCTGGATTCTGCCTAAAGGGTAGTGAGGTCTAAACGACTTGTACTGGTAGGTACTGTACTGGTACCTAATTCTACATCACGACCACGACTACTCTGCCGGGCAAGAGTGTAACTACTGGATAAAGTAGGTACAGTCTTGATTACCAGGTACATAATGTCTACAGGGAGACCGAGCCTAAGGTAGCAAGACTTAAACGCCACGTTTAACCAGATTGTGGGCGTGTAGGTGGAAAGGGGAATCAAAATAGTGATGGATTGCTAGCAGCATCGCCTATAACATAATTAACAAGATTTTTGTCTAACCCGTAAGGGATAAAGACGTGATTTATATATTACATACATGTATGTGTAACGTAGTAGATATGTCTAACGATTTTACGCTACCAACCTCGAATGTCTACCAGCTGTCGGCATGTAGAGGCTCAGATAGTGAGCGAATCTGACCTCAAAATCTGGACAGTGATTTTAACAAACGTTAACTTATTGTTTTCATACATACAAATACAAAATCACGTCTTTATCCCTTACGGGGTAGACAGAGCCCAAGGTAACAAGACCTAAAGGCCACGTTTAGCATGATTGTGAGCGTATAGGTGGAAAAGGGAATCAAAATAGTGATGGATTGCTAGCCGCATCGCCGATAACATAATTCTCGATGGGTTTTTACCATCTGCGCGGGAAGAGAAGCAACTGATGTATTCAATGTTTTTTCTTTATTCCCAGACCAGCATGGAAGTAATTGTTCTCAGTTTGTTAATAACGAACTGTGTAAAGTATAATATTGATTCAGTTGTTTTATTTTCTTATCCTACATTGTAATTTTTAGGTAAGCAAAGAAACAATGTGCGCAATTTTACACGTACCTAGTCAAGTGTATTAAGTATAATTTATCCAATACAACAGGTACGCGAATATTGGTTAACCGATTCGTTAACAAACTTTTTTAATGACTAAATTTGTTTCTAGGGCTCTGTAGGACATTTTCTTGATTATTAGCGCAGGCGGAACGTGAGTAGGGTAGGTATTACGATAAGGTTCTAAATTCTATAGCTATCCGGAGGTAAATTTTTTCGCGACATACATATCACTTAAAATCTGGTTGTCTGTACATAAGTGACAATTTTTATTTAGATTTTTGTCTATCTGGATGTTTGTTCGCCCGGGAATGGGAACGGGAATGTTGTTTTCTTTGTTGTAATGCTGAAGAACTTAAAATCGAATGTTTCGTTTTTCGATATTCCACCTAGAAGTCAAGACAGAAGAAAAAGTGGGGGCCGGTAAAAATATTTTTGGATACATTATTTGAAGGGGTACTTACCAAATGAAAGGGGAACAAGTTCTGAGTTCAGTATTGTAGTATCACACTAATATTTTAAAGGCGAAAGTTTGTGTGTGTGTTTGTATGTTTGATACTTCTTCACGAGCAAACGGCAGGACGGATTTGGATAAAATTTGGAACGAAGATAGCTGCTACCCTAGATTAACGCACATGCTACTCTTTATCCCGGAAAATTGCATAGTTCCCGCCCCGCTGGATAGTGATAAACATGACAAAGGTCGTTGCTGCCTAGAGTCGCAATGTAAATAATTATTGCAGAATATAAAAAATGGGCTTGAATGTTTCAATAATACTAAGCAACAGAAGAATACTTAATTAAGTTTACGGAACCCTGGGTGAATTAGTGCCGCTATTCATTAATAGATGTCGTTTTATGAATGAAATTATTTCTTTAACTTTGAAAATAAGACTGTCTAACTAAAATGATGTATCTATTTTCAGGGTTCCGTTCTTCAAAAGGAAAAATAACGGATTCCTTATAGAATCACTTTGTTGTTCTTCTGTCCGTCCGTCTGTCTGTCGAGATCGTTTTTCTTAGCAACACGTAGAGGTATAAAGTTTCGACTTTATTTTTAGACTTTTGACTAGGTACAAATATAAATGCGTTTTAGCGTTTTAAAAAAAAACTTTAGGAGGGGGTAAAATTGGGGTTGACAGTTAATTATGGTAGTTCTGACGCGCAGCCTAAACCCATACACCTAGCAAGCAGAAATTTTGCACACGGGTTCCTTTTATGATTTAAATCAGCGGTCGGCAACACGCAGACCGCGGACGTCTTACTGCAGCCCTTGAATGTTTTGTGCTTTTAGGGTTAATCTCACATCACAAGTGTATTAGTGTATTTTGCCAGCTTGTGGCCCTTGCCTGCCAAAATGTTGCCGACCGCTGATTTTAATTGATAATCATAATCACTTTTACGAAATTTACAATTTAAGGGGGAAATGGGGTTTGAAAGTTTGCATGGAAGTTCATCGTTTGAAGGGAACTTTATTAAAAGATATGTCTTTGGGAAAACGAACGAATTAACAAATAAAATCTATGTGAATGAATATACTTATATATAAGAAGCTGAATATCGAAGAGGTTTTATGTAAATTCATACTAATATTGTAAATGTGAAAGTGCGTCTGTCTTTTACCTCTTCACGCTGAAACTGCTGAACCGATTTATAAGAAATTTACTATGGATATGGTTATGGTCCCGGGGAAAGACATAGAAATGTTTTTGTTGCAGATATCATCTTTTAAGGATGCGTAGAGAGGGGTGACAACTACGGAGATACGATGCCCTATGAGTAATATAATTTCTATAAAATAGCAAACTTTTAAATTGGTAGGTGTCATAAATTTAAAGTTTAATAACTTACCGAGTTTCAACAACAGTTCTTCTATAGCGTGATCTTTTTCCATAATAATAATGGTGTTATTATAGGATCCGTTGTTGAGAAATAAAACTATAGATACTATAAATATAATCAATTACAGACTTGAGTAAGACAAGACGAGCGACCCTCGCTATATTTAAACCACAACTGCTACGGAAATCAGGTGTATATAATGTACAGTCAAGGGCATAAATATATGCGCGTTATCAAAGCGTTAAAAATATCTATACAAAAAGCGTGAGTGGTTGTGCCATTTTCCACAACAGTAATTTAGTATCTTGGTTCACAAAGAAACAGCAGACGATCGCACTGTCGACTGCAGAGGCCGAGTATGTAGCAGCGGCCATGGCTACTACGGAATTTGTATATTTAAAAGGTATTCTATCGAATTTTGGTCATTGTAATATTAATTCATATCTACGCATCGACAATCAAAGTGCTTTAAAAATGATAGACTGCAATGAAAACAGTAAGAGAACCAAGCATATCGATATTAAATATCATTTTATTAAAGATTGCTATAATAAAAACATGTTTGAAATATCTTATGTTCCGACTAATGAGAATATTGCAGATATTTTTACAAAGGGATTAGGCATAGCGAAACATAATTATTATGTAGAAAAACTTAAAGTACTGTGAATTTATTTTGATATTGAGTGTCAATTGTTTATGTTAGTGTTAGTATAGAATAGTAATGTTGTGTATATAGGAATATTTTCTTATAGCGTTGAATTAATGTTAACAATTTATAACTTCACGGAAGTTAACATTGAGGGGGGGTGTCAAGGTTATATCATTACTCTATGGTAAAACGATTTTATATTTTGTCTATTCCCACTCTAGCAATGTCGTATTCACTTCTACGTACTCTTCCCACGAATAAACATCGTCCCACAAGGTACAACGTCTTATTACTTCAATATATACCCCAAACAATAAGGTCGGTGATACATACCGCTGGTCCGAAAATAATTAGCCAATAGCGTATATATATGAATCCTACTGATTTAATTTTAGTGTTGTTTAAAGGCAAATTTTATTACCAACTCTTAGGTGCAATCTCACTAGCCAAAGACATTCAGTTGTTTTTTATGGAATTATAAAAATCGTGTCTGTCACTTTTTATCGCCACAATGGAGGTAACGCGGGAAGGATATCGTGCCATACATTATGAACTGATGCAGGGCTAACATACAAGGATTTTCGAAAAAATTTAACCAGTGTGCTTTTTAGGCATTAACTCCATCTCTTACCACTATAATTTACTTACTGATATCGTCAATTCAAGCGTGGGCGGCCCGACTTCAAAGATGACCCTAGACCGGGGCGACAGCCAATGACAACTACCTATCCCCAGAAAACGTCAACAGGGTGAAGTGGTTAATCTGAATAAAAACAAGTAGTGTCTTCTTCAACCTCGACATTGGCAGAATCATCGACAGTATCAAGTAATCAAGCAATATTGTAATGTTACCTAGCGATAGATTTAGGATAACCTGAAGTTTGGAATCCAGGTAGTGTCTACCATTTTGCATGATCATCTTAAAGTTGGGAAGCTTGGGTCTCAATGGATGCTACATTTTTTCGCACTGGAGCAAAAAGATAGACGTATCGATTGGTGCCAATATATGCTACATAAATTCAGAGAAAGCATTACAACAAGTGACCTGCATTATGACATCTGACAAATTCTGGATATATGTATAGTAACGACCCGCACTCGAAACAGCAATCGACAGAATTGGTCTGTGAAGAAAATGAACTTTGAATGAAATGAATGAAAGAAGTAGTTTGCGGTCGAAGCGTATCAAAAAATGGTTGCTGTATTTTCCGGCGTAGACGACCTGTAGTCGTAATTCTACTAGAATATCGGATTATGGTTTATATTCAATGATGCAGTGAAGTTTGAATGCCATAAGCCGTCCAGGAGCGGAGCATCAGTCGTCCGAGTAGTGGAACCAGGGGCATCACTTTTCACCAAGACAGCGCTTCTGCTCACACGGCTGCCAGAACCCTATGATTTTCTAACAAATTAGGTGCGCCACTGCTACTAAACCTTCTCTACAGTCTTAGCCTGGCTCCTTGTGATTTTATTTTACCACCCACATTAAAATAATAATTGCAAGGACGAAAATTTTTGACGTCGAATGAAGCAGTGGATGAATTCAGGAGACTTAAGTATTTTCGACCTTCCACAAGAACGGTATTTTTCTATTTTGAAAGTTGGTTTAGTTGACTGTATAAGTAAATAGATATGGCAGAGGGCTACTTTAAAACGTTGTAAAAAAGTTTTATTATATTACGTATATTTGACGTAGGTATTTGGCTGTATCGATATGTATGCCCTCGACTGTACACAACTGCTAAGGTATTATAGCTATCTACTTCACAAGATTTTCTTTATCAAAACGTAAGGCAAGTTTATTAATATGCATAATGCAAATCATATTTAGGAGCCTTTTTTATAATTTTAACTCTTGATAATAGACTCCCACCCTCTATGCTCCCACCATGCTACTTCCGCATAAAAGGGTAAACTGCGGATAAGAGAGGAACTCAATACTTACATACTTAGGTATTTCCATAAAAAAAAATTGCCAGTTACGTATAAAATGACATCCCCGTGTAATTTCTAGACTTTATCCGTTAATTATTTTACATCAATCCAATTGCAATGTTTTGCGCAGGCGTCTGTAAGTAGGTCCCTACAAGTAACGAGTTTTGCGGAAACTCGAGCGTCTCATACTTAGTTCACTCGTTATTATAACATGAGCGAGCCGTTAACCTAGTGTTAGTTCATTGAACACGAAACTAGATTTTCGTAATTAGGCTGTCATGTTTTTAGCAGCTGCTCCTTGCATTTGACTAATCTTACGACGCCCAGCTCAGGATGACGGCCGAACTTGACGGCTAACACAAAAACAGGTAGTAGGTATTATGTACGGTCAAGTGCAAAAATAAGTATGTATCGATAGGAACTTCTCAAAAATATGTCCCACAACCTTATTACGCTGGCGTAAGAGCGTATGGTAGGTACTTATTTTTGAAACTTTGTCTAGATACCTACATATTATTACACTTGACTGTACAATTTTATTCTTACACACAACCTTGCTAAATGTGGCCTGTAGGTACCTGTTACCTTAGGCTCTGTCTACCCCGTAAGGGATAAAGATCACGTCACGTGTCACGATCACGTGTGTACGTGTTATTCTTATGATAAGAGCTGGCATATTTACAGTTTTTTGTAACCGATAGATATAATCATAGTTATGTAGTAAACTAGTAAACAATACACACAGCTCCGATCTACCTTTCCAAACGTTTCAGCTATTTTCTTAAAAAGGACATGGATGCTATCAATATCTGACGCGCTCGAGTATGTCCATGCAAGTTTTTTTTTACATTTTTGAAAATCTATGGTCGCTCCCCCCACCGATGAAAAGGTAGGTATATAATTATGTCATTTTTTTCTTTTTATCATCTAAGCTTCGCAACCCAATAGGTCTCTCTGACGCTCGAGTAAATCCCGATTTAGCTACGTGGGCTCCCCTACCATTAAGTCCCTTAGTGTATGCTAAATGCTCGGTAACCGCTCGCGTGCCAATCCCGAAGAGAGACCCAATTGAGAACCTTCATTTTGATTAATTTTAATTGACACTTCAGATACCTACGTTTATTTGGCTAAATGTAGATACCTTCGTAGTTTAAAGGATTCTCGATTTCTTGATTTCATTAAAGTAATTAAAAAATCATGTTATGTCAAGTGTCGCAGTCGCAACTAACCCAATACAGTGCGTGACCCGATACGCACTTGACCGGTTTTTTCGCTAGTGTATTAGCTACGATTATGCTCAGCACAGGAAACTTCCGCCTCGGTTTAAGGAAGAATGTTCAAAAATAGAACAGCTAATCAGCACGTGAGCGGTCAGAGCCATTTCAACGGTAGGTAGAGAGAATTTTCTCGTAGTGTGCACAAAAAATGTTATTGCTCCATATGCGAACGGGTCAGTCACGGCAAAAACTCTTATTAAGTTAAGCCTAGGTACTAGCCCACTGATTCCGGACTTCGTTTATTCTAGAATGAGTGACCGAGAAAAGGAAAAAGGTGCAATACTTCTCATTTGATGGAGGCGCGGTTAGACGTGTCGTATAATTGTGATTTTCTAGGTTGGTAATTATAAAGAGACTTGAGTCGTTGTCCTGATTTTTTTTGCTACCTAGAAAGTTAAGAAAATTAAGAATTATAATTTAAACAGCATATCCGTTAAATTTATGAAAAATATTTTATTGCAACTGGCACTTAATAGAATGTAGCTTAATTGACAATTCAATATTCTTCTCTACAATAAAACTTACAATTTTAAATAGGTGTACGTACCTACCTATGTATTTTATCAACAAAACACCAATTAGATCTATATGTACTTACTCTTTGTTAAATGTACGTAAACAATTCTGTCATATTAATTTGGACAATCTTAAAAATATGTCAATAAATTTGAGTGCTGCTATCGAAATACATAGGCACGTTAAACAGCATTATATAAGTTAATAAAGATATAATATAACTGACAATAGCTTCGCAGCAAACGCAGGACGATGTTAACATTATGATAACGTACAACAACATGAAATAATGATAACCTTTGTCTGATGTTATATAATATAAACATTATGTATAAGTCTTAGCTTCAATAAACTTTAACTTATCAAATAAATAGCATGAACATGAAGCCACATGTTTGTGAATTTAGCTTTATGAATAATGAAACCCCCGCTACAAAACCTGTGCAACGAATAGTGTTATCCTAGCTTAATCAATTAATTAAGTAAACACAAACATACAATATTATTTTAATTAATATTAATGTAACGTAAAATGAGGTAGGACCCGCGCACGGACAGTATACTATCGAGATAGGCCCCATAAGCGCAATTAGCTGTGCCAGTTTATTTTAACCTGCCTAGACTTAGACTTGCATTATCTATCTCGGTAGTATATTTGTGGACCCGTAATTATTTTTCACTAAATGCTTAGTTCGAATTTGTGTCTACTATAACATTATTCGCTATTAATTTGAGTCTGCGTACCTGCGATCTGTTCATGGTAGGCAAAACCTAATAGACCGACCGTTTAAATGAGTCCTCGCCCGCGTGGTGCAGGCGCGCGGGGTGGGACGACCGCGGGGGCCGAGGTGCGGGCGGCAGGTGCGCTACCCGCCCGCATCGCTCCTGTACCGCTCGGGCAGGACTCATTTAAGCGGTCGGTCTATTGCTAGGTACATACCTTAACTAGAATCACAATTAAGTGGCTTAAATGACAATGCATACCGCAGCGGTTAAGTTCCTCGGATATCTGAACATAAATCTGTGAGTTGGCCGGTTCAGATATATTTGAGCAACTTGGCCGCGTCGATATTTGCTTTTCAAACTGTGATTAAATACAAAACAACACTTTATGTGAATAGAACACTGTTAATCAATAAAATTTTAATAAATAGATAGTACTTAAACGTTGTATGTACTCATCTCCTCGAGTTACAAGACATTCCTACAACATACCTACCTACTCACTTAGATACACTTTGTTATTCTCAGAAACAGTCTTAACAATAACTTAGAATAAGTAACGCAACGTAACAAAAAATCGATATAGGTATATAATTTTGATTTCATAACGTGATATCACAAAATATATTTGTCCTAGAACACTTTGTAAATATATGAAATGATTTGATTATGATTCAATATCACAGACCATACTAGCCCGATATGGTAGGCGTTACAACTAAATCTTAATTAACTTACCTATACTAAACCTTATCGAACTAACTGTGCGCAGTCGGGCTGAGAAAGTTGAACAGCCTAGAATCAATTACGCGGCAACACTGGGTAGGTATACGAACTATCCGTCATCTCTATAACAAATAATTAACACACTGCCTTCTGATTGATTATAGTCGGTTAAATTTTATGTAGTCAGACGCTATCAGCTATAAAGTCCTACAAGTTAGAGAGATGCGCTTCATTATAATGAAAAATGTCTCTTCTGTCTTACTTTAATACCCAAGACCTAATACTACTTCAGTTTAACAGACGAGCAAACGTTACAAGCCACTTTAGAACTACGGTAACAAGAATTGACATCCAAGATTACAATTCTATACTTACCAAAATAGGTACCTCAATCATTCTATTACTCCCATGTCCGCAAGGTCATGTTCTGTTGCTATGGTCGATTTCTATAGTCCTTAAATGATTGAATATACAATATGTCCTTCTATATTTTGATAAATGCGAGCTACTCTTCTGATTGTTATCACACATTCGCCGCACTCTTTCTTTAAGAACATCTTTCTGAGTATATTCCAGCAGGATATATTATAAGTTCAATTGAATATAATTATCGTACAAGATACGTCCCCGTCAATTTTATATGTAAATAACCCTAAAAGTTTAATCGATAGGTAATGTTATAGGCGATTAGGTAGGTACCATTTTAAAAATAAGTTGTTTACACAACTAAATAACTGAGTATCTGTGGGGGTATATTTATTCATTTTGGTAACATTATTTCAGTAATTTCAAATTATTTAATCGCCCTCCTGATTCTTTTGCAAGAGTGGACTTTGTACTTTAAGAATTCGTAAGTTATAATCAAATTAGAACATGAAGGCATCAAGGCCAATCAAGGATAGAAAATCGTTCTCATGTGAAATATGTTGATGGTCTAGTTCACAATGGCACTAATTTCATTTTTATGGCAATGGAATTGCAACTTTATTTGTACTCTATCGTCCATAAGTATATCAGTTTTTCCCCGTAATTATTATGATTGTGAACTAGAACATCGATGTAGTCCGCCAAGAAAGCCTCAATCAACCTAAAGTTCAATGTCAATCGCATAGCTTGGAATGTCAAAGTCCGTTGTGCACTTAGAAGTCACTACTTTGAATAATTCTCCAAATTGCCAATCTTACGAAGTGAACTTTACTAACTATATTTCAAGGTTTAGTTTTAATTGAATATTCATTTAAGATACGAGATTTTTTCAAAGTAGTGTAGTGACGATATGACAATCGGTCTTATTCTTTTTTTGCAATGTAGGAACCGATATAAAATATGGCAAACCACTTCTTGATCAACTATGTCATATACAATCAATATGTATTTTGATGTCGTATTAACGCAGATAAATACATTCTGACAAAGGCACTTCCAGTTCATTTCATATCACATTACGTCGACAATCGAGCTAAATGGGTTACTATGGCGGAAAGTCTCAAAGTGTACCTATCATAGGCGAGTACGTAATTTGGGAATAATGAAAAACTATAGTAAAAAGGATTTTGATAATATATATCCATAAATAGAAGATATTCTTCTTTGGAAAATGGTATCTTTGGTACCTACCATAGATAGGTACCTTTACCCATACTAACCCATTTTGATTGATCACATTTACACGGCTATCCATATCCATATCCATATCCATAAACTGAGGGAGATAAGTGTCCATCTTATAACATAAACCTTGTTATATGTCTTTCAACCCTGAATGTTCCTACGTCGTTCGAATAGGTATTCACAAATTGATAGTAGATTTAACATTAGCTAAACTTTTTAGGAGATTCTCTTAAAGCTAACTTCAACAGCTGTTAAAATATAGTTCTCAATTATAACGAGTAGGTGCTAAAAATGATATATCTCGATTTAAAATAACATTTCTAACTATGCATCTTCTAAACATATCTACCTAATTTAATCGCAGTAAATAATGCCATGCATGAGTTTTAAACAACATTTTTTTATGTTATTGTCCAAGTCAACTTAAATCTACAAAGTAATGTACCTAATGTATAACTATACCTACTTATATTTAAATAGTACGGTGAAACTAACTAATCTATGTAGGAACATTAAATTTCAAATGGTAAAATCATAATAGTTATTTATGTGGCTGATGCATAATGAGAGGCATTAAAACACGGGTGGGGATTCATGAAACGAAGCGAAGCTGAGCGTATTATTAATACAGATGTTATTTGCCTTTTTAAATGACATCCCCAAAAGAACAGATGTCGTTATTCATTCGTTATACAGTGTACAGTCGAGGGCATAAATATCGATACAGCCATTATGTCAAACAACGTGTCATCGAACCTTATTGTTTATGGTATAAAGGTGTATGGTGTTTTGACGTCTCGGTAACGTATATATGCCCTTGACTGTCCACAATAATTATGTACACACGCATGTAAATTTGTTTTTAATTATTGATGCATAGTGTAACTTCAGCATAGTGGAATTAACTAACAGAATGGCATAGTCATCCAATTTGATATAACAAAACTC
This sequence comes from Pandemis corylana, assembly GCA_949127965.1. Taxonomy (NCBI): domain Eukaryota; kingdom Metazoa; phylum Arthropoda; class Insecta; order Lepidoptera; family Tortricidae; genus Pandemis; species Pandemis corylana. The sequence continues at coordinate 7,216,617 of OX421860.1, forward strand.
ACCAACCCACTGCGGCAATGCTGCACTCTGATTGTCTGGCCCAAGGGCAAACGAGACATTAAAGTGGACAAGCAGACGCTTATGATCGATATCCGTAATCAATGTTAAGTCAATGCGAGGTATAGCGAATAAAACGCAGTAGTTTAATTTATAGCAATGTTCACGTAGGTGTTATAGGTAGGTACACAACCGTCAAGTCTGAAACCATTAAGAGCGATACAAGCTCGAGATATATACAAACTATATCTAAAGAAGCCGAGTTGTAGTGAATTAGTATTGAATAAGGGGTGGCCAACGATTGCAGATGCGTTACCAGAAGAGGGCCAAGATAGAATCTATTTACGTTTGTGTCAGTAATTTCACCGGCTGTCTTAATCTCCTCGCCGGAACACAGCAACACAAGTACTTATCATTAAATTAGTATTAATTGAACTTCGGTCAAATTTAAACATCACTTGTGATTTATTTTAACGTAACTGGTACAAAACAATGCCTTGATTGCGTCGCGTCGCCGGGCTGATAAAATTACCAGCTCAATACACACACACACGCACTCCTATCAGTCAGCCTGCCTCCATGTCAAATTGTGAGCCAATATAAAGCATCCGTCACATTGCTGCGCAACACAAAGCAATCGTAACAATAAATCATATTTATTATTCAGTTTTAATGACAGATGTAATAAATTTACAGCACATTTACTGGTACATTATATAGTTCATAATATCATTCCCAAATCCACTGTCCAGTTTGACTTTGAATCGGTCATTCAGAGTGCAGGAATCGCCACAGACCTATGGCTTCGATAACGAGCCCTATATAGTTGGAAACTGCTTCATCTTAAGGAGGGCTATTTCCCACCATAATAACAAATCTGACTGTTTTTTTAGTTAATAGTTTTTCTTAAATCGAACTTATGAGTATAAAAACCACATCGGATATATCGTGTCACTATAGTCTGAAACATTTTCGGCAGTACTGTCTAGAGCAATGGCAATTTTAAAGCCAAACCACATCGTGTTATAAGGAAGTCAGCTCGCCGTTCTTATTTGGGATGGGTGATAATGTTGGTTTTTCTGAAATAACGAAATTCATATTTACAAACTGCAATAAATAAATTTAAAAATAACAAATGGTCGAAAACAATAGGTATTTCGTCTGTGTTTTTGTAAATTACTCACCATTTTCATTAGGGGTAGGAGATATTCTTCCGTTTGTATTGGAATCGAGCTCTCGCTTCTGACCTCGATTATGGAGACGAATGGCAAACATTAAAGTTGCACCGACCAGTGGAGAGATGCCCGCGAGGACAAACGGCAGGGTGTAGGAGCCAGTGTGGCCATGCAGGGCGGCGGCCACTGGTGGACCGATGGAAAGGGGAGCTGCTGCCAAACCCAACATACAACCAATCGCATGCGCCGCGTGAGCACCGCCACACAAATCGAACGCGATGGGTCCTATCAGAGCAATGAATGCGCCATCACATATCCCCATCCCCGCAGAAATAACAACCACTAACCAGTAAGAATTAACGAAAGGCAAAATAATAGTTAACAACCCTATAACGTAAAAAGATATTTGTTGCATCAGGATCCTGTCGACACCCGGCTTATCCGCAAGATATCCGAAGGTCAATCTCCCTATACCTGAGGTCAATGCTATAGATTGTAACGGTAGATTGACGCGCGATTTGTCCACACCCTTGAAATTTTGTTTAACGAACTCTGCTATGTGCACATAAGGTACAAAATACCCAAACAGAGCAACGGGCATTGACAGAGCCCAGAATCTGTACTTAGAGTTTTGCCAGATTTGAACATTTACTATAGTTTTAATGAGGGATAGAAAACTATTATCTTTTCTTAGCGGTTTTTCTAAGACCATTAGAGGAATGGGCTTAAATATCAATCCACATAACGCAATACCAAAGGTGAATACAGAGAGAACTCGGAACATCCAGTCAAGTCCATGGTTTTTGATCAGATAGTCCATTAGAGGAGGCATGATGACAGTGAAAACAGAACTGCCTATGGTGACAATGCCATTGACGAGACCTAAATATTTTTTGAAATAGTGGCCCAAGATGGCTAACGACGGAGTGTAGGCGAGAGAGGCTCCTACCCCGTAAAGAATTCCATAGGTGAAAAATAGAGCATAAACGTGAGTGGTGACGAAAGAGGAAAGGAGAAGGCCTAGTGTAGCGATGGCGCCGCCGAGCACCGCCGTCAGCCGCAGCCCGAGCAGCGCTGTCAGCACGCCCGACAGCGGGGACAGCAGGAACGTGATGCCCACTGCCAGGGAACCCACCAAAGCTGGAACAATATTTTACACTTAAATAAAAGTTTTTCATGCAACGCAACATGTTCCTGGGCCCGAATAGTCGTAGTCATAGCAATATGTAAGTCAAACAAAGGAGATACGTATAATTATGTTTACCAGTTTTACCAAAAGTTTGGCTCGGTTTTTCTTTAACTAAAATTAAGTCTAACAGAGACAACAGTTCTTGTTGCAAGCCAACAGAAAAAAATCCACATCTAAAACTATTTAATAACTTTTAACTTTAATTAAATTCATTTGCTTATATAGCCAATCCATAATTGTTATTGCATGTTTTTTTAGAATAGGATGCACAGTCAGCGTCACATAGTTTGAAACGTCCAAGTCGGCCAAATAGTTAGGTACAACACCATAAAAATAGTATGGTGTGTCGAACTTTTTGGTCACCTTGGACGTTTCATACCATATAACGCTGACTGTACCTTTGGTACTCGAAAATATAATAATGCTTCAGGAAAAATGGCTAGTAGGAAGTAGATATTCATCGCAATAATAAGCCCTCTTTAGTGAGTTCATATCAGGACATTAGTACCTATCTATTCATGATACTTCACATATAATACTTACAATTTAATCATCTTTCAATCCTGATAAGTAGCTTTCTACCCAATTGATGTTTCGTGTTTATGTGGCTAAAGCAGATTTATTGTATCAGATTAGAAATGTGGGAAACTTCAAAGACATTATGACGAAGCAATTACAAAATTATAGAAATGGGTTGTTTAGTAGTTTTACGCCAAAGATTTTAATTTATCTTATGAGCAACTCAAGTGAGGTCGGTAAACCTTTCTTTGAAGTTCTGTCCAATTAATATTTTTCACCTAAACTCATCCAAATGAAAGTAGCCAGTGAGTGGAATATCTACATACATACATATATATATACATAAATCACGTCTTTACGGGATAGACAGAGCCTAAGGTAACAAGACCTAAAGGCTACGTTTAGCATGATGGAATATCTATATTCGTAATATGTGGAGTGAGTTAAGTTGCCAAGTGCCACACAATATCTCGTGCCTAATCTAATCGGGTCACCAGACACGAGATAGGTGACTGCCTATAACCATTAAGATATATACCTTTTTGCGTATATCTAAACTACACGAGTGATCTTAGGGTGCTCGATTGACGCAAACTGATTCCAGGAACCGATAATAGTTTTCAGAATAATAACTATTAGGTTAAAAGTTTTAAGAACTCTTTATCATCGTCGATCGGGTTAAATCTTCATAAATCACTTCGTTTTGCTATTGGTATGAATTTGGAACAGAAACATTAATAATAATAATAATAATAATATCTTGGGACAATTGACACCAATTATCTAGCCCCAAACTAAGCAAAGCTTGTAATATGGGCACTAGACAACGGATAAACATACTTATAAATAGATAAATACATACTTAAATACATATTAAACATCCAAGACACAAACATTGAAACTACTTAAGTATTTATTATTCGTAAACTTTGACAATATGAACTATAATTTCACTACATAGTATAAAACAAAGTCGCTTTCCGCTGTCTGTCTGTCTGTCCCTATGTATGCATAGATCTTTAAAACTACGCAACGGATTTTGATGCGGTTTTTTTTAATAGATAGTGATTCAAGAGGAAGTTTTATATGTATAATTCTACGCAGACGAAGTCGCGGGCAGTAGCTAGTTATTTTATATACACCAGTATTTAAAGGTATTCGTCAAAATATGTCTCTGCTCTTTATACACGTTGCTCTGGTTCGTGATACGATAAAATGTAACGCGTCTAATGTTAAAGGCCAACCTGAGAGACGACATCATAGGTTAGAGTGAGTGCCGTGCAAAGAGGCCTTTATTGTGGCCGTAGGATTTTAATGTTCTTGAAAATTTCGACCACTTAATGACACGAGCAAATTTACATGTGATTTACTTTAGATTAAACGAATTAATAGATTACTGTCGGCCATTTGTTTAGGTTAAGTAGGCAGTTAGGTATTCGTATTAACGCACGTAGGTAACAGTAATTCGATGGGGCATACATCGGCATCTTCAAGCCCGGCGAGAATCAAATTGCTTAGCTATACTAGGCATAATCATCAATCGCAATGAAAGTCAGTATTTTCATCAGCTCAATAGACTGAAATTGGATACGTTCATGTGGCCTTCGACGCGGGCGCCGCGCCGCCGCGCTGCCGCCGGCGCCAAGTGACGATACCTCGTCAAATCTATGCCTTTACTAGGAATAATGACGTACTTACAGTATTAACAGCAATTATTTTAAAGAATAGGATAGGTATTATCTTGAAACTACAAAATGGATTAAATAATCCTGCTATACTGTATCTACTTACCATATCCCATCTTTTAGTAGGTAGGTACCTACCTACATTAAATATTGAGAAGCATTTTATTAAAAAAAAACCATAATTTAATTATTTGAAAACTGTTTTTTATCTGATGTGCAACATAAAATATTAGTTTAAGATTTTAATAAGCAGATATATAACTATATTACCTTTAAACAAGCAATTAATCTCGGAAACGGCTCCTACGATTTTCATTAAATTTGATAGGGGTTTCCGGGGCGATAAATCGATCTAGCTAGCTTTCTTGTCTATTTTTTAAACAGGACGAAAAATTTACTTTAAACCCAACATTATAACTTCATCACTTCAATCCTAACAGTTCTAAGGTTGAATTGTTAATTTATTTTGCTCTACTTTTCCAATGGTTTACATCTCTGAACAAACAAAATCCCATTCATTACGTGGGCTCTGTGTTTCGAATCTCATCCAACCTCACGTTGTGGAGGGGGTGTTTTCTGCAAGAAACTGTAAGATCGCCCGAGAACAGAGTTAAGTGAACTAAAACATCTTTTATAATTTAAATATGGCTTAATAAAAATATTTAAGCAGATTTTTTTATGAATGAAAGACAAATTAACATATAAGTAAACTACTTCCACTAAAGATACTCATTCTTCAAAATATCATGTGAGATTTGGGAGTGGGGGAGGTGGTCAAAAAATCGCAAAAACACCTCACATTATTAATGGATACATAAAGCCTTTGGATGATTTGTTTAGGTACTATGAACAGATTATTAGTTAAAGGACTTTAATTTAACAGGCACAAATAAAAAAATATAATCATTTGGTATGGACCCTAAACCCTAACCTAAGGTTTCTTTTAGATGGTAATACAAGTACTGCTGTCCTAGTCAGTGTTAAAACTAAAATTAATGAAGTTACTACTAAAATATTCAATCAGTCTTATTACAATTTAAGAAATTCTTTTACATATCAATTAATTTTATGAGCCCATTTTTTTTGTTTTTTCTGCATTTGTGATTGTGGTTAGTACCTATTGCTAAAAATATACTTATCAAAAAATGAGATCACATGAATTTAATAGATAAACATTTAATACAAATTATTTAGTATGCTCCTTTTCACAATTTCTTATAAATTTTTTAACTATATATGAACATAAAACAATAAAAATACTACTCAATGTGTAAAATTTCTTGTAAAAACACAAACTTATTTGTTATTTTAATTTTACTAATGAAACTAATAGCTCTTCTATTTTAGCAGTTTAACTTGTGCTACAATATAAGTTTAAGCTGTACATTGTCACTGAAGGATAAATTTGACCACTCGAAAACCATTATTTTATTGCAATTTTATAATAATTATGCATAATTATATTGTCAATGAGTAAAATAACTTGACTTGATAGTATTTGATTAATAATTGTCATGAATACCTATTTAATACAATGTATTAAGTTTAGGTACATATAAATAGCATTCATCATTGAATAAAATGACTATGATTTGACTTGAAATTTCAGACATACACAATACATGATGCAAATGCCACTTTACCTAATTTGAGTTTAAAATATTGTAATGAATGCATGCAAGCTGTTAAACTCATTTAGGCAACTCAAACAGTAAATTGCATCATCACATTATTATGAGCTCTGTTAAAAATTGAATGAAAGTGATGAAGTGAAGGAGAAGTAAACTTGCCAGCTTTGCTCTCAGGATTCTCTATTCCTTGTTCCTTTGTTTGCTTTTCAAGCACTCCATACATCACGCTGCAGGAATTTATCACACCGAAAAGGAGGCCATTTGTGAGAAAGGAGCCCACCAGCACTGAGTAGGCCCTGAAGCCACCGTCGGGCGGGCCTCGCGCTTCACTGCTACGCAAAACCCCATTGCTTTCTGGCTTCGGCAAATCACTATTTATTAGCTCTACATCGTGTAATTTATGCAAAAGTTCAGAGTTTTCTTTCGGGTCCGAATCCATTTTCTAAACTTTGTCACAAGTTTATGCGATAACTAGCCGGTTAGCAGGTTTAAGCATCAATTTATTACAATTTCTATTTCTAATAAAACTGTAATTTGATCTCGCCTACAAAATTAATGTTGCACAAATCGAATAGAACTTTAAACATTTAAAGAGCATGAACAGTTCTCGTTGAAACTATGGACAGAGCAGAGCGCACTGTAAACTTTTAGTTCAATTTATTAGCCGCAGAACTAACGGCACAAACACACCGAACACTGGACAGTCGGTAATGCACATTATTTCTGCATCTTTCCGCTGATAGCGGAATGTACTACCACTACCACCACGAGCCGAGCAAGAGTTGACGGCTCGCTCGCATGTGGGATCTGACAGCTGACAGTGACATTGACGTGACAGCGACAGCAGAAAATGTCACCGTGGACCTGTTATGTTGTTGTTCAGTAACATAACAACAGTTTTGTCGGTTCGAAAATAGAATTGTTCTCAATCGGCTTCTCATAACAAGCGTATTCATATTTCTTTGTTTTATTAGTCATTGCAAGGCAGTTGATAGCACAAAAAAATTTGTCTTGCCAGTTAAAAAAACTTTTGGAGTTCTTTTTCTCTCCTTAATGGCGGCCGTAAGGCTTGGGCCAATGTCAATGCGGTAAAAATATAATTCAAAAATCTTGTGACAAAATAATGTCGGCAACGTTGTACGGTATTTTGGAGTTCTGACACTGTAAGTCTGAGCTGCCAAAGGTGTGCGGAGCGCTTTCCAAGGCAATGGTGTCGGCCAATGTACCTTGCGTACACGAACCTCCGGGCCTCAGCAGAATCGACAGTAAGCGACCGGATGGCCTTACACTGGTTCTTTGGCGAAAGGGTCGTTGTCTTCTGTGGGACCCGACGTGTGTAAGCACTTTCGCTATGTCCCACTTGAGACAGACCTCGCGGTTAGCTGGCTCCGCAGCTAAAGCGGCCGCGAGATCAAAGCACGACAGTGTACGACTTTGTACCGGTCGCCGTCGAGACTCGAGACTGCGGGTCCCTGGGGCTCGGAGGCAAAGGAGCTATTCAGGGAGCTGGGCCGCAGACTGAGAGATTGGGGCTGCGATCCCCGCCCTGGTTCGTGGCTGGTTCAAAGGGTTTCTATTGCAGTTCAAAGAGGCAACGCGGCCAGCATAATGGGAACCTTTGAACCGGGCTCGAAATGGAGGCATAATTTAGGTTAGTTTTTAATCATTTTTAACATACTTTAATTTAAATCAACTTTCCTAGTTTTAGTGTTCTTTATTGTTATTTAGTTTTTAATATTTTGTATATTAATAAATTCCATATTTAGTATGTTTCTAGCATGTTTGAAGTGTCAAACTGAAGTGTAATGTGTGGCACGCACGTTCAAGAAGTTAAGTTTAAGTTTTTGGTTATGAAGCTATAAATTTACAAAAATAATTAAGTCAAGCGTGGTGTAATTAATACATAACATATATAAATCTCGTCTTTGTCCCTTACGGGGTACACAGAGCCTAAGGTAACAAGACCTAAAGGCCACCATTAGTTTGATTAATGTGACCGAATTTGTTTAACTTGGCAAGTAAAACAAATCGTTCAGAAAAAAAAAACAAATTTAGGTATCTTAATAGCGTGCTTCGCAAACGCATTTCTTTACTTCACAAGCCGTGTGGGAGATACTTTACACTTCTTAAGATGAATATTTTGTAGAGTCCTTCAAGTATTTGTGGGACGCAATCGGAAGATTGTAGTTAATGACTGGCTGACATATCTCTCATGTTGTTTTTAAAATTCATTCCGCAAGGGAATATGCAAAGATTTTTCACCATACAGCCAACATAATCCCTCATTGTTGACGTCAATGATTGTTGTTGTTGTGGATATGAAACTTATGACAGTGACATGAAAGTTGGTAAAGTAGTGTCGTGACGTGACAGCTGTAATGATATTCGTTTTGTACTGTACGTGGAAGACCAGTAATTCATTTTCTTTATTCCAATTTAATAATTGGGTTAAACGGGAGGAAATTGTCTATTAAAGGTCAAAACAAGGTATGTTTGATGGCTGAGCTGATATTACCTATTGACTATTTATTTGTAGACTGGACTAGACCTCTGCTCTAAGTCGAGGAGATAGTGGAGGACAGCTGTACCGTACAGCATACGATTTCTTTCATTTAAATACTTCCATATATACATAAATCACGTCTTTATCCCTTACAAGGTAGACATAGCGTGAGGTATCAAGACCTTTAGGTCACGTTCAGCATGATTGTGGGCGCAAAGGTGGAAAGGGGAATCAAAATAGTCAAATTCAAAAACTAATAATCAAATTTAAATACTAAGTTTCTTTTTATTGTTTCAGAAACGAATCGCCTCTGTCATGGCTCCATCATCGGATTGGGATGAAATTAAGCGCTTAGCTGCTGATTTCCAGAAAGCTCAACTGACCTCAACAGCTCAAAGGTAAAATATTCTACTCAGTTTTTTACAAATTCTTCTGTAGTAGTTAGGTAATTACATTTATCTTAAATATTTTCAAATGGCAAATGAAATAATAGTCTGACCAAGACAGTTTCTACTGCAATTTTATTTGAAAAATATATGTATTTTGAATAGCATATTCTCTTTATTTTTCACAGACTGTCAGAGCGTAATTGCATTGAAATAGTGACAAAACTGATTGAACTGAAGCTAATTGATGTGATTTTCACAAATGATGGCAAGGAATATTTAACTACTCAGCAGCTTGTGAGGGAAATCAAAGATGAGCTTTATGTGCATGGTGGAAGGATCAACACGGTTGAGCTTGCTAAAGAGCTTAATGTTGATCTTAGCCAGATTAATACTAGCATTGTTGAAATCACTAAAGGCAAAGAGGTGCAGCTTGTTTCTGGTTACCTGATTGCATCATACTATTTAGAAAAGATTGCAAGGGAAATCAATGAAAAACTACAACTCCAAGGTCAGGTGTCTGTGGGAGAGCTGACTCTGCAGTATGATTTGCCAGCAGAACTACTCCTGCACAGTGTTCTGGAAAAGTACTTGGGAAAACTGGTCTTTGGAAAACAAGATACTTCTGATCCCAGAACATTCTACACGGAAGAGTATATCATGAGAACTAAAGCTAAAATAAGAGGGGCGTTGATGGGTCTTCTAAAACCTACCCCAATTACTGTCATTGTCAATCACTGCAATGTAGCGGAGCGTTTATTCCTGTCTTTATTTGACCAGGTCAGTGCACCTGGAATGCTGACTGGCCGTCAGACTGGAGCTCTTTATGTACCATCATGTTACACAAAATCTCAAAATGACTGGGTTATAAGTTTCTTCAGGCAGAACAACTATCTTGAGTATGATGCATTATCTCGCTTAGGCATTTCAGACTCAAAAAGTTACATAAAAAGAACACTACCAAATGAAGACCTCACATTCCTTAGCAGCTGTGCACTTGGATCGCAGATTAAACAGCAGCTTGAAACTGCTCTTGAAGAATGCATTGCATCTAAAAGCTATCTGGATGTGGTCTCCCTGCTGCCTTCTGTCCTATCAGACACTGATATTGAAAACATATTGGATGCACTTTTAAAAAATAACTCCAAATCAACTGTTGTGTTTCAAAATACAGGTAAAATTGTACATTATTCCCTAGATTAGATTTTATATGTGTCACTAGACTAACTAGATAATATTTTTCCCCTTCAGTTTTCAGCAGCCATTACATTGATACTCTAAAACAAGCTTGTATGCCAGTGACACAAAGCAAAGTGGAAGCTGTGGTTAAATCAGGGAAATATCAGCAATTTTATATAGAAAAGCAACTATCTAAGGCAAATGAATTAACACATCAGGGACATGTAGATCACAAAGCTGAAAGGCGCGATGAAAGAAGAAGAAAAGCAGCATCTGGTAAAGGTGGTGGTGGGACTCAGGGGCGGGAAACCAAAACAAAAGCAGTAAAGAAGCACCCGAGGGGTAAACAGGCTGCTCATGACTCAGACTCTGATGAGGCGTCTAGCACAACCAAGAAAACTCCATCTCAATTAGAAATTGTGACCATTGAGGACATAAAGAAAATTATTAAAGATGTTTTAGAAAGTGAAGGGCTTGATGATTTAGTTTCCCAGATAGCAGAGTTTTTGCATGGGTAAGATACTTTTTAGACCAAGGCTGCTCAACCTTATGCATCTGGGGCTACATCATGGCCCACCACCTTTTTCAAATGGCATGTGCAAGCCTGAAAATACCTGTCAAGTTGAGATTCCATGTACCATTGTGTACCATCAGTGGCCCGCCACAAATATCTGAATTGTCCATCTGGCCTGATTGATAAAAAGTTGAGCAGCCTTGCTTTAGATTTAGACTAAGTATCTAGTTTGTACAAAATTAATTGTTTCAAAGAAATTTTAATAAAATATTCATGTATTTTTAGTGGCTTAAACCAAACCGCGTTAGCTTCGGCGAAAGAAACGGCCGAAAAGCTTCTTCAAGATGCCAGTCAGAGCAGGAAACAGACTCACTCTTCTACACAGGACAAGATAAACATTTTGATAAATGATATTAAGCTGTATGAAAAGGGTCTAAAGTCATTCCCTGCAGATCAGCAACCTCAGTTCATTAAATACCTTCTCAAATCTTTGGGCGGCGACGTTTTGACAGAGCTCTGCAAATATGCAGCAAACCAATGCAACCTTTCCAATCAAGTGGATGTGCTCACACCGGAGCAGAGAAACAAAATAATAAATGACTTGACTGAGGAATACACTAAACCATTCAAAGCACTAAATGCTACATTATCAGAGCAAAACTTGGAACTATTTTATCAAGCTGTTGATTTATGCTTGTCAGAATGTGGTATGATACTGAAAAAAGTTGATAAAAAGAAGGATAAGTGAGTTTTTATTTTTTTCAGTATTAAGATCTCATTTAAATTAATGTATTTGGCAGGATATTGCAACAAGCGTTTGATTTCAGGGCCATGATCACAAATCACAGAGAAAAGTTGATTTCGGAACTTGAAAACTGCGAGGATCCAGCGTTGTCACTACATCTTGCTGTGTTGGCTATATTCACTATTCTTACTCAGAACATGCTTCACGCGTCTGGAAGATTGGTGCCGGTTATCATTGCATACTTGAAGACGCAACTTAAAGAAGAATATTTTGATCATCTTCAGCAGTACCATGGTAAGACAGAAAGAAATCTGGGGCCCGATTTTTGAAGGCACATCACTCCATACATATTACATAGTACCCACCTACCTACCGTTCCAAAGTAGTGAAATTTCAAGCCGCAGTTTTGTGGTAATTAATAGATTTTTTCCACTTTCGAATGGTATTTTAGTGATATCATTTTAAAAATCGGACCGTTGGACTCGCGTCTTTCCAGATTTTGTGACGAATTTTATTTCTGTTACAGATTTAGTTACCAAGTATTTAATATCATCTGAAGAAGAGAAACCATCGGCTGAGGACCGACTTAAGGATGAGATGCCGACTATTAAGAACATTGTTCATGAAATTAAGAAAAACAAGTAATTTGTTAATTTGAAATAAATGTTTTATTAATTTTCTTTTAATGTTATTTTATGTATCCTCAAGGCTTGAGCTGGGGCTTGTATTGCATGTAAGAAAAACTATTAGAAATAGAACCTCCTCCTTTTTTGTACTTCTGCACCACACAAAATGTATAGTTTATATGCAAAACCTGCTTTATTAAATCATAGTTTCTGTCCGCGACTTCATCTGCTTAGAATTATACATATAAACCTTCCTCTTGAATCACTATCTATTAAAAAAACAGAGTATTACCCATGGCACTACTACGTGGCACTACAGACCAAAATAAATATATCATAAATGGGAAGTAGGTTTAGGTTGTTAGATCTTCAGCAGGCCTGAACCTTTATTTCCCGTGGCACTACTGTCCAAAGATTTCGAATTCAAAATCAAGTTTAACATAGTCGACGGAGCTCCGCTGTCGCGGAGCTCCTATTTCTGGGTATTTTTGGCCCTTCGGGCCTGCTGAAGATCTAACATAACCTAAACCTACCTCCCATTTATGATATTTATTTTGGTCTGTAGTGCCACGTAGTAGTGCCATGGGTAATAAATACTCTGGCCCGTCGACAATGTTAAACATGATTTTGAAATAAAAATCTTTGGACAGTAGTGCCACGGAAAATAAAGGAAAAAAACCGCATCAAAATCCGATACGTAATTTTATAGTACATTGTGTATTAAGGGCGGTAAGTACGGAATTATAACCGAGGCTCTAGTAGAAGCCCGAAGTCGAAGACTGAGGGCTTTTTGAGACGAGGTTCGTAATTCCAGTACCGCTCGTGAAACACAGTGTTTTTCATCACATTTGCGAGTAAATAAATAAAATGATGGGGCAGAAAAACCGCGTGCCAGAGACGCGCAATTTGTCCAGGTGGGGGCCGCGGGGGGCGGCGCACGGATGCCGGGGGGGCTGTTGTCGAGGCAGTGGCGGGGTTTTATATGGGGTTTTTTGTGATGAAAAAGATCTAAGCATACATAGGGACAGATGAACAGACAGCGGAAAGCGACTTTGTTTCATACTATTTAGTGATGGATACAACAGATTTTTGTAAAAGCAAGCATTTATTAGATTATTCCATAAAGAACACAATAATTGTAAGTAAATAAAACAATGTGTTCAATGTAGTGGTTTAAACTCAAGTTAATTACATGAGATAATGTAATAAGTATGATCACACAGATCAAGTACCAACTATGAAGCATACTACTAATGAACATTAACTTTGACATAACAGAGCACCAGGGGATTATTTAAACAAACATGGCTTACAACTCATTTAGAAAATTAAATAGAGAATTTTATATGTCTTATAAATGCAGGGAAATATGAAAACTGTTCTGCTAATAATAAAAGAGATCAACTTAAATTGTTCAAAAGTAGATAAAAATACACATGACCGAGATATTGAATTCATAATCTAAAAGATACAAATTTCTTTCAAATAATTTTGAAAATAGCACTTATTACAGATTCATCTGCCTCTCTTTTACATTGTGCTCTTATCTAAAATTGTATGAATTTTGCGACTTTGTATTATGATTTAGTAAAAATACAAAAGATTCTCATCTCAAAGATATTTTCAGGTTGTATTGTTGGTTCAACCTTGCTTTATATTATTAATTATATATTTACTATATAAAATTATGTTACAGGTAGGTGCAATGTATATTGGAGTTAGTACAAGTTAAGAGCTTGCTTTAGCAGCTTGGCGTTTTTTGACATCCCAGTTGTAAACTCTGGCCATGTTTACTTCTGTTGTTGTCCATTGGTCACTGAAAAGAAAAAAACAACAAGGTGTTAATTAGAATTATTATAATTTACTATACAGGAAACTTTTACCTACTAAGGTACCAATAAAGCTACATGGTAAATTTATTGTGATTTGTCTTAGTAATAAACAATTTGCACAAAAAAAATGCATCTTACTTACATGCAAACTACTTTGCACATAGTTCTAGATAATTTGTGTTATATGCATAATATCAACATTTCGGACAGCCATAAATTTACTGTCCTATATTCTAAATTTTTTCATTATTTCTTCCATCACCTGCTCAGCTAGACTAGTGATTTGTTCATATTTAGCAATTTATAAGGAAAACAAATAGATACCGTAAAAAGTCCAAATCATGTTCTACACAAGCCAAGTTTTTCTTTGCTGTGGCCATGTTTGAAGAGAGTAATTTTTCTGCATCTTCCAATGAATATTCCAGCATAACATTTGCTCCGAGCCATAAAAACACTTTTTCAGTTGGTGGTACTTGAGCCTGCAAGTTGTAATACAAAAAATATTATGAATAGAATTGATTATTTACACATATATCAAAATCAATTTTCATAATGCTTTGGACTGCTAATATTATCTTAACTTTTATTTAAAAATATCTAGCTGATAATACTTATTTTATTTTACAGTACAATTTTACCTTGACAAAAACTTGATCACTAAGTAAGAACTGTGTTTCTGTGACTTCTTTTTGTGTTTTTAACTTTTCAATCATTTCCAATGATCTGGCTAGGTCAGGGATTTGTTGCCTCAAGCGTCTCCTCTTAGTAGCTAAAGTATATTCCATGAACTTGTATTTTCCATGTTGTTCATCAAGTTTTCGTAATACTTTATCAACACCCTCGGAATTTTCGGGTAAACTCATAAATTCGTCAACATTATCCTGGAAACAATTAAAAGTAAATTACGAGCAAAAAATTTAAGTGATATTAAGTGTAGCTTTATGAATCAGCGTAACAACTCAATTAAGAAAATTTCAACAAAAGAAATCAAAAGCTCAAAAAAACTACTTTTTATTACCAGGTGCAACTCTTGTGATGATAACCTAAAAATCGAGAACATGAAAAATGTTTCGAATTGAAGAAGTATCTAATTTTTTTCATGTTATCAGTTAAATAAACCTTTATTTTGTTTGACAAATCTTTTAATGTATGACGACTTACTACAAATACAGCTTCAGGTATTCCCGAAAAAGATTTCTCATTTGAGGACTCGGCCCCATCACCTTCCATTTTGCAAAAAGGTGTCGGACTTTTTACGGCAGAGATGCTTTCGGTTTGATTACTTATAGTATCACGATGTATTATTTAGTTCATTGAAATATATCGAAAGCATTTTCCGAATGCTAAGTCACACAGTGAAATACCGAAACGAAATTCTATTGAATTGAACTGACAGACAGGACAGGAAAGAAACTTTTTTTTTCATGAATAACACACTGATAGATCAAAGATCAACTTTATATAGTATGGCAACATTAGAAATTTTGAAAATAATCAGAGGATAATCAATCCCTATTACTTTATTTTATTTTACTAATTTACTAAGATTTGTTTAGTTTCGAAAAGAAAAACGTTTATTAACTCCTACTCTCTAAATCGGTAAAACTGACGGATATAAAAAGTTACCTACCAGCTACCAGTGAAAAGTTCCTTTTTTTAAAACACATAATATGTCACGTCTTTATCCCTTACACCGAAGAAGCTTGTTGCTTACACCTTAGTATTTTTAAACACGCCTTTTACGTAATAATAATTTAGCCTGGTATCAACAACCATCAGCCAATTGATATTTCTACACTCCTACTCCTATCCTTCTTTTTATGTTTGTAATATTTTAGTTTAATTTAACTAACTGCCGTTTGAACTGTCGTCAAAAAGTACCTAACAGATATATTTTTTTTGTTGTAATTTTAAAATATATAATTGAGATATATAACTGGAGAATCTGCGGTGTCGGACATCGTACGCTACAAAAACGAACACGAGCATGGAGAATGACATGAAATTGGAACGTTTTATGGTAATACGTCAGTCACGTCATTTTCTCAAAGCGTAGCGTAGAATTATCCTAAAATAGCCACCATTTTTGTTTGCACAAATTACTACCTTGATTGAATTATCTAAAGTTAACTCTAAACGCATTAAATCGCAGTCTCGTTACAGCGTAAGTAATAAACGTTTAATCAGTGTCGCAAGCTGATCAAAAATTACCTGAAGATGAGACTTAAGACGTAATGTTTGATTGCAGGTGATACATCGCAAGGTGTAAGGCTACGCCCTGTTTCTGTTGTGGATTGATTAATTTGTTTCCAACATAGGCCTATCAGATACCGCCGTGATGGATATGATGGTATCGACACTACAACAGCAGCGGGCTGTAACGGAACAGCTGCGGCGGGAAGCAGCTATAAAACGCATCCCAGTATCATCTGCGGTGTCGGACATCGTACGCTACATAAACGAACACGAGCATGAAGACTGCCTGCTTGTCGGCTTCTCCAGCCAAAAGGTCAATCCCTTCCGAGAAAAGAGCTCCTGCACTGTTCTTTAAAATATGCTACAATAAAATAATAATGTTTTAACTTAATGTATGTAATGTAAATGTGTTTATTATTCTGTAAAAAATATTTGGTTATTGTTGATCTAAGTTTTCGTACAAATATATTTATGTTCAAAATTCTTGTGCATGCATAATTATGTTCAAGCAGTACTGGCCAGCAATATATTTACATAGATAGAAAGCTGTATGATGTGCGGACATAACTAATTTTGTAAATCTGATATTATGGTAAAATTCAATTCTTTGGTGGTCATAGATACATTTTAAAGCTATTTAATTTTTTTGTTTCATTACTAATTACTTAAATTATGTACCTAATGATATTGGCAAAGAAGTGATTTGTGTTGAATGTAAAAAAAAATATTGCAGGAATCTTTAACTACCTAGATGCCTTTTCTAATTGTTATTGGATTGGATTGGACAACTTCTCTGCTTCAAGTTTTTTTATTAATTGTATTTTTAATATTCTCTTCGGTGTTTGTATGTATGTAAGCTGATTTGAGCCCAGCAAGTGAGTTTTGATCCACTTTCACTAGTTGGGTTGACTTGATATTTGGGTTAAACACCTTTTTCTTGTCACTTGTAGCTATGGTTACTTTTCCTGGGACACTAATTAAATCATAGATTTATGGCAGTGTTTCTTAACCTGTGGTCCACAGACCCCAGGGTCTGTGATCAGTGGCGGATTTATCCTAAGGCCCGGTAGGCCCGGGCCTAGGGCGCCCCCAATCATGTCAAAATAGTATTTTTTCTACTCATTGATTTTAATCCGTCTATTATGTGTTTATAGACAAAATTGCAATCACATACTTTTTAATCTCTAATAGTCTATGGCACTTCGGACTCAACTATAAAGATTATTATACAACGCTCTAGACCACTATAATAATTTCAAAATTAGAACTTGGTTACTTCGATTAAGCGTTGTGAGCGCTTAGTGGAACACACCCAATGTAAAGTTGGAAATATCTGGCAAATTTCCTATATAGGGGTCTGTGACTGAAAAAGGTTAAGAAACACTGGTTTATGGGATTACAATTTTCCAAACATGCAAGTGGTAGTTCTGTGCCCCTTCCATAATTAGTCATCTACTAAGCATGTTAGTATAATGTGACAAAACATTTCTGCTAAAAAACTACTACTTTTTCCCCTGGCTGGTGGGACAATCACAAGAAATAGTTGATTAACCCATTTGGACCAAATGATTTGGTACATGCATAATAGCCATGTTGGTAATTCAAAAATCATGAATATTATATTATGACTGACTCAGGTTTAAAATTTTACCATTGTTTACTCAAGTGTGTATTTGTTATTAAGAAGTAGTAAAAGTACTAGGAGCTGTTAACTTTTTTCAAACAATTTATCACTGCAGTTTCTCAAAATGGTCTTATTTTTTTAATAAGTTTCAACTAGTCAGTAATCACCTATGTACATATACCTACCAGCAAAATTTCCACTGCCTGGTAAAAATATTAAATTTGTACTAACGTTTTATTATGTTACAAAGACTACACTGCTCATTAACTATTTTCTTTTCTTTTAATCCTGTTTCCTCTTTACCGCCAGTGATATGACAGTTTTATTTTTATATAGGTACTTAAACAAAAAAAAATCTAACAAGGCACCCTGCTAGCTACTATTGCATCAATGTGCACCTTATTGTTATAATAATAACATTAACAACAAGAAGCTTAAAACTTGCATACAATAAAACAAATTTAATTTGCTATTATGGTTTATTTAGTGCACAGTAAAAATAATTAACCTACTACTCAATTCCACTAATAGGAATTACTTAAACTCCCAACAATTCCTAATGTTTCATCCTGTTTTTCTAGGTCACAGGTAGGTTGTACATATACACATTTCACTCAAAACAAATTATTTCGTTAAGTAATACAATAGCCTATTTATCGCACAAGGCAGCTTCAGATATTAGTGCAGGGGTCTTACATTCTAATAATATATGACTATGGAGTTTTAGGTGATTATTTGGTAACTACGTTGACATGCTAATCAAACAATTTCCAATCCCAAAACTCAATCTATGCCATGTGTATCCTTTTAGTAAAAATGGGAATGAAAGTTAAGAAATCTTTGTATTGTTTTCCCCAGAAACAAGTAAAAGTTAAATCCAAATAGAATTCCCTCTTTTTTCACAGGGTAAATTTGGTCGCCATTTAATTTCCACAAATTCCCTGCAATAGCCCAAGTATTTGCATAATTACACTACATTAATCTCACTGTCTGATATAATGGTATTTCGGACAGATACCAATATCCCAACATCAGACAAAGTGTGTACTTCACATTCACACACTACAATCCAGATTAGTTAATACATCCTTGCTCTGTGGTCATTCAACTTGACTCCAATGATTATTAATCATGGTTTCATTAAAATAAGTTTTTAACCATTACATATACAAATTATCCAATCAACTACCTACATAATTACGTATGAGTGACATAGTAGCCTTGTGAATACTTAGTTACTGATACAAATTCATCAATTTAATTTATACAAATCACTCATCCACAATTTTAAACATTAACTTCCAACAGAAACGTGAGTAATGGGGTAATGATGAAAGCAAACTATAATTTTACCACCACATCTATTCAGACCTTACATTTCCTACAGATACTATCTTACCACAACATGAGCATGCGTTTGACATTTGGCAGTGGAATGAACAAAGAAAAAGATATACAATACAATATTCGAAATTGATTGAGCAATTTGGAGTTAAACAAATAAGTCTTATTCTAGGGGTAAAATATAATAGTAAAAAAAATTAACAACTATCAGTCTTTTAAATTGATGTTGATTTATCAACCTTGTGGCAATTTGTCTCTCAAAAGTTTACAAAAAAAATCTTAACCATCTAGAGGGTATACATGCTTAAGTACTAGCATATCTATTGTCAGATCCATTATACAGCTACTAAATACCATGACCATGACAATATCTATTGGTATGGTAACATTATGAAGATGAAACACACCACTAAAACATAAATAAAAATAAACTGTTTCAGAGCAGAACTTGCATGATAGATAATAAAAGGTTTATTGCTTTTAAAAACTTAACTATTGGTACACTACTGTTAAATTTATTATTAAAGATATATTTTTATTCTATCAAATTATAACTAATTAATTACCATTAATACAGTACGCTAATCACAATCGCCCGAAAATGATTTTTGAACATAGCAATGATTTGTAAGTAAATAATTAAGTTGAGGTCAGACGCAGAAAGCTTCACGGGGTTCCCGCATCCCGCGTATTGACAGAAGTTTTGCAAAAAAATAAATAAAGGCATTTTTTTTTTCAATATGAAATAGGTACCCATTGAATATATGTTTTAATGACAATATGTATTGCCTTTGCCTATCAGTGGGACGTATATATGCTGGAGATGAGAGAATGCATTTTTCGATATAATATTTACATCAAAAAGGGGTTGATAATCTGGTCTAAAGCGTGAAGATAAAAATTAATAATTTTACTATATTAAGCAAACAGCAGTATACTATATTAAATGCCTAATGCAATACCCCAGAAGGGATGAAGACGTGATTTGTGTTTGTTTTGTTTTGAATTTTAATAAATGAGCATTTAATCTTTATTTACTGACAATATTAAGCTTTTGTTACTCAAGTGGGATTTGCTAGCAATTTTAGGCATCGTCTTAATAGAACGCGAATGCGCGATCATCGAGCGAGTAAGCGATGCGACCATCGCATGTTTGCGAGATGGGAAACACTGGGTGTCCTAATAGAACGCGAATGACCATCGCGCAAATTGATTGAGTCGCGCGACCGCCTCGTGAATTGTCAGTTAGGACACCTATTCGAGTTCAATATGTTTGATCGCGCGTGCGTACAAGTAAAATTCGCGCGAACCTACGGTGATCGCCCATTCGCGTTCTATTAGGACGATAACTAAAATTGCTAGCAAATCCCACTTGAGTAACAAAAGCTTAATTTTAATGAAATGATCCTAAGAAAACAGATGAGTAATAGTAATTTTCACAGGTTACTTACTAATTACATACAATACTTTAGAATGTGATTATTACAATAATTTACCATTCAGTATCAGCTCATATTCATAAGATTAGCGTCTTATATTATAACTATCCCATCCATCTACCTATTCCACCAGCACTCCTTACATTTAATCAACAATTTCAGAGTCATGAAAGAAGTATGTTTAAAAGCAAAATGTTCAACAGTTGATGCTATAATTTTGACTACTAACATATAAAAACCAAACAGTACAGCATTGAAACTATTTTTTAAAACTATTACAAAAAAAGGCCTCATTTATTTGGTGTATCAATAACTTACTTAATTTCTACCTACATCATTACTTTTTTTGGTATTATTAAGTAGTTTTTAGTTTCATAATTTTATGTTTCAACTGAAGTTTTTTGAATGCACTAGCAAATCATTATTTAGTTGCTCACATAAAATGAGGGATTGGTTTTGCAGTTTTAGAATTTAAAGTATTTGTAAACTTTTGAGTAGGTATCACCATTATTTCTAATGCAAATTAAGTGAGGGTTAAACATATGGTATCAGAGGCAGATGTCCTGGCTGGCCCAGCCCTAAACTCTCTCCTGCTTGGGGGGTGACACATCTTCAGCTCCATTTGACACACTTTGATGGTACAACTTAAGGAGTTCCATAGCGTCCTGTGCTTGACGTTTCTCCAATAAAATCCTGAAAAGAGATAGGTTCATTTCATTGTTTATTTTGGAAGACAGAGCCACATATATTTTTAAACAATTAGAATTATTTGAATTCCAGTTTTCTTGTAGGTATCAAGTCAGAAATTTCTCTATAATTTAACATTACATTTAAAAAATCATGCAGTAGATAAAATGAGTGGTTGCTTACAGGTTTGAAACAAAAAACAGAAATTGTCATTGTGAATAGGAGCCACACACACATTTCTACATATAGTGTGCATAAAGAATGATTAATTCACAAATTCCATTAGACCTTACTATTAATTTGGCATGGCATCTACGAGAGACAAATGGACAAAAGATATCACACTTTGGTACCCCAGAGATTGTTGTTTTATTTATTAAATTTATTTATTATTAATTTGGCACTCTCCAAATCAAAGAAGAATTTTCTTATATTTCAACTGATTTTACATTAATTTATAATTTGTGGACATACTTGTACAAATATTATTCTTAATATTTACATTTAAATAGATTCACTCACTATTTTGGTTCCATTATCCACCTATACGCCTACAATCTTGCTAAATGTGGCCTGTAGGTACCTATTACCTTAGGCTCTGTCTACCCCATAAGGGATAAAGACGTGATTTGTGTGTTGTATGAATAGATTTGAGTGTCTGGGGAAGTTCAATTCCTCATTGTGAACATTCTTCAACTAAGAGCTGTTTAATAAACTTTTAGGGGTACTTTGTTGAAAAATTGAATAATACATAGGCTAATTTTTAATTTTCATTACTAACATTGGCTTATGATGTTTACTATAGTAATATTTTTACATTACTTCTAAATAATAAAAATCACAATAATACCTTCCAGAAGCTTCCTTGATGTGTTCCAGTATGATTTTGTTGTCGCGGTCAGTGACGATGTCGGCGAGGCTGTCGGGGTCCATGTCCGAGAGCAGCTCGAGGTCCTGCCCGCCGAGTAGCGAGATGTGGCACAGGTTGTGCTGCAACCGACCCACCAGGCTCGCCACCTGCCCCTTTCCGCCTAGCGCCACGTCGTCCGTCTGGTCCAGCGACACCTGGCACTTGGGCATGTTAGGTCCCCACTTTTCACTACCGTGCAGAATCATTAGAGACGTATCCGGTTCTAAAGTAGAAAAATACTCCTCGTCGTCTACCTCCGTCCCATCAGACTCCAGCACCACTGTCAAGTTCTCCGATGGCAAACCCAATTTTTCCGGTATCTTTGTTAGTAAATCTTCTAATGACGATGCGACCGTACCCTTCTTTTTGTCTCGATTCACATCACAAATTTTGTAAGGCTTGTTGAAATCGTTCTCCATAGCTCCCGCTTACTTGTTTCCGGTTTAACAGATCATCAACTAAGCTATAATTATAAGAATTTTATAAATTACTACCTACCACTTAATTTTTATTGCGATTTCCTATTGAAATGAACAAACGAATGAATGTCTTTACAACGAAGTGACTTAAAGTGACATTTCCGAAAGTGTTGCCAGCCTGTAATAAACGCAGTTTAATGCTTTTTTGGGAAATCAAGTTCGCAAGAAAAATAGCAATCGATATCAATAAAACCGAATCAATTGTTATGCTGTCGGATTACTAATGTCAAAAAGATTTTGTAGTCTATGGAGCTCTTTACAACGAGGCGACTGTCGCACGTGCTCGCGCAAACGTGACTCCGGCAAACATTACCCGACCAAGTCTAACTCAGCCGCCCGCCCCGCTCCGCCACCCCCATCAGTCACCCCTAGTTCTGTTATATTATATTGTAGGACCGTAGACAGACAGGTGGTGTTGTCTTAAGGTGATGTTGGATCAAACGAGCCAAGCTCATTCTATCAAATTTATTGTGTACAAATTTGTATGAAAAGCGCCCTCTTATTTTTACTTGACACAATACATTTGGTAGTGGGGATAGAATGAGCATTCGCTCATTTGATCTAACTCCACCTTGACGTAGGCATAAAGTGTATAGTCAGAAAGAATTAAACAAAACATACAATCTAACTTTTTAGAGTGGGTGACATTTAAGTGCAATGTCATTAGATAAACGTACAAGTAGGAACTAACTTGGTAGTACCAAGTACCTCTACATAAAGGTCCAGTTAAATGCGCGTCGGACGACGATGTGGCCTTGATTAAATCCTATGGATAATAGATATCTCCCTTCATCAGCATTTCTTCACGAGTTCATTTCAACGGATAGGTATATGTGAGACAGTTGGTAATGATAATAAATCACAATGTTGTAACTAATTTAGGTACACAATAATATATGTACATATTTAATTATTTATTTTACGACCTTGCTGTGTAGCTGTCGCTTCTTAAGTCTTCTGCAATTGATTCATTTAGGTATACCAACTTTCCCGTGGGAACTAAACCAAGCGGTAAGAAGTATTGGATGTGTTTTAGCAGTCTACAAAATATTTTGTGTCTAATTTCATCAAAACTTGTTCATTAGTTTTCTCGTGAAAGGGAAACCAACATCCATTATCTATGCATCCATAAATCCTTTAAAACTTCTGCATTTATAATTTACTAGCTTCTGCCCGCGAATTCGTCTGCGTAGAATTATACATAAAAAGTTCAATCACTCTATCTACTAAAAAAACCCGCATCAAAATCCGTTGTGTAGTTTTGAAGATAAAAGCATACATAGTGACATAGGATCACAAGGACAGAGAAAGCGACTTTGTTTTATACTGTGTACCTAGTGATTAGTAAGGTGAGATAAGGAATATAGAAGGCTGTAGGTAGTTAGTATATATAGTTTTAAGGAATGAGGAATAGGGAATATTCACGATTTTTTCGTGGCT
This sequence comes from Pandemis corylana, assembly GCA_949127965.1. Taxonomy (NCBI): domain Eukaryota; kingdom Metazoa; phylum Arthropoda; class Insecta; order Lepidoptera; family Tortricidae; genus Pandemis; species Pandemis corylana. Next base: position 7,240,717 of record OX421860.1, read on the forward strand.
TTCATGAAAAGCTCATTTATGAAATAAACAATATTAGAAAAATATTTTTCAAATAACTTTCAAAATAATCGAGATATACTTACGCTATCAAAGATTTGTTTCCATCTCTTTCTAGAGGAACAGAATTTAAGTATGTAATTTATACCTATGGACGTTGTGACAAAATGACGTCGCTGACTAATTAGAAGTTTAGAACTCTTGTATTTATAACTCTTGTATTTCTAGACCGATACTTACTTTCAATTTCACTTTTAGATTTTTTTTTAAATGGCAGGTCAGGAGTACCTGAAACCGACGAGCATGTATGAAGAGATTGGTAAATGTGTATGTATGTATGTATGTATAACTCTTTATTGTACATAAAACACAAGAAAAAGATGAATACAGGATAACACATAGGATGTGGATGAAGCGAAAGAGGTAAGTATGTCACAATCGTAGGAAGTGGAACAAAGTAGTCTCTGCCTACCCCTACGGGAAAGAGGCGTGACTGTATGTAGGTATGTATGTATGTTTGTCATCTCTTTTACGATATTTTTGTATTTTAATAAGAAATGTTTTTTTTAATGCATATTCCCTATTTCCTTAAAAATGGAGCACCTCCAAAATACTAACAGCCAAAATTACCATTTTAAGTATATACTAATCTAATTTCTAAATGTCTGTGAAAATCAGAACACATAGAAAAATCCGAAAAGTAAAGCTATGGCCGGGAATCGAACCCGGATCCTCGTCATTCCGTGACGCGTGCTATACCACTACACCACCCATAGCAGGTATCTGTAAATATTTAAAGCGTGTTATGTATATTATGCTGATATTTCGAATCCTTGGCCACTCAGCTAGCAACTCTTAAATAGTTAATCGATGCTCGGTCTTAATATTTAAATTTCCAATATGGTATAAAGGTTGGAAATACAAATGTGTTTGCTCAATTTTCAAATGGAAATGTGGGCCTTACCGTGAGCTGTGCCGCTGAACGTCAATTACGGCTATTACAGCATCATTTATTCAGGCTCAAATTGGAAATACAGTTGTGGCAGATTTAAATGTGAGATTCGCGGTCACAGGCAGGCTGTGCAAGGGCGACTGGGTGAGTCTTGGGCGGTTTGAACGTTTCCGTTTCTTACAAGTCAACTGGCATCGTTTCCTTTAAAAAAACGGGAATCACTACAAAGTATAAATCAATCAATAAATACTGTCCCTATGTCTGCTTAAATCTTTAAAACTACTCAACAGATTTTGATGTAGGTACTTTTTTTAATAGATAGAGTGATTCAAGAGGAAGGTTTATATGTATAATTCTACGCAAACGAAGTCGCGGGCACAAGCAAGTATTTTATAATGTATAAAAACCGATTCAATGAAAATTGTAGATTGTAATAAGTGACTGGACCGTTATGCTTGTCGTAGCGAATCGGACTGGCGCATGAAGGGTTCTGTACTATTATGTATTAAACGGGATTATCTAAAAATCATGTCTGTTGTACATATGGGAGCCCCCTTAAATATTTATTTTAATCTGTTTTTAGTATTTGTCGTTATAGCGGCCACAGAGATACATCATCTGAGACATCATAAACCTGGCAATAAAAAGATTGGGCAACCTGCATGCAGTCTCAACCCACAAAGGATTCAACATGTGAAACATTACCGCAAGAAACATCTTCAGAAAAAAGGAGCGGTTGAAACGCTGAAGATCAGTCGGTTGCGGAGGTCACGAGCGGTCAGAGCGCGGCGCGACGGGTGGGGATCAATAGACCTCCCTCACCCCCATTCCACAGCCAGAATGCAATTTGCAACGTACGCCGCACCTGCTCCATCTACTTTCACCCGACCATTATTTTATCTTAAAACTTATCTTACCTTATCCTTTCCCTTGGCCGCTTTTATGTAAAACGTTTAAGGTAGTTAATAAGTAATGCGTGGAAAAAAGTTGAGTGGAATAAATATAAGCATGGTTGCCATTTCTTTGCATAATGTTCTCTTAAAATTACGGATTATTTCACAAACTTGATTTTAACAGTTCAAAATACACAGGACTAGGTAGGTACGATAGAACACAATTTGGGTTTTTATTTTCATATATTTCTGTAGGTACGTGCTATTTCAAAGCCTTTACAATGACGCTGTTAAAACTCTGCCAAGCCGAGAACGTCTATTGAAAACTTTAGTCCTAAATATTTTACAGCTAATCATAATACCTTTGTTTTCCAAAGGGGTGGCGTGGAGGCAGCAAATATTACAATAAACAATACCTAATTTTAGGGCTTTTAGGTACTTTAGAACTATTTTAATAATTTATAGAAGCTTGGTGAATTGTTAACGCCTGTTTATATGTATACATGTAGTGAGAAACTTAGCCCACCGGTTTGACAAAAATATAATAACTTGGGAACCATATAACCACATTTACTGCGAAAATGCTTAACACACCTAGTTAACATAATTACCTCAAGAAAGTTATGTATTAACGATAATGCAACTTTAAATTGATGTCAGGTAAAAATCCGTTTATAGCCAACCTTGCATTATTGTTTTTGCTTATACTTAATGCCAATGTACTGACGTTGTGTTCTGTAAAATATTTATATCAAGATTAACTCTGCATGCAGTTGAAAATTAAAAAGATACTTAAATCGCATTACGAACAAATCTCTGTACATCTGTGTAATACCTATTAGAGCATGGCGTGGCAATGGCTGTCATAGACAAGCACGAATAAGAAAAAAAACTTTAACTTTTTCAAATTAATTATCTTTTCCGCTCTTTAAAAATAACAAAGTTTTACCCCCTTGGGTATCGTAGGCGCATCGTAGCCGTAGCGCTCATTGCCGTAGCACTTCCTTGCCTCGTAGCGCTACGAAAGGACTACAGACAGACTAGGGCTCAGTTGCGACTTTCTTTTGTTTACAGCAAAGCGTAGCGGATAAATAGAAAAAAGTCCGTTGTAACTGAACTCGGCGTTCTGTAGACAGCGTGGAGGATATTGTAATTTTACAGCTCGTGATGAAAACTTTCTTCATGAGATTCTTTTGTTGTTTTTGTACTTGATCATGGAATGGCCGAGACAGTGTAATACCTACCTACCGGTATGTATGAGGTGACAATTCTTCAAAGGGGGAACAGTGCTAGTATAATTAATTTATGCGATGCGAATAAAGTACTACATTTAACTACATTTTACCTAACTACCATATATACTTACCATGTTACAACAAAGAAAGATACTGTAATAGCTAACCGAGGCAGCGATTTAGGTCTGTTTTATACATTTTGAAATCCCAACGCGAAAAGGAGGGTGTTATAAGTTTGACCACTACGTGTGTGTGCCTGTGACACCGTAGCTCTCAAACGGGTGCACCAATTTGATTGCGGTTTTCCTAATGAAATCAGATTTTCTAGCGGTGGTTTTCATTTCCAATTCTGCTATCTAAGTAGCCTACATATTTTTATTTTAGGTCGGTTAGATTTGAAAATTATCATTATTTTACAAACAAAACGATATATTTAAAGGAATAAGAAGTTAGTAAACCCAACATTACCGCAGTGAGCTCAACAATTAGTAAGTAACGTATAACTTAGTAAACCAAATTACTGCCTCTAAAAGAGTGAAACTTGAAGCCACAGACAACATTTCCACTGGCATGAATTTACTTTTATTAGAAGTCACGTACAGATACTTTACTTGGGGTAAAGGTTCGTATAAATAGATTGTACCTACTAATTTGAAGACCTGAAAGAGTAAATATTTTTATACAGGCGTCACTAAAAATCAGCGTCACGACATTATCCTAGATCTCATAGCTGAGTGGCGGCCATGCGGTTAGAATAAGTACCCATGTATAATATTCTGTTTGTGTTTCTGTATCAGCTAATAAAGTTCTCTTGTTCTTATTCTTATTTCTTATACTAGCCTGTGAGAACCTAGCAAACCCTTAAACGAATAAGATAAAATTTATTTTGCATCTCTCTACCATTCTATCAATCTCAATTAGGTAACATTACGAACGTTATCATCATCATCATCTCCAGCCAAAGTGTGTAACTCCAGTACAGATGTAATTATATAGGTAAAGTTACAGCGTGGCTGCGTAGATAATATGACTCCTCTGTGATAGTTCTTTTGAGTTCAAATTATATTTAGAAATAGTCAATTTCTAAACTCCATGTTAAACATGGAGTTTAGGTCTGGTTACCTTAGGCTCTGTCTACCCCGTAAGGTATAAAGACGTGATTTATGTATGTATGTAAGTATGTATGCAATTTCTATTAAATAAATAAGCAAATGAAGTTGATTATCCACACCTACAATACCTTGATAAGTATGCTCTAACAAAGTACATAAATACGAGACCTAGGGAGTACCTACTGTTACATTTCCAGCGTATACATTTGACGCAGGTGAACAAGGATAATAAAAGTGTTGCCACTCTCTGGCGAATACGAACGTGCTATATAGCTATATGGTTTCTGTGCAAGTATTTTGAATAATAATCAATTTTTAGGGTTTCAAACTTTTTGGCTGTTGGTGCCTGGCTGGCGCTAGTCTATTGACACGCGCCGCGGCACCGAATAAAAAGAACAATAAGGCGGCTGTCACTTGTTTTCTAAATTGTCGGTGCACGGTCGGTCTTTTATGCGGATTTATGTTTAAGCTATTGTAAATATTAATTAATGTGTGTAATGTTCAGTGTAATAGTGTAATTAGTGTATATAACATCACGAATAGTTTTCGAGGTTGTGTAGACATTTACTACGACGTTTGGCTTGACTTGTTTCGGTTTAATTGGTTTAATACGATTTGAACTGATCGAGTGTTGCCATACATACTTCCGCATATTTGTCAGCTTGTTTGTATAGTCTTTTCCACCGGCGTTCGTGTCGCCACAGTGTATGTGTATTTTATGTGTTTAGTTTTTTTGTTTTAATTTTTATCTGGGTCCTACTGAAAAACAGCGTTGCGGCTTGCCGCAACATTATGCTGAGTGGGGCCCATTTTACACCATATCGGTACTATTGCTAAGTATTTTGTATTTCTTCCTATTATATATCAACGTGTATCGAATGTGTGTAAATAAATGTTTCTCTCTCTCTCTCTCTCTCTCTCTCTCTCTACTAAGCGGCGGCAGTGGCTAAAAGACTCTACGGACGGACTCTACACAGCGTTGGTCGAAGCTGGCTTCCTCAAGGTTTGTGGCTCTGAAATTGATTGTTAGACCTAATACTGCACAAGGGACAGCTAAACCACGACCTTGGTAACAGTCACTAGTTGTCCATCTGGTTATTTCAAACAGTTTCCGAACTCTCGATACCGCATCGCTGCCTTGATCCCGTAGAAGAGAGGAAAGTGGTGCCGGCTTATGACTCTACTTAGTCGCAATGCGATGCTAAAATACATACACACATACATACATACATACACAAATCACGTCTTTATCCCTTACGGGGTAGACAGAGCCTAAGGTAACAAGACCTACAGGCCACATTTAGCAAAATTGTGGGCGTATAGGTGGAAAATGGAATCAAAATAGTGATGGGTTGCTAGCCTCATCGCCTATAACAAGATTCCTATGATTTTCGCCCATTCCCTCGATGGGCTTTTACCATCTGCGCGGGTAGAGAAGCAACTGGTACATTCTATGTTTTATGCTAAAATAAAAACAGGATAACCTACCCCCTAGACATCTTTGAACTTAAAAAGACAAATGTGGGTTTGCATTGTGAAGCACTTAAATGTCATGTTTAGAAAACTTTTTGCTGAGATATGGCAGATTAGGGAATTTATATTAATTTCTTATCTACTCTTAGACAAATCATGAATCAAGCTTAAAAAAAAATTAAGAATGTAAGACTAGTGTTCCAATTTAAAATTGATAGCCTTAAATAATTGTGTTTATTTCACCTACCTAACAAAAGTCGAAGACGTTAGAATGCAGAAATGAAGTAGGTGAAAATTTTACCAATAATTACAAATAAATAGCGTGTACCTAGGCTCAAACTAAGTTCTTAAGGCACTGAACCCACCGCCGACGATAAGCGAGAAGCGAGCAAAGCGAGTTGTTGTTAGCTCTAACTAGGTAATAGGGAGAACTAGTAGGGAGAAAGTCCATGGAACCGACAGCGACCAACTATATATTTGTCTCTTTTACTGACGCAGTACCTGTAACTTTTGTTTGTCTCTTGAGGGAGAAAATAGTTGATAGCTACAATCACTTCCTCACCCTCGGTGAGACTGGGGCTAGTGCTTATGCTTAATGCGCCTGTTATAATTCACTGTTTAGTACGGCAGTATGAGTTTAATTGATGTTTTAAATATGCAAGGTGAGCGCGCCGTTGCGGCCTTGCTGTGACAGCTATAGTTTATGTCACGAATACCTACTGTTAAAAAATAATACTATGTCAAGTTATTATAGTGACTATTATTCTTGGTGAGTTTCCCTTCCCATACGATTTATAAGGCACTTCCTACTTATATCTGACACAGTTTAAAATCAAATTAAACTATGATTAAATTAAAAACAAATAAAAACTAAATTAAAACTAATCTTAAAATAAAATAATTAAAAAAGGAGGGAAACCGTAGCATAGTACCACAGACGTTGACAACATTCCCCCTTTGGACAGTGGTACTAATGCGCTGTCCAAGGAAGCAGCCAGCTCTGCGGCCACCAGTAGCGTCTATTAGCCTCTTCGAAATATCTTTGAAGAAGCTAATAACGCTAGGACCCCACGGTTTAAAATTGTCATGGAAATAAATACACTTACTGAAACTGATACATCTCGAAATGGCATTTATTTCGATATGTGCATAAATACGTAGGTACACAAATCACCTCCTTATCCCTTACGGGGTAGATAGAGCCGAAGGTGACATGCTAGTCTGAGAGCAAAGAAAAACCATAGAATATAGGTACCAGTTGCTTCTCTTCCCGCGCAGATGGTAAAAGCCCATCGAGGGAATGGTCCAAAATCATAGGAATTATGTTATAGGCGATGAGCCTAGCATCCCATATCACTATTTTGATTCCATTTTCCATCTATACGCCCAAAATCTTGCTAAACGTGGCCTAGCTGTAGGTCTTGTCACCTTAGGCTCTGTCAATATGTCCAATTTTAAATTAAACAAGCTACCGGATTGGAATTTTAAAATTCATATGAATACCATGGTTTCCAAAAGAAAGTCTCCTCTGTATTATAGGTATTTATATATACCTAATTATAATAAAGGTAATGGAAAATTAGTTGCCTTATGCGCCAAGCAATTGGTTTGACAATGCCTAATCCTACTAGTTGTGACATTACCTTTCTACTTGCTTCTCTATCTACTCGTGGAATGTACTATAGTAGTTACTAGTTACGGGATGGAGGTGAATATGTTCGCGGAGTGTATGCTTGAATTAACCCCTGCATTATTAAAGGTCGGGGACACAATAAACGACGCATCTGCAATACCTACTGAAATAAACATCCCGCGAGACCGCAGTACACTCTCTGACACTATTGTTCCTGTTTCCATTTTATTTATTTTAACAGGGCTTGATTTCATTTTTTTGAAATTGTTTGCATCGCGATTGAAGTAGTTTATTTACATGCGTCAACTCTATTGGAAAATACCAATACTTACGTCTTACATCCGCAAGCACGCCTTGTTAATATTTGAATTACGCCACTGCGAGACAGATAAACTCGAGCGAACATAATCATTAAAAATTGAATAATTAATTCTGACTACAGCAATTTGTAAAGAGTGAATATTGGATTAGGGCTTTACGAGTACCACGCGCAAAACTTGACTCACGTGTATTGACCTTAAGCGTGACATGGTCGTTTCAATGCGGCCGGAAAGTCGAGGTAAATTTTCATGTATTGAATGCGACAAACCGTCCGACCGTGCGATAAACAGATGCTAAAAGTGGTTAAAATTTAAGTATGAGCGGCACTTGATCAGTCATGTGTGTATTGTAAAGTGGCCGCAAGTGCACCGCGCGGGGCGGCAGCGGCGCTGCGACCTTCGCCGCGGCGGGTCGAGGCCAGCCTTTACAACCCCCCGCGGACATGCCACGGTCTCACAGCACCACATTTTATCTCACCTCCCCGTGTATTAAGCCGTAAAAGAAAAATGATAAAACTTGGACCATTAAAAATTTAATATAGACTTCAAAACAGTCCCGGTTGAATACTTGTAAATAAGTTAGCGAACTTACCTTTCTTAAAATTATTTAAGTAAATGTATCAAAAGTCGCTTCGAAGTTCGAAGACCGAAATTAAATGTTTACTGATCGTAACCATTGTTATTTGGGAAAGCATCTCTTTAATTAAAAAGTTTATCCTCCGGTGTATTTTGCTTCAATTGTATATTAACCTTGTTATCCTCGGAGGATTTTAAAATCAATGTATGGGAAATCTAGTTATGTTCGTCGCAACTTTGAAAAATACATTATAATGAATAGTTAGTACTTAGTTACCCAATTTTTTTAGTATTACTGACAATATTAAATATAGTTAATAGTAGAGCATACCTATATTTTAAAGTTGATTAAAACTAGTTTGAAGTCTATGGGTGTTACTTTAAGCTATAGGTACCAAGAGTTTTTACCAGGTCAATGTTATGTTAAATAAAATAACTAATTAGTTGTTGGATAAAAACTAACTAAATATAAATAATAAAATAATCAATCAATCAATTCATGTAAATAAATCTAAATTCTTGTGTTCATTTCACCGATTTCATTACACACTGTCTTCACATCCGATACCACATGAGATGTCGGTAAGCTAGTCTGCCCTTTTATAAGTCTATCTTTAGATAATAGACAGACATTGCACATCGAACCGCCATTAATCTTTTTGCGTTCGAAAGCAGAGTCTTCCATCAAGGTACGTTATGGAGCAGCCCGTATCGCATTACGACTCCCCTTTGTTAGTGTTAGGCGCTAATGCGGCGCAAAGTCCCGGCGTGTAAGTTATTTCCGTACCGCAGCCACTGAAAAAGAACCGCTTCCAACAAGTTGGTGTCTCCTTACGTTTTATTATAGACATCAGGGGAGGTAAAATAAATTTAATATGTGAAAATAATACCTTTACCCTCATTGTGCCGCTTTGAGATTTACGCTGTCTCAGTCATGCCGATCATTAATGCATAGACATGCCGATCACTTGTCATAGATAAACAACAATTACTTACCAAGTACAATATCGCACGTTTCAGCCATTTTGTTAGCATGTCGTTTAAATTATTACTGCACACTTCGATGAAATGTAACAGTGCGAAATGGAAGGCTGTACCTACCTGAAAACTAACAACGTTTAAATATTTTCTTGAATCAGGCGTTACTTTGCGAATCTCCATTAGCAAAGTAAATATTTTATTTGGTTCGCTAACAACGTTTAGTTTGGTGCCTAGATTTGTGTTAGGTTTATTCGTACAAAGGCTCTGAGTAAAGCTGTCTAGACAGGTTTTGATCTAGTAACCGTTTGTTGCGTGTTGGGTAACATGCCTTATTATTTTTTGTCAGAGCTGTATAGTTTACATGTATCTTAACATATACACGATTTGTCCTTGACATTTTCGACATCAAGTATTTCAAGATCAAATTGATACATTTAAGGCCGAACTAAAGCTGAAAATATAAAGTTACGAAGTCATTAATGAACTGCGGTGGCCGCTCCGGTAAAGTTTAGAGCCATGTAGATATGCTACTACAGATATACAATTTATGAGTAGCTTGGCCTGGTGACGTTCTTTGGTTGAGGCCAACGGTAAATATGTTTTTCGGCAGCTAAGTATGACATTTTTTCAGCAGTGCACTTACAAGAAATATTTTAATGGGATTAATTTGACTGGTAATATCAGTGCCAATGGGGTTTGGGTAAAAGTATTGTAATTTTTTAAATGAGCGGCCACTGACTAAAGTGGTAAATTATGATAGATTTATTCAAAATAAACATATTTTGTAATAGCATGTAATACTCCAAAGTGCATCGGAGATTTTTAATATTGATTGTCATAGGTCAAATAAAAATATTATAAAATCCAGACAGATATATTATCTGACTTCTGTATTATAAGCCAAAAGGGCCAAAAAAAGTAGACAGAGATGGACAAAATGTGATTTTGCAGTTACAGCTGTTGCTAGCTCATCGCCCAGAACATACATGATCCCGAATTCCGTAGTCAACTCATAGCATAAGATATGACTCTCACGGGAAGAAAGCGGTGGTGAGATAACAATTGTAACTACCACTTACAAATACAATTATGCAATTATAAATAATACTTAGTTATTATCCACCTTATTTTTATCAATACTACTAGTCTATGGTTATTGGTGTCAGACATAAACATAAGCGAAAAGTAAACAATAGATAGAAGATACTAAGAAGATCTTGCTCCTCCGGCAGTTTTCTTGGATACAATAATAAGACGTAGCATTAGTAATTAACGTTCACACATTTTTAACCAGGCATATTTATTTAAAGCTTAAATCTTAAATATCTCGGCTCTGATATTATTCAACGCTATAAATTCTATACATCCTGTGTATTTACAGGTCCTCTAAATAACTATGTAAAAATCATCCGTGGCCTTTGGAAAAAATAATAACAAGATGCTTCATACAAACTTACCCAATGCCCTTTAGCTCTATTTCGCAGTCACAAGAAAACATGGCCTGTATTACATGTATGTTGTATCCCTCCTGCTTACATATATCCTGTGTGTGTGTATGTGTTGAACATTACATTTGTGGAGTTTGACCACAATAGAGAGATCTCTCACAATTGGAATATCTTTACTTTTCTATCTCCGCGATATAGTGGAGTCAAGTCGTGGTGAACAGGTACACTCCCGTTATGCCGTTTATGCTTTTGGAGAGATAGCAGTAGTGTAAACAATTTACCAGCGCATCGTGTGATTTATACATTTTAGTTATAACTTTACAATTTACCTAATTTCTGGGGAGAGGTATGACTATTTGTACCTACACGTCTGATTAATTCCAGTACTTGTGCGGGGAGACCTCTCTTGATAACGAATTTGAAGGCTCTAAAGGCCAACTCTTTAGGTTTTGATGAGTAAGCATAGTAAGCAAGTCAGCAGTGTAATATGTACACATACATACATACACATACACAAATCACGTCTTTATCCCTTACGGGGTAGACAGAGCCTAAGGTAATAAGACCTACAGGCCACGTTTAGCAAGACACTGAGCGCGTAGAGGTGGAAAGTGGAATCAAAATAGTGATGGGTTGCTAGCCACATCGCCTATAACATGATTCCTATGATTTTCGCCCATTCCCTCGATGGGTTTGTAATATGTAGTTTTTTTGAATTTTTTTTTTACATACATACATAAAATAAAAATCACATCTTTATCTCATACGGGGTAGACAAGAAGCCTAAGGTAACAAAACCTAAAGGCAGCGTTTTTTTTCGGAAAATACGAGAACCCCGATCTTAGACATTATGATGTTTGATGGATGTCTAGAAAAGTAAGATTTTCAGCTGTACTGGGAAATAATACTGGGATGGGATATTTCGCTCGAAAGAATTCTGTTAAATATGTAGTATACTCTCTGCAGTATACATTAGCAATTGCCTACCTACTTATAAGAAATGATCAAATAAGAGGCTATTTAAATGCTGTAATGTTGGATATTAATAATCACGTTCCTTTTTAAATATTTATTTAAATATAAATACAAACACAATAATACCAAATTTATTCACTCATAACACTAAAAAAGATTGTTGCACTCTCGTAATTAAATGCCTGCAGTCATCCAAAATGACACTGAATGACTAAATAATTCTCTTGCTCTCTATCTAAGTAATTTATGGAACTAAAATATTCTTCCGTATTAATAAATTCAAATTCGTAATAAGTTTTAACCTCGGATTTTAACATTATACCTATAAACCTACCTGTCAAATACTGTGAAGTATTAAAAAATCTGGTAAAGTTCCTTTAGACAACTAAACAAGTGTGATTGTATAAAGGAGGAATAAAATAAACTCAGTTATTTGATGAGCAAAAAAAATGTTATGTACAGTCCAAGTACCTTTTTTTTCTCATATAAAAGATTGAAATATAAGTGTAACATGAAAGCATACACAGCTGCTTCTTGTAGACAGTGGGCAATATATACATTCCCGTAACACATGCATTCAATCAAACAAAGTACATACAACGATATAAAATTTCATAGACGCATAAAAACTGAAAACATAACGAAATTGGGTTTTTCTACTTATTCGATGTGCCTGTATGTGGGCGGCAGTCAGCATTTAGTGTGAAGAGGCAAATTTACATAAATTCAATTTCGTGTTATTTACCCGACGCCCGCAGGTACAGTATATTTTACATACATATTATTTTTGATTCACGGTCACATATTTATTATGCTCGTGATGTTGACAGCGTCGCCAGACATAAAATTATACAAATTTAGGCACAGTAATAGTTACTTAAACAAACTAAGTTTATGATTGTTTTATGGGCGATCTTTTTAAAATAATAAAAAAACACATTTTTGTTTTTTTACGGTGCTACTATGTAGACATCATTGACTAGTTACGTACACATTTTCTAATAGAATTAGGTAGTAATAAAAAATACCCATTAAAACTTTTCATAAAATTATTTCTATTTTAAAGCAAGCACATAATGTTCTGTGAGTACCTAAATATCTTAAGTTTTCTTTCAACTAAAAAACATGTGGAAGTGTGATCGAAACTTTGTACTCTAGCTTATTTTATTTAAAATGCGCATCTGTTACTACTAAGTGGTTTTAAACGTCTTTGCAAGTTATTTTATGAATAATGAATAATTAATGTGTTAGTGTTCGTTGTGTCGCCCTGAATATTTTAGAAGCTCATGAAAGCAAAAGGTGGAGCGTCATAAAAATTCAACGCTTTTTTAAATGCGAAAGTGAACGAATAGCCACGTGCTGCTGACACGTTTGACGGGAGTTAATTATAATAGCTGCGAGCCACGTTTGCAGTAGGTATGCGATTCATCATTGAGATTCGGCTTCGGCTTCGAAGCGTTGTTGCAATGAAGCATTTCATACTATACCTACATATGAAACCAATACTTTTGCTCCGATCACCTGTGTAAAATAAACATTTCGTTTACCTCGATGTTTGAACAACATGGCGTCAGATGCATTATGCATGCATTTGGGTTTGTATGACGGCGTTGCGGCGGCCGCAGCATTGGAATTTCTTGTTTTACTAGGTACACAAATACGAGTGTAAGTTGCAAAAGTTTACTTCATATAAATATTATTAAAATACTTCATGTACAATGTTTTAATAATTGCATACTTAGTGTGCACTAAATTGTGATAACAATGAATTTATAAACACGAACAGTAAAGTACATTTAACTTTGTACGAACCCGCAGGAAAATCACTATAAAGTTTTTTAAGAGAATTGAGAATACTTAGTAACTGTAACAGATATTAATTGCTGAACTATCTCCACAATCCTGTAATAACAGTGTTTCATTGCGGACAGAAGTTATGTTTTCAATCTCAACTTTATTCAATTCTGGGCAATAACAGCGGGAGAGTACAAACCATATATTATGACAGCAACAGTAAAACGTTACAGCTCTTTGTAATTAGAAGCTGTCAGCGGCAGTCAGTTGAGCGTTTGTCATCAGATATCGCACTGACGAGGGTCTTTTATGCAAGTGATTTACTAAAATGATTAGTTTTTCCACTAGGAACTGCCTTATCATGTTGGAGCCTGAATTAAATATCAGATTGTTTTAGGAAACATCCTACCTACATATATATTTTAAACGCACCCCAAATCCAATTAACTTAAATTAAAGTTAAAATAGGTAGAAGACAGTGAACCTTATTCGCGTTCAGGGAACGTGTTTAAGTATGTTCTGGCTGAATGATCAGCGAAGTCGATCGAACTTTAGAGCTTATGCAAGCCTGCGGTTCGCCCGGCCGCGTTCCGTGGCCTCATTTGGCATGGCCCGGCCAACTTCACCTAATTCAATTTCCAGGTCTAATGGACCTTATATGCATCAATAATTGGCTGGTTGTTCCTGAGTCCCATATTAAGCCGCAAACTACATAGTTGTGGACAACTTTGGAATTCGGTAATCAAGATAAATGGATTTGTTTTGTGAGTTCACTTTTATTAGGAAAATAGCGTAAGATGGCGCTTATGCTTCTTCAAGGACGCAGCTTTAGTTAATTAAATACTGCAACTTTATAGGTATGACAAGTGCGATATTTTAAATCTGAGGCAAGGCAGATATAAGTGTTCCTGGTCCCAGCTTAGTCGGAGTAAAGTCCTTCGTAAAGTGAGCGAGGGAGGTGCTCGGCCAGGATAGACTTGAGCTTCTCGCGCGGGGAGACCGGGGTGTAGCGAGTCAGGGGGAAGGTGCGGGTCACACCGTCACTCAGCGCGCGAGACACCGCCGTCAGGTCCGCATCCTGAAACATAAACATCAATATCAAATTGACAACATGACAACTTTTCCTGTTTTTAAATTCCATTTTACGATAAGCTTCCAACGGTTCATGTTACACATCGAAATGTATAAGCATTCGGTATCACAATGGTATACCTATGCTTATAATTATTTACGGACGTGCAAACCAGTCGAGTGATCTGTCTTTCACTTTTTAAAATGGCAACAATTTAAAATGGCAAAAGATAATTTCGTGATCCTTAAATAATAGCAATGGGTATGTTTTCGGGTTTGCAGCAGGTATCTATTATACCTAATACAGATATCACTATACCTATAAAACGACTATATAATATTAAGACCTAGGAGCTTGACATACTTTCACTCTATCATGAAGTGTACGCCTATTAACAATATAGTTTTCGATATTTTTTACGGGATAGGGCACATACCTACTTTTTAAGTAGTATTTCATGAAGGCGAGCCTTGGGAATAAGCTTTAGCTCTAGCCTATGCTAGTGGCTTTCGGTACCGTTCGGAGAAACACAATATATTTTAATAGCAATCAAAACAAATGTGTACTTTACTTAGGTACCTACCTAGGTACCTTCGGAATATCCCAGACAAAACGTGACCAATTTTTTGAATATGAGACCTTCACGGGCTTTTATTATAATAAACATGTTTTGTATTCTGACTAAAGAATCCCGGTTTGAAAGAGCGTGTCTCACAGGCGTAGCCAGGAGGGGTGGAGGGGCGAGGGGACTTTAGGGGCTCGACCCCCCCCCACCCCCGAAATATCCATAATATTGCGTTAATTACTTCTGTTTTTTAAATGAATCTTAGGGTCATTTCATGCATATCTGTGTAGTTTTATTTTCTTGGCTAGGCTCTGTCTACCCCGTAAGGGATAAAGACATGATTTATGTATGTATTTATTTTCTTGAACCCCTTCCCTTCGATATGAAACCTTGGCTACGCCTGTGGCGTGTCAGATATGAAATGTTCCACGATTTATATACATGTTGATCCAATGTATAATGTACCTATTAGGTATTCAGGACCAGTTACTAAGTTAGGAAAGGTCTCAGTTGGTTTCAGAAATAGAAGCCCTTACTAGTTTGGAATTTTATACGAAAGCTCGAGTAGGTACTAACCGGGAGCACTTTTATCACAGCTACAGCACTCTTCCAAGTTTGATTACAAATGCAAATGACTGGAATTCGACAAACAAAGCATACAACACTGCTAAGTGACGAGTAATAACGTAAAAGTTCTTTTTCACCTCAGCACCTCAAACAGGCGGGTTTTGCTCATGCCAGAGAGTGAGTAAAACTCAATTTTGCTTCGAGCATGAGACAAAGTAACTTTTTAATTATTTTTTAAATTTCGTGGT
Source organism: Pandemis corylana (assembly GCA_949127965.1). Classification (NCBI taxonomy): domain Eukaryota; kingdom Metazoa; phylum Arthropoda; class Insecta; order Lepidoptera; family Tortricidae; genus Pandemis; species Pandemis corylana. The sequence goes on from OX421860.1 coordinate 7,256,558, forward strand.
CAGTGCTGAGTCTATTTACAAAATTCGAAAGGTTTGAACTTCCTTTCAATCTGTCACTTTCTATTCCATACAAAAAATCGGGACATAGAAACAAGTCGATTCGATGTTTGATTTTCAAATGTTATGCCTAATGATAGAAGGTCCGAAAAAAAACATTAAAATGTACGGATACGTACATTTAGCCATAAAATTTCAATTCATCTGTTAAAGTTTTAAATGCGTTTTATTTTTTCAAATAATGAAATGATATTATTATTATAAAATAAAGAGAATGTAATTATGAAAATGCAAATTTTAAATTGTGCCTTAAATAATAATTTTCAATTTTAATAATCCTTAATGTTGTAACATTATTCCGAGTAGTGGGGTTTTTTTTTCTAATGGGACCTTTGTGCGTCCTGGAATTTAGTTTGGAATGCCAATAAATGAACGCGCCGCTATTCAGTTCCTGTATATTTAATTACTCGTATTTTTTTTATTGTTTGTTTTCGAAATAAATAGTATACGTACTTCTGGTACATTATGATTTTGTAAAACAAACAATTTGGTTAAATTTCCCCTGTTCTATTTTTTTTCACTTAAGACAAAATGTTCTCGCTGCTGAGGTGAAAATTTTTATGGTGCACACGAGACCAAAGTTTTTTGAATCTCGTTTCTTTTGATCCCTTGCTGCACTGAGGATTCAAAATCAACACTCGTACCAAAAATCAACTTTGCTCTCTTAACAAGTAAAATAACTATTGTAAGTATCTAAAAATATTAAAGGAAACCATAGTGCCTATCTTCTGTGTATATTACGGGTACAATACTTATCTTTATTGGTATGCACTTAAAATGAGAAATAAGCCCTATTGCACATCGTTCCATTCTGTATCTTATGATACAGATAAAATAACAATTTGAAAAGTGAAACCAAATATAAATTGTCCATAAGATAGCGTTTAACTTGGAGTGGTGACAGAGCCTCACCAGCCAATTTAAGGCGTTGTTCATAATTTCATTACCGAAGCTTTTGGAACAAAGTCGCAAGCAAACAGCTCGTAAGTTAATAAGTTCCTTCCAAGTATTTTGGCCTGAATATAAACTTGATATTCTGAAGATATCTTACATTGTTATTTGACTTTACATCAACATGAAAATTTTCATTGACCGAAAAACATTTTTTTGGCATATTTTGTTTTTTGTTCGTTTCTGTTGTAGATCGTGTAGTTCGTGTTGGTAGAGGGCGGTTTTAAGTTGATTTCGACAAATCAGTACTTACAGCACTCTTGGTGTATTTCTCGAGGCTGCGTAGAGCTGTTTCAAAGTAGTCTTCACCGTAGGCTCCCTTTTGTTCGTCGCTGAGTCTCTTCCACATGTCACGCGCTTGCTCTAGGAGTTTCTCTTCGGAAAGCCAAGCACTACCAGTCGTGTATTCCCCGGCAGCTACGACCACCTGAAATAGGAATATAACCGGTATCTCTACAATAAAATTGCTATGTATGTCAATTACATGAATTACACGAAACTCTGAATATTTTTTTAGGTTTTGTTTTGAAATTGACTATGACTATGAGCTTCTTCAGTGATGAAAAACATCAAAAGGAGTAGTTCGATAGAAGATAGAAATCACAAACAAAATTGGGCATACATCTCTCACATCAACAGTGGAGCCGAGACAGCTGTCCAGTTGTTGTTGTTGGATTTATTTGCCTGTCACGAGTCCCAAAGCCCTATGCAATATTGGAACACCGGACAGATCCCGTAAAGTTGTGTCAAATTAACCTACGTAACTAAAGCTAACCGTCATAATTTACGTAATGGAAAATGACGATTATAACGGCGCCTAATTGCATAAAAAGATATGCCATAGTAATTAAAATGAAATTTAATCTAGGTAGAATATTTGTTTCATAAATTCCATTTAGTATTCGGGATTTCATGTTTCAACCAACATTGATTCGACCTAAATTGTTGGGATGTCGCTAAACATTCGTAATTGATTTAGGAATAGTTAGACCTAAACTAAATCGCATTGTTCTGTTTATTCCAACGTATGTAACATAACTATGTATTTTGATTAATTTGTCGCTAAATAACACAACATGTTATTCAATGTACAGTATAAGGATATTGATAACAATAACGAAATTAAACACAATGCAATTCGATGCTATAAAATTTTGTAATCACCAATAAGAAGCAGACAAAATTCTTCATCTTATGAGGTAAGTATTTTCTTGCTAAATGTTGAAGGTTAGTTAAAATCATGAATCAAAATTATCAAGAAATGTCAAATTAAGAGGATCTGTAGTGTGCACATACCTACCGGCGGGTTTCTATTTCAGCAGAAATCGACAAACAACAGGAATATAGGAACTATAGATATATTTATATTACGTTGAAATTATTCATCGAAACACTTAGATCAAGTGCTTACTATTCAGTGGCAGGGAAGTATAAAGTTTAATCTCTGCGGGCCTGAGACAGGTAAAGAAAGTACGAGTGAGTATAATGTGCTTCCGACTTGACAAAAATGGCTCTTCAATACGTCGATTCTTGTGAACGTTAATACATACTTCGCAAAATCGACGTTTTATTGACAGGGACACAAACAACACGTCTACATAAAATGGTATTGCTATTTCTCTGCATAAGTGTGTATTTTTAGGGAGTTATAAATTTTGTTATAAAATATTAAACTGTTACAAAGAGGAATGAGTGTTTTTACAGCGTTTCCCCTTGGTTAATGAACTAAAAAATAAAACGCTACACCAATCACCATAATGTGAGCTCAAATCTCCAAATAAAACTACCTACCGAAAAAAAAAGTAGGCAAATATAAATCATTATTAAATATTACTTCTTCATAATTAAGTAAATATATTCTTATATTACTTCTTAGACCTCAGGAATCAACCGATTCAAAAACGGACTTAATTATATTACTTAAGCGTAGCTAACTCACTGCGCAATTAAATATAGTGTTACCAGATTTAGGATATCGTTTTTCTGATATTGATTGATAGGCAACAACTTTGCTATTTCATCAACTCCCACACATTCTTTTACATTACGACGTGGGTCGATTGCTTGCTAAATTATACTTGCTTGATTCCCCATCAGGTTTGCTTTTTTTAGGAGATACAAAAAGGGACCTTTCAAGGGACCTTTTAAGGGACTATTTATCTTTTTCTTGTTTTATATACTTACAATGTGAAGAGTTATATATACATACATAAATACTTTTCATGTTAAGACATTTTGGCTTTAGTATGGTGTGGCTTTATGTGTTTTGATTTACAATTTGAACATTTATTAATATTATAAAGTACGATGTAACAAGTAATGTCAAAAAACTTAAAATAAACTAAAAGAAAAGTACAATAAGTTCGTCAAGGCATTCCGCTACCGACAATACCTCTCTGACTGCTATTTCTTGTCGCAGAGGAATGTGCTGTATGTGTGCACGTGTTTAATTATAACGCCTTTTATAGCGCCCAAGTAGCTACAAGTAATCTCGGTGTTATGTAGGAAGCACACTTAGATAAAAAACTTAAAGAGATGCGGTACCTACTTAAATTATTTCTTTGAAAGATATCAAGAGATGTTAAATAACTTTAGTATGCCAACACTACTTTTGCAGCGCAACGGTTCCACAGTTCGTGTTTCGGTTTCATCAGCGAGATTTATTAAGTTAACGGGGATGTTTATTTTATATTTTTAAGGAACATGATGCGATTGCGTTGATTTACGAATGCGATGCTTTCTTAAGTCATGTTTTAGCTGATAATAGTTGTACTGACCACATCGACACCGCGCGGTTTCAGCTCGCGGCGGAGGCAGGCGGCGAGCGCGTCAAGTGCAGCGAGCGACGCTGCGTGCACCCCGCGCACCGGAGCCGCCGCGTGCGTGAGGATCGACGATGCGAGCACCACGCGGCCGCGCGCGCGCCGGACTAGCGGCAGCATCACTTGCACCAGGCGAGACGGACCTGCGGATATAACAATTAAATAAAATAAAAAAAACATTTTTAACGCAACCTTTTCGCTCACGGTTCTTGATTAGTACATTGTTATTAGGTAAAGTAGTTTCGATATACTAACAGGAATGTTCTATACATGTACCAAAATTCAAGTCAATCTGACTACTAAAATCAGAAAAAAATTATGTATTCATTATTTACTTACATTGTAATAACATTGCAAGTTGAATAAAATCTTGCAATAATTAGATGCCTATACAAAAGTTAACGCTGTACAAGTACAACGTGGACGGATTCTATCCCATTCTTACGAGTAAGAAGCTGGCGTGTAAGAAGGGATTGGAATTTGTCTGAAAAAAATCGCAATACACAACAAAACGTACCTTACTGTTGGCGTCTATACAAGGCTTTGTATCTAGCGAGAGTTTTTTTGCGGTAGTAACGAATTTCCAACAAAACAATAGACCTAATACATACTTAAGTATAGCATACAATTACCGATTGAACCCAACTCAAATGATTCTCTCCAAATGTCGACCTTTTGCCGCCCACGTTCGGATTTACATGACGCTTATTCAGCCCTTAACATTATTAGAGTTTAAATGGTAAACAAACAAAGTTCGAACCACTGCATTACTTTGTTAAATGTCATAATACCTTAATACCAATGCCTATCCTAAATTAAAACAGACACAATTCACAAAAAATATATATGCACAAAGACGAATTTATCCCCATAAGGTCTTTACCAGTTAACCATTGAGTAGGTGAGAGGAGCATTACAAGAGTGAGTTTAAAATTCCAGATAGTGAAAGCCAGAATGGAGCGTACAGCTCTAAATACAATAATCAATTCATATAACAAACTGCTAAATATCGTCAGTGGCTTGAGCTTTGGCTTGGTAGTTACTAGCTGATTGTTAACTGACAATTTACCTATTTGGTTTGGTGGTTTCCTTTTCGTTGTCTGTTGCAATTGTTATAACTTTCGTCAGCGGGTAAGGCGGGAAAATGTACCAGACAAAGCTACTTTCAGCTTTAAAATAATTTCTTTGGATGTCATAAAAATTGAGAAATCGTTATCCAGAATCAAGAGCGACCGTGACATCATCTCAGAGCCACGAGCTGCACGCGCACACGGCTCTAATCGCTTCTAATTTTATACGCACACAAATCACAGCTGGAATAATTTTGCTTTCAAATAAAATGTGTTTGAGTTCTAGTCTAGTCTAGTCGTAAATCATTTTAAAATTCTCCCGAACTGTCATTGGATGTTATGCCAAATGTCAATATTGTGAATAAATGTCAATATTGTGCGAAATGGTGAAAACTCTGGTCTCGTGCGACAATTAACATGTGGCCTTGACATACATAGTTAGCGTGTTAGATCCTTATATTTTTAAATCTTGGCTACGATTACACAATTTCAAACGTGTGTCAACAATATAGGTTGGGAAATTAGAAAAAAACTAGAACAGCTTGACATGGGGATAAACAAGTGCTATTTTATACATGTCGTCTGGTCTGTGACACTTGGCCCTCATTTCATTTCTACTCCTTGTCGTACTCTATAACATACAATCAGAACACACACAGCCAAAGGTAATAAGACCTAGAGGCCACGTGAGACAGCAAGACAACTGAACTGACGGACTGAATTTTAAGTAGAATAAAAATGAGCATAAACCACTACTTTTAGTAAAACGGGATAATTAAGTATGTTTTGTTAGTGTTCGATGCTAGACTAATAAGATCCATTTTTACAAATTATAATGCACAAGCCTAGTTATCAATACACATTTTGTTTGTGGAACACAATGGAAAAGAGGTGAAAAAGCTACCCCTAGCGCCATCTCTGTGAGCTGATGTGTAACCGTTAGTTTTGCAGGGCTCGCTTTCTACGCAGGCTAGCTCACTTACCGAGAAGGTTGACTTCCATCGCCCGGCGGATGACGGAGAAAGGTACCCATTCTAGTTCCCCGAGAGCGCACCACGACTCGCAGTTGACGATCGCCCAGAGGCCCTGCGCGCCCTCTGGCAGATGGTCCACAATGTACAAAGAGGCGGAGAGGATCTGGAAAAAAAAAATGTTCCGTTTGACAAAATGTTTCTGAAGCTGAGCGATAGGACTTTCGATGAACGCTATTATTGTTCTAAAGGACAGCAACTGTTTACAGCTGTTTTGTTATTGTAAGATGTGGAAATGGAAAAATAAGTATTGCAAGTTATACAACTAAAAACCTCCAGACAGCATTGCACTATTATTACGAGGACCCATAGCACAGTACATCGTGTAACGTTGTTCAGGCATTTTAATAACATGGGTGGATAAGTAGATTATACATATATATATATTTTTTTAATATGAATAGGAAGGAAAACGAGCAAGTGGGTCACCTGATGGTAAGTGATCACCACTGCCCATAGACACCCGCAACCCCGGAGGGATTGCAGATGCGTTGCCAACCTAGAGGACTAAGATGAAATGCCTCTTGTGCCCGTAACTTAGCGGCAGGATTAGCGAGTAAGTAACATTATAAGATCTCGAATTTTAATACCTTAATAGTTATTTTGTAAAAAGATTTTTTTGAATGAATTATCTTATCTTAGATGAATTATCTCCAGAGTTAGAAATATCTGAATTTCAAATTTGTTTTTTAAATTATTCACATGTATTTTTACGTATATTTAAAGTGCGTAATTTTCAATTTATTTTTAACACGGGATTCGTATGTTTTTATATTTCCCACTTACCGATTTTTAAAAGTGTTTTTCGATAAAAAGACATGTCAACATTATTTACCTTCTTTCTAATGCTAAAAAAATGAAGCATAATAATCATTATCATTAATTTGAGAGTGAGAGGGACGGTATGATACGAACTTCGAAACTAAAAATATACTATTCTATTCTATTCTATTCGAATTTTGGAGTACTTGGCCCCCCTGAACACCATCAACGTTGAGTGCTTTCTAATTTGGAATCATTTTTGAATAAAAATAGTACAACCTATGAAATACCGCTAAATTCTGATATTTGTCATTTGCATAAATCGTGTTATTCCACAGAAGTTCAAAGCGATTATATAAGGGCTTTAATGTTTTTTATTACGAACAATAAAGTTTAATTCTCAGAGGGTCTCAAATCAGATTTCTTCGTTGCGCTTTCGGCAACGTTATTTTATTATGATCAAAGAATTACTTTTGTAGAAAATACAATACTAACGTTCAACTTTTGACCTTTTTATTAGGTACTTTAGATATAATTACGCAGTGAAATTTTACACTAGACGTTTCGAGCTATATGAATGAACAAGTTAAATACACTTTGTATATTTAAATTTTTAGGCTTCTAAATGAATCTATCGAATGTATAGTTTAGGTAGGTATCGTCATTTTACTAACACGCGCCGAATTTGCGAATTCATTCGAAAATACCTTGCCATTTGCGGAAATTTGCAAGAAATAGCGGCAACACTCCCGCCATTTTTATTTTATTACAAGCTTTTATTTAACTTGTTATGTATGCATGTAATATGTAAGTAAGTATGTTTGCCGTGTGGAATCTTGCGACTCAATTTTGAAGTAGATATCTTCAACCGATTGAGCTGAAATTTTTCATACTTGAGTAAGTTGGTTGACAATATAATAATCTGGTAGTGGAGTTCTGTCAACCCAGCCAGGATCGTCTCCGAAGGAGGGATCTCTTCAACGCGGTTAGTCCGATTGACTTGAAATTTGGTAGTTACACATAATGTATAAGACGGGTGAAAATGCATATGCAAGTACAGTTAGCAAAAAGTACCGTCAGCTTACTGCAGCTTTCTGCAAAAGCTTGTATTCATAATGAAATTTTTAACAGAAACTTATTTTATAAGGCCTCCTACTACTGACACTGCAAGGGATAAACTTTTTCTTTTTATATTTTAAACTTTGTAATATTATAGTCTTGGCCATCATAGGGTTATCATGAAGCGTATAACGAAAATTAAAAAATAACTGTGTTTTTTCATTTTAGCTGTTTCTTTTACGTAATTTAAACTTATAATCATCAAGTAAAATTTGTGGCCATAATAAATATTCAACAAAAAAATTAAAGTTCTCCTTCTAATTAAGAAAAGTGCTTGCAAGACCTTGAGCAGCGACACTCTTCACACACACAAAGTGAGAGAAGAAACGACGCCGGCGGCGTGGCGTGGCGCACGTCTGAATACATAAAAAAAAACTCAAATTAGTAATTTAAAGAAAACTACAAGTAAATTACGAAAAATAGAATGGCAAATGTTTTTATTACGTTTAGTTTAATAACGAGACTTAAAAAAAATATTGTAGTGCGTTTACTTACGAAGAATGAAGTATTTTTTGTTTAAAGTAGAGGTCACTTGACGTTAATTTCTATCGAGCCTCCGTTAACTAATCGGGATTTCAAAATAGCAAATTACTGAAGAGTATCAATCAAAAATATGTAAAGTATCACTTTATCACCTAACAGGAGAGCGCGCGAGAGCCTGTGAGACACGAAATAGGCTACCCGTTTTTTTCTTACAGTTTGTCCCAGTAAGAGACGGATAGTCTATCTTGCGCGCGACACAGTAATGCAGTAAAAGGCCGCTTCATAAACGTTCGATATTATTTATTTATGTCGTAATGGACAGTTCAGTTTGCACGTGACTACTAATTCCGTATGGCTATTCATTCCAATGTTTACATAAACAGCGGAGGAGTTAAACTTCCCCTTCAAATTAATAGCTAATTAACTCAAGATTCTTAGCAGCCAGAGTTCCGACTAAACATGTGTGAGATAACAGCTAATCCGATGTGTTTCATGTGAATTCATCATTATTAACTCAAACGGGGTGCAAATAAATCTGTGACTACCGAACCTACTCTCGATGGGGTAATTCAATGGATTTCACGCATTAATTACTGTCTCTGTCATCTGAGCAGTATGAGATACTACAGGAATAGCAGCTACCTACTGGTAGTTTTCTGCCAGTACTATGTACCTACATTATGTATATAATTGCATAATGCAAAATGAATTCATAATTAATTCATTTTTATAGAGACCATGACTGATGAAATGGTCTTTTATATCATTGGTTGATCAAATTATTCATATTATGTTCTTCAAATGGGTTTTTTAAAAATAGCTTTTCAAATTGCGCTGTAAATAATTAACATTACCAAATTGACTTATGTGAATTATACTCGTATATCAACCAACCGTACCATGCCAGTCAAATAAAAAAGTAGGTATGTTAATAATCAAGCAGTTAAGTTTACTTAAATATGAATGTAAATATTCACCTGTGTCTCAGAGGTGATGTCGAGCTGCAAAGTGTGCAGTCTCCCAGAGCAGTCTTCCTTCAGCATGTCTGCGTCAATGTTTCCACCCTTGTTCTGGAAGCCCGCGAATACATGATACCCGAGGTCATCCAGACGTCTTGCCAAAGCGTTGCCCAGGACGTTGTCGCAGCCTGTCACTAAGACGGCTTTCCCCGCCGCTGTCACCTGCGTAATATATTTTGAGTAATTATCTTATAGTGGACCTGGATATAATCCTGTGAAATATTACTTCGGACCCCGCTTTACAAACAAGCCTAAAGCGGCACAGTTTTGATGTGAACAACAATTATTAAAAAATCGTCTATGCCTTTTAAAGTTAACAACACAAGCAAATTTTAATATTTTTTGCTAATTGTAGGTATGATTTATTTAATTGAATATGTATTAATCAATAATAGACAGGTATAACATTATTTTTATATTTGTTGATTTATGTAGAACTTATTACTTCCTTTTTTAAACTAAAAATACATCAAAGTAGGTATAGTTTGTTTTATTTAAGATGGCGAAAATGCACTTAACGCGGGATTTTACAACTTCTTTTGTCGCTGAATATGAAAGGAAAAGATAACAAAGAGACGTAATAAAACTGACCGAAGTATTGCACGTGTACTGGAGTAGCTCAACCCTTCTTGATCTTTGAAATGAAAGATTTTAAATTTTATTTAAAATATGATTATTAATACACAAGAAATCAACACTTATACATATTAAGTACAATCGAAAACTTTGAACACCAAGATCCAATCAGAAGCATTGAAAGTTCAGTAAAGTATAGCCAGGTTGTAAAAAAGAGACTATTTTTGCAAATATAACACATGTACTCAAAGAGCGAAAGCCCGTTAGACACTAACAAAATATTGCACTTAAGCCTAGAAAGTATCCCCTCCTATTGATTATTGTTTATTACCTGAACTGGACCGTTTTAAGTATAATAGGTGTATTGTTTTCCAAATACAATTACAGTGCGGCTAACACTCAGGTAAAAATGTCTTATACCAACTATTAAAAAATTGTACAATGATATTTACACAGTATATAATTATTATTTTAGAAACGCACGTCGTCTAGTGTACCTAATACCGACCAACAACATCAAAACTATCAAGATTGTTCACGGTATACTTTGGGACTACCAATACACCTGCATAATGGTTTTGCAACCCCACTTGAAGATAACAATTAAACAATAGATGTTGGTTTTAAGTACTTTTCGTCATCTTAAATAAAACAAACTATACTAGGTACTTACATCATTAGATTAAAAAAATAATCCTACTCGTAGTTGTACAAAATAAGAGGTGGTTGTTTATTTTTCCCAACGAAAAGTTTTGTTCGTTAAAATAGTTCTCTGTCATAAAGTTTTTGGCACTCCAGTTGAAACGGGTGGACTATACAGCCAGCTACTTCAATATACACCTCTTCTCACGGTTCAGGGCTACATCAACAAAGACTACAAAGAGTAATAATTTAATGAGGGCGCCAGTTTCTAAGTAACAGTCACGTTTGACATATTCAAATTTGTTTATGATATGTTTTTTCCCTTTTCATCCGTTTTAGTCTCTTTTTAGTCGGACTCCAACTGCGTTACAATGCAATTTTAGGCGACATACCTACTATAAAGAATGTTTAGTGATAACAACGCTCAACAATTAGAGACAAATAGTATTTCAATACAATCATCGTACCCAGAGCATTATCATAATTGCCGTAAATGTCTCTGGTTACAATTAGCACAACTGATTTAGAGGTTTCATCGAACCATTATCTACTATTAGCGGTTGCCCGCGACTCCGTTTGCGCAAAATTGGCTTATCGCTATCCCTCGGGAATCATGTGATTTTCCGGGATAAAAACTATCCTATGTCCTTACCCGCGACTAAAACTATCTGTATACCAAATTTCAACTAAATCGGTTCAGCGGTCTTAGCGTGAAAAGGTAACAGACAGACCGACAGGCAGACAGACAGACGAGCTACTTTCGCATTTATAATATTAGTAGGGATGATTCAATCCAAATAAAAATACAAACTGTTGCTATTTATCAGTTTACGCACGAATTATTAGGAATGAAAAAACTAAATCGTTCAAAATAGACGGCGACGGGCTGATTGATGTCCGTTATGGTAACAGTCGAATGAATATTTTATCACAGCTGGTGATGGCATGCGTGACGCGGGGACATTCGAGGTTAACTATTTCAGGGTCTAATCGTTAATTCTTAATCTTCTGCTGCACTCACTGGTTCAAGTCACGCACTAATCACAACGCGTTTACATACAACCTCATTTTTATTAGACTAAATACATGGTTGTATAGTGGTCATTCGTATATTTTCCATCTAAATACCTTAATTAGGCATTTATCACTCATCCTGAAGCTACCTACCCGTATTAATGTTTCCTCGAATACCTAAGCTATTTTAACAAATCAAGTGAGTAAGTCCTCATAGGAACGAATTTTATTATTTCCAAACATAAAGAAAATAAAAATAACTGAAATGGGATTCTTGATTTGATTTGTTATAGTGAGATCTGTAAAAACAAAATCGTTAACCCATTTTAAATCGGAGTTCTGAGCGGATACGGACTACGCGCTGCTCAATCTGTTAAGAATCCTGTACACCTTTACAAACAATACTCACGGGCAAAAATATCGAGTCACTTTTCTTACAAGTTTCTGTTCAAAATGACCCTTTATTTTTGCTTGTCAGTGTAGATGACGTAAATCCTGAACAAAGCTTGCGTTCAGCTCGTAATACGAAACGTTTGTGGGTGGATTTTATTGCAACGTGTGTGAAACTAAATTGTTAAAAGTGCCGCAGTCTTAGGGAATGAAATAAATTTATAACATTTAATAATTTCCAACAGAGTAGGTATACTTATTACCTTACAGTCGTGGGTGTCTGAAATTAGATCTCGGTCGTGGGCTTCAGGGAGATGTGTTACATGAACCGCATATTGTAATGAATATGCATCTAATTATCTACACGTAGGTACTGCGGTTCGAACATCAACACGCATGTTAGGCACTGAAAATTACCACCTACATTTTGTGACGAATTGCATTTGAACGATAGTGGTGGTGTACTAAATGAAACAAGTTTGAATGGTTGATTACAGCAGAGTTTAATGTGTGTTACCTATACATATATGTTATTCAATTAATTCGTCTATTGTGTTGTGTATAGAAATAATTTAATGCGTCAACGCACAGCCAATACTACTTTTTAAAATAAAGCATTACGCATAAGCATACTACTAGTAAAATCGACCGTAGACCCGAGCCAATGCTCCTTGTCCGACTGTAGAACACCTAAAGTAGGACCAAAACCGGACAGAGGGAAGCGTGGCGGGTCTGACTAATACTACGGACATACGGACGGAACACGCACAAATTTGGGCATTTCCCTTGTATTATTTTAGAAATGTAAAGTGTAGATGTTATAGAAAATATCGTTTTGTCATTAAGCAAAAACTGATGCCGTTCCGTGAAGTACATATATGTATGATGGTAAGGATTCGTTTATGTATCGAGAAAACTTCAAGTAATCGTGTTTGTAAGATGTGCAAACCATTAAATATCTTACAAATTTATTGCAGAAATATAGCGTTAGTATGTTATAACGATGAGTACAGCAAGGGATCACGAATGCCATTATTACGCAATGAGCTCGACGCAGACACGGCAAAAAGTTATTAGATACGTTTTAAAACCGCAATTCAGTCGAGTAGCTACCTATGTATGGGCACTTGTAAGAAAAAAGCAAATCTAGCTTGACAGTTCATTACAGTTTGGCAGTAAGGCGAGTCACGTAAATTTAGCCTTTGCTATTATAAAATAATGAATGAAGACACTGAAGTCGGTCCCCGCCCGTGGTCCCAGTTGGGGTTGTACCTAATCTTGTTCTCAATGTTACGCTTGGTAACCACTCGCGGTGCGTACTTACGTCATGTACCTATTGTATGTACAGCCAGTGGAGGCTGTGTAATGTGTATGTGATTCTCTTTCCAATAACCCATCGAAAAAGAGACAAGCGAGTAAGTAAAGCGCGCTGACTGCCTATCTTCCTAGCCAAGACACGTACCTACAAGCAGCATCGCTGTATGACACGAACAAAATTATAATATACTTCTATCTTTAAAAGAATACCTACCTAGTACCTAGTAACGTGAACCGAATTTAATTTGACGCGGCAACGTTGTGTTTTATTCTGTACTTTGTAAAATATTAAGCATTATTTATTTTAATTAATTATTTTTGATTATAATTTAATATTTTTGATCGCATTTTTTGGTCGCATCGTTGTTTTTGTTTTCTAATGTAGGTACATTTAATTTTTATATTTATTACTTATTATTATTTTCAAATTTTAACCAGATTTACTGAATCTAGATTTCTCTTTTCCAGCAAGTGGCTATTAATAAACTATTATGTATACCAAATTTGAAGACGATAAACTAAAAGGGGGTGGTGAAATTCGAATACGAGATTTTACTTTTAAAATGATGAATAGCGAATGCTACTAAACAAAATTCGTGCTTAGATGTTTACAGGTACGAATTACCTGTCAACGTCGTACCTATACTAATATGGGTTAGTTAATGATGTCACACTGAATTAATTGGGTCATCAATGTAGTCATGCGTAAATAATATTACTGAGCACGATGTTGAGTCGTTTCATGTGCCAATCATCATAGTACCGCCATAGAATTGGGTAGGACTAAGCAAGACACCTTGAAGAAATGAGACCTTTAGTGGTAATCGTCAGTTAAACCAATAAAAGTGTTTTTTATAATCGTTCCGTGATTATTATCCACCTTAACTACATTAAGTTTTTGTTACCTTGGGCTCTGTCTACCGCGTAAGGGATAAAGACGTGATATATGTATGTATGTATGTATGTATGCATGTATTAACTACATTAACTCGAAATCCAGGGCGGAAGAGAACAATCAAGAGCTTTACCGTGGACTTGGCGACGTTTTTGCATACAAAAGCTCTCGACGATTTTCAGCCGGGATTAACTTAAGACAAATATATTTTGACATAGAATATAAAATATTGATCCGTCACAATACCCTTCAAACACATTCAGAATTAGGTACCTACCTATTTTTATAATCGCTAACAGGCACTTAGTGTGTACACTAGCATAGCGTTGTACGATATACAGAAAACCTCAGACACTGGAGTTTTTTTATGATCATTTTTTTATGATGATGACCTATTTCCGCCACTTCGACTCCTAGTTAGTATTTTTTATTTATTTATTTCCACACTTACCATTATCTTTACAGGCGATGCCTAATGCGACAATGTGAAAAAAAAATACATTTAGTTAACTACGTTAATTAGAGTTACATCAACGGGTAGTATATATAAACACAATACAATACAATGCAATACAATAACTCTAACTTTATTGAATACCACATATAACAACCAAAACAGAAAAAAGGTATACATATTCTGTACAAGGTAACAATAGGCGGCCTTTTCGCTACAGAGCGATCTCTACCAGGCAACCATAATGGACTGGAGAACAGAAAAGATCTGAGCAGGCGGAGCAATTTAGAATACCAATAGCACGCCGTATTGCCTTTTGTATATATGTACCTTATAAACTTATTTAGTACCCTCTCTAACATTAAAGTATATTTTTCTTCGTGCGGAGACCAGATTTCTGAACCACACTCCAACTGGATTCTTACTAAAGCATTATACAATGCAGTAATAGCGTTGATATTCGAGAATCCATTAGACATTCGCAATACTTATCCTAACCTTCCAAATGTTTTTTACAAATATTAACTATGTGATCGCGAAACGCAGCTCAGTGTTAAAATGAATTCCCAAGTCTCTTACTTCTGTGACCCTGACCATGGGTATCCCGTCCACTGTGTAATTATGTTGGACAGGAGCTCGTGCTCGCGAGAAAGAAATGGCCATACACTTTGAGGTGTTAAATTGCAGAAGATTACTCTTGCTCCAGCACACCACTCTGTCAATATCTCTCTGCAGTCTCACAGTCTTCCGGGCACTTCATGGTGAGAGATAACTTAAGGTCGTCCGCAAATAACAAACATCTTGCCTCTTGTACGACATTCGGCAGGTCGTTTATCATCAGCAAGAATTCCAAAGGTCCAAGATTGCTACCCTGACTCACCCCTTAACTAGTAAAATACGCATACTTCACGAATTGCTGCCTACCTTTCATATAATCTGCAAAAAAATCTATCTAGCGGCGGATGGTGCGCGTCCACCGGCACGAGCGGCGCTGGCGCCACGCGCACGCTCACTCCCTCACCCTCCGTGAATGTACTCAACACTAAGTCCACACAACGGTCATTGCAATTCCCTATTCTGTTACTCTGAGCAAATCCGCAATAAGTTTGAAAAAAAAAACCATAATAATAAGTACATATTGTTGAGCCAGAATACAAATTATGGTCTCCTACCACAATTACTTCACTAATATTATCACTATATTGCTCAATGATTTTAAATAATATCATGTACTCACTTCCTACAGAACATATATAACACACATTAGAAACAAAAACCTGTTACGTAAATATACGGCGCCAACTAGTTCAGATACACGATCATTGACGCTCACATCCCCCGGTACAGGCACTCGCAGCAGCTCGAGACGCGGTGTGGTCACAAGACACACGCCGCCTTGTTTCCGCCCGTCGGCTCGATCGCATCGTATAAGTAATACAGTATCCGGGCGGCGCTATTTCTGCATCGTAAATAAATTCGTTGAACCCGGTTTCTGTTATTGCGATCAGTGTCACGAGATGATAAACCCATATAAAAATCCTGCAATTTGGTCTGTAACCCTCTAACCTTCTGATAATATATATTGATATTACCCTTTTTCTGGCTGTTTGGATTTGTTTGAAGATCTGCGAAACCACACCCATTCACAAAATTCTATGTTCACCGGCCAATGTTGCTGTTGAGATAACAATTCATATTTACTCTCTGGTACCCCTATAATTGCATTCTTCCACGCTGGTCTGGGAGCAAAGAAAAAACATAGAATGTACCAGTTGCATCTCTTGCCGTGCAGATGGTAAAAGCCCATCGAGGGAATAGGCAACATAGGAATCATGTTATAGGCGATGAGGCTAGCAACCCATCACTATTTTGATTCCATTTTCCACCTATACGCCCTTAATCATGCTAAACGTGGCCTTAAGGTTTTGTTACCTTAGGCTCTGTCTACACCGTAAGGGATAAAGACGTGATTTGTGTATGTATGTATGTACCCCTATAATAAACGAGGCGTAATCCCTTTCCGTTTTGTGCTTAATTTTAGTTTAGTATGACGCTCATGCATCCGATGATGACTTTGTAGTCAATCTTGGCGGTGAAATCACACGCACAATGAGTGAACGTAGAGACATGCAACAAGGAACGCAAACGAGCTAGTAAGTTACCAGATGGTAAGTAGTAATCACCACTGACTGTCCATGGACATCCGCAACATCGGAGCGTTATTGAAGCGTTCCCAGCTTAGAGAGCTATCTCATGTTCTAGTAATTTCACCGGCTGTCTTACACTCCACGCTGGAACACAGCAGTGCGAGCACTGCTGCTTGGTGGCAGGATTAATGTGTAATATGGTAGTAGCTATCCGGGCGGACCCAGCACATTGTTCTACCACCAGCAAAACCCGTTTGAGTACTAAAAATACGTAATTAGCAAGTTGCCTTACGGCCTAAATTTAGTACCATAATACTTCTATGTTATGAAATGATAAAAGAGCGTCTTAGATAAAGGTAAAAGGTTACACGCTCGCTCTGACCTTAGTAATGGAGTGTGCATTATTTCAAGAATATCACGGGCATCCTCACTCTGAACCGACGTCTCACGTACCTACTGACTAGAGTGCATGTATCGCTATTTCGAGAGGGATTTAAACTAGCAGCTGCCAGAGGAGTAATACTACGATGCTAGGCTGGGATTAGCGGCCCGGTTGTGCTAGTAGAATGCCAATCACGTAACGTATTCTTGCATTTAATCTAATGCAAACCTGGGGTAATGTCAGCAAGATAACTTGTGCGTGCCTACCACGGAAAAAAATACGTATACCCACAATAAGTTCATATGATATACTCGTACTAAGACTAAGTTGAAATCTGTTACGCCGCGCCGGTATCATGCCATTTTTCGGTTGGCTAGCGGTAATCTTGCATTCGTCCGGGGTATTTTCAACGAACTATGTACCTATGTAAATAGGTGCAAGTAAATATCCTACTTATCAGCTCAAAAATGGCTTTTGGGATCAAAGAACTCAACTTAACAACCTCAACTTCGTTAACTTAGTTAATACCATTGTGATATATGTGTTTCATTTGTTTCAAATAAGTTTTACCCGAAAAGGCTAAGAATAATTCGAGTAATGTTTTCACCAAGATTCCTAATCATAATTATTGATTGTAGTTAGTTAGGTTTTCACGTATACAGATTGTTTCTATTGACAATATTGGTAGGTACACTCGAATAGCCCTGAAGCGGCTAAAATAATACATAGGTACATATATACATAAATCACGTCTTTATCCCTTACGGGGTAGACAGAGCCTAGGCAGACTGAAACAAGATCCAAAGGCCACGCATAACATGATTGGGGTCGCGTAGGTGGAAAGGGGAATTAAAATAGTGATTGGGGACATTGGGGTGCTAGCCGCATCGCCCACAACATGATTCCTAGGATTTTCGCCCATTCCCTCCTTTTACCATCTGTGCGGGAAGAGAAGTAACTGGTACATTCTATGTTTTTTCTTTGCTCCCAAACGAGCATGGAAGTTAAGATAATAAGTACTAATTATTAATTCTCAATTCACAAAAGAATAAGGACCGTCATACCTATACATTTTATTACGTTAGCCACAATATATGTTACTTAGACAATATTTACGAGTATATTGTTTACACCTACCTGTGTATTTGTTAATGAAAATGATCCGTCCAATAGGGATATAAAGTGGTTTATAGTCTTATAATGAAACATTTTATATACGAAAGCAAGTTAATTACCTGAGAAAACGCCTTTTATGCCCTTTGAGATAAAAGAGTTCGTGATTTATATCAGCTCTCATGTACGCTTAATTAAAAACAATTAAGCCTCTGGAGAATTAAAATACGTTCAGAGCGCAAACAGAACTTCTGGCGTTATTGCTTATAGAGCCAACTTATCATGGGTTGCTATAGAGCCTAATAGTTTTCCACGAAAAGTCACTAAAGTTAAGGACGTGGGCGGTTGAACACAAACCATTCGAAAATAATAATTTACAGTTCAGAACAAAATAGTAAAGGAGTTGATCGTAACACGGTAAGTTTTCGTAGTGTATAGTAAGTAATTTATTTTTCAAGCATAAGCGTGAGACGGTGAAGGAAAATAACGTGATGAAGCTTGGTGGATAAAAAGTTGTCCGACTACGTTGGGCGGCAAGGAACACTTTAAGAGTATCCACTTAAAAAGTACTACATATTTTGGGATAAGTCACAAGTACCACGAAACAATATCTTAACGGAAAAAATAAAAATAAATAGGTCCGCCTTCCAATGTAGTCTATTTTCGCCAATAGATTTCGTAATATACACATACATACACCCATATCCCTTATTACGAGGTTGACAGAGCCCAAGGCAACAAGACCTAAAGGCCACGTTTAGCATAATATTGTAGGGGTATACATGGAAAGGGGAATCAAAATAGTGATGGATCGCTAGCCGCGTCGCCTATAATATGATTCCTAAGAATTTCGCCCTTAATAAACTGTATTATTTACGCTACTATAGAAATTTCAAATCAAATATATATGCCCACGGCTTCGTCAGCACAGGTAACGGCAAAGTGACATACCTTCATCCAGTAATTTCTTATAATATTAAGTCATTACTCATTATATACCTTCTTGTAAAAAAATCATTTAAGTTACGGAGATGGGTGCCTTTGCAGCGGACTTATAAACCCCATTTATTCTCTATCCCGAGGAAATTTCTAAAAATCACATGACCTCACTAAAGTTTAGAAACCTTCAAAATGCGGTGACTTTCGAGACATTCCAACTTTAAAGAGTATTTGCCATGTACCAGGCTTTTATGCGAGTTCAACCTTTTTTGAATAAAATCGGATTGAGTTTTCAAACATGATTGTGTCAAAATAAAATGTGATTTAAATAAAAACACTTAAGGAGTGTTGATATCAACTTCGAAGCAAATCTCCCCCAAAACAACTTTCTTCCCCTTTTAAACCCCGGTAGGGGATGAATTTCAAGAAAATACGAAACACGTGTTCCATCAATTCTGTTAAAGAATGTTTATGCAAAATTTGAAATACATCGGACCAAGGAATTACGTCGACCCACACAAACTTTGTCCCCGTCTTTCACCCCCTTAGAGGTAGAATTTCCAAAAATCCTTTCTTATCGGATGTCTGCGTCTTCCAAATTTCAGATCTGTACGATCAGCGGTTTAGGCTTTGCGTTGATCCGTCAGTCAGGCAGTCATTTAGGAAAAAATATTTTATATGTATAGTAAGATAGGTACGCGTCGAATTCAGAACCTCCTCCATTTTTTTGGTCGGTTTAAAATAGAAGAGGAATCGGGTGGCGCAGACCCCACTTTAAAATAACTGCAATCATCATTTTTTCTTCACAAATTATAGTCCCGTAAGTCTTCACTGCATCAGCTGCTGAGAGCAAAACAATGCGCAGTGGCAACGAAAAATACTGATACAGGGCTTGAGTAAGACCAAATACGAGACTACAATCACATAAATGTAAACATATGTGTGTATACGGGGCCGGAAAAAAATATACCACATGGAGGGTGGACTAGTTTAGTTTAGTTTATTTATTCTCTCGGCATAAAATTACTGTATAAACGAGTTTGATGTCATGTACAATGATCGTCAATGTCGAATACAATACAATACTTAATCAATTTAATTAATAAAGACAGAGGAAATAAAAATGCCTGTTTTACTGAGACACGACAAAAATATTTTTATTAATTAGTGCAATGGGGACAGATTGTTACAAAGAGCAGCTTGTTTTTCGATATTAAAATAAGCGTGGTTATTCTTGTAAGTTTTCTATGCTAGAGCTCAGGTCTGCCATTTGACGCCAGGCGTGGGCGTTTGGGCGTCTTCCAAGCCCGTAGGTACATTGTAACTCACCCCGCCGTTACTCAGTTATCATATGCGTACCTACTTAAATGTTTTGGTTAGAATAAAGTAATTAATCATTACTGTGGGCCAAGCACGCTAGGTTTTCTCGCGGACATGAAGTATATATCCCTTTCTGACCTGCTAGTTTACGTGTAGGGAATGGATGCTTGGATGCCACGATAAACGTTATTGGCCTAGGGCCTTCTTGATGTATATTTGAAAAAAAAAACCAAGTCCAATCTAAACCGCTTGATTAGCTTAAATATTTTTTAATAGTTTGCGAATCAGCAGATAATAAATTGTAATTATAATAATATAGATCCCGCTAAAAAAATGTTCATCTGATTTCTGTATTTTTTGGGGTGACACGGTAAATGACAGTGTATGTACCTATATTCCAAAAATTGGGATGTTTTTTTTTGAGCACTTGTGTGGAATTTTAATGTTGAATTTCTTGTGTTAATACAATATAGTACGTTATCTACTTTATCAGTATTATCAATATCCTCATAGGGGACTGTAGGAAAGGTAAACAACGTAACAAAGGATCACAAGCATATAAAATCTAATAAAATCTTGAAGATATGCGCTGAAGGAGTGATTTCAGTCAGAAATAACTCCGTTATTCCCGTTATACATCTAGCGTTGATGACGATAGTATTATTGTTTAGAAGAATTTGATTTCGCCGATCTTCGGCAAAGTTCCAGCGGGGAGACGCGTGGGCACGCAAAAATGCTGAGTAACCTATTGTCTGGAAGTATGTCAAATAAGAACACGTCATAATGTTCCAAATGTGGGTGTTTCCTGTAGGATTCAACTTTGCATTGGGCGGATTTATCAGCCACTATGAAACAAATTTGTAAGATAACATTTACAACGAACTACATACAAGATTTTTTTTTACTACGTATACCTAATAGTATTAAATATTTTTGTTCAAGTAGCATTGTAATTACCTATATTTCTTAAAAACGTACCTAATTTACCTACTTTCTCTTTGAAAATTAAGCCAATATTATGACTAACCAAAAACCAATCAGCCATTGAGTAAAATATAAAAAAGGAACCCATCTGATACTATTGCCGTGAAAAAGTTAGAGTTTAAATCTTTACGTACCTATGTTTAACTACCTAAAGTAAAGGAGGCCAGTGTACGCAACAGTGGGACATAATTATTTAGATGGAAACGATGAGGGGGTGAATAACTACAAAAAACTTGGGAAATAAAGGATTCTGCGCTTTACACAGGGTATAGGACAAAACAAATGTACAAAGGCGAACCTGTCACTTTAAAGGGATTCTTCCAGTTAACCTTCGGATGATTGACAGTACATGAGAAACAAAGAGTGGACATTATCAAAAGAAAGAAGTTAAAAGAGCAGTGACCTAAAATGAAATAAATAATGCATTAACATTTAAATGCCCATACGTTACAATATAGGGACACACTAACGCATAATCGTATCGTAAATATTATAAACTATAGTTCGTCCAATCATTTATTTTCTCGATGACAGCTCCCGTAGAATGTAACTGCGCTTTTTACGCAAAAATTAACTTTTAAATGCGAGGTATAAAAAATATGACAACTGCCTAATTTTGTTCCTTGATCTCATATAATATTCATCTAAGACAAATTGAGTCCATATATGCAGTGATATTTTTTTAAAGTGCGATAAACAATAAACGTTTTCATAAAGTTACATTCTATGGGATTACAATTACAATGATTAATCCCATAGAATGTAACTTTATGAAAATGTTTATTGTTTATCGCACTTTAAAAAAATATCACTGCATATATGGACTCAATTTGTCTTAGATGAATATTATATGAGATCAAGGAACAAAATTAGGCAGTTGTCATATTTTTTATACCTCGCATTTAAAAGTTAATTTTTGCGTAAAAAGCGCAGTTACATTCTACGGGAGCTGTCATCGAGAAAATAAATGATTGGACGAACTATAATTCAATATCAGGCTACACAAATGCATATACATCTACACAAAAAGATGCAACAAGAGGAATAAGTATAAATATTATACCTACTGAATCCCACAGCAAATTTCCTTGTAATATTTATTGTTCTACTTCTTCTTTTTGATTCGGCTCTTGGAGAGTTTGTCGTGTTTGCAAAAGGTACTCATACTTCAAAAGATTTCACGTCTTAAAATTCCCAGTCTTGTTGAAAATTGTGTAAATAAGCTCATTATAATTCTTTAACGAACTTAAGAAAATTATCTAAATACTGTAGAAACCTAAAATGTACAATCAGTGAGATTCGGTTGAACTAAATTGAATCCTTTGAAACCCTAATAATTTTGAACGAAGTTCACCGACCATACTTCCCCCTCACTATTAAATGTTAATGAAAATGAGAGAGAGAAAGAGGGATGAAGAAATGCATAAATGGATTTATAATTACGGTGAATGGCTGTTTGTTATTTTACCATATCTATGAAATGGAACATGATTTTATTTTAAAAGTAAAATAATATATCAAGTGTTATAGAAAGTATATTAATTTGTTATCTGTTTTGCCTCATTATAAACAATTTTTTACATACATACACAAATCACGTCTTTATCCCTTAGGGCCTAAGGTAACAAAACCTACTGGGCCACGTTTATTATTGTTGATATAATTGAAAAAAGTAAAGTATTTAACGTTAATTTGATCAAAAAACTCAATTACCGCCCCGTAAAATTACCTAAACTAACTAGGCTCGTCCTTTTAATTCAGCAGATGTAATAACTGCTGGTAGTCCCGTTTTAATTTACGTGTGAGCTCCCCACCCGAGGTAAATTTGGATGAAACGTAATTAAATCTGAGCTTTAATCCTTTAAACTCGTGTTTAAAGCAAATTGACTCACCTGTAAGTTGTGGTAGAACCAGAGGGAGCCGACGACAGAGATGGCGAACCAAAGGAAGAGCGTGAAGACTGAGATGCTGCTGAGGTGGAGCGCGTTGAGGACGGTGGACAGCACGACTGCCAGGGCGTGGCATAGCACGATGGGCAGCGCGCAGCGGTCAATAATGTCCCACGGGACTTCCTAGAACACAATAGTACATTACTGCAGAGGCCGGGAAGTAAGGGGCTGCCGGCCGAAAATATATAGACGGCCGAGGAAGTGAGACTAGACATATTTGAGATCGGCAACGCCTTTTCCCGCCGATGTATGTATAGTCTCTGCATATTGTGACTAAAGCTCCTTTTTAATCTCTAGGGATTAAAGTTTTTTTTTTAATTTACTATGGAAACTCCTAAACATCCAGTCATGATGTTTGTGATTGTGTAAGTAGGTATAGACACATTTTAGGCCGTGGAAATAACCTCAAAATGACAACTGCAAAAATATAAAAAAAAATAACGATTTAATTTCGTGAAACACGATTCATGATTACGAATATGCATCTATTTAATTATCATCATCATCATCATCATCTCTAGCCTATATACACTGCTGGGCACAGGCCCCCTCATAGAACGAGAGGGCTTGGGCTATAGTTCCTACGCGGGCCTAGTGCCGATTGGAAATTTCACACACACCATTGAATTGCTTGCCAGATGTGTGCAGGTTTCCTCACGATGTTTTCCTTCACCGAAAAGCTCATGGTAAATTTCAAATGTAATTTCTCACAACAATTCCGAAAAACTCAGAGGTGCGAGCTCGGGATTCGAATCCACGACCTTCTGCTTGACAGGGGGCCACAAGTCAAAAACCTAATTTAATTATATTAAGGGTGAATTCATTTTATTATGCATGGTCCACTTTGTTTTTAAATAGTTTTCAAGTTTGATTCTGTTGGCTAAGTATGCAAGAATTCAAAGCTTCACTTTACAACAAAAAACCGCAGCAATTTTTTTCCATTTGAATATTGTGCAAGTATTTTGGATAGTAATATTTTTTTTAGAGTTTCAATCTTTTTGGCCGTTGGTGGCTGACTCGCGCTAGTCCATTGCCGCGCGCCGCGGCGCCGAATAAAAATAAAGGGCTGTCAGTTGTTCTTCAAAATTGTTGGTTTACGGCCATTTAGGTTTTTTATTCGGAACTTATTTATGTACCTACCTATTGTGAAATGAATTGATATAAACAGTGTTTGGTGTAAATTAATAAGTGTAAATATAACAAAAGCGTTAGTCGAAGCCGGCTTCCTCAAGGTTTGTGGCTTTGGAATTGATTGCAGACTACTCATCCATCGAAGGTTTTTTTATCATACTATTATTATGTCCATTACTCGTATTGAATGTACGTTGTAAAAAAAGTAATATTTCACCATATAATTGTGCAACTTTATAAATTATGGACCAAAAATGTCACCATAATTATACAGTGAAGAAGAATTAACGAATTACATATTGTATGATGAACGATTCTAATTACATAATTGTAAGAAACTTTGTTATAATAAAATATTGTAATTTTGTATAGAACGTTCGTTTTTTTCCTCACATTCATAGTGAAAAGTAGAGTGTTTAACGCGAGACTAAATAACCATAATGATACTCTAACTATAGCCACCCTCGCTCGATTAGCTCAGGCGGCTAAACATCTCGTGTCAGTATGGCTTGGTTTAGTCCCTTGTTGAACATTTTTAACAATAACAAGTATAACTAGTCTACTATTTTTTCTAGTGAAACTAAAGTAAACTTGACAAAATAGAACTTTTTTTACTCTAAGATACATTTTACGAGTGAAATTACAAACCAGGAATTCTAAATGCGTCTATGAAGTCAAACTAAAGTATCAAATATAGGATCACGAAGTCAAAATTGGACTTAGGAAAATATAATAGTATTCTTATTATGTAGTATTCTTTTCTGGAAATATTTTAGAATTTAAAAAAATAAAAGAGAACACAGTTATTTCAGTTCAGTTGAATGCTTACTCCTGGTCTAAAAACTGGTTGTTGTTCGG
Organism: Pandemis corylana; assembly: GCA_949127965.1. Taxonomy (NCBI): domain Eukaryota; kingdom Metazoa; phylum Arthropoda; class Insecta; order Lepidoptera; family Tortricidae; genus Pandemis; species Pandemis corylana. The sequence goes on from OX421860.1 coordinate 7,281,983, forward strand.
TTTCATTTTTCATCAGCAAAAACCAATTACGGGAATGGGTGTTCCTCATCCCAATTTTGCCAAGTTTTATTTCGATCTGGCGTGCCGGTTGTAAATTAAAACGCAAGTACATCGTATGAAGAGGGGTTTTGATGATCAAAGGATTCAAAACATTGGGGCACAACCATTAACAAAATAAATATGGAAAAACAGATTATAACTTAAGCAGCTAGCTCAACGATTGTCTGATAATGAATACGTTTCCCACGACTTTGAATAGTACCTGCATAAATTGTGAAAACCTTTTACAAATCAACTGTGAGCGACATTTAAATTTAATCTTACGAACGAATAAGTGCATAAATTATTGTTCAACGATGCGGTTATAGAACGCATTCAGTCTTGAAACATCTTGAAGAAGAAAACTTGTACTGTAAGATCTAGGTATATTGAAATATATTATACAAATATACTTCTGGAGCAATTTGAAGGTTATTATAAATTGGATACTGTCATCGTCACTACAAGGGCTCTCGGAATTTTTATGGAATATTTTTTTTGCCGAAATCAGCAGGTTGGGTTAGGTATGTATATTGGACTCATGTTCTCCAATATTTTTGACAAAATCAGTCAGTAACACAAGTACATACATACAGGCAAGGAGCAGTCAGAATACCCAAATCCAGGAAATATTCTCTACTCTACAAGAAACCATATAGTTTTGCCATGTGGAGTGGATGGAGAATCTAAGCACTGCTGTGCATAATACTGTAATTTGTCGTTGATATTCATTAATCACGTCGACAGATGGATTTTATTTCACATCTAGCCTACACTTTTACCAGCATCTCGTTAGCACTAAAGTAGAAAAAGACGCGCGTATAACAAAATCGTAACTCATCAATTTATAATGATGCGACGACTTTAAATAAGTTTCATTCAATTTAATCTGAATGCGTAAATAGCAACGAGCCATTTTCGCAAATCCTCGCCTCCCCTTCACAGAACACCAAGTTTTTTCTGAGTGCAAAGAGGTTGGTGCCCTCAGTCAACCATAATATGCTTTATTTAAGACATGCTTACTCGTTGGAAAATGTCAACAAAGTGAAGCACGTTCGCGTAGGAAATGCCTAATTCACTCTTGTAAGATTGACAGAGCCCAGCCTAGCACATAATAATATATAATGAAGTCAATCAAAGGTATCCTTTTATACTGTAAATAAGTTTCCGCGCTTTTTCTTCGATTATAATAGGGTGACAGCCCTAGTTTGTGGAAATATATGTTTTGGTAATTTAAAAAGGTCAATAACAACGATCACCTGCTGGAAATCCGTTTCGTAATTCTTGCGTTTATCTATAGCAGCAATTGTTTTCTATGTAGTTTAAAAGTTAAATATTTAAACACGATTATTTTGTATTTGCTTCATACATATATAAATTTCAATACTATAAAAAATGTTACTCTTATTTTATTGAACCAGGCGTTACTTTGCTATACAAAATACAATACAAATATTTTTTATTGACCACCACAAATCAATAGGTAGGTACAATAAAATTACAGAAAATAAAAAACAAGATAGACAATAGGTAACCTTATCGCTTAAAATCAATCTCTACCTAACAGCCAATAAGTTATATGTGCTTAAATGTACAAAAACGTTTACCTTGCTACCCCGCTACCGACTTTGCACTTGTTGCGCTTTGGTACCTAGCGGAGTAGCAAGCTTATTGTTTTTTGTTTATTGATGACACAATTATCTATTATTAATCTATTTTGTTGTGTGTTTGAAATCCCACCAAAAATATTTCATGTGAAATTGCCCGCCAGGAGTCACCAATTGAATAACTCTTTCGCTGTAAAATGTTAAAACTTAAGTATCAGATTCCAGGGAAATGCAAGCTAAGCCCTGAAATGACCGTGGTTTGAAAAGTATGGCTTGGCTGTTTCGTAGATCTATTGCGTGTCATAAACTTAAAGACCTGGTACATAATTTCCTATCGTAAATAAGTCCAGCTGACCGTCTGCCTGAAATACTAAGAAATCAAGTATGGCTTCAATATTTAACCATCGGGAAGTAGGTAAATGTTCTCGTGTGGCGACCATGATGCAATGCAAAATCGAGTGTTGTCGTTGTGATAGTCGATGAATGTAGGCGGCTCAGGGCCGCCGTTTGTATACGTATACGGGCAGAGATGATGATGGTGATTGTGGTAATAATATTTTGAGTCTGTGCTTGATACCTGGGACTGGGTCTGGGGGTTCTTGATGAGCGACCCGCGCCGCGCCGACGGCCGCCGGTGCATGGACGGCGCCGTTAGCGACGCGCGCCGAGTCACGTCCCCCGCTACCATGGCTGCTGCGACACACTCTCCGGTTACTCTTCCTCTGAACAAAGCAAATCATGCAATAAGTACGGAATCGCTAAAAAAATGGCCCATTGCAAGTCGCACTCGCGCAGTGAGTATTTTGTACAAATTTTAAAATTACTTCCATGCTGGTCTGGGAGCAAAGGAAAAACATAGAATGTACCAGTTGCTTCTCGTCCCGCGCAGATGGTAAAAGCCCATCGAGGGAATGGGCGAGTCTTAGGAATCATGTTATAGGCGATGCGGCTGGCAACCCATCACTATTTTGATTCCCCTTTCCACCTATACGCCTACAATCATGCTAAACGTGGCCTTTAGGTCTTGTTACCTCAGGCTCTGTCTACCCCGTAAGGGAAATAGACGTGATTTGTGTGTGTGTGTGTGTGTGTGTGTGTGTTTAAAATTAAAATTAATGATTAAATTTAAAATTAGGCAGGTAAGTATTTAAATTTTACCAAAATCAAAATATACTTAGGTACCTAACTTTGTTTTTTGAAGAAAAAAATAGCATTAATCTGTAGCTCTTTTAACAATCCACGAGCTTGCAAAACTTACGTGAAAAACCAGCTATTTCCTGGTTGCTCGTCAATATATTTAGAGTACGAATAGTATTTAATTCGGTTTAACTATAATTCAGTTACATTAATTCCACCTATATGCAAACAATCGTACTAAACGTGGCCATTAGGTCTTGTAATGTTAGGCTCCGTCTACCCCGTAAGGGATAAAAACCTGATTTATGTAGTATCTATGTATGTATTTTGTAATATTTTTCATAGCCAAATATTGCCCTTTTTCATCATTTTAAGCCCTTCAATCTCAGAGTTAATATTGCTAGCTGGTATTGTAGGGGTATTAGAGCGCCGTCTCGTCTTCCAAGCTAGCACAATGCAACTCGTTTACTGAAGGATATCCGTGAGACAGTTATGTAGGGTCACGGTCACATAAAATTTACTTTTAAGCAAAGAATGGTCCCTATTAGTAATTCAGTTTGAATGTTATCTTATAATTACGAGTACCTGATTCACTGCTGCCTATCGCACCCCCTGAACTTTCCTATTGCGTACACGATACAAATACCTTTTGAATCTTAAACTTGGCCTTATTTAATTGATTTCACTAAGAAGGTTAACGCTTTATTATCGAAAAAAACCATTAGCACATATTGTACTAAATGAAAGTAATAATATTAGGTACGTACATAAATAACGTTGAAATCCCTGGAGCACTTTGAGGAGGGACTCCGTTTATTCTATTGTTTCCATTCGTATTTTTTGATTATAATTATTTCTCATATACGTTTTTGCTGACAGAACAATAAATGTGAGGATAGACGGTGTGTTAAAGACGTAGCCTTTTCTGAAAATACAACACAGCTTATAGAACCGAAAATCCAGTAGGTATGATGGCAAATAGGCTAAGATTCAGAGTAACCAATCAGTTTGGGGTCGGCAGCGAAGTATCGCACGAACAGGGTAGTTTTATTAAGGGCATTGGAAGCAGCTGAATAAGACATCGTGCTCATTTAACCCTGCGGCTAAATGAAGCATGTATTAGGAGGATGCGAATAAAGTTGCGCAAATAATGTAGTAAGGAAAATAAGTACCTAAGCCTGCTCAGATCCACACAAACCCAACATGCTAGCACGATAGCTGCATGGGTGTTTTGTTTGTATAAAATTATATACGACTTTATGTAACTTTAAGTGCCAGTTTCTACATTGAATTAGGCTTAGCAGGTTGAAGAACCGTCAAGTCTTTTTGTAAATTATCTACATGGGATTTCTTAGGTAGAAGAAATTTCTGAACAATTATTTACTCGTGTACCCCACCTCGTCCCCGTAGCCATTTATAACGACATCACGAATGAACGTACACGTGTTGAAGTTGAACTTTGACCCAGGTAGGTCGTCCGTAACTTTTTCTCACAGTGCCGGAGTGTTCCTATAAAAATGCATGACTTTGATTGTGAATTACGATGAACAGGATCACACACGTCGCAATTTAATGGGAGTGGATCCCTCGGGAGCCCTGGTGCGGCGTCGCAAATAGAAAGTGCAGCGATGTAAATGTCGCGCGGTGGCGCGGAGCCGGTGACCGCCCGGACGCGGTTATTTTTACACGACACTGTGGCCGACCTAAAAATGCTCCCGACACAGATTTATTATGATTCCTGATAGACATCCTATAAATAAATAATGTGCGGTAATTTTGTTTACGACTCGAGATATTTTGGCGGCCGTTTCGTACGCATTTTCGCGATAAAAAGCAACTTGGATTTGGTAATGTGACTTCTTTGATATATTTTAATGACACCCATATCCTTAGATCATTACCTGTCTGATTTCAGTGACCAATTACCCAATGCCCTGGATATGAAACTGAGTGTTATCTATTTAACTATCGATTTGATTCCCTTTTCCACCGACACGCCCACATAATCATGTTAAACGTGGTCTTTAGGTCTTGTTACCTAAGGCTTTATGTTTACCCCGTAAGGGATAAAGACGTGATTTATGTATGTATGCAATTACCAAAGTATGAAATGGCTACACATAAGTGCGTGTACCTATCTTAGCACACACACTTTTTCACAAAATATTGACAATTATTTTAAGTATTCAGGTCTTACCGAATAAATAAACTTTTCCCCGTAGGAAAAATTGTATGACGTCAGTAAAACAGTACCTACCGACCGTCTTCGTTGCATTAGTAAGCGTTTTCTATATTTAGCTCTAAACGCAGGTTTGTTGGTCAATAGTAGAAACCTGACAGAATTAAAACAAACAGTATCGATTGAAGCCAGCATTATTTCGTACTAGTTTTTGCCAAGGACGTCGACTTTGTGGAAGTTCATTGACGTTCCGAGACTATCGTCATTGCGGTTTAAAATAATTTGTGTAATTTGCAGACAAAAACAAAGTCTATTTTGTTTGTAAGCTGATCATGTCGTCTTTTTCTTCGCTTCATAGCATAAAGACGTGATTTGTGTATGTATGTATGTATAGCATTAATAAAATTGATTAACATTCTAATCGTATCAGTTCTCTCAGTTCTCTAAACACTAAATTGATTGAATTATTTAATAATTAAATTGAAACCATTAAGCACTTTGCTGTATGTATTTGACGGCGCGACGTCAATATGTGATTGTTAAGTGGAGACGATAACGCCATAACACTGTCACAGCACCTGCACCGGGCCCAGCAACAGCCGATCACGCCACTACCGCTGCCCAGGTGCACTACCTGGATCTCTGTTACTGGGTAGTGCTACCTGAGTTGTTTACATCCGCCTATAAAAGGCCGGCGCGCAGCGGTATGGGGGTTAGTTCTCGTTTGGTTTTGGCCCGATGCAAATGTTGTAGCACCGTTATACTGTTATTATATAATTAAGTGATAGTGTGGTGTGGTACTTGACCAAGTGTGTATTATTACGTTACTGAAGTGTTCGTCCAGGTTGATTATTTCGTGGAAATAAAGTGTAACTTAACCTTACATCTGGGTTTTCTTGATAATGTCGGACCCCTCTCCTTTATCAGAAGTGCCGGATCCACAGCCACATCAGGCTTCCAACACAGATAGCAATTTGACGTCATGTTTTTCTTCCGGCTTAGAAGCAATCCTTCAAAAATTAGTCGATACTATGACTTCCCGCCCGGTGACAACGAGCTCGCATACTACTTTGGTATCCTTTGATCCTGACGTACCGGGTTCCGATATCGTAAATTGGTGTTCTTTAAACGAGATGATAATCGAAAAGAAGAAATTAGAGGGAGTAGACTTAATACTGGCTCTTACTCATTCTCTAAAGGGCCGTGCTGCAGTTTCTCTGACAAAAATGCAGCCAGATAAAATCACATGGACTAACATCAAAGAATTGTTGCTGTCTACATTTTCGAAACCAATGATGATGCAAGACCACTTCGACCTCATTATCAAATTCCAAATTGATACCAAGGAAAGTCCTGCTGAAGCCGGTATGCGCTTATGGCAGCTTATTGAGAATATTCCAGATGCAAATCTACCAGAAAAAGTGAAAACCGGCTTTGCGATTTCCATTTTAGCACAATGTGATGACAAAATTCGTCGAGAACTAAATTCAGTGGTCATTAATGATAAAAATCAACTGTTCCGCACCCTGCGTGGTTTTACACTGAAACGAAAAATTGAAGAATCAACCCTTCACGAAAATGATACGAAGAGATTACGCACAGCAACTGGTTTTCGTGGTAACTGCCACTTTTGCGGCAAAGGAGGTCATCGTGGCTACGAGTGCAGAGAAAAACAGCGAGTCCTCTCTAAAAACCAACCGATTTCATCCAAATGGGAGCCGCCTAAATCCTGCTACGTGTGCAACGACTCAGGACACACCGCTAACATCTGCCCCAGACGTTGGAAGAAGAAAGAAGAAGTTGCGCCTGGTTCCAGTTCCAGTAGTAAGCAAGTGAACGTATGTGCCAGAGCAGCGCGAGGTTTGTTAAAGATAAGGGACGTTGAGTTACCTTTTATATTTGATTCAGGGTCTGAATGTAGTCTTGTCAGTCATAGTTACTATAATTTACTTAAAGGCGAAACGTTTCATGAACAAGTCACTATTCGGGGAATAGGTCCTAATAATGTCACATGCTCATTGCAAATTAAGTGCCCAACCGTTATTCAAGATTCGCTGTTAGACATAATATACCACGTGCTGCCGGATGAGTACTTAAGCGAAAATGTCTTGTTAGGTCGTGATATTTTAGAGATGGGATTTTCTGTTGAAATTAGTGATGGAGGTGTAACTTTTACTAAAGTTAAAGCTTCAAGCGCCTGTATAAAATCAAAAGCCGCTTTTGATACAACTTCAATCGATACTGATCTTACGGGGAAAGACAAAGAACGGCTTGTGGAAATTCTGTCAAAATACTCCACTAATTTCATACAGGAACTTCCTACCTCTCGCATCACGACTGGCGAGCTAAAAATTGATTTGCTTGACCCTAGCAAAACTGTACACCGACGGCCCTATAGGTTGTCCCCTACTGAGTTAGACATAGTCAATAATAAAGTTCAAGAGTTATTAGATTCAAACATAATTCGAGAAAGCTCTTCACCATACTCTAGCCCAATTTTACTTGTAAAAAAAAAGGACGGAACCGATCGTATGTGTGTAGATTACAGAGAACTCAATAGTAACACGCGTTCAGATAGCTACCCTCTCCCTTTAATAAGTGATCAAATAGACAAGTTGCATGGAGCTCACTACTTTTCGAACATAGATATGGCTTCCGGTTTTCACCAGCTTCCGGTTCATAAAGATTCCATAGAGAAAACCGCGTTTGTAACACCATCAGGGCAGTTTGAGTGGTTAGCCATGCCATTTGGCCTTAAAAACGCTCCTCAAGTATTTCAAAGGGCCATTAATGCCGCGCTCAAGCCTCTTAATGACAGTAAAGTTCTGGTTTATATGGATGATGTCCTTTCCGCATCCGAAACCATAGAAGAAGGATTAACCCGCCTTGACAAATTACTAAATACTTTGACTAGGGCCGGTTTTTCATTCAACTTCAAAAAATGCTCATTTTTGAAAAAGAAAGTAGATTATTTAGGTTTTGTTATATCAGCGGGAGAAATAAGGCCAAACCCTCGTAAAATTGAGTCCTTAAAAAATGTCCCTTCACCTAATACTGTCACGCAAGTCAGACAATTTATAGGTCTAGCTACATATTTTCGGCAATTCATTCCAAATTTCTCAAAGCTAATGAAACCTCTTTACCCTCTGACAACAATTGGGAAAGGTAAGGTTGTATGGACGGCTGAACATGACAAAGTTCATAAACAAGTAATTGACTATCTAGTTACAGAACCGGTTTTGAAAATTTTTGACCCGACATTAAGCATCGAACTCCACACTGACGCAAGTAGTGAAGGCTATGGGGCAGTTCTAATACAGAAAAGTAACAACCTGCCTCATGTGGTGGCCTATTTTAGTCACAAGACAAGTGATGCGGAAAGTCGTTACCATTCCTATGAACTCGAAACATTAGCGGTTGTTAAATCCATAGAACATTTTAGACATTACCTATACGGACGTAAATTCACTGTTTTTACAGATTGTAATGCTTTAAGAGCTTCTCATACAAAAAAAGATTTGACCCCAAGGGTTCATAGATGGTGGGCTATCTTGCAATCATACGACTTTGACATAGTTTACAAAGAGGGAAAAAATATGGCCCATGCCGATTTTCTCTCTCGAAATCCGATCGAACATGAGATAAGTGATAGCATAAAAACTGTTAATGACACCAAAATTGTAAATTTTTCTGAGTTAGAGAAGGGATGGTTATGCGTTGAACAACTACGAGATCCAGAAATTACAACTATCATTTCTCAGCTACGATCAAATGAATTGCCAACTGATGTGGCACAAAGTTACGATATTAGGCAGGGCATCCTTTATCGCAAAGTAAACCGTGGCAAGTCTACAAAATGGCTACCCATATTACCGCGGTCGTTAATATGGTCCCTAATTAATCATGTGCATAACGATTTAAAACATCTTGGCTTTGAAAAGACTCTAGATAAATTATACGAGCTTTACTGGTTCCAAAATATGTCTAAATACGTCAAAAAATTTACTGATTCATGTGTCATATGCAAAGCTTCTAAAGGTCCGTCTGGTGCACAACAGGTTCGCTTACATCCTATTCCTAAGTTAGCTGTCCCTTGGCATACTGTTCATCTTGATCTAACCGGTAAATTAAGTGGAAAAAGTGAACGAAAAGAGTATTGTTCTGTCATTATAGATGCCTTTACTAAGTTTGTCCTTCTGAAACACACCCTTACATTAAATTCGTTCGAAGCTATTGAGGCAATTAAAAACGCTGTGCATTTATTTGGTGCTCCGAAACGAATCATTGCAGATCGTGGTCGCTCGTATGACAACATAAATTTCAAAAAATTTTGCGCAGACAACAATATCGAACTACATTTAATTGCAACTGGCACCAGTAGAGCAAACGGTCAAGTTGAGCGTGTTATGCGTACCTTAAAAGGCTTGCTTACTATTGTAGAATGTGATTCCGATTCCTCATGGCAAGCTCAGTTAGGAGATATCCAACTGGCTTTAAATAGTACACGCTGTAGAGTCACTGGATTCACCCCTTTAGAATTAATGTTTGGTACCCAGGGTAATTCTCTAGAGCTGTCTAAAATATCCGTTAACGCTCACAATACTGACAGACTAGACCTCGAGTTAGCTAGATCTAGCGCAGCTAGTAATATACTGAAACTTTCCCAATCAGATGCTGTTCGATTCAACAAGGGTAAAGCTAGAGTTCGACCTTTCTCTGTAGGAGATTTTGTCTTTGTTAAATGCGAAGAAAGGCATCAAACCAAACTAGATCGCAAATATAAAGGCCCGTTTAAAATTACTGCTATTCTCGAAAATGATCGATATGAACTAAAACACATCAATGGGACGAATAGGGTGTACAAATATTCACACGAAAATTTACGGGAAGTACCTCGGGGGCAATCTGGTTTAGTAGCAGTCGCGGATTTTTATTCCGATGACGACGTGACGGCGGATAGCAATGTTGATAGTGACATTGTTCATGAAACTGCAATACATGAAATTTGCTCTAATGACATTACTACCCCGGTAAATTGTGACGCTGCAGTCCATAGAGATCATGCAGAACGCTGTAGTTCACGGGCTTCATCATTAGAGTCTTGTGATTCTCAGCCAATCCAAATTACAACTGATGCTTTGGTGCACCGAGAAAGTGATTAGTTGTGTAGTGATTAATTATAATACTTGTATAACGTATATTGTAACCATTGGAGGGCTTAACTGGACCAATGATTACGTACCTAACTTACAGAGACAAATTAAATTGATTTGAAAAAAAAAAAAAAAAAAAAAAAAAAAAAAGGATAATATCCTGAAGGGTCGGTTGACTGGACCAGGACGGATTACTGAAGGGTCTATATGGACCGGGCCAGTACGATAGGCTGAAGGGTCAACATTGACCGGACCAGATCTAACGCTGAAGGGTCAATGGTGACCGGACCAGAGTTAACTGTGGCAAAATAGTAATAACAATAATGACACGAACATCCGTCAGGATGAGCGAACGTTAATCCAAGGTTCATTGTTAATTCTCTTTTGGGTTTTAGGTAATAGCACATAGAAGGACGCGTCCGAGGACGTACGCATGTCAGCATGGCCGTGACGGCGCGACGTCAATATGTGATTGTTAAGTGGAGACGATAACGCCATAACACTGTCACAGCACCTGCACCGGGCCCAGCAACAGCCGATCACGCCACTACCGCTGCCCAGGTGCACTACCTGGATCTCTGTTACTGGGTAGTGCTACCTGAGTTGTTTACATCCGCCTATAAAAGGCCGGCGCGCAGCGGTATGGGGGTTAGTTCTCGTTTGGTTTTGGCCCGATGCAAATGTTGTAGCACCGTTATACTGTTATTATATAATTAAGTGATAGTGTGGTGTGGTACTTGACCAAGTGTGTATTATTACGTTACTGAAGTGTTCGTCCAGGTTGATTATTTCGTGGAAATAAAGTGTAACTTAACCTTACATCTGGGTTTTCTTGATAATGTCGGACCCCTCTCCTTTATATTAAAAAAAAATATTTTTACAGAATTCAATCAAAGACTAGTTAATATTTTTATAATCATTATCCTGTAAAACGCAATTATTATAATTCGCACTATAAAGACTATCTAAATAGGTAGGTACTTGACGTGATAACAATTTCACCAACATTTGATTGTCCGTGAGAAAGTAGGCACATATTACAAGGTCCCCAGCGGAAATTGGATTTGAATGTCAAAAAGCTATTCTGTTTATTTTACGTAAGTAAGTTTAAGAACTTGAAAAATCTTACTAAATTTCTAGTTCTAAAGGCTCAAAATTCAGAACTGAGTTTATATTAGTTCACCACGTACGACGTCAATTATAATTTATAGACTGCTTTCGAGTGACGCCATCTTCAGTAATATAGTCCATGTTTATTTTTACGTAATGTAGCTTTCAGAATATTAAATTATGTTGTTTACAGTCAATTTTCGTTATTAAATCTAAAAAAAATGCCAGCTTCATGAAGTCAGGGTCTCAAATAAGTTGTTGTTAGTAATACCTGCCTTATCTTTAGTAAAACAACTTATCTTTCCAGTTGCTAACAAACCGTAAAGTATTTTAGATAATCACCAGTCATCACGAAAACTCAAGTAGTAAATCAGGAGATGAATGTTTTATGCGTTTCTGATCTCAACAGCTCATTTTATTATGACTTAAGTAGGAGTACTTAGTGGGTACAAACTTAGCTAAAGTATACTCATTATGTAAAAACTGTTTTGTGCACCTGAAGAAGTCTCGCGGGTATGGCAGCTGGTAGCAAGTGCGTTAACACTCGCAAAAGTTATTTATTGTAAGTTAATTACGAATTAAGTACTTTTCATACTTAGCAGCCGTTTAATTAAAGTGTACTTCTTTAGCCTTTACTCAAGAGTAAAAGTAAACGATTCCGGATTTACTTTAGCAAAGAGGCAACCATTTACTGTTTCATTTATATTTGCAAATAAAATACTTTTCCAATAACATTTATTAACTTTTCGGTCCATTCTATTTCTAGCGAATAAAAAGATGATTCGAACCCCTTTCATGTTTGTTGTCAGTGAGCAAATTTCCGGGTTATTCCATTTGTATTCATGTCCTCCGGAACAAGCGGTGGCATTATATTGACGTAATGCGGGTTTCACGAGTGAGTGCATCATTCAGGCCAGCGCCAAAGTCTGGGCCCTCGAAGAAAGGATGTGATCCATCTTTGTCACTCCTTTTTGTTCAACCTAAACGGCTCTCGGGTTTTTGTTGTTTGCAGATTCATTGCAGTTGTTTGTCTTATAGTGGCATCTGGTTCTCCTGAATAATTGTATCAGGGTTTTTGCGGCTTTTTGGTTAATAATAGAAAGTAAACTGGTGGGGTCTGTATATATCGTATATTTTAGTAAAATAAATAAAATAATATAATTATACAATTTTGTACCTATATAGATTACTAGCTATTGCCCGCGACTTCGTCCGCGCAGAATTATTATAAATATAGCCTATGATACTCACAAATACTGTGGCTTTCTATTGGCAAAAGAATTTTCAAAATCAAAAGCGTCACTCGGAATCGAATATATAATTCCCGTTTTTTCCTTATCCCGTGGAAATTTCCAGAAATCCTTCCTTAGTGGATGCTTACATTGTATAAGGTATCTATGTGCAAAATTTCAAGTCTCTAAGTCCAGTGGTTTGGGCTGTGCTATCCCGCGGGAACTATGCAATTCTCCGGGATAAAAACTATCCTATGTCCTTTCCCGGGACTCAAACTATCTGTATACCAAATTTCAACTAAATCGGTCCAGCGGTTTAAGCGTGAAAAGGTAACAGACAGACAGACAGAGTTACTTTCGCATTTATAATATTAGTAAGGATAAATGATTAAAGATCTCGGGTCAACCCTTTTGGCATATTTATGCCAAAAGACTTATTATTGAAAAATGAATTATTTTTCAATTGTTTTTATTCCAAAAGGCAGAGAACCCAAATATCTACATGGATAATGGTTTTATTATTGTTTAAGTAGATCATCACAAGTGTGAACGGGCACTTCCTAGACTCGCATGCTTCACCGTACTTCATGATTGTGGTCAAACGCAAGCCTATTCTACATCGAATTGTCAATTGAAACGACTGGATAAGTCTTGGAGGGCCCTATGTCTCCTGTCCTGTCACTGGACTAAGGAAAGATGATAAATAATAAGTTTAGATACTGAATATAAACTACCTACCTACCGACCTACCTACCTACTGATTACCTACCTACTGCGTAACGGGTTTATGCCCTTCTGGCTTTATTTAATTTTTTTGTTTCCTTTTCTTAACTAATATTATTATAATCCCTTAGTACCTACCTGAAGATTACAAAAAATAATAAAAGCAAGTCATGTAAAGAAATGATAGGCAATTTTCGCTAGTAGTGAATACTGAATGAGAGTAAAAAAAATATTTTTAGACTTATTTTAGTTGTACTCATCATCATCATTTTAGTTGTACCTACTAAATTTCTAGGACAACTGGATGTACCTCATATGTTTTGAGAGCACGGCAGTTTGTATGGAAACACCTTTTATAATGACTGTATATTTTGTTTGAGTTGACTTAGAGGGTAGATTTTTCACAGCTTCCAGGGACTGCAGAGTATTTGGTATTCATTTCAACTTTACACCTTTACGCGTTCCTGAGAAAAAGGGTCTTGACAGACAGACAGACGGACGGACAACATAGTGATCCTAAAAGGTTTCCCTTTCTTCCTTATGAGGCACGGAACCCTATAAATTGATCTCAAAACATTCCATGCATTTTAGAAACCCCATAAAATCTCTCACAAGGTTTTCTTGGCTGAAACATCGGTCGTATAAATCGATACTAATTTTATCAGCGTTCCTAAATAAACCAGTTTGATGGGTTTCCGTTCATATGTAGGCACTTTACGTACGTATTTTGACTGAGTGTCGAATAAATTTTGTTTGAGTTATACCTAGGAATTAATTACGGCTCATATTAATGATGACTCCTGGACTTAACGTATTCACCATCCTTAGCCACCATAAGATAGATTTCTTATATTTTCGACCACCTTGTCAGAAAAAGAATTACGGTTGGTTTTTGTTTTGTTTTGGAGCAGTTGAAAATAGTTAGTTTTATTAAATACTAGCTGTTGCCCGCGACTTCGTCCGCGTGTGTTTTTGTGATACTTACGGCTTTTCTCGATATCAAAATTATTATTATTATGACTATTAACTTCGTCACATGAACCACTGAAAGTATGTACGAAACTATACTTTTAGAATTACGTCATGAAAATAATAATTTGCGACACGGAATCTTGAAAAAAAATCAAGTGCAAACTGGTTAACGACTCGTCACATTTATTTATACTTTATTTTACAAATAGTTTTATTTATAGTTTTGTTTATAGTTTCTTTATTCAAAAAAGCTAAGTACAGTTTTAATTACATCACTATTAATTTCGCCAAACT